>CM057821.1:69979033-70639033 GCA_030067965.1 Latrodectus elegans | reverse complement strand
TTTCCCCACCAATTTAAAGATGACTCCTTGATTATTAATTATCAAGGAGATATCTTTAACTTTATCATTTATTAATTATTAAAGAGAATTAATCTATTTAAGAATTAATTTATTTTATATTATTAATATTAATTTGAAATCTCGATGAAGAAAATGTTTCTCGAATTTTTCATTTTCTGAGCAACCTTATGGATAAAAGCAATAATAATAGCTTACTTCTAGCAGACAGATTGAAAATTTTTAATCTTGATAAGTTAGAAAATTGTAGTTTATAGAAAGACATTTTTTCAGAATTTTTTCCCACAATCGGCAGCTAGTCTTTTCATTCGTTTTTCTGGAATTGTTTCTCCCCTTCCCATTTTTCATTTTTCTTAAATTTATAAATTCAAATTCAGAGAAGGCAAATTAAAAAACCAAGCGAATGTATCACATGATCGAAAGAAAAAATTCTGTCTATCTTATTATTACATAATTATATCCTTCTACAAAATTTTAACTGTTATTAGAATTTAGTGCTGCCATCTATTAGGAATAAATGAAACGTAAATTTTCTTTATAAATCTACGTGTTAATAAATTATAGAGAAAGCATATTAATCAACCACAATTATTACTGTAAACTATTACATGAACTACAAAATTAATTTGCAATTCATGATACAGTGAAATATTTAAGTTTGTGTAATATATATAAAATACAAGATGCATTTGTGTTGTAATATTACTAAAATTAGTACCAGTTTTATAGTTATTTAACTAATATTAACTCTTTTATACAGTCGAAGTCCAATTACTGCAAATCTACCATTATTTTACGTAATAAAAGTTGTTTAATAATTAAAATTTGGAAATGATCGTAAGCCAGAAATTATATAGCATTTTTAAAAACAATTTTAAAAGTTTTTTCCCAAAAATTTATTTAGGGATGTAATACAGAGAATAATGATTAATTAACCATCAACATATACACTTTAAATTCACTATATACATTAATAATTAATCACATCAATAATTAATTAATTATAAGTGTGTAGCATATTTTGATTAGCCATACACAAGCATTTTTATATTATTCCAAATAATCATAAGTTCAAACTTTCATGATATATTCGATACGTGTTTCATAATTTTTTACTTCATTTTCAAGCATACATATCTTTTCTGTTTCAAAGTTTAATTTATAAACAAATAATAGATGGCGCCACTAATTTTATGAGTTGTTCGATTAGTTAACAAATGCTGCTTATTTTGTTCCTACATTACTGAGCAATAAAATTGCTTTTGAGAAACGAGTTTCTAATTTATTGTATGTATTCACAAAAAAAAAAAAAAAAAAAAAAAAGTAGAGAGTTTTGAAAATCGTTGGAGATGGTTTAAAACATATAGATAGATTATACTGTTTCGAACAATCACTAGAGCTCTTCATCTAATGAGTTGTCGAAACTCTTATAACAATGGATATACCTTGATAGATAATGGCGTATATATGGATTTTAATTTATAGTTTGATTGAGACATTAGCCCCAAATTATTGATATCTGAAAGATTTAATATTTGCTAATAGATTTACTAAATTTGTTTAAGCACTCACTTATTAAATCATCGATATTAGTTGATATGGGAAAATTTAAAAATAATTTGTACCCCTATGGAAATTAGTTTGTGAAATTTTGTTGAAATTAAAACTAATTGATTAAGGAACCTTAAATATATTGTTAAAAAGTAATATTTGTAATTTTAAAACATCCGTTTAAATATTTTATACTTTTAGAATTATGCTATAAAATATTAGTTTGCTCATTAATCCAAAAAGCAAAGGAAGTTCATAACTCTGGTAGTAATTACATATGTTACCCAAGTAAGAATCGAATCGAAATGAGTTTGGATGAGAGATAGGGGTGCATCATACGATTCAAATTTATTAATCAGGCACAGGTGCCGTATAGTTTCTGATGCCAAATTCTGAGATTGGATTTTTTGGCGGATTTTCTTATGTATCTGGCAACCTCCCTTTTATTACGTCATACATATGGAGACCTATAAGAATTATGCAGAAAATTCTTTTTTAGTAACCCTAGTATTTACGTCATCGAGCACGTCACGGTACGTCATCCTGGTAACATTTCTTCATCGCCAAAAAAATTCAGAATTTGGAAAATCATGGATTATACAGTACCTGTGCCATTAATTATATAGTGGCTTGCAAGTAGCGTCATGGCAATTTTTAGCAAATTATGTGCTCTTTGTCTAAATTTCTGTCGAGACAAATAGTAAAAATAGTTAGCAATGTGAGATGTATATACGACGCACAAAGTCATGCATTATCTTGTTGGAACATGTCTCCAAGGGAGCACTGAAAATGTTGCAAATCCATGGACATTAATGCGCCAGTGACTATTATAATTGTGGCAATATGAACAAAAGGTGGTCAATGAATGAACTAGTGACTGTTACTCCAAATGGGGAACTGTATATTTATGATAACTGAAAATCGGCTACATTCTTTTTTTTTTTTTGGACTTTCCAAATAATGTGGTGTCTTTCATAACGTTGCTCTAAATCCTAAACATTCTTGCAAAGATTTCAGTAATTTTATTTTGTTATTAAAATCATCATTAGCTTCACCATTGTATTTTCGTCTTTATTGCAGCTTTAAGGGAAATTTCTTTTCCCTTTTCTGTAATATCAAACAAAATAATTGTATTTTCGAAATTTTGTTGAAATTTCGTTGAACTGAAGTGCAGCATGACAATAGTGTCAACATTACGTGAAATTTAATTGAGTTTGGTTATTTTTACAATGTATTATTTTGTCTATTTCTGCTAAGTGAAGATGCAGGAAACAACCTAAACACACCATGTCTTAAAACCACAGTTATATGATGAGATCGATTTTTGAGCTTGAAATCTTTCTTTCTACGCCTGCAATAAGAGCAACATTAAATCCTATGCTAATTTTAGTCTACAAAAGCTCTTAGGGTGGGTTTTGGCTAGCTTACGCATGGAAATACTTGCCCTCCAATTGGAAAAGAAATACAAATGCAAGAATGTTAGATTTTGACTGAAGTTATTTAAAAAGAGGTACGTGATCAAATAGGTTACATACCCCATGCTATTTCTAGACCGAATAGTATTTTTTAGAAACGAAAAACATTAGCTCTCACAAGTTACTCTGTCCGCGATGGTTGATTTCAGTTACTATTTGTTTATAAAATATTATTGTATGCCATTGTTTACAAAAAATGTTATACCATCTCTTGGATTGATTTTGCATATAAGTTTCCTATTTATAATTACATATTTTACTTATATTTTTAAAATTGAATTTAGAATCAATTCTAGAGTAAAATATTTTTATCATTGCAAGTTAACTGAAGGAATGATATGTTTAATGCCAATTTTAAAACAAATTTCATGCTTAAGGATGTTTTCAATTGTTTCAAAGTAAGGAAAAATACTCAAAAATTATTTTTAACCTCTTAGTAAATTGGATGTATAAAAGCATTTGAACGAATTATTTGAACGTAAGTTATAGTTTTAAATAGTAGTTATAAAAATATTAACACAGATCAGATTGTAATTTAAATAAAATTATTACTTTATGGCATGTAAAAATATTCACAATTTAGCTATTTGACGAAATTGGTTCAAAAATTAAATTAAAACAAAGCTTTTAAAAATAATTTCAAATGTTTCTTCCAAGAAATTATACGCACGTTAAAAAATTTAATAAAAATTACTACTACAATCTGATATTTCCGACTATCTGAGGCAGGTGGCCCTTGAGAGAATTGGAGAAATACCGATGCGACGCCATACAGGTTTATACGGATGGCAGTAAAGATGAATTCAATCGTACTGGCAGCGGAATTTACATCAAACAGTAATATATTGTCTTAAGGATGAAAAAGAGAAATCCAGATTATTGCTCGGTGTTTCGTAGTGAGCTTATTGCCATAGAGAAAGCCCTGGACTCCCTGAATTCACTTCCTCATGTAGCTGAGATTTGGATATTATCTGGTAGTAAAAGTGCAATACAGTTTTTGGCCAGATGGCAACAAGTGAGAGACAGGACCGGGTTTTCAATACTTCAAATGTTAAAATGGATGTCCGTATCGCATCATATTCATCTACAGTGGATTCCTTCTCACGTGGGTCTCAGGGGGAATGAGGTTGCGGACACTTTGGTCAAAGCTGGTGTGTCTGAGGACGGAGTGCCGTCGGCACCTTCCACATTTCAGGAGATTCGTTCAAAGATTAAACACGAGAATAAAACCACTTGGATTGTCCCTTCTCAGCATCATTGATACCGCTGCGCGCGTCCAAGTGCTTCTCTGGCTGCTGGTCTTAATAGACAAGAACAAACAGCTATTGCCCGTTTCAGAAGTGGCCACCTTAGTAACTTGAAATTCATCGAGGGTACGAAGAAATTCAGAATTTGATCCAAGTGATTAAATGAACAGGCCTCTCTAGAACATATTCTTCAATGCCTTGTTCTCTCCGGAAGACACCTGATGGAGAATCCATTTATTGTACTGGGATTTTTAAAGGTGTACGCGCTCATGGACCTGGTATAGCGCTGCTGACCTCGGGGACATGCAACAACAACATATAGTAAAAATTTTATTCATTAAAACTGAGCTATCTTTATTTGTTATGCAACATAATTCCTCACATACAATTTTAATATTCATTTAAAGTGATTTTATATAGATTTTATAAGTTAAAAAATAAAAATCCTAACATGAAAACAAATCTCCACATCTTCCTAATGTTGAAGAATGCTTCAAATTACTCACCTGAAAAGAAAGAAAAGAATATTTCATTCATTTGTTTTTAATTTCAAGCACCAAATTAAATATTACGAAATTATTTACAAGCATTTATAGATAATTTACACCAGAACTCCCAGATTACAATTTTCCATGAAAAGTAAAAAATATAGTGGAATCAAAATCAACACATTAATCCCAGATCGGAAAAGTCTTTTTTCTTGTGTAAAAAAATGCGTTTTTTCTTTTCTCACTTATTGACATGCTGAGATAAGTATGTAGCGTTTCAAAATGTCTTATTACGTTTTATATATGTGAAGTCACTTTATCATTACAAATTACACATATAATCATTTTATTCCTTTAACAATCTGACGATTTTTATTAACATGATGGCATGATAGGGCACGATTTTTATTAACATGATAGCATGATATTCAGCATGATAGGGCTTGGAATTTGTATTGCTAGTTTTTAACTTTTTAACCGCGATCATTTGCTACAATTAAAATTTATAGGGCTACAATTAAAAATATTTATACTTAGAATACAATAATTTGTGTGAGAAATTTTTATCAACATACTTAAAAATACACATCAATACCCATTGTTTTTAAAAGCGTTCGAAATGGATGCCACTAGGTTCAGCACTGGTACTGACTGGTACAAAAGACGCCTTAAATTGACATCCAAAAATTGCTATATCTGAGAAGAAAAGTGAGTTTAGAGGTAGAGCTTTTATTAGATTTGTTCGAGGGCAAGGTAACGAACTTACATCGTACTCATGAGAATGTGCGCGTTGTTCGCGCAAGAGGAAATAACGAACTGTTGGTTCTAAGAATCCTTAGTTCCACGTTATCGGTAATATGAGAACTGGTACGTTATCGATTCTACCAGTTCCAGGTATAGTATAAGTATCGATAACAGCAGACATGCGCATGGTGAAACGAAATAGACGGGTGATGATACAAATGCTGTAGAGAAATCTCTCTTTCCACAAGCAACCGTAAGCAAACGGCATTTTATTTGAAGAAAGTGCTTTATATATATGGTTATTTTCTTTGCGATTTTTCGTTTTCTTTTCAACAAAAAAGGAGAGGAAAATTATACACTTTATTTGAAATTTTATAGGCACTTTCGCATTTTATTTCAAATACTACAAACACATTTGTTGTTATTTGTATAACTTTAGAATTGTAATGAAACTAAAAGTTATAGATTAATTGCTTAAATTAATTCATTTAATTGCTTTTGTGTAAATATTGTGGTAAAAAAAATACAAATAAAATATAAATTATCCAAACAAATTAGAAAATATAAATAAATCTGCTTAAGTAAACACACACACACACAAATGTTTACCTAGCAATTGTGGGTCCTTTAATAAGCTTGTTTGGGTCAGTGTCTGACACACGGGTTATAAGTTCGCCATCCCTAATTTAGAGAGTTTACCTTCGCGCCTTATACATAGGTTTATGCAAGACAATTCTTCCTACTTATTTATTTAAATGTAGGCATAACATTTTTTTAAATGTCTTAAATAAATATATATTTAAGCTCTTCTACAGTTATTTTTTGCTTACCATTAAATCCAAAAACCAATATAGTAATTAAATATGAAATTATTTATCAAATATTTTAATCAATTTTAGATTTGCATCGTTCTTTCTTTCGGATTTTTACCTTTTAATATATTATTCTCTAATTGTAATTGGTTTTTCCTCAAGTATAATTTAAAATAAGTATAAATTTGCTTTGTTGGCTGTAAAAAGTATTGTGATAAATTATTTTTCTTAGCTAAAATTAATTTTTTTTCCAAATGTTTGGTTACTAGGAGTGCTTTTCTTTTTTACACTACAAGGGGTGAATTTGATGGCATCTCACGTAGTGGGATACTTAATGGACGTGTCCTGATAATCTTGAAAGTGAGAGAGTTTTCGTAATTTGGAGACAGTGAACAAGCAAAATGCCCACAGACTTGGCCTACCATTCACTGAAATATCATTTCTCTTGGAAGACATTGGGACCATGACTTAGTTGACATGCGCAAACCCCCATTAGCGAATATGATAAATATTTGGTTAGGTCGGGTATAGAACCTACTATCTTCTAGTAACAATAACGAAGCTTTCCTCAACCGGGTCATTGCAGCTCGATTTCCTAATGTTAAAACTTCCTAAAACATTGACCGATTTACATGAAAAGAGATTTCTAGAATTTACAAGAACACTATAAGTAAATAGTAAAATATATATATTGTATGAGAATATTTTAATGAGAGTGTACGTCAGTTATTTCTAAATTGAGGTACTACAAAATACCTACTTTTTGTGCATTCTGTGTCATGTGGACCAAATCGGTAACCAATTTTACATGAGCATGTCTTCTTACCGTTGGTGTCCATTGCACACGAGACTGCGTTTTTACCACAGTCACATTCTAGAAATAAAAGTATAATATAAACAAAAGTATAGAAAATTGAAGAGGAAAATAATAAAATGTGACGCAATTTACAACAGGGTATCCACCGTATAATAGTCTCAAGTCCCCAACCAAAAAAAAAAAAAAAAAAAAAAAATTACATGTTAATATACATTTGCAACATATTTTGGTAGGACAGATACGAATAATAAAATTTTTTATGTTGCTATTACTTATGACATTTAGTCACAACCAAGCTCGCCATGCCTTGGGTATGCGAATTTAAGTCAATAGGAAGCGTCTTTCGTTTAATCAGAACACCACAAAAGTGAAAGTACGATTTTTTCTTCAAATACTCTGATAGAGGGCACCACCAGAGGATCCACTCCCTCAATTTTGACATTGATCTGGAGGGGGAGGAAATTTTCTCCAGATCATTGCACCCATGATAGCTGCTCAATGATAGACCACAGGACTTTCGATTCCACAGATTTAACGAGCATGTATATCGCACGTACTCGGTGGGCATTATGAATCGAACCCCACCCCTAATCACTAGGCTACCACGGCCCTAAAATTTTTTTTAAGTTTCATAATTATCAAACCATTGTTATTAGTATTATGATAAAAAATAACTTTAGTTTCTTTCATTTGAAAGAAACTATAAATTTATTTCCACTGCAAAAGCCAAACAAAATAAAGGGAGAGAAAGATGATCTATAATCATATTTAGGTTATTTAAACTAAACTCCGAAGCACAACATCCCATGTGGGCCTAGGCCTAGGGGGCCCATAACTGTTTTCATGACCCAGGGCTCTGGGGTGCGAAGTATAAATCCCAGTTAGGTGGTCAGCCTAACGTGGAACCCCCAGTGCTCAGTTCCCAAGCATGCTTGGTACTCAGTTTATTGACCCATTGAAGGGATGAAAGGCTGAGTCAACCTTGCTCAATTCGAGGATCGAACCACGGACCTGTCTGTGCCTTGGAAGCCTGAAACGCTGTCACTGAGCCACCGAGAGAGCGAGAGAGAGAGGAGAGAGTAAACAGTGTGAAATGTCTGCGAGAGAGAACCTTTTCTATGATAATGACGTTGGATATCCTGATGTTTTGTGTTGAGGGAAACCTACTGGAAGAGGGTCCTATCAGATTATGAAAATTATATTCCTTACGTTTCATGCATATGTTTCAATTATATTCTTGTGCATCTTAAGAACCAGCGTTTACAAAATGACATTTTGGAATATTCTATATAATTTTATTTATTTCTTTATTAAATACTTGCTAATTAGTATACCATCTTCATAGTATTAAATAAAATTTTTTTAAGGAAAATTTGTTTTCTTATGCATTTATCAACGAATATTGTCTTTTGAATAAGAGAATTAGAAGACAAAATAATGTGGTAATTTTAAAATACTTTTAGGAAAATCTCCAAGGGTAGACATATCTAACTTATAAATTTGACCAATACTTTTTTTAAACAACGGCAAACATTTGGGTGCCCAACCCATCGCCACAACAAGGCCGGAAACTGCTACTCATTCGTCGTTATACCGAGGGCACCTGGTAACCGAGTCACGGAGGCGAGTAGCATTACCCGCAACATACCACCCCAAATCCTTTTATAGGGTAGGCCGTATTCATACATCCTCACAGAAGAAAGGACAGATAAACACAGAGAGAAAGTAACATCCATACCTTAACCGGGATTCGAACCTGGGACCCACAGGTCAGAAGTCAAAAACGTTAACCGCTCAACCATCGGTCGGCAATTTGATCACTATGTGTGTTCACGACCTAATTATCAATAGCTTTTCTGCTACAAAATCAGATTATCTACCGAGCAAGTAAAAAATAATTTGCTCAGCTCTGATTTGTTAGAACTTTTTTCACAATGAATATATTTAAGTTCACATTAAAATGAACTGTTATTTGTAATTTAATGGGGAATTTTGTCAGCAAATATGGAATATTTGATAATCTCACAAAATCTTATTTCCTAATTTAATTCCTCTATCGTCATTCCTTAGATTTTCAGACTCAGATTTAAAAAGAAGGAATAAATAATTTAGAAATAATTAATCATAATTAGAAATAGCTTATTTTTTTAAGCGAATGCCCTAAAAATAAAATAATTTTAATAATATGTACAGAGTAAGAGCGATCAGTTTGTAGTTCAAATTTCATTTATACGTAGTTATGTGTATCAGAATATCTAATGTAACAAAAATCAGTGCTCATATTACACCATTTACGTAAACATACTTTCGCATGTTGTGTGGCCAAAAAACCTTGACAGTTTGGGAGCATACCCTTCTGCACAAGTACACAATTTCCTGCCCCTCGAAGATAATATACACTTTACAGAATTTGGTCCACAGTCACATTCTGAAAAAGAAAAACATTTGCAACGTTTATCTATAGAAAATGTGATACTACCTTTATACACAGAAACAGTTTCTTATTAAAATTATTTACGTCTTATATCTAAGTGTCGTAGATTTCAAAAATAAATGAAAATTTTTACAGAAACATTTTAAATTATTTATAACATAGATTAGTAAAAACTTATTGTCTGAAATATTTTTAAATTAATTGAATTAAAAGCTAACTTTTGATGAATTCGCTTTTCTTTCGAGAGTGGTTGGCATATTTTTGAGTAGAGATCGAGTGACGTCATACTGAGGTACGCGGAGATGATGTTCCCTTTAAAGAAGAGGAATGCTAAGAGTTGGCCTGGTTTCGTTATTAAGTTTCTGTTTGTAAATAAATTGAATGTCATTCTGTCCAGGGAACGGTGTTATTTAATAGTCACCACTATTCTACACATCACACAATGATAAAAATTCCTTTAATTACCACATTTCAATGGTGCGGGCGATAAAATCGCCAAATGTTGCCACACACTAAGCAAAATATCACCAAACCAACTTTTTACTACAACATTTATAAACATTTTACCCTTTGCATCACTTTTAAACAATGCAAAATTCTTGTGATTTTGAAAAATTTTTCACTACAGATTATTGTGTTTTTAAACTATATTTCCTGCATTGGTGATTAAAAGTATCGATTAGGCGAGATTTCACCAAAAAAGTATATAATTCCAGTTACGAAATTCAGTTTTTTTTTTTATTCTTCTGCAGCCTTAATTTCTGATCTATTGAACTAACTTAAAATTGAGTATCGCATATTAATAAGTTGTGCAGTAGAAATTTGAGCGATTGTATAATTCCAAATTTGAATCTAGTGTTCCGAATTAACTCAAAACTTCAAACACCAAAACCACTATTGCTTAATATTCATATCATATTATTTAAACGTTGAAGTTTAGATATTTTAGCTAAAATATTTGTTTGTGCTTATGTTAAAAAACTTGGCGAGTCACAGGACCGATATTTGGCAATTTTTCCGGCCAACTGAAGAATGACGTGCAACCGAAATTTGGTCAGAAAAGTTGATGGATGTGAATTGATCCTGTCTAAAATGATAGCAATTGTGTAGAAAATGAGATAATAGAAATTATTTTAAACCACTGTGTCTTTCGATATAATCAGAAAACATTAATCATCAAATATGCTATGGCCAAAATACATAAGAAATGATGGATATTTTTCTTAGAAATATTATAATGAAACAGAATGTAAAGAAAATGTATAACAAGAAAGGAAATATGCATTGCCTAATATTTGATAAGATATCGAACTTGCCCCAATTAAATTGCTATTTAAAAATCCTTTTAAAAACTGAATGCTTATGAAATTAAATAAAAGGTACTAAAATGCAAGGCAATATAGCTTTTAAATTACATCATTATATAACAAGAAGATTCTTTCTTTCTGATTCAAGTTAACTACAAAGTGAATGCTTTGTTTTGTCTTTTTTATTTTGCTTTTTTCTGTTTTATTTTCAACGTAAGTTCTATTTTCACTTGTTCAATTTTGGAAGCGATATCGCTACTAATTTAAAAATGGAAAGTTATTTATTTAGAACCATAGTTAATTTTCATGGTTTTGAAAACTTTTACAAATGGAAAAAATTATAATTAAAAAATACATTGTTTATTACTGGTAAAAATATATCATGGATGGATTTTTTACCATCGCCAAAGACATTCAGACATTTCATGGTGAATTTCACTTTATTTGCTGCCGTTCGCAGAATGCGATTTGAAAGTAGGCACTATTCGTCGACAAGTCGGATTTACGATGTAACGTAGATGAAACGTAAAAATCTGACATTATGGACATTTTAAACCAATGAGCATTGTAATTTAGTGACGTAATCATGATCTCAATTGAAGCGAAAAAAACCACTTTATGGTTACAAAACATTTTACAAAATGATGATACTCTGCCATAAAATTTAAGAATTCCTTAAATTTCAGGTAATGAAATATAGAATTCTGATACAAAATTTAAGAATTCTTAGTAAAAAATGTAATTATATCCAATTTTAACGTTCTACAAAATAAAAATCAGTAGTTTTTTTTTTTTTTTAAATAGGTTGGAATATATAGTTAACCATTAAATATATTTTAAATAGAAAATTATGTATAAATAAAATTCTTACCTTTATTTTTTTTTTCAGTTTGTTTGGTATGAAATGTGTAGTAAATACCACATATATCAAAAATCACTTAAGAAATTTCAGCGCATCAAATATAAATCTGGATATGTAAAAGGCATTAATGAGAATTATAAATATCCTTTGTTGAAAGAAGTCATTCATAAATAAATTTTTTCGCAAACATCAACCCATATTTGAGGATTTATTTCCCTTGGCAAATAGTTATAGAGAATCATAAAACGCGAAAACATGGCTGTTTGTATGTTTTTATATATATATATATATATATATATATATATATATATATATAATTATTATTATTATTATTATTTATTTTTTGCCCCTATTCGATCTGTGACCGTAATGCTTGCTTTAGCAAGATGCTTATTAGTAAAGTGGTGCTAAAGAGAATTAAAGACCAACATTTTTTCTACAATATCTCAACAAATGACGTGTTTTTCTCATGACGCTTGAAATTAATTAATTCAATCAATCAAATCCCTTTCTCCTAGCGATAAATAAACACAGGAAACATTAACAAATATGTGAAAGTCATTTATATAATTAACTGGAACTAGAACTTTTAATTTCGTTATCTGACAGGGTTGTAGACAGGATGGAGTTTTCGTGTCGAAGAGAGAACGATTTGTTTGGGCCTGAGTGGAGTAGCGGAAGTCCCGTTCGATGCAAAATATATATTTAAAAAATGTGGTAGATGTTTTTCAAAAATGTCTAAATTAATGTTTGTGTGTTAATGTGCAATAGATATATAGTTTATAAGAAGTGTGCTGGTAATTTAAATTTACTTTTATTTGATAAATCTTTAAAATTAAAATGTGTCAGAATTATATATATATATATATATATATATATATATATATATATATATATATATATATACACACACAACTGGTCATTAAAATTGCTACACCAAGAAGGCGACATGCTACAGACTTGAAATTTATACGAAAGGAAGAAGGTGCTGTGATATGCAAATGATAAGCTTTTCAGCGCATTTAGACAAAGCAGGCTCCAGTAGCGACATCTACATTGTGTTTAAATGAGGAAATTGTTCAGCCGGTTCCTCATATACAAATTGCATTTGAACGCTGTTGCCTGGTGAAAAGTTGTGATGCCTCGTGTAAGAAGGAGAAATGCGTACCAGCACGTTTCTGACTTTGATAAAGGTCGAATTGTAGCGTACCGGGATTGCGGTTTATCTTATCGTAGTATTGCTGCTCAAGTCGGTCGAGATCCAATGACTGTTAGCAGAATATGGAATCGATGGGTTCAGGATGGTAATACGGAACGCCATGCGGGATCTCAACAGCCACCTATCACTAGCAGCCGGGAAGACAGGCATATTATCCGCATGGCCGTTATGGATCGTGCAACCACGTCACGAGCCGTGAGTCAAGAAACGGGGTCGTTTGGAAGACAACAAGTGTCTGCACGAACAGTTCGACGACGTTTGCAGCAGCATGGACTCTCAGCTCGGAGACCATTGCTGCGGCTTCCCTTGACGCTGCGTCATAGACAAGAGCGCCTTCAATGGTGTGATCAACGACGAACCTGGGCGCACGAATGGCGAGACGTCATCTTTTTAGATGAATTCAGGTTCTGTGTACAGCATCATGATGGTCGCATCCGTGTTTGGCGGCATCGTGGTGAACGCACACTGGCAGCGTGCATTCGTCATCGTCATACTAGCCCATCACCTGGCGTGATGGTATGGGGTGCCATTGGATACACGTCTCAGTCACCTCTTGTTCGCATTGACGGTGCTTTGAACAGTGCGCGTTACATTTCTGGTGTGTTACGACCCATGGCTCTACCCTCTATTCGAACCCTACGAAACCCTACGTTTAAGCAGGATAATGCCCGACTGCATGTTGCCGGTATTGTACTTACTTTCCTTGATACGGAACATGTTCGACTGTTGCCCTGACCAGCACGTTCTCCAGATCTTTCACCAATAGAAAACGTCTGGTCAATGGTTGCCGAGCGACTGGCTCGTCACCAAACTCCAGTCACTACGATTGATGAACTGTGGCATCGCGTTGAAGCTGCATGGGCATCTGTACTTGTACATGCAATCCAATCTCTTTTTGACTCAATGCCCAGGCGTATAACTGCTGTTATTACTGCCAGAGGTGGTTGTTCTGGGTACTGATTTCTCAGGATCTATATCTATATATATATATATATATATCGAGCTAAATTTTTTTTAAATTTAATCACTTGTTATTTCTAGTATAATATATTTGTCCAATAAATATCATTTTGTTATCTGCATTTCTTCCTGGTGTAGCAGTTTTAATGGCCAGTAGTGTATTTGCTGAATTTGAAATAGTTTACTCGTTGTAAATTTTGTACACAAATATGGAGTACTATAAAATGTTATATATAATTTAGGAAAAGAAAGTATTCTTTTCCTTGTAGTTTTTTTTGATGGCAAACTTTTAGCAAGAATGAATAAATTAATAATTGATTGATCTGCACGCAGAAAAAGTAACATACCTTAAAATTTTAAATAAACATACCTTCACAAGTCTCGTCGCCATGGAACAAAAGCCTTTTGGGGGAATATCCGTCCTCACAAGTACATTGCTTCTTATTTAAGTCGTTATATTGACAGTGTAAGGAATGCGGTCCACAGTCGCATTCTAAAAATGGAAATTAATTTCAAATTAATACATTTGAACCCAATAATGAAATTTTAGTATATCATTATTTAACAAATTTAACTCTTATGTATTTGCGTCACCACAGCCAATTAAGCTGCAAGCCGAATCAGCGCCACGGGATTCAGGCCAAGAAGAAGGCAGTAACAAGAAGATATTCTTACTCCTGTGTTTTATTCAAAAAGAATGAATTCATTATTCTTAGAAAGTAGTTTATACTGAATCTGAACGTGAATCGGATTTTTCTTCTTCCTAACTCTGTCGCCATATGAAATCGCAAAAGCACAATTGCAGATAATAACGGGCAGACGATGCTATTCCTCCATTTGTCACTAGAACCGCACTCTTTCAACATTTTGCGTGTGGACACTCGTTTCGGGATAAGTAAGATATTTGCCATCAAAAGTATCCCGACTGTATATAAATTCTGTAATCGGAATAGAATCTGTAATCAGAATAGAATGTACTTTTATCACCGATGTTTTGAATAATTTTTTGAAGAAATATTGAATCTGATCAATAGCAGGAACGAATTTCGGTTTGGCTCAAAATAGGCAGCAGGGACGCTAATTAGTAAGAAACCCAGATTTTTCTACAATAATATCAGAATTTGGTCGACAGAACTGGAATATGATATCTGATCCACAGTCACATTCCGAAAAAAAGGCCATTACAAACTGAAATATTTGAACAGAATGGTAAAATAAGAATCTTATTATTTTACAAGTGCCACTACAATAATATCAGAGTTTGATCGACATAATTTGAATTTGTTATTGGTCCACCTATCATTCAGAGAAAAATTAATTCATTTGAAATACATGATAAAATAAATATCCCATTATTTAACAGATGTTTCTATAATATTTGGATTTGATTCACAATTTGAATTAGATAACATAATTTGGTCATTTCTGAAAAGTAATACATTAATGCATTAGAACAATAAGAGTATTTCATTATTTAGTAAACATCACTATAAAAATACCAGAATTTAGACTACGAAATTTGAATACATTATTTCCTCCACAGTCACATTCTGAGAAAATATGATTACAAATAAATTATATATAGTAAAAAATATAATAAACAAATTCCTTTTACGAATATATAATAAACATTTTATAAAATTATAATACTACTATAAAATTTAAGAATTGCTTAAATTTTAGACAATAAAATAAAGAATTCTGACACAAAATTTAAGAATTCTTAGTAAAAAATATGTGTTTATACAGCTTCAATTTCCTATGAAATAGAAATCGCCAATTTTTATGAAAATGGGTTTGAACAATTAAACATTTAAATACATTTCTAACCCAGTAGAAAAATATATAAATAAAATTCTTACTTTCGTTTTTATTTTTCGATTTTTTCCAAATGAAATATCTAGTAAATATCACTGATATCTCGAATATCACAAAAATAATTTTAAGGTATCAAATGCTAATTTTGAAATGCAAATGACACCAGTTCGAACTATAAATATCGTTATTAAAAAAATGTCGCTTATAAATAAATTCCTTCGCGAATATCAATTTGTATTTGAGGCTGAATTCTCTAGGCAAATTTTTTTGGTGATGAAAGGAATATACAGACATTTTATTGTTTTTCGCCACTTATGTCTCTGTGACTGTTATGCTTGTTTTAGTATCAGATAATTATTGTTAAAGTGGTACTCAGAAGAATTAAAGAACAACATTTGTTTCACAATCAAATCAGCTGAAGAAATCCATTAACAGGGCCTACTTATATTTTAATATATCCAACTATTAATATTGATAATTTAAATTTACTTTTTATTTAATAAATCATTATGGGACAAAATGTATTACATATTTAATAGACATCCTGTATATTCAAGTATATAAAAAGAATCATGTATATGAAATTACATATTTCATATATATGAAAAGAAATATGTATATAAATATGGAATATGAAATTTGCTCGAGCAGGGAAAATTTGGTATATAAATTTGTTGTATGGAAAAAATTATGTATATAAATAAAGAATTTGAATTTTTTTTTTTTTTTTTGCTTGCACAGGGGAAATGTTGTGTATAAATTCGTATACAAAATGTCATATAATTTAGGAAAGCGAAAAGCATTCTTTTCCTTTTAAATTATTTTTTTCATGGCAAAATTTTTGAAAAAAAAAAATGACTGATTAATCTTCTTACAGAAAAAAAACCTCATTTTTAAAAATAAATAATTGCGAAACAATATTCATATTATGTGTAATAATCTAGCAAAGCTACACTTTTAGGTATATGTATGCTTCATAATATTATACACGTGAAAAAATACTGATTGCATCACTCCATTTTAAGTAGACCTACCTGCACAGGTCTCGTCGAAATTCAATAGTTTTTTTGGGGCATAACCCTCCTCACAACTGCATTGTTTCTTCTTAAAATCGTTGTATTTACAATGTATAGAATGTTTCCCACAGTCACATTCTGAAAAAAAAATTAATTACAAACTAATACATTTGAAACGAATTATGAAATAAATATTTCACGATTTAACAAATTTAATACTCATGAATCAGTGTCAACTGAAGCCAACTTTGCGCCAGGTCAATTTGGCTCCGCTGGAATTAGACCAAGATATTGTCGATAACCATTGTAAGCAATAACAAGAAAAGGTTCATACTTACATGTTTCATTTGAAAAGAAATCAATCATTTAGACAATAAATCTATATTGATTTGAAAAAAAGTTTGTTCTTGCTCCTGATCCAGTTGTCATACGAACTCGCACAAATGCTGTTCTAAATGTGATGTCACGCTTATACCCAACGTTTCCTGTTCCTCCATTTTGTACCCATGTCCTCATTTTTTTTCTAAATTTTGCTTATGGACACTGAATTTTGCATGTGGAAAATGATGTGAAATGCGCAACTTATCAACGCATATAGGATAAAATATAAAATGAGGAATTGTCAGAGTGGGTAACATACGCACAGTTATTGCTGCTAATCATTGAATGTCGCAAGGGACTCCTGTAAATTCAGAGAATACGGCGTGAATAAGATTGCGTTTTAGATTGGTCTTTGCATGAAGAAACCAGTCTCTATTTTGTTAGTTTAGTATGCTTTCTAGAAATCTGAATAATCTGCGATATTTTTAATAATTTTTTGAAGAAGGATTGAACCAGATCTATCAGGAACAGTTTTCGAGTTTTGGTTGATTCGTTTTGGCGCAAAATGGTATGCGGTGACGCTAATGTATATAAGATCGCCAAATTTTTCTGCGATTATAATTTGGTTCACTGAATTGGAATTGAGAATTCGGTTCACTATCACATTATGAAAAATATTTAAATACAAATTTATATATTTGAATCGAATTATAAACTAAGTATCTATTAATTAAAAAAAATTCTCTGTGATAATACTTGTATGTTTAAGTTCTCATTACGGAAAAGTAATGAGTTTTATTTTTAATCTAACAGAATACATCCGTTGACTTCTCCAACAGTGGCGGTGACATGTAAAACAATAAACTTTCAAGTGGAATAATATCTCTGAAAATGGCAGGCTATGTCTGGGTTTGTTCTAAGATTATAAATGACAAAAATCATTTACCTTCAAGGACTACATTGCCTCACTCGTTAAGTGCACCATAATGTAAAATACTATCAATTCTGCCCCTTCAAGTGCCGAAAAAAGAAATATCCTAATGTTTGTAAAGTTTGCAATCGATTTTCGAACATTTTCATTAAATATGGGAAATACATCATATGCATTCAAATATGCCTTGAAGCATTAAAAATTAAATTAATTCTTATCAACTAATTCAGAATACATTTTATTCTAAATAGCAACAAATACACTTAAGCCACCATTGTTTTATTTTGAATTAATTTAGTTTTTCTTTACTTATTAATTGATCTGCATAATTTTCTCAGCAGTTATTAAAAGCAAAAATATCAGTTATGTTTCTTAAACTTCATTTTATAATTCTTCGTAACATGCAAGTAAACGTTACGCAAAATTGAAGCTAATCCTCATAATCCTGAGGCGCAGCATGTCCATTTTGGACTTTGCGCCATGAAACTAACCAACTAATAATCCTGAAAATCATACAAATAACTAAAAATTCTTTTTCGAAATTTTGATTGAGATTGAGTAAAGCATAAATTAAAAAGTCATAATAAATCGGACAATAATAAATGCATGTCATTGAATCTTTAATTACTCATAAAAAGATTCCTTATTATATTCTTCTATGGATAGTAATTCTAAAATATTTTTAATAATTTGTGTACATTCAATATTATGTGAAATTCACAAGTTTGTATGCTTTTTGTATATAAATGTTTTAAGTTAAAAACTTCATATATAATTTTAAGCAAAAAGGTGAAATACATAAAATAATGACCTATCTGTATTAAAAATAATGTTAATAACACATTATATTTTCTATTATATTTAAATAATATCATTTTAAAAATCTTACTTGTTTATATTAAATTTAAAATAGGGAGTATATTATATTATACTATATTAAAAATAGTATATATTTTACCTGCTTTAGTTGGAGGAACTTCAGTTGATTCGGAAGCATTTTTGTAATCTAATTCGGTAAAATTTTCTGGGAATTCCTCAATAAATTTATTTGGCTCATTTGCAGCAACTGGCGACGCAAAACTGGCAAAAAGTACACAGAAAATGATAACTGCCTTATAGCTATGCCACATCATTAGATAACAAAAAATAATACAATTTAGGTTAAAAAAGTAATTTGAATATTTTTGGTTAAAAGAGTTTAAAAACGACTTCTTATAATATAGCGAACCTATTTGACAGAGATTGAAAATGAAAGAAGAGAACACGTTTCATAAACGTCTATTACTAATTGATAAGTCTGATAAATGTATCATAATAAGTTATCTTTTCTGATATTGAAACAAATTCTACTTTAGGATTCTTTTCAGTTTGTCGATAACAAATTGATATGTCATATAATTGATATAAACATGTATGACACATAAGAGTCGATGAAAACAAGCAATATTTAATTCTCAGCATCTAAAAGTGTGACTATAATATTTTGTAAGATGTATTTTCTAATTATTATAACTAAACATTTTTTTCTAAGCATTTTACTACACTAAACATTTTTTCTTCTTCTTTTAAATAATGGTATAGTTTAAAAAAATTTTTTTATGTGAATCGATAGCAGCTAATTACATAAATCGCTTTTAAGTGAGTTAGTTACATAGTATTGTGTCAAATGGTAATCCATTTATAAAAAGAGCAACAAGAACGGAGATAAAAAGGCAAAGTAAAATCCAACATAGTCCTTTTCTAGGAGTATGTAGCCAAAGATAAGGAGTCAAGTCAAATCAAACGTAGTTGAAGTCAAAAGAAACGTATCAATAATGGTAGATCTAAGAAATTAATTATCAGCCCAAATTTTGATTGGGAAATGTTCCTGAAAACTTAAACTGAGTTATTCGAGGAAGGATACGCTTTCTCTAAAATTTTCTAACTGAATCATTTGCTGTCTTTTCGTGTAATTACACTACTGGCCATTAAAATTGCTACACCAAGAAGGCGACATGCTACAGACGTCAAATTTATACGAAAGGAAGAAGGTGCTGTGATGCGAAAATGATTAGCTTTACAGCGCATTCAGACGAAGCAGGCGCCAGTGGCGACACCTACATTGTGTTTAAATGAGGAAAATTGTTCATCTGGTTCCTCATACACAAATTGCATTTGAACGTTGTTGCCTGGTGAAAAGTTGTTGTGATGCCTCGTGTAAAAAGGAGAAATGCGTACCAGCACGTTTCTGACTTTGATAAAGGTCGAATTGTAGCGTACCAGGATTGCGGTTTATCTTATCGCAGTATTGCTGCTCGCGTCGGTCAAGATCCAATGACTGTTAGCAGAATATGGAATCGATGGGTTAAGGACGGTAATGCGGAACGCCATGCGGGATCTCAACGGCCACCTATCACTAGCAGCCGAGAAGACAGGCATATATTATCCGCATGGCCGTAATGGATCGTGCAACACGTCACGAGCCGTGAGTCAAGAAACGGGGTCGTTTGGAAGACAACAAGTGTCTGCACGAACAGTTCGACGACGTTTGCAGCAGCATGGACTCTCAGCTCGGAGACCATTGCTGCGGCTTCCCTTGATGCTGCGTCATAGACAAGAGAACCTTCAATGGTGTGATCAACGACGAACCTGGGCGCACGAATGGCGAGACGTCATCTTTTCAGATGAATCCAGGTTCTGTGTACAGCATCATGATGGTCGCATCCGTGTTTGGCGGCATCGTGGTGAACGCACACTGGCAGCGTGCATTCGTCATCGTCATATTAGCCCATCACCTAGCGTGATGGTATGGGGTGCCATTGGATACACGTCTCGGTCACCTCTTGTTCGCATTGACGGTGCTTTGAACAGTGCACGTTACATTTCTGGTGTGTTACGACCCGTGGCTCTACCCTTTATTCGAGTCCTGCGAAACCCTACGTTTCAGCAGGATAATGTCCGACCGCATGTTGCCGGTATTGTACGGACCTTTCTTGATACAGAACATGTTCGGCTGTTGCCCTGGCCAGCACCTTCTCCAGATCTTTCACCAATAGAAAACGTCTGGTCAATAGTTGCCGAGCGACTGGGTCGTCACCAAACGCCAGTCACTACGGTTGATGAACTGTGGCATCGTGTTGAAGCTACATGGGCATCTGTACCTGTACATGCAATCCAATCTCTCTTTGACTCAATGCCCAGGCGTATAACTGCTGTTATTAATGCCAGAGGTGGTTGTTCTGGGTACTGATTTCTCAAGATCTATCCAGCCAAATTTTTTGAAAATTTAATCACTTGTTATTTCTAGTATAATATATTTGTCCAATAAATATCATTTTGTTATCTGCATTTCTTCCTGGTGTAGCAATTTTAATGGCCAGTAGTGTAGTAATTTAAGACATTTTCTTCGAAAAGTTGTAATAAGTCACCTACCATTTCCCATTTGAATAAATAGAATCCATTTTATGCATTTTTAGCTGCATCTAAATTAGACTGTTTTCATTAACAGTCACAGAAGCAATATTTAGCGCCGTATTTATCCCTTCACTTGCGTCACCTATAAGTCATATGTACTCTTTTATGAATAAAAAAAACAACGCCTCCTTAAAAATCGTTCAAACAATTCGAAATTTCGCATGCAAGTATTTTTATACAATGTATACAAACGATTAAAGTTTTAATGTCAATTAACAATCTGAAATTTTACATTTAATGAGTATTCCGACAACAGCGCGCACCTCTATTGCATGGATGGAAACGGGAAATTTTTCGTATCGTCTATCTTTTTTTGTTTCAATACAACCATAAATTTCCCAAAAGACACAGCAAATAATGCCATAATGACATATTTTTGAAGATCTTCTAGCCAAATGAATGAAATTCGAACCTGGTTCAATAGTCGGAATACGTGAAGTAGAATGATCAAGCACAGATATAGATTTTATTGATGGACATCATATGGACTCATAAATGATTAGATGCTGGCAAAATTGTATGAAAAAACTTGCCAACAAAATTGCAAACCTGGAAAGAAAAAAAGCAGAAATGCGAAGCAGGGTCTGATGATTGTGGGCTTGATTCAAACTGCCACATTTATCGTTGTCCCAATTCAACGATTTCCATGTCACCCGTAGAATCTTTCATTATATCAAGGTGATTGTTTGAGGTAAATTTACTCTGATATGGGCTTTTAATCCTCAATGTCAACATCGGGGAAATCATCTTCGGATAGGGAAAGCGACACCCTATGTTACCAGGCCAACTAATTAAATCTTAATTATTATTTAAATATCTGTTAGCAATAGTGAAAAGAATCAACGAATTCAAATTAGCTGTAACCTGCTAATTTAGAATTGTTGAAAATAGACTTGTAAGGATTAAATATTTCTAGCGAGTTTTACGTATGTTTTTGCATAATATGAAATATTTAAAGTTTGGTTAAAATAAAAAATTATTACAATGTTGAGTTAGTGAATTTGTGGTTTTATTATAAACAGAAATAATTATTTTTTTAAAAAAAAACTGTAAAAACTCTGACATTTTAAAATGATAAGAATAAACATATTGCAAGTGCAAGAAAAAAAGCACACATATCAAGTGAGAAGTAAAACAATCTGAAAGTGAAAGTAAACTAACGTTTCTTCAGAAGGAATCAGTCTAACTAATACTGATGAATCGTCATATAAGTCTTATAAAAACATCACGGAAATAAATAAAATATTAGGAAATAAAAAAAAATTACTTTAATTTTCACAAAACACTGAAAAGCTAAAATGAATACAAATTGAACAATATAGAAATAAAAAAAAATAATCATTGTTGAAAGAGGTTTGTTAAAAATGTTTGCACTTAAGTTTTTATTTATATTGCAATATACATTTTTATGTCATATAAATGTTAAAAGGAATGTAAAAAGATACCCCCTCTTTAATAATTATATTTAATATTATACATTATTAAAGTCAATTATTATAATTGATGATATTAATTGAATTTAAAAATTATAATAATAATTAATAGTAGTAAAATTTGTTACATTCCATTTAATGATATTTAACAGAAGTCATTTTAGCATTAAAGTTAAAATTAATAATATTAATTTTAATACATTACTAATAGGGTTAATTTCAATTATTAGCAACATTAAAAATTATTGTATTTACCGTTTTATTTATTTACTCAATCCTTCTACAGCATTGAGTTGTATATAATATTCATACATAACATTCCACAGTTGCAACACAATATTTTTACGAAGGCAGAAAACGGTGAAAATTTGTTTCGAAGTTAAGTGATTACTTTTCACACAAATTTCCCATTTTTTACAATTTCCAAAGGAATACGAATTCAACATATTTTAAAGTATTGCCATTACTCCAATTACCAATAAATACTTGTATTTAGTGAAACATTTTATATATTTTCCTGTTCAAAATGATGAATTACAAATTTTATGTACAATTATATAAAACATCAGTTTCATTAAAAACTTTTGGATTTATTTAAATGTCATCTGAATGATTATTTATATATACAACAATATATATATATATATATATATATATATATATATATATATATATATATATATATATATATATATATATAACAATATATATATATATAAAACAATATATATATATCTATATAACAATATATATATATATATATATATGCTGGGGTAAGAATTTTAAAGAAAGGAGCGAGTTCTAGACTTTTGATTGGGTGACCAAAGCTTGAATATCCTCCGAAAACTACATTATTTTAGAATAATGCTCTAGAACAGGGATGGCGAACTTTTTTTGATGTCCGTGCCACAAAGTCCTAAAAATTCTTTTTTAAACACGTAACGTGTCACAGTAAAATTTCCTTCGAAATGTTAGCTTGGTGAAACTATACGTAAGTATAATTAAATAAACAAATGAAAGCGATTCTACCTTAAAAAAGTTTTTATTAATCACTGTTTTACAAAAAGCAATATAGAAACAAAATTCACTTTAAAAACAATTGTTTTTAATGGGAGTTTTGTTACTATACATAAGATGATAAAGCTAACTTTGCTAGCCATTCTGCACCCAATAATTGATTGCATTGGTCAATAATGTTCTCATTATTTAGAAATAATCTTATTTCTTCCGAATAATCTACAAATCTTTGCAAAACATTTCCGCGGCTTAACCAGTGTTCATTATTGTTTAAAAGTAAGCTATTGTACGACGAGTTCACTTCGTTTAAAAATTCTTGAAATTTTCTTTTATTTAGTGCTCTTGCTGATATAAAATTAACCAATTTTGTTACAAAACTTAATATATCATCAAACATTTTTGAATATGTTTGGTTTCATAACACAATTGTTAATGAATAATGCAATCAAATTGAAGAATTGTGAGTGCAATACGTATTGTAAATAAATTTATACATCCATTTCCCCATCCAGTTAATCTGTGGGCATCGTTAGTTGTAACTGACATAATTTTAGGAGAATAAATTTCTCTTTTTTCCAATGTATCTATAACAGTATTACAAATGTATAATTTTTTTTGCTGTTGTTTATGTTGATAAACTTATTAACTCTTCTTTAATATTGTGTTTTGAACAAAATAACGTACAAAAATTGCTAAGCTAGTATAGCCTGTTACGTCGGTAGACTTGTCAAGGCAAATGGATATAAAAATCATAAGACTTTATATGAATTTTCTGTTGAAACTTTACATTTTCCGCCATACCCCAAATTCTCTCTTTCACTGTATTCCTAGCTATCGGCATGTCTAATACTTTCGGTAATTTTTTCTTTGCTTTCGAAATCATCGAATAAGTATGGTACACATTGCAGCCAAGCATCCTTTAAAAATTCGCCTTCATTAAAAGGTTTTGCATATTGAATCATAGTTTTTGAAACTTGATAACTAGCAGCAGCGGTGTTTGATTGAGTTCCAATATATTTCAACAAAGAAGTAGTTTGAGCATTTTTATCTTTTAAAGCACGTGATCTATACTCTTTTTGCCTTTCTACACTTCAATCTAGAAGAAATTCATAGTTGGTTTTATAATGTCGCTTTACTGAAGATGTTCTACAGACTACAGTTTTAGAACATAAAATACAAAATGCTTTACTGTCCTTTTCAATCATACCGTATATATATATTGTTACAAATTTATAAATAATTATTGTACATGTCTTAAAATATCTCAGACAGATCGGAAATACTCACATTTTGGACAAAAATTGCGGTATTTAGACGTGTTATACGCTAAAAGCGGGTTTTCTAACGATTTGGTAACTTGGCGATGTTTGGCGACTTGGCGAGAAATGGATATTTCTCGAAACATCCATCACCTAAGCTCTAGGACCAATATTTAGCGAGATAGCCTAGAAGCTTCCAGAACCTTAGCGAAATTAGTAGATTTCCCCGCCAAGTCAGGTATAAATACCGCAGCCCGACATAGTTAGTTAAGTTTTTGTACAGACAGTCAGTTTTGTGAAGACGATTAGTCGTGATTGCTAGTTTAGAGAAGTTGTTCTCTGCCAGAGGTATTTGAAACCTGTGATTGGAAGCTGCTACTTATTATATCCGACGAATTGTAGTGTATAATTGTGATTATTACAGATGGTATTTCTAGTGGAATTTTTGCGAATAAAAGTCTTGTGTTCATCGAGTAGTTGCTTTCTTTATCTCTCAATCCACACGAACCCCGAAGTTCGGTACAACTGGTGTCAGAAGCGGGGTTGAAGAGTTGATGCAGCGTGTCACAAGAAAAATGGATATGGATTTAATGAAAAGTCTTCTCGAAAAATTAACGGAGCAGATGGCTGAGTGAAAGCTGGACAAGAAGAGATGAAAGCTGGACAAGAAGAGATGAAAGCTGGTCAAGAAGAGATGAAAGCTGGACAAGAAGAGATGAAAGCTGGTCAAGAAGAGATGAAAGCTGGACAAGAAGAGATGAAAGCTGGACAAGAAGAGATGAAAGCTGGACAAGAAGAGATGAAAGCTGGACAAGAAGAGATGAAAGCTGGACAAGAAGAGATGAAAGCTGGACAAGAAGAGATGAAAGCTGGACAAGAAGAGATGAAAGCTGGACAAGAAGAGATGAAAGCTGGACAAGAAGAGATGAAAGCTGGACAAGAAGAGATGAAAGCTGGACAAGAAGAGATGAAAGCTGGACAAGAAGAGATTAAAACCGAGATGACGAAAGAGATAAAATCTGGGCAGGAGGAGCTTAAAAAGGAACTTAAGAAGGACATTATAAGTGTTAAAGAAGAATTCTCCAACATCATTCAAGAGAAGATGAATGCAGTGGAAGCTGAGGTAACTTCAGTTGAAACTAAGGTTTTCGAGATAGATGAAAACGTTGAAGAAGCATTAGACAATATGAATAAGGAGATTGAAAGCTTGAAGAAACAGATGTCAAACAGACATGAGGAACCCAATGTGGCAGTTATGCCTTCCCTGGCCACGATTAAACTCTCAACATTCGATGGAAAATCATCATGGCAGGTATACAAGACTCTATTTATGATGGTAGCGGAAGCTAATGGATGGAATCCCCGGGCCCAAGCTTTTCACTTGGCGGCTTCTTTAAGAGGAGACGCGGCCGATATTCTCGAGACGCTTCCGGAAGAGAAGAGGCACGATTTCCAAGCCCTATCGAGTGCGCTTGAGCTGCGGTTTGGAGAAAAGTGCAGTAAAGAATATAGCAGATTACAGTTAATATCCCGCTATCAAAAAGCTAGTGAAAGTCTGCAAGAATTGGCTGCCGATATTCAGCGACTTTCCCATTTAGCATTTTCGGACTACCCAGCTGAGACACGTCAAGATCTGGCTCTCCATCACTTCATCGATAGTGTGCGAGATCCGGAGATACAGAAAGCACTTAGACTCGCCGATGTCAAAGATATCGGATCTGCTCTAGTCTACGCACTTAAGATAGAGGCTGCCCAGCAGGCCGCACGTAAAGACCGGCACTCCATCAGAGCCGTCTCTGCTACTGATACAGACAATTATCTTTGAAAACAAATTGAAGATCTGTGGCGAAAAGTGCGTAGCTTAGAACTGAGTAAAGGTAGTAGAAACACGAAAATTCAGTGTTGGACTTGCGGTGCAGTCGGACACGTCCGAAGAGACTGCCCAAAACCAAAAGATGATGGAAATGATCTTCCACCACAATGATAGAAGGAAAGATTCAACGAATCCAGAAGTTTGAAATACGTCATCACAAAGGAACTCTTAATGGAAATGCTGATGTAGTATCAAGGAAACTGTGTAATAGATGCTGCCGATATTGTTCTAGAGTAGAGAAGAACTATCAATTAGTAAATCCTTCGGTACGCCAAGTTACTGTTTCACCGCCATCGAAACCAGATCCATGGAGTGATGAAGGACTTATGGAAGCCCAAAAAGAAGACTCAGATATAAATCCAATTTTTGAATTAAAAGAATCTTCCAGTATGAGAACAAGTTGGCAGGACATCTTCACCTACAGTCCTGCTACTAAACAATATTGGGCTCTTTGGGACTCACTCCATATTAGAAATGGCGTGTTATACAAGAAATGGGAGTCCGATGATGGACGTAATTTCAAATGGCAGCTTGTTCTTCCAAAATCAAGAATTTCAGATGTTTTGAAAGAATTGCACAGTAGCTCAACTGGAGGCCACTTCGGAGTAATGAAGACTCTACAGAAAGTTCGAGAACGCTTCTATTGGAGCAAAACTAGACAAGATGTAGAGAAATGGTGCCAATCTTGTGATGACTGTGCGGCACGTAAGGGACCAAAGAAACGTAGCCGAGGAAGGCTGCAGCGGTATAATGTAGGAGCATCTTTTGATCGGATAGCATTGGACATTTTGGGTCCTTTACCACGATCTTCAAATGGCAACAAATACATCCTAGTTGTTATGGACTACTTTACTAAGTGGCCTGAAGCATTTTCAATCTCTGATCAAGAAGCGACTACAGTAGCCGAAGTTATAGTGCAGCAATGGGTTTCCAGATTTTGCAAACCCTTACAAACTCATTCAGATCAAGGGACAAATTTCACGTCTGCTGTATTTAAAGGAATGTGTCAAATTCTCGGAATAGACAAGATGCAGACCACGCCATTACACCCCCAATCGGACGGCATGGTAGAGAGGTTTAACCAAACCATCTTAAATAATCTCTCACTTATGGTTTCCAGAAATCAGAAAGATTGGGATTTGAAGCTACCGCTGTTTCCGCTTGCATATCTCAGTGCTGTCCATGAGACTACCGGATACACCCCATGACAAATGCTCTTTGGTCGCGAAATTCGTCTCCCTTGTGATCTTCAGTTAGATCGTCCACCGGATACATCTTCATCGCCAGAGGAATACCTTCGAGACCTTCAGGCACATCTTGAAGATGTCCATAACTTTGCTCGAGATCGAATCAACCTGACGACTGAAAGAATGAAGACAAGGTATGACACAAGAGCGACAGGACATGAATTTCAGGAAGGTGATAAAATTTGGTTGTGGAACCCGATTCGACGTAAAGGAATTTCTCCAAACTTGCAAGCCAACTGGGAAGGTCCATACACAGTCCTAAAAAGACTGAATGACGTCGTAGTTCGTATAAGGAAATCATCTTCTTCAAAACCAAAGGTAGTACATTATGATAGATTAGCTTTTTATCGTAATGTAAAGTAAAAATTAATATACCATAGTATCTTTGTAAATAGTATAGACAATTTTAATATTTTTATTTTGTCTTTTTTTTTTGAATTTGTGTTTTTAATTGTTTGTGTAAGTAATACGTTCTGTATCCTCTTAAAATGTAAATTCTTTTATATTAAATTTGGCCTCCTATCAGGGGATTGTACTGCCCGGGACATGCAGTCCTTGAGAGGGGGGCAATGTTACAAATTTATAAATAATTATTGTATATGTCTTAAAATATCTCAGACAGTTCGGAAATACTCACATTTTGGGCAAAAATTGCGTTATTTAGACGTGTTATACGCTAAAAGCGGGTTTTCTAACGATTTGGTGACTTGGCGATGTTTTGGCGAGAAAAATTGGCGACTTGGCGAGAAATGGATATTTTTCGAAACATCCATCACCTAAGCTCTAGGACCAATATTTAGCGAGATAGCCTAGAAGCTTCCAGAACCTTGGCGAAATTAGTAGATTTCCCCGCCAAGTCAGGTATAAATACCGCAGCCCGACATAGTTAAGTTTTTGTACAGACAGTCAGTTTTGTGAAGACGATTAGTCGTGATTGCTAGTTTAGAGAAGCTGTTCTCTGCCTGAGGTATTTGAGACCTGGGATTGGAAGCTGCTACTTATTATATCCGACGAATTGTAGCTGTATAATTGTGATTATTACAGCTGGTATTTCTAGTGGAATTTTTGCGAATAAAAGTCTTGTGTTTATCGAGTAGTTGCTTTCTTCAACTCTCTATCCACACGAACCCCGAAGCTCGGTACAATATCGATTCACCAAGCTGAAAATTCTCTGCAACTATATGTTTCGGATAATTTCGATTTTTTTCATTGAACTTCCCATAATAAAAAATATATTTTAATAATATTGTAATATATTTTAATAATATTGTTATAAAATAAATAATTTATTCTGCATTCGTTTTCAAGAACATATTTCATCACATATTAAAGTGTTAAAAATATTAAGAACACAAGAAAATAAATTAAAAAATATAATAAATTACGAACACAAGAAAATAAAAAATAATATATTAAATCGAGGTAATTTTAATAATTATTTCTATTTGTTACACTGATTTAATGATTAAATAATTTCTCATAATATTAAAATATTTTATTGTTCAAAAATAAGCAAGATATATTATAAGTTTTGTAACTTTTAATACCTTAAGGTTGTGACAGGTTAAAACTTCAGTCTTGACGCAATATGTTCTTGCAAACGGATGCAGAATATAAAATATGAAATAATATGTAAAAATATATCTATTTACAATATAAATGATTATATTTTTTAACAAGTCACTGAAGTTTCAATGAAGACGGTTTACTAATAATGACTAATGCAGTCTGTAGTCTGATTCGAGCGCTGCGACGGCAACAACATTAGAGGGCGCGGAACTGGATACGCAAACAATTTATCTTATGCACATCTTTATATACTTCGAGAGAATTCATGCAACATTTTAATAATAAAATGTATAATTTGACAGTTCCAGTTAGCATACTAAGATAGGTATTCAGTACTACAAATTTATATCACATTAAGTGTAGATTAATAATTTGTAATTCATATCTATCAAAAAAGATAACTTATAAAAAAATTAATTTCGTTTCTATGTGTGCCATCAGAATTTTTAAATGTGCCACTTGTGCCACGCGTGCCATTGGTTCGCCATCTCTGCTCTAGAATCTAAGGGCTGCTCTTATAAATGAAGGATCTTTCATCTCATTCACCATCTTCTGCATAAAGTAAACAAAAAATGCAGGACATTTTTCGGGACGCCTACGAAGTCAGAAGGTTAGTGTAACAAAACTATTTTCTGACATAGTTGCAACATCCTATTATATTGGACCAACAGTTGTACTGGAGTGGCGACAGAAACATGCAGTCGATATCCACTTGCAATGATGTATTCTGTTGAAATACTGAATACATCATTGCAAGTGGTCTACTATTTAATGCCAGTTGTTGTGTTCTTTTTTGTGTTTTGCTGTTTTCCAATGAATGTTTTAATAGTTTCCAGATCGAGCCCGCTTTGCTTCTTTACTCCATGAACGTTGGATTTGACAATATTATTATTTTTATCAGGTCAATTTTTGCAAATTGCTGATTGGTGAGTACTATGAGTCATATTTTCTTATTTGCCATATTAAGATTAACTTCTGAAGATGAATAACAGTACAGTAAATATTTGTTCACTTTAAAGTTTTTCTGGATTCATTTATTGTAGATTAAAATTTCAAACGAAAAAAATATTACGCCTATTTAAATTAAAGATACTTTACAAGTTAAAATTTTTTATTTTTTTTATTTCATGAAATGTTTCACATCTAAAAATATTATCATGTTTTATAAAATATAAAATTGATTTTTTGGTAATTTCAATAATTGTTGGTATACTGTTCCAACAAACGAAGAGCTCTGTCATAAACTAGTTTATTGGCATCCCCTGCACTTGTGATATCCCCGCGGTTGAATTTCGCATACGGCACGATATAGTCCAAAACTTTTGACTTGAGGGCTCACCGCAATTTTCCAACAACTGCTGGGGTTGCCAATAAATCATTTTGTCCAGACATGAGAGCAACAGGTGTCGTTATTTTTGAGACGTCATATTCTGGCGGCGTCTTCTGTTTAAAATAAAAATTAAATATTAATAAATTGAAATGAAATTAACAAGACACACAAAAACGTATACAAAAAAAAGAAAAAAAATTTTTTTTAAAACTCCAAAAACAATGTTATAAAATGATATTTAGAATAATTTTCCAATATGTGTTTAACTAAAAAGTTATGAGTCTAGGTTTCTAAGGGAAAATATGTATGTTTCTCGCTCAGAAAATTTGATTGAGAAAAATATCGACAGTCTCTGTTTCTTGACAATATTTAATATTTACTTAACTTTTTAAAACGCGGTCTTGCACCGTGAAATAATGTCTTAGGTATAAAAGAGCTAAAAAAATTAATCGAATCAGGTGTTGAAAGCTTGAAAATTACAATTAGTTACGAAGGTATTAAGTACTGATTCAAGACTTCTTTCATTCGCTTTCCAATGCATTTCCTATCAGTGGCACATTTGGAAAAAATATAAACGAATACGCTACAATAAGCAAAAACAATATTAAATATTTATATTTTTGAAAAGAAATTACGGGGGCATACTGCAAGAAAGATCAGATACTGCAAATACATTTTCTCATGTTACTCGCTTCTTGAAGTTGAGTAACAATATTATAACATTTAAATTAATCACACACACACACACACACACACACACACACACACACACACACACACACACACACACACACACACACACACACACACACACACACACACACACTTATTTGTTTGAGAATTAATAAATACAATAATTTCCAATCGAGTAGAAAGACAGAAATCCAAAGATGTTGAGAAAGGAAAGCAACGTGAATTAAATCGAGAAAAGAAAGGCAACTTCAATTAAATTGAGAAGAGAAAGGCAACGTCAATTAAATCGAGAAGAGAAATTAAATCGTGAAAAGAAAGGCAACGTGAATTAAATCGAGAAGAGAAAGGCAACATGAATTAAATCGAGAAGAGAAAGGCAACGTGAATTAAATCGAGAAGAGAAAGGCAACGTGAATTAAATCGAGAAGAGAAAGGCAACGTGAATTAAATCGAGAAGAGAAAGGCAACGTGAATTAAATCGAGAAGAGAAAGGCAACGTGAATTAAATCGAGAAGAGAAAGGCAACGTGAATTAAATCGAGAAGAGAAAGGCAACGTGAATTAAATCGAGAAGAGAAAGGCAACGTGAATTAAATCGAGAAGAGAAAGGCAACGTGAATTAAATCGAGAAGAGAAAGGCAACGTGAATTAAATCGAGAAGAGAAAGGCAACGTGAATTAAATCGAGAAGAGAAAGGCAACGTGAATTAAATCGAGAAGAGAAAGGCAAAGTGAAGTTGAAGAGAAACAAAGAGAACTTGATCATGAAATTAAAAAACGTAAATTAAAAGAAAAATAAGGTAGGAGCGTTTCGAAAACCACTGTCGAAGATGGACGAGATAAACTAGGAAATATTTTTCTAGGTCATTTAAATATAATGAAAGGTGTTACTTTAGAAACCTCAGAAAGAGCTGGTCCTTCTTTTTTCATCTTTTAGAAAGGATGTTTAGGCTTAATGAAGTACCCGAACAGAGTATGAAGGAAAAACTATTTTACAGTGTTTAAAGAGTCGTACCAAAGGAATGAATGCTATGCTGTCTGAAGGAGATTTAAATTAGTATGATAAAATCAAAAGTGTCATTTTAAGAGAATGGAGGATAAAAGTCTTACAACACAAAAAGCTTGTGTTTCTTATCAAAAATTTCGCAATGAAAATTATGCTCAATATGCTTCCCGCGTATAAATTGCATTAAAACAATATGTAAAATTAAGAGACTTAGAAACATTTATTAAATTTAAAGAACTTAGTTTATCTGATTAAATAAAAGATTTTACCAACCCATGTAAAGTCCCAAATAGTTTTGAAAGAGACTAAAATTGGCTTTCAGTTTTTGAATTAGTGAAGGAAATTGATAGTTTTTTAATTTCGATACCACAAAGTTTCGCAAGTGATTTGCACAATTATACCAAATCTATTCCAACCCCGCATGAAACAACACAGAACAAATTGTCAAGAAACCATTTCCAGCTGAAGCCAGAAATACAAATTTTAGAAAGAATTATTATTATTATTATCAAAAGAATACAAATCCAAGATCGTAGAACCTTTTTGGAATAAATGCTGCGAGTTAGGTTCTAGGTAAAAAGTTATTAAAGTATTACAAAGGTAAGGAAGAAGGTCCTTTGAAAAATTTTTTCCCGGCAAGTGAATATAGTAATTCGAGTTTCTAATAAGAATAAAACTTGAGAAGTAATCAAGAAAGGGGTAAATAAACTTTGCTTTAAAATAAAGAATGCACATTTCAATTGAGAAATTCCAATCAGTGGAAAGGGCGGTGTACTTTTCCTAGTTGATTTAAATATAACTATACATTTTAAGTGCCGGCCAACTTGTCTAGTGGTCAGCATGCCTGACTACGGATTGGGAGATCCTGGGTTTGAACCCCGGCTCAGGCATGGATGTACTTTCTCTCTATCCTGTCTTTGTCCTTTCCTTGTGTGAATGGTTGCCTACCCTATAAACAGGTCCCTATATAATGTATGTGTACTGAAGAAGTCGGACTCTGTTGGATATCTGTTGAAGAAAAGTTTGTTTCTGTTCCATTTAGTGTGTGGTCAACAGATGATATTAGGTCGTATATCATGCTGCATGTTGCGATTGTGAAAAGATTGGACAAGCAAGCTTTGATTACTTTTAGTTTTCAGTTTGAGGGAGGAAAATATCTCAGAAAAAATATAAAATATTCACGGGAAAGAAATAATTTGGAAGAATACAATTATGTGGAGGGAAGGAAAACAGAAGCTCATATATAAAATAATATCAAGAAACAAATGAATTAGAAAAGTCTGAAGTAAAATGTTTCAAATACTTCAATGGAAAGTAATTTGTTAAATAAAAAAGTAGAAATAGGGATAAAGAAAATAATCGTTCAATTTCGCAAGCAAAGATATTAAGAAATGAATAGTTGTTCTGTCCTACATTACACAGGTGCTTTGAAGATGCCAAATAGTGAAAGAACAACTAGAATGAGATTTAAAGTATCACACAAAGGCAATGAAGGAGGACAGAAATAAGTACAGATTGTGGTTCAAAAATGCAAAAATGAAGAAATTTTTTCATTTGTTCTCGAAACACAGACAGAAGAACATCTGGTCCCCAAAAAAACCATGTCTGTCTGCATTGTCTTTTTGGTGTGAAGGAAAGCCAAGAGATGTAAGACGTTGGTGTGAATCTTGTCTCGATTGTCATCTGCTGAGGAAAACCAAAGTGACAGGCAGAGAACCTATAGAAGCTGTTAATAGACTCTTACAAGCAGTGAATGCTTATATTTTTGTTCTCTTTGAACCTAAGATTTTCTAAGTAAAATCAGACGTGTTGTGTGTTATGGATCAGCATAGTCGATGGTCAAAAGCAATTCCTATCAAATCTTTGACTGCAAAAGCGACTTATGATGCCTTTATGAAAATCTTAATGAGGACTGGCATTCCTCGAATCATTGCTGTGGATAATGGAACAATTTTGCTGTAACATTAAAGCGATAATTTCTCAAAAGAATTGTACCGAAATTCTCTACACCAGGTTATCTACAGAGTAACGGATTGACAGAAAGATGGATTGGCACCATGACGTCAATGTTACATCATCCTATAAAGTCGCAAGGTAAAAGATGGGACAAGTAATTGCTTTTTATCTTGTGGACATATCGGGAAGCGCCACATGCTAATACTCACCATACTTATTAGTTCATAAACGCTCCCCCCCCTCAATTTGGACCTTAGCTATTTTAAAACCCACATAGGAAGATGAAGTTGTTCTGCCTCAAAGTAGGTGTATCAATCTCTGATTATCTTTAAAAGGTTCGAAATTGGTTGCAGAATGTTGTAGAATACGTGCCGAAAGTCAATTCGAAAAATGTGTAGATTATCACAATTTAAGATTCATATCTAAGGAATTATCTGTCAGGATCATGGAGTCAATCGTATCAAATCCAGATTCGAGACTAAAACTTTTTGATCTAGGTGGGAAGGTCCAGGTTAAATTGTAGAACAGAAACCAATGTACTCCTATATAGTAAAATTATCGGATGGAAGCTTCAGTCATCTGTATCAGAATAAACCAAGGAATTATATCCAGCGGATTAATATAGAGAGCATGATGTATGAAGCTGATGCAGATTTTGTTGAAGATAAACCTTTATCACTAGGAGATAGTGAAGAAATGAAAGAAGGCTGAAAGCAATTAGAAAAGAACGAATGACCAAATTTATCTCCAAAACAAAAGAATCAGCTTTTAACAGTTCTCAAGGATTACAGAGTTGTATTTAATGGTGAACTGAAGGTAGCTAATTTACAACCCCATGAAACAAAATTAAAACTTGGAATCGAAAATGAAGCAGACTCATATCTACAGAATGCCAGATTACAGAGTTTGTCATTGGCTTTCTCTCGCTATCAGGTCACAATAGTTTGTAAGTCCGGCATCAATAATGCAGATGCTTTATCAAGGGCTTATGAGGATGATTAAAAGTTTTTTACATAATGATAAAATATTTTGATTTTTATCGTAATATTTATATTTAATGTTATAGAATATCATCTAATTATTTTTATTTGTTTAATAATATGTACAGTTTTCAATTTTCGTAAGGTGCAGGTGAATAATGTTTGCATAATTGTGATTTGTTTAATGTTTATTGATTTTGATTTCCTTACATTGTGTAATATCATTGTGTAGCAAATGCATATTTTTAAAAAATTTAAATCTTTGTAATTAATAATAGTAGTAGCATAGAATATATAGGTTAATGTTTTCCATTAAAAGAGAATAAGTAAAGAAAAAAAATAAGTTCAAACATTTGCGCTAACAAGTAAGCATTTTATTACGTTTAGAATTTTTGTTATAATTCGCTCCTAATAGAATGTTGAGAAAAGGTAAGAGAAACATTATTCTTTAGAAAATTAATATTGTAAGCATTTTTTTCAACGTCCTCGGTAGTTTTCTTATGCGGGACAGGATCCATCAATGGAAACTGGAAGGATAATGTGAAGCTGGAAGTTTTGGTTTGGTTATCTGCCAGGGGTGGAGACACACGGACAAAATGGAGTACTCGTGTTGCAGAGAAAAGAGTTGGTGTTTATTATTATTATTACTAAGGGTAGCAGAAGTACCACTCTGAGTCGGTTAAAAAAATATATTTTTTAAAAATGTGGAAAAATGTCCAAATTAATGTGTGTGTATTAATCTGTAATGAACGGGTCGTCTGAAAGTAATGTGTTTTGTGTTATTCAACTATCCAGGAGAGGACTGGATCGTGAGAATATCACAGTAACTGTGTAACCAAAATCATACGTACTTCAATAAAATAAAATGTGTTTGTGTGTGTGCTTTGGGGGTTTACCTTTTAAACTTATAAATTATCAATGACTAATTGAATACGAACTTTTCTCTTAATGTATAGTGTAGGAAGCATTGCAATGGAAAATTAAATCAACTGTTTGTTTTTGTGTGATAAAAGCAGTTCAGTGAGCTGAAGTATTTTCCTTCTTTAAAGCACATTAATTGTGGGAAAAGAGATTTTGTGTAGTTGAGAAAATACGCTCAAAATACTTTAACACCATTTTCAAGTACCTGGTTGTAATATCGTGGATTATCCTCCAAATAATCAAATCTGTCTGAAAATATCATCTATGAAATGCAAAGATAAAATATGAGTGATATATTTCTTACAAAACGAATATTTTTGCAAAAAATTGAAAAATATAAAAATACACTAAATTAAAAAAAAAAAAAAACTTGCTCTTACTTGGCCATAATGCAAAAAATCTTTTATGGATGCACCGGCAGACACGTTTGTGAAATATACTGGTAGCCTGGTCTGGGATTCAATATATATATATATATATATATATATATATATATATATATATATATATATATATATATATATATATATATAAACTAAATTAAGAAAGCTGATTGGGATTTGAAGCTGTCGCTGTTTCTGCTTGCATATCGTAGTGCTGTCTATGAGACTACCGGATACACCCCATCGAAAATGCTCTTCGGTCGCGAACTTCGTCTCCCTTGTGATCTTCAGTTTGGTGGTCCACCGGATACATCTTCATCACCAGAGGAATACCTTCGAAACATTCAGGCACGTCTTGAAGATGTCCATAACTTTGCTCGAGACCGAATCAACCTGACGACCGAAAGAATGAAGACGAGGTATGACACAAGAGCGACAGGACATGAATTTCAGGAAGGGGATAAAATTTGGTTGTGGAACCCGATTCGACGTAAAGAACTTTCTCCAAAGTTGCAAGCCAACTGGGAAGGTCCCTACACAGTCCTAAAAAGACTGAATGGCGTCGTGGTTCGTATAAGGAAATCATCTTCTTCGAAACCAAAGTAGTACATTCTGATAGATTAGCTACTTTTCGTAATGTAAAGTAAAAATTAATATACCATAGTATCTTTGTAAATAGTATAGGTAATTTTAATATTTTCTATTTTTTTTTGTATTTGTATTTTTAATTGTTTGTGTATGTAATTTGTTCTGTATCCTCTTGAAATGTAAATTCTTTTATATTAAATTTGGCCTCCTATCAGGGTATTGTACTGCCCGGAGCGTGCAGTCCTTGAGAGGGGGTCAATGTTACAAATTTATAAATAATTATTGTAAATGTCTTAAAATATCTCAGACAGATCGGAAACACTCACACTTTGGGCAAAAATTGCAGTATTTAGACGTGTTGTACGTTAAAAGCGGGTTTCTAATAATTTGGTGACTTGGCGATGGTTTGGCGAGATTTTTGGCGACTTGGCGAGAAACAGATACTTCTGGAAACATCCATCACCTAAGATCTAGGACCAATATTTAGCGAGATAGCCTAGAAGATTCCAGAACCTTGGCGAAATTAGTAGATTTCTCCGCCAAGTCAGGTATAAACACCGCAGCTCAACATAGTTAGGCAAGTTTTGTACACACAGTAAGGTTTTGTATAGACAGTCAGTGAGTGAAGACGATAAGTCGTGACTGCTAGTTTAGAGAAGCTGTTCTCTGCCTGAGGTATTTGGGACCTGTGATTAGAAGCTGTTACTTATTGTATCTGACGAATTGGAGCTGTATAATAGTGATTGTTGCAGCTGGTATATCTAGTGGAATTTTTTTACTAATAAAAGTCTTTTGTTCATCGAGTGGTTGTTTTCTTCAACTCTCAATCCACACGAACCTCGAAGCTCGATACAATATATACATATAATATATATATATATATATATATATATATATATATATATATATATATATATATATATATATATATATATATATATATATATATATATATATATACAGTGTCTCATATAAGTGATGGGATACTTACTTTTCTATCAAATATTTATCCAAAAATTTACTTTTTAAAAGGTTTTAATATTTTTATATAAATTTAAATACATTATCTTTCTTGAGTGCCTACCGATGGGAAAAGTCAGCGTCCGTTACTTCGAAGCAGTAGATTCAGGTTTCAAATCCTGGTTGTTCGTTTCTCTCTCTGTGTTTGCCTTTCTTTATCTCTTCTGTTTCGGGGCGAAGATTTCACCCCTATTGGGTGCCCTTCTTTATAAGATGCCATCATATTCACCCATTATATAACGCAGACTCCTAAAGGCAGCCGGGCATTCGAAAAAAAAAAAAAAACTCTCTTAAGTTGAGTAAATCAAATTTCGTTTTGTATCTTTTACTGTTTGTTGTAAAATAAAATGTAGCAATATTTATATCCAAATATTAGCGAACGACGGGGACTTATGTGCGCCGCAAATACTGTAGGAAAATGCGTAAGGAGTTTTTGATTAATAATTAAAATTTTGAAAATAATGATTAGTATTTAATTTTATTCAAAACGTGGATTTGTAACATGAATGAGATCTCAGACATACGAATAATATGCGGAACACTTGAAAATTCCATTTGGCTATGAAACTGAAACTGTGATGTTGGAATACTTTTCATCTCTATTTTATTAAATTTTTACTGGCAGTCTATTGAAAAAAGTATAAGCAACGAATGTGCTGCAATATGACTTAATATTTAAAAATGTTTTTTTCTGTGAGAATGTAGAAAAGACGGGAAAGCCATGTCTTTGTATATTCTTGAAAAAGATAGTTAAAATTGGGGAAACTGTCAGTGATATATTATATCGATAGTTTTTTCTGAACATAGGATGTATATTTCTATATTTAATATCTATACAACAGACCATCGTTTTTACGAACATCTAAGTCACGAACGCACACGTTTTTACGAACTAGTGGCTAGTTCCTATCATTGACACCATAGACGTAATAATTTTAACTTACGTTTAGGATATAAAATTTTAAAAAATTTCTTTTCAGCAAACTTTCATTTTTAACAAATAGCTTTCTTCCCCAGTTTTTTTTAATTAATTAATTTTTTTTTATGATTTGATATCTCAATCGTTTTGTTTGATTTCCTTTTTATAACGTCTCAAAACTTGATTCATTTTGGAACAACGGAACGACACTCGCAAGCATTACATACTTCTGGGAACAGTAGACGAAGACATGAATATGAGACATTTGATGGGAATGAAATGGAATGCCTAATTTCAGCTTCTGTGCAGCCCACAGATAAGAATAAGGCAAGGGAAAAATTCTTCTCTCTCTTCCTCCCCCCCCCCACGTACGTTAGAACATAAAAAGGGAGGAAAACTCATTAAAAGTTTGAACTCTCTTGTTCTATAATTTATTACGTTACTTTTAAACAACTTAATTTAGGTTTCGTTTGTCGAGAGAATAAGACGATTCCTTTGAGGATTTATCTCAATTGAAGAAACGAACATGTATATTAGTTGAAGTAAAAAGGAAAATTCCCAAAGAAGCAGACGACATATTAAATATGAAAAAATTGTCAAAAAATATAGAATTCCAAAGAAAAACTTCTCAACAGTTTCAAAAACTAAAAAAAAAAAAAAAAAAATCTTAAAAAAGGAAACAGATTAGCAAAAACGCCCTCTAGAAAATATTTCTTGCTTTGTAGAGAAAAATAAAGAAATGAGCATTCCTATTCATGGGAATGTCATTGAAACAAAATCAATTTATTTTGCTCGGAAGTTGAATATCAAAGTTTTCAAAATATCAGATTGTTAGTTTCAAAAATTTAAAAGCACTTTAGAATATTGTGTAGTAGAGTTCTTTTATAAATTTGAATCTTACTTTTCATTTTTCTTAAATAGCGTATTTTAAATAACTCTTTCTAATGGTATTTTATTTATAAAATATATGTAGTTTGGTAAAAAAAAGATCTTAATATATAATCTAATACATTATTTTTCTATTTGACGAATATTCTTTTTTACGAACTGCTTTACCGATCCCCATGAGTTCGCAAAAGCAATATCAATAATATAAAGGCGAATGAACATTTTTAAAAATATTCATTTTTCTTTAATTTACTTTTAAAAATGATAGATAACTCGTCATATTTCTGATTTATATAACTTAAAGTACTTTGTAAAGTAACATTTGCATAAATATGAAGATAATTATAAAATTTTGCTTACAAACAAAAGTCAGAAAGAGTCTGACGTCCAATTAATGATAATAATCGAAACATTTCAAAATGTTTGAAATTTATTTTACCACGCTTAAGAAAGTATCTGAAGGATTGAGGTTAAAGGAGATACACATAGGCAGATTATTCTATAAAAATTAATTGCTGCCAAGTAGACGGGAAAAATTATGAAGAACGTCATGTTTGGATGCACGAGAAAAATCTAGGCTCTCATTGCTTCAACATTTTTATAGATTATCACTGTGTATTCTTTTGATTATGAATTTAAAAAAGTAACCTTATCGAGTAGATTTTTTTAATTAATGCTAACAAATTTCAAATTCCATCAATGAGTCTGTGAAGAGAGTACCTCGAAACGAATAAAAGCAACTGGCAGTCCTTGAAGATCGAACTCCAGTGTGTAACCATACAACAACTACTGCATTTTTTTGTCTATGAATGTCGTGTACAATTTCTGATCTTCTCATATGAATATTTGAAAACAGATGCTTATCTCCACATTTCTGCCAAATAACATATTGTTTGATAATGAGCGGAATTATTTCGAACAGTCAGTGAAAAGGTGCAACGGATTCATGATGAGTTAATATAATTCTTCCTGAAGAATATACCCTGATTTCAGTTTTATCATGGAAACGTTTAATTGAACGTCTATTGAATGCCTTTATCTGGTATTGTTTCCTCCAAGCACATTTGCCATTTTTTCATTAATGTTTTAATTTAATATCATTTTAAATTTTGAAACATAAAGACGTTTTTCCAATATTGTGTTTCCAAGTGATCCTTTCTGTGTAAATAAGTAACTCATATCCTATTTTTTAAATTTATTTCATATTTAAATTATTTTTGGGAATGACGTAGTAAATATTTAAAGGCAAAAATACAATTTTGCTCTTATTAATAATAAAATAAATTAGAGAAAGAAATTTTAATAATAAAAACAGTCTTTTAAATCAAAAATGTATTTTCAACTAAACAAACATATAGAATTTTTTCATTGTATTATATTATTGCATTATTTGCGTGTATATAAAGTTTTTTCAAATTGAAATATTCCTCAAATATTAATGTAATCATAAAGACATAGACATGTGTGCGCGTGCACTCATTTCGGGATATATTAATTTATTAGATTATCAAAAAAAAATATATTCTCTTCAAAGTAAGAAAATAACACAGTTTTCTAATTTCACTTTACAAATGAATGTGTATTTTAACCAGGTTCAGCATTACTCAAAATCGTGTTTTTCGTGTACTCAAATGAGGAGTGAGAAATTTTATTCCAGTACCCCAGATTTACTCATTTAAATTCAATGAGGAATTGAATGATAATAAGAGATAACTCCCCGATTTTTCGATTCAAATAAAATTCTTCCCATTCAAATAGGATTTTTAATGAGGAAATAATATAATCAAGCTTATCACTGCTTCGATCTTACCAGAACTGTTTGAAGATATCATTGCTCTAATTGGTATTCGCGAGATAAAATTTCTACTTTCGGTATAAATGTGATTCAGCTGAGCCTACATTCGTTTCAACAGATTTATATAAGATATTTACAAAAAATTTTTTAATGAATAGATTCTAAAGTGTGGAAATTTCTAAGAAAAATTGCGTTTATTATAAATATTTTTAGCTTCTTTTTATAACGTTAACTATTCTTTAGATATTGTTAAAAACGATGATCTGCATGAAAGAATATAATATATTCTAATAGTAAATAGTTTTCTCTATTTTAAAAAACGAATTATATCACAAAGAAAGGAATTGAATTTCAATATGCGCATTTCCTTTTTAATTTATTTCAATAATAAAACATAATAAAACATTTATGGAGAATATTGGCAATGGAATTGAATATAAAAAGCAAATCATTTTATTAACAATGAATAATATATGTAATTTACATGAAACCTAGCAACTCTAATGGCTCTTGTAGACATTTTAAAGTTGATCACAATTATGTTCGGAGATTGCAGCAATTTAAGAATCGCAACTCGGAAAATATAAAAACTCATTCAGAATATTTAAGGAGTTGATCTCAACATCTTCTTTCTGTTAGGTCATACACATCTGAAATTAAATTTTTATTCCAATATTGTTTATATATATATATATATATATATATATATATATATATATATATATATATATATATATATATATATATATATATATATATATATATATATATATATTTAAAAGTTACAAATAAGCTATTATGTTTCATGATTTTTATTTTATCCAAAGAATAAAATAAAAAATCATGAAAATTCTCCGAAACGATCAATTTAAATTTAGCTATTGTTTAATAAATTGATTAGTATTAACTGTATTCTTAAAAGTCTTGTGGGATAAACTTCGTATTGAATGCTTCTTTTGTGATATGCATCCTAAATTTGAAATTCAAAATTAGACTATATTTTTATTCTGATATGAATGAGAAATGTAGATACAATTGTTATTATTAATATATACATTTTTATTTAGTTATTGTACAAACATTTACCGTATAACATTTCATATTCAACATATAAATATCTTACAGTACTTTATGTTATACGTTATGTTTATATACTTACATTAATATAATGATGAAACTTATATTTTTTAATGTGTATGTACAAAAAATTTCTAAGTTGTTTCAAAACTTATATTCACAGTATATTTCGTCAAAAATAATGTCCTTTTTTGTGTATTATGGAACTATATGATTATGAATTCATAGTTTATCAGGTAAATATTAGGGCACGCGACATTTACGTTAAGTATATCATATTTATTTTTATTTATTTTCATCATATTTATCTTTTCATACATTTTCAACTGATTATCTCTGAAGAACAAAATCTTTATAAACTAAATACTTTTTTTTTAATTTTAAGTACCAGAAAAGCTCATTTATCATCATTCTCTTCCATCCATCATCCATCAGTTGAGGAGATCTCAAATAATTTCTTAATTTTCAAAGGAATTCTCAACACGACGGTTTCTAGCTGCAATAAGTATTGAAACCCGTCCCCTTCAGATCACAGAAACGAGTGTTATCCACAGAAGTCTTCAGTCATTTCATATTAATTTAAGTCATTGTTAATTTATAATTCTTCTATGGTGTTGCAGACAAAAATATATTGTTTTTTTAAAATTTTGATATTGAACATAGAAATTGCTATCTTGTTTTTCCTGTTTACTGTGGATAGATTAAAATATTGTCAGTACAAATAATTCGTAGGAGCTATTTTTCAAGTTCTAATTTTAGGAATTATTTCATACTTTACAAAATTGTCTACTTTTGTGTTATAAATATACCGAAAAATAAGAATTCAGAAGAAATATATAAAAAACTAACATATTTGTGGTAAAGTATATGAATGAAGACATTTGAACTAATAATGTGTGAAAGTTATACATAAAAGGCAGTATGCTAATCATAATGCAAGTTAGATTGCAATTGTGATGAAATGATTAAGTTTTGCGGTATTAGAATGAAAATGAGTATATATTAACGTTCAAACATAAAATAGATTATTTCGTGTAATATGATTTTTCTTTTTTTTATGACTTATTCAGAAGATATTCTCAAAACATAAATTTTTAACATAAATAAAATATAGTTGATAAGAACTGTCCCAACATGTAAGAGAAAAAACATGCACAAAATGTTTTATCCATGTTATGTCACCGCTTTCTACATATATGAAGCACATAAGAAATACTATACCCGAGTAATGACGTTAGTACAAAAATTACTTTACATCAAATCTATTTTGAAGCAATTTTAAATGTTCTTTTTTAACGAATAATAAATACACATCTGGAAGAATCTAATGAAAACTTTATTTATAAATGAGTCATCTTTTCTTGTGAGGAAACATACTTTTCTCCTTTTGAATTTAACTTGGTATTAAAATGTTCCTTCCAGCGTAGTTTGGAATTAATTATTTTAAAAAAATATTTATATGAAAAAAAATCTTCAGATTTTCGAAACGGTAAAAAATGGTTCAAAGTAGTTAGCTGAAAAAAAAGAATTTTATATTATAACAAAATTTCAATTCAAAACTAAATGCTAATAACATTCATTAATTTACACACTTTTCTAAATTGATAAATAATTCACACAGACAGACACACACATATTTGTATACATACACATATATTGTTAAAATTTATTTCTTGGTAACGAGTATGAGATGATCCAGAAATAAAAATATTTTACTTCTAAACTTTGTAATCCCAATACTACCAGACGCAATAAATAGCGTTTGAAGCTTCAAACAATACATATTATATAATTCAGCACAAAAACACAGCACAACCTTCTGACCAGAATTTATTTATGATGCCAAGTGTGATAAAAATAAACAAATGTCAAATAGAAAAATTTTATTTAACAGCGTAGAAATAAGTAATCACCCGATTTCAGGAACTCATAGAGATCGTTAAAATAGTTCGTAAAATAAAGACAAATATATGTTTTGAAAATATTAAGATTAATTTTTTTCTTACCAAACTGTCCTTCTTTGTAAGTAAATTACTAATGTAAAAACATTTTTAGCTTACATTATATTGGAAACACATCGTTTTTATCAAAATTTATCGAAGTTTATGTATAAGTAATTCATCTTCCCGCAAGTCGTCAGTTAATGTTTTTATCTTCAGTGAGTTGGTTTCTTTAGCAAAGCCAGCATGTAAAAATGATTTGGATATTATTTTTTCTGTGACATCATTCGAAGATTATATGGACTTCTTCATTTCATCGGGAACGTCAATTTCTTCCTGCGATTTCATGCCTCTTTATAAAAGTACCTCACGATTGAAACTATACTGATTGCAATCTGAGATGAGTGGAATCTAAGACAGGATTTAGATTGGGCAGGAGAAATTCAACACATGACATTTCTTTGAACATCCTGGATTTCAACAACAAGAGTTCAGTTAATAATCCACAATTCAAACGATTTACGAATCGCCAATAAAAACAGCCCATTCCAAGTTTCCCAACCATAAAATAAAAATTGAGAAAACTGTGTATAAAAAAATAAACGAAACTGAAAGAGAGATGAAAATGAGCTCGTGAAACAAGACTTCTCAAACATTTTTTCCTAAATGTGAGTAATAATTATACCATCATTTGTTCATAAATTTGTGATAATTCGTAAATTAGAATCTCGTAAAAATTAGCGCCTGTTGTAATTCCAAGAGTTGTTCCTTAAACGAAAATCATTTCAAAACTCCTAGTGAAGTTATTTATACTTGGTCGCTCTGTTATATTGGGTGCACTGCCGATATCTGCTGTAACCACCATTTCCGTAATATGAAATCCTCTTGTACAGATACATTAGAGACTTAAGACATTTCCAGTGGAAGTCCATAGGATTGAGTTCTGGAAAATCTAGAGGAAAAACAACAAATTCAAAGCATCCAATCATTTTCTTTAGATATTTATTATTCGAATAATTTCTAATGCTATCTGTGAATAGCACTGTACCACTTATCAGATCGGAAAAAAATTACGGATCAACGCTTGCTTGCTGTTTTTATTTTTGCCATACAAACAAAAATTTTGCATGGATGAGCAGATATTTTTCGTTGTCTTTAGAATATTAAACTGTCTTGCCCTGTGAGCTCGAGTGAAACATTATACTGTCTTTACGCCGTTAAGGTCAGCAAAGTGACATTGCCTATTAAAATCAGTAAAGTTTCCGTTAAGATAAAAAGATCTTATAATTTTCCTGTTAAGATCAGCAAAGATCAGCATCATTTTCCACAAGCAGTAATGGAGATTCATTCTCTCCCTCACTAAATTGCTTGCTGGAACTCATCTTTTGTAAACATTGAAGTGTTTTTTTTAGATCTTAATTCGCAAGCGAATAATATGGATAGAATTTTTTATTTAATATCAAAATAATGCTACAGAAACATCTTAGCGCACACAAAATTTTGCTATTAAATTAAATTTTGATTTATTTGATACCGCTGATCAAGTGGCTTCAGAGAACTAAAAGCAATGATGCTAATTTTATGCATCACTTCAGATGCACAAAATTTGACTCATCCAGATTCAACAGTTTTTAGTGAATAGCAAATCTCTATTAACCTCCACACCTGAGATCAGAATCGGAATCAAGGGCTGTAAAAGCGAAAAAAAGGTTTTAACTCTGCAGCAACTAACTTAGTTTTTTAAAATAAAACTTTGAAATAATTTAAACTTTGAAAAACTTTAAAATAAAACTTTTTTAAAATAAAACTTTAGAAAAGATATGTTTAAAGGATGCTATAAAATTCACTTTATAATAGTTTCATATAATGCAAAATAAGTGCAAACTCTACAATGGATATTCTATAAGTGATATCACATTATCAGAAGGTAGTGAGTACGAGTCCCGAGCCAAATGAAGATCCATAGTGTTTTCTAATAGTATCTAGAGCACTTTATATAGACTGTGATCGCAATGTCCTCCATGTGAAATGATAATTCTTGGGTGGCTGGCCAAGTCTGAGGATTTTCTGCTTGGGACATGCTTATACATTACAAAGGCTGCCTCACTTTTGTGTCAACGATAGCACACACACTGGGTACCCCACTTCATAATTTGCCAGAACTCCACTGGCTCAGTAGCTTCACTGCGCTTCCTGTTACGATTAGAAAAGTGAAACATCATTTGTCGTGGGCAGTGACTGGGAGGGTAACCACGTATACTCCTTCACTGGGCTCCTTGAGCTCCGTGGGTTAGGGACGTGTCCTCGTCAATCTGAAAAGTCCAAAGATCTTTCGTTGGTGTGGTGTGAATGTGGAAAGGTGGGTATGCGTAGGTGTGACCTCATCACATGTCCGTAGTTCAAAATGACGATACGTTTGGTGATGGGTCAGTATTCCAAACCCATTAAGATTGAGGTACAGTTCGAGGCTCGCCTGCACCGCTATGTATGTCTTGCACAGCTCTTAAATAAATGCGTCTTTTTATTACTGGCCTTTTTGAATCACTAGCCCTTACAAATACCTTTGTCGTTTTCTTCGAACATTCTTTGTGTTACCATGTTCTATGACACTTCCCAGTTTTGATGCCAGTGTTATCACTTCTCAGAATTTATCTCCTCTTCGAGGAAGAACCCTGGATATAAATTTTAATATTTAATGTTAATTACCTTGTTTTATTTAAAAAGCTCCTATTCAGAATTTATATGTAATATCTGTGATGTTATATGCATAATCAAAATAACTTTTCTCTACTTTAAGTCTAATAAAAATCAGAACAAAGCGCACTGTGAAAAATAGTTTTAAATACTTAGGTCTATAATTAGTAACCATAATAGTATTTTATTCACGTAAACATTCAAAACTTTAATATATATATATATTAAAAATTTGGTTTTTCCAATGGTTTATTATAATATTTGGTTTGAAGTTATTTTTGCAATGAAAAAGTTCTTCAAACTGATTTCTTTGTTCCTTTCTTTCTGGCTATTTTACCCGCTATATCTTTTTTCTTTTGAAGTGGCTATCTGTGGTATTTTCTTTGTTTTTGAAAATCATTGTTTGGACATATGACACACAGTTGTTAAAAATGAGAAAATAAAAGTACCAATCTAATTATTAAAAATCTTATGAATTTTAGTTCCAGCAGCCATCGTTTTCCGTGAATACGCTATTCGGCAAAATGTTTCACCTATGCTGCATGTGCATAAAATGAATGGTTACAGACGTGAAGATTCTGATACATTGTCGCACAAAGTACACATATTATGCCGCCTGTGTGTAAAGAAAATAAATTCAGAAAAAGCCTGATACTTTCTGAAGCAAAATGCACATACAATGCCGCACCTTGATAAAAGGATTGGTTGGAAGTAGGATTCTGATACATTCTAATGTAAAATACGCACGATGTGCCTCATGAGCATAAAGGAATGTTTGAAGGAAAATTTCTGATATATTTTAATGCAAAATACATACTCTGAGTCGCTTGTGTATAAAGGGAGTGGTTGAAGAAAGAATTTTAAAACATTCTGATGTAAAATTCAAACAATATGCCGTATGTGAATAAAGAAAATGGATTGAAAAAGAATTCTGATGCGCATTTCAGAAAAGTTTTTAAATTGAGATATTTTTTTTTCAAAATACTTTCTTACTTAAAGTATGTAAATACATTTTATAGGGTATATTTAAATTTATTGCATCACGTATCACACAATCTGTTTCATAAAATATTTTAGAATGGATTGCATAAAATATTTCAACTTAAACTACCATTTTTGAAGATAAAAACAATGTTGTGCAAATATCATATTCATCACTTACATTTACTTGCACAAGCACTTTATGATTATGGCAAAAACGAGGATCAAAAATATTACTCCTGCAACGATAGTCCAGATTTGCCATTGTGACATTCCTTTATCATCTAAATCAACTAAATAAAAGAAAAAATACTAAAATAATGTAGATTTTTTAAAAAAATCACAATTTTTTAAATCTGACAATCCAATAATCATAGTAACAAAATTATTTAAGTAAAATATTATTTAAAAAATAAGAAATTAAAATATTTTTTTAAAAAATCAAGAATTTAAAGTTTTTTAACGAGAAATATTAAATTTGAAATATTTTTAAAATATTTATCATTTAAGAATATTAAAGAAAATCGCAATTGCTTAGTTCAATCCCACAATATAAATATTTTATCCTCTGAATTGTCTTAGTAAAAGGAAAAAAATTAGAAATAATAAAGAGCTTGGAACAAAATTTTTCAGTGTATGAATTATTTAAAAAAATAATCATTCAAAAAAAATCTTAACCTTTTGTGTTTTTTAAGAGAAATCTGAAATTTTAAAGTTTTTTTTAAATAATCTAGAATTTTAAATCCTTTTAAACGAAAAATATTTCGATTGTTCAAATTCACCAGTTCTTGAATCCTTTATACACGGTGAGGAAAGATCACTTCCTTATTTCGCATTCCATAACACAAAAAATAATGCGACATATTCTTATTTATTTTTGCATACAAAAGTTACATATTTAAAGTTTTAGTTTAAACAGTTTTTAAGTAACATGTTGGGCAAGTGACGACCCACCATTAGATATGCGTTTTGTGAACTGAATTCTGCTGTTCTCATCACTCTCTCCAGGTATGCAGGGCGTTTCATTTCAGATCATCCAAATATAGTGCTTAATCAACTGTATTGTTTCTATTGTTGTTAAACCATTCAGTTTTCGAAATTTATTTCCAATTTCGAGCAGATTGCAGGATAAGATATTTCAACATCTTACGTCATAAATGTCATCTAAAGAAAATGCAAAATCATGTTTAACATTCTATTTTCATATGCATTGCTAATTTAATTTGTCATAAAAGAAAGTACTTTTAATATTCGAACATTTCCTCTAATAAGAACATTTGTACAGAGTGACATGCGTAAAAAGTTTATATATATATATATAGTAGCATACTGAGTCTGGGTAGGCTGGCTGAACTAGGCCTGGGCCGTTCAGGAACTAGGCTCAAGTAATTTAATATTCTTGAGTAAATATTTATTTACAAATTTTCAGGATAAATTACAAGGAACGTACATAAACTGTAGGCTCCAGGAAAATTGATGAATTTCTCAATTTCTGGAACGTTTCGCAGCACTTTAAATCGGGGGAAACTCCTCGCAGATGCTAAAAACAGACTCCTAATTTCAGCACTCGGGAAACAGTCTTGGAATGTTGACTATCATGTTGATGTATCATCTATCATGTTGACTATTCTCTCCGGAGAATACTGGATCTCCGGATATTCCAACTTGAGGTCTCACGTAAATCTCCGTGAGGCTGCTCATTGCCCGCTGTGAGATTCTCTCGGAAACAGTTTCAGGAAAGCCACACCTAGGTCAAAGATCTATTTATATACCGCCTTTCCCCCAACATCTGACACTCCAGTAAACTCTAGATCCTGCGTCTGAGGTCACTTTTTCGACTCATATTTTCGGCCACTAAAATATTAAGTAAAAAATGGCCATTTGCTAAAATATTATATTATAAAAGAAAATGCTATTATTATTTTTTTGTTAATTGTAAATACAATTTTATGGTACAACTCGATTTTTATGGCTTCCCCGATAAACCGCTAAATTTTGTAAAAAGTAGCCAACAATAATATCCAAATAAATAGCAGTCATATATACAGTCAATAAAGATTGTCAATCGCAATGCCATTTCATTTATTTTAAACAGTGAAAAAATGTGTCAACATTGCCTATTTTCAGTTTACCAAAGAGTGAGGAAAATGTTTAATTTTTCAGGAAAAAGATGCAATCGAAAATGCATAAATTTATTAAATGAAACTATATATAAATAAACATTTGTGAAAACGAGATGTCAAAATTTGTGAACACGCAGTTTTATCTTAAGGAATAAGACTCTTTTCCATTTTATTTTTGGCGACATTTTACATGATTTGGTGGTTAATTTAACTTGCGAAAATCATGAAATGAAAATTCAATGGGAAAATAACCCTTTTGGTATTATGACAATTAGAGATGTGGGAGTTATAAAGGATATTTTTCCGTTAGAAGTATGTCACTTATTTTTGGCGCCATATTGGCGCAGTTATTACTATATCAAGTAACATTAATTTCTAAATTTTAATGACGAAAATTAAATAGATAAAACAGTTGTGCTTAAAAATATATTTCTCATGATTTTCAAATATAATAATTGTATACAAAATATTATTATATATAAAAACAAATACAGATAAAAGCTGATAATGTTGAAAAAAGAAAAAAGATACAGTAGTTTATGAAAAATGATTTTAAACGGAAAGTGTAAAAATGATAATATTCATAAAAGAAAAGAAAACATATCTTCCTTGTATGATACGAAGCCACATAAATCCTATTAAATGTGAATCTAAATGCTTGCGGCATCTAATGCGGGCAGTGCTCCCATCTCGTAAAAATCAAATTTTAAAGTCATCGCTGTAAAAAATAAAATAACTTTTAAAGTAACGAAATTATGATTTGATTTGGTTGCACGAGTGACATTTATAAACACAAACTAAACTTCAGACACTTGATTCGACGAAATGAGCCAAATAATAATAATGTAAAAAAAACAAACCAAGTGATATAACTTTAATGGAAAAGTACCCTATAAACTTATGTGAGCAGTTCAAGCTTGGCGATAATTTTGGCGTCATTTTGATTGCACATGCGATGTAAAAATCAAGTAGTCACATTAAAGTACAATATATTGCTTTACATTGAATTATAATGTATTGTCCAAAATTCATGAAATGAAATACAAGAATTTACATTACCAATAAATAAGTAAAAATTAAATAGAAATAATTTAATGTAACAACATATCTGAACGGTGAATTATTATAAAATAAAATAATATAAAAAGGTACCGATTTTTGTGCACCCCTTGTCCCCTAACCAAAACATGTAACCATCTTCACATTCGCAGTACTTCGCAAAGATATCGTATCTTGAGCACTTTGTTGAATGTTCACCACATTCACATTCTGAAAATGAGAATGTCATGAGAAATAAGAGAAAAGTTAGTAAGAAAAAATTATTAAAGTTGAATAATTGTAAAAAAAATGTTGAACAGTATTAATTCTAGGTTTATGTGAAAAACATCAATTTGATACTTTAAATTTTTTTTTACGAAAATTACAAAAAGTAATCGTATTCTTGTACTGACTTTTATCCGTTGTGCGAAATAAACATAGATTGTAGTCTATTTTCGTAAAAAGCTTCTAAACAACTCCAACAGGCACATCTATCTCTTCGATATGTGCCCATTTGAAGTGATCTTCATACAATTTTTGAGCAATTATTTTTACCCATGCAAAAATGGTAACGATAACATATGAATACAAAATTGTATGAGCTGTTCTCTATAATGAAATAAGTCTGATTAGGTACAGTAGAAAGAACGGTTTGGTTTGTAACTTAACGATCATTTTTTTTTTTTTTTTTTTTTTTTTTTTTTTTTTTCACACGAGGGTTAAGTGGATTTCGAACAACTAAAAACATTCAAGGTCTATGTAAGATTTGAACCTAAAAACTGCAGAATAGATGGCAAGAATGCTAAGGCATTCGGTTGCCAAATACATGATCTTTGAAGAATTGAAACGCAGAAGGTGTTTGTAACAACAATTGTCGCTGAAAAACAAATTTCAATATTGTAAAAATTTGAAAATGTTCAATCTATGAAACTATTTTATGTCGAGTGTTTGGATATCTCAAAAAATCGTGAATAACCAACAATTTTGGAAGATTTACTTAACTCCATTTTTTAAATTTTAGTAAATTTTGATTCTAAAACTAAATATATAATTGTACCTATTTAGAGCAAATTGTGAAAAAATAAAAAAATTAACACAAATATTTTTTACTGTGCTACATGAAAATGGAGAAACAAGATGAAGTATTAGAGCAAAAGTCATGGTTTATAGACATGAAACAGAGATTCGACGATGAACTGAGAAAAATTGGAGTTAACGCTGAAAAAAATAGTGCTTTCGTAACCGAAACTACTCATTAAAGGTTAATAATTGAAGTACAAAAAGCCAAAATGACTACTAAAAAGGAACCCGGGGACTATTGGTTGCTGAATCACTACGATGTGATGATAAGGAAAAACAAAAATTTATTTATTTTTCCTGTTAAAAAAGGAGTCAGTATTATACAGTATTACGTCATGAACTTTAAGTTATTTCACATACTTCACGAAACTCATTTGTCTACTGGACACTGAAGGTGAGATCAAATTTTGAACGAATCTTCAACCAAATACAGAAATATTACACGTTATACAATAAACTGTATATCCACCTTTGTGAACCACCTTGACAGAAAAAAACACAAAGATAATAATAAAAAGGGCATTGTTGTGAAATCTATGGTTTTTTTTCTGGATTTAATTCCTGTTGTCATTGATCTTATTGACTTTTAGTCTCAGCCAGATAGAAAATACAAATTTATGAGTGTGTACCAATATTATCTTATAAAATTAGTGATTCTCAAATCTCTAACGTCAAAATGAGCTAAAAAAGTAGCTTACAACCTAGTGAACATATTCTTCTTCCTTAGAGCGTCATCTATATTACATTCTGACAATGGTAGAGAATTTGCCGATAATGTGTTGACCAGCTTGAAGTTTTGTAGAACATTGAAGATAATCCATGACAAGCCTAGCCATTCACAGAGGCAGGGTAGAGTCGAAATATCAAATTATGATATCGAAAATATGGTTTGTTTTTGGATGCAAGATAATAAATCTGACTGGTGGAGTGAAGGACTGCGCTTCGTTTAATTTATGCAAAATAGAGAAAAATGAAATTTACTATCAGTCTGGGATCAAAAGAACTCCGTATGAAATCTTTTTGACTGAAAAACCTAAAGTGGGCTAACAATGTCTTTTCTACCTGAAGATGTTTCAAAAGATTTAAATGCAGAGAAACAGCTAGAAAAAGTTATAGAAAGCATCCAAGAGCACCAAGAGGTTTTCGTTTTTGATACCTGCTGTATGTATTTAAAGGAAACACTTTTATGCCAAATGCGTCGTCAAAAAATTCATACCTTCTGTGGCCATGCCAATAAAATTGATAAAATTAACATTTTGTGCAATATCAGCTTCAAAATTGAAAATGTTATCAAAAGTAAAATAAACTCTAAAATTAATTCCGAAAACAAGCCAAAAAAATAAATAAAAAAAAATTGAAAACGAATTTGGAAAAATAAAAATTGCCACTGCTTCTTTTGGAAGTTAATGAGCGCGTTAATATTTCTTAAGTCGACAAGGGGTGAGGTGATTCGCGCAGTATTATGGAAGATATAATGATTGTGACAGTGGATGTTTTCCATCGACTTTTCGGATCTTCTGAATAAATTTTAAAACAAATTTATGCGAGAATACAAATCACCTTATGCCCTAAGAACTTGAATAGAAATAAAGATATTCCTATCTACAAAATTTCTTTTCGATCAGTTACAATTGTTCAGTCCAGTGGTAAAAGCAAAGGATTCGCCAAATGTATGTATGAAACACAGCACCAAAATTTAAAATGTCTTTGCGGGAAAAATGTCATTCAAGATTATCGTGTTACATCAAATAAATTAAAATTTCTTACTTTTTACGATATATGAAAATTGTGTTTCCCCTAATAAGAAAGGCATAAATTATGTTTTGTTCAACTTGTATTTTTCTTTATGCATCTTGAAAATTTTTAATGACATCCTTATTATTTTTTTAACAATAACATTTGTATATTTAAGATAAATGCACATCATTTACATAATAATCTCATCAGAAATTTATTTCATACTTTGCCTAAATAGCGTTTGTCGTTCTATAGAATGCCTAGGGAACATATGTAATATTTCTCATATTTCATACCTTCCCTAAAAACGTTCAGCATTCTGTATAGATTGTACCTTGGCAATCTATAGAATGCCGGTGTTTCATATTTTGCCGGTAACACACACACACACACACACACACACACACACACATATATATATATATATTATTTTGCTCAACTTTTTTATGGAGTTATAGATTTCAGCTATATAATGAAATTTTTTATAACAACATATTTTCTTGAATGCAGAAATTAAAAATAAATTATATTCATAATTTATTTTTGAAAGAAATTTATTCATAATCTTGAAATATCAATCATTTGGTGACAATGATTATTATGTACCTTTCAATGTAAGAGCCTAATTTTACAAAATTTAAATTTTTTAGAAATGAGTACTTAAAATTTCTTACCAATGCACGATTTGTCTCCAAATCCGAGACTGACAGAATTTGGTTTGCAGGTGCAATATCTGTATCCAAGAATGTCGAAACTACACCTATCACCATATTCTCCACAATCGCACTCTTGAACAAAAAATATAAATGTGAATTTTAAACAGTATAAATTATATGGTAAAAATGAAAGATGAAAATTCAATTTGACAAATTTCCCACGCTGGGTTGGGGTTGTTTGTCGCTCAACGGTCACTATTTACACACGAGGGATAATTAGACCGGGACCTAGGGTTTAAAGTGGATTCTGAACCACTACAAACATCCATACCCAAGGTGGGATTCGAACCCACGAACTATTGAACCGAAGGCAAGAGCGCTAACCATTCGGCTGCCAGTTCGGCTTCCCATGGTGGGAAAGTGATTATTATTAATTTAATTCTTTTTATATTTCATTTTTTCGAGTTTATTTCTAGTAATTTTTCTATTTCTCTAGTTTTCATTTTGGTGCTTCTTTAATTTTTGTTGGTTGTTTTACCGAATGTACAGGGTTTGCTTATATGCTTGTAAAGTTTTCCATTTTTGTTGCAAAAGTATGCATGATCGTTATAATTTTTATGTTGCAACTTTTACCACAAACAATATTTTAGGTTTGTAGCATCAATGTGGTTTCTCATCTCTGTTGATATTAATAAAATAAGTACATTTGAGATTAATTTTTTCGAAGATACAACTATGTAAGAAAAAGTATTTAATTACTCTACTATTCACTTTAATGATTGATTCACCGAGTTGGCTGCAGAATAGTTTGTTTTCTGAACTTCGGTTTAAGGGTTCATGAGTTTAAATCCTATGTCTACCTCATGTATAAACAATTAAGTAAAAAATTAATAAGAATTAACTCTCGTATACAAAAGTGACTAATGAGGGGTAAGTCAAACCAAAATTAACAGCTAATTCATTTATTGCCGTTCTAAAATATGGTTGGCCTGCTTGTTTTGTTTCAAATAACATTTTATGTCATTGTTATTCATATATCATTTCATGCACGCAGGGAATAATTAGACTGAGATTCACCATTTAAAGTGGATTCCAAAACCCATCAACCACATCGAACCCCAAGATGCGATTCGAACTCACAAATTACTAAATCGCTGTCACATTTAGTATTAATTAAAATCTCGACCCATTTACTTGTGATGAGTGATCATTGATGATATCTGGATATTGCTATTATCCAACAGATCTTGTCGTAAAGAACGAGTAAAATATAAAATATAGTTTGGTTAATTACTTAAAATAAAGCTCAGAATTTTGTCTAAAAATCTGTCATTTTGATTCTTTTTACTCCCGTCCTCAAAAAACCTTCTTTAAGAAGATAAATAACCAAGGGGTGGCATTTTAATCTAGTTACTGATTGGTGATTTTTCTACAGATAATTACAAAATTGGCTCACATTAACTAGTTGCTATGAAAGTATCTGTTACTGCAAATATTATAATGTTCTAGTAACTTATATGAATAAAAATTATTTCAGTGTCGTAGTCAACTATTTGTGGTGTCATGAAGAAAGTTAAACCATTAAAATTGGTCACGAATTACCCACAATGATCGTCTGACATAAAACGATAAAAAAATATCTCCAAATCCTCCACAATGATTTTTAATCAGTGACAGGGCTTATGATATCTCATAATATTTTACAATAATGAGATAAATGTCCTCAATATTCATGAAAGTGTTGCTTCATACAAAGCAAACATCCTCTCATTCAACAAAATAATCAGATTCTCTGCTTGCTAGCTGCATCATATTGCATTTTGGACCATTGGAAAACTACTTAACAGGGCGATAAGTTACACTTCGTTCACTTCTAGTCGGTTAGGGAACTTGGTCATGGTGAAAGATAAGCGAACATTTTTACGTTAAAGAAGCGCTGACATTTTCTAGTTCAATGACAGTGTTGTTCTTGTCTAGGAGTGTTTTTCAAGATAATGCTATAGAATATGTCGTTCTTTTGTAGCTTGAACATCCATTTGAGATTTCGCTAATGATTTTGGAATGAGAATTTTTCTTATTCTCTGGAAATTGTACGGAATTGACGAATGTTCACTCTAATATGACAATGAACCAAATGATGTTACAATTTCTTTCTAGCAATGATATTACGACATTGTTATACAGCAGGGGTGGCCAAGACTTCGACAGCGAAGACATTTTAGGTAGTTCGCGTGATCATCCCAATAATGACATCGGATATTAAGAATTTAATTTATGACTTATGACATAGAATCAATGAATCAATTAAAATAAAATTTACTACAGTTTACGCTTTAAAACCTAAAACAATCTGTGCAAAATAATACAATGAATTTGTAGTTTTACAGTGAAGAACTAAGTACAAACAACTTGTCAAAGTGGAATGCTTAGATTATATTCAGTAGCCAGCGCGATAATAGCGACGCGGCGAGTCGTCTAATCTACCCATCTCAACCGCCTGTTTAGTTTCAGTTCTCTGTTAATCGTCTTACGATGCAGGTCGCTCGCTTTCTACCTCACTGATACTATAACTTGTTGTTTCAACAACCCTTCCAAAATGACTCAGCTAGGTACCAGGGCTAAGAGAAGTAAAGCAACAAAATGAGTGGGAAGATGATTTCTTTTTTGTTATGGTGAAGGAGAAATATGCTTGTCTCACATATGTAACTCTCAAGTGTGAACAAAAAAAAAAAAAAAAAAAAAAAACGTCGAAAGTCACTTTAAAACCATGCACTTAAAATATGCCGACTTTCCAATCGACAGTTAACTTCGAAAAGTCAATGTGCATGAATTAAAGTTGAACTAACATTTAAATCAATCGTTATTTATAAGACCAGGCACCAAAGCTAAAACAGTAACATTGGCCCTGTTTAAAATTACAGAAGTTTTGATAAAGTGAAAAAAAAAACCATTCGAAGATGGTGAATTAATAAAAGAAGCTTTCTGGAAAGCAGAAGAAGTGCTTTTCCACGATTTTAAAAACAAATCTGAAATCATATCATCAATAAATAATACTTCTTTATCGCGTAACACTGTGATGTGACATATTGAAGCTATGAATAATAATTTAGAGGATTTATTAAATGACGATTTAAAAGCTTGTATGTTCCTATCACTTCAATTTGATGAATCCGCGGATGTTAGTGACATTGCACAGTTATGCATTTTTGTGAGGATGGTTTTCGAAGATATGACTTCAAAAGATGAGTTATTAACTATAATTCCATTGCAAGGACAAAACGAGAGGCCAAGATATCTACAATTCATTTAAAAATTTTATTGATAAGACAGGATTTCCAATGTATAAATTGGTCTCTATTACAACAGGAGCTCCAGCAAGGGTCGGGAATCGAATTGGTTTTATTTCCTTGTGCAATAGTGATGAGGAAATTCCCAGTGTTACCAGATATCATTGCATTATCCATCAACATGTATTGTGTTCAAATATACTAAGTCTACTGATATAAGGCAAATTGCTTTCAAAATTGTCAATTCAGTTCGTTCAAGAAGTCTTCAGGGACGACAATTTCGGGTGCTTTCGGGGAAACTGAACCAGAGTACGGAGATATCTTATTGCCCACCGAGGAAGCTAAGCCATGGGGCTTTTTTTTTAAAGATTTCGTGTTTTGTTACCAGAAATAAAAAAATTCTACAAATGAAAGGAGAGCACATTACTGAATTGGAAGATGAGACATTGTTCATGAAACTAGCTTTTCTCTGCGATATCACTGTAAAATTTAACGACTTAAGCCTAAATCTACAAGGAAAGAATAAATGTTTAACAGACATGGTGAGCGTTATTAAGACTTTCAAAGAAACTACAAAAAAAGCATGCGTCTCAATTAAGAAAACATGAATTGAGAAACTTCAAATACATGGAGGAAGAGTGCATCCATAATCCAAACCGAGACTTCGAAGATTTCGCCGAACCCTTAGATGTTTTGTTTGAAGAATTTGAAAGAAGATTCGCTGTTTTAATTAGGTTGGAAGAAATACTCAATTTTATGATATTCCCATTCAATGAAAATGTCAACACTGATGGAATATCTGAAAAAATAGGACTCTTTAATATATACCACATCAGTCACGATAGAGGAAGAAATTATTAAAATAAGATGCGATATATTTCTTAAATCCAGAGCCCCTAGCGCTATACTGATTTTTGGAAATTAATTTCTGAGGAAACATTTTATATTTACAAATTGATTTTGTATTTGAAATCATATTTTGGATAGACGTATCTTTGCGAATCTACTTTGTCAACAATGAACACCATAAAAACTAAACATTGGTCACGTTTAACAGATGAACATTTAATTTCGTGTATCCTCATTGCAATAAGCTCATACCAGCCACAATATGATAAACGATATATAGTGCCAAATTAGATATACAAAGCCAAATTTCAACTAAATGAAGTGAATAGGATGGTCAATTTTTGATTTATGAATTCTTAGATTATTTCGTCAGTTAATTTTTATTTTATAAATATTAGTATTAAGTTTTTTTTTTATAAAAATTAGATAATTTACCATTTTTTCTTGTTACCGAAAATAAATATATAAACATATACTTCACGTTAATTCAGGTCTGCAATTGGTTGATCACCTTCGATTTTTTAAATATGGAGTAGACCACGCGGTTCTCCCTGATATACAATGAGCCCACTTAGCATTCAGTCCCAAACTCAGCAGAATATATGTGGCGCTTAAGGATTAAGAAACTATATCTGTTTTATAACTGAATTGATGACCTTTTTACTGCAAGTATGGACAAAATATTAATAGTTGTGTATCAAACCATTGCTGAAAATATAGTCTGAAGTGTTACTGGTATAACTGCCGCAAGTTGAGAGCCATAAGCCTATTAAAAATAACCTTTTCTTTTCCTTACGTCATCATATCTTATTGTCCTGTCCATTAGTATAGAGTATCTTTTAGGAGAGAGGACGTATACTTTTTCCCCCTCTACTCTTTTCTTCTAGAAGTATTATACATTGAACTTTGGGGATTGGTTAAGGGTCGATAAAAAATAACAAACCCATTCAACCGCAAATTCTCACATATGCTCTTGGCTCATCTTTAAATTTGATTAATTGTTTGATCGATTTTACTGCTCCTCTGGTAACCTAGAATTTTTATCCTGTCAAAAGGATAAAGAAAATTAAGGATATTCCAAAGCATTTTGTTTTATGTGTGTGTGACAATTCTGGATAATAAATAATTATAACATCATCTTGGTCACAGTTTTTATAATCAAAATATTTTAAAATACACCAAAAGGATTATGCGACGCCCGTGCCGCATATTTATTGAAAACAACGCAGCGTACTCAATTTTCGTTTTGGACTTCTACTTGTAAGTACAATGTTTAAAAGCAGAGACTAAGCAGAAGACCTCCAGACATGTCCTGCAACCCCAAGAGGTATTATTTCACATGGAGGACATTGCCATCATGACATATTTTACACGCATCAGCCACCATTAGTGACTCCGACGGATCTTATGTTGAGTCAGGATTCGAACCTTCCGATAAAACGAAAATGACTCCTTAACCAACTGGCCACCGTGGCCTAGAGAATATTGTTTACGGAAGGAAAACGACAAAATAAGCATTTTACGTACAAGAGAAAAGGCCATATAAGGAACAGAGACCTGAAAAATCCCAATGGCCAATGTTTTCCTGGATCTGGTGTGACTTTCGATACACAAAAAATATAAAGATGCTTTTGTCTTTCGATTTCATGTTTTCCGTTCTACAAAAAAAGCACAGATGAAAGCCTATTTACAAATGCCTCATATTTTTTGAATATATATAATTTTTTAATATGTTGGTCGTTATATAAATTTTTTTATTTAATGCGTTAATAAACATCTAGACATTTTACGAAGACATAGTATAATCAGGTTGATTTCTTTGTCGCTCAACAATCTTATTTTTTCGCACGATGATTGATTAGAAAGTGACCAGCAGTGATGAATTTCGAGTCATTACTACCAGCCCTGATCGAGGTGGGATTTACGAACTGTAAACCGAAAAACAAATGCTTTTGGTTTGATTTTACTCTTTGCTCACCAGATGAAAAGAAGTGTAAAAAAACACAAGAATTTGAAATTCACTCTGAAATTGTGCGATTATATAGGAAACATTCAAGCGAATAAATGGTTCTTTTCTCTTCTAGCTTGTTTTCTTCAATCAATGTTTATCACGGTAAAAAATTTAGCAAAAGGAGTCAATAATTTATCAGTCTACACAGAAATATATTTCATTTAAATGAAATGCTAAGAATAAAATTAATATTGCAAGTAATAATAGTGCAATGTATAAATGAGATTCCTTTTTAAGTAGATCCTAAAAGAAACAGAAACACATTTATTTTATAAACACTTTTTAAAGTTTATATTATTATATAAAGTGAAACAAATAGAGATTACATTATCTCATTCTATCTTAACATACCTTCACAAGTCTCATCACCACCATACAGCGGTCTTTTGGGGGCATATCCCTTTTTACAAGTACATTCTTTCGTGTTGTAGTAGCTTATTTTACAATATAAAGAATTAGATCCACAGTCGCATTCTGAAAAATAAAATTTAATAGTTTTGAATCAAATGATGAACTATTTTATCACATTATTTAACAAATTTCTCTAAAATATTTGTAATGTTGTTATTTTCCTTTTATAAGAATATCTCATAAATATAAAATCAGATTTGTGCTTTAATGGATTAATAATTCATAAATTTTATGTACTGTTTTGTGGTGATAAGATCTTAAACTAAATATTTTAATATAGGACAATCAATTCAAAGGTGTTTTGTTGCCTTTTACAATTAATCACTAGTCTGAAGGATGTGGTAATTAAATCTTATACTGATGTATAATTGCTTGGAACTTGTTTAAGTGTAGGAAACAATTTTGAACATTCTTTGAACACCTTTTTCAAGTTTATTTATGAATTAAAACAGAAATGGAGGCAAACAATGTCACTTTATCCTGTAATATTTTTATTTTCGAAAAACTTAATTTAAATCAATTTTATTTTTATTATAGTTTTCAAAGCAAATGTGGAAAGTGTTCATCTCCATCTTCAATGCAAACACCTCGCGAATAGAGTTTTTTCACATATTTCTCAACATTATTGATGTTATTGATGAAATTTCAACAGTTCTGGTTTGTTTTAATTCATCTATGTTTGGAGGAATTTTCTGTAAAGCTCTATTTTTTTGATAACCTCACAAAAATCTGACGACAACACAAAATTAAACGGTCTTCCTTATGGACATCCAATGTTAGGCAACGTAGGTGAAGAGGACAGGAAAGAAAGCTTAAAATGTGTCTCATTAAGGTGATAAGGTATATTACTCATTAAGGTGATATTTTAAAGTCATACAACCTTAAGTGTCTTCTAAGCAAAAATTTACATATTCTGAGTTGTTATGCTAGGTTTGGTTTATTACTCTTCGGTCAATTATTGCATACAAAGACTAATTAGACTGGTACCTAGACTTTTAAGAGGATTCTTAATTTGCTTATGCATAAAATTTCTGTATATTAATAAAGCATATATAATGTTTGTATGCAGACTAATTTTTCTCGAACTGTTACAATATATAAAGCAATTTTCTGCTCTTAAATCATTTTTAAGATTTTTCTGATATTCTTTCCAATGGGTAATTTTTTTAAAAATTTCCTGTGGCCAAACAAAATATAAAGAACTAAAAGTTACAGAAAGAGTAAACTACGGAAAATAGACTAAAATCATTTGTCCAAGGAGCGATCTCACCTCCCAATATCTTGCTTAACCCGTTGAGCAGCAAATAGCCCCACAAAGAGGTACATGGTCCCTGTCCATTACTTGTCCAGAGAGCCACAGTAAGAATGCTCAAGCGGTTCAAATCATGTCCTGTTGTTAGGCGAAAGGCGGCAACTGCATTTCGTCTTGGTAAATAAGGAATAAGAGAAGTACCTAAATTATTCCAGTGTTTTTCGAGCTATACGAATCTAGGTCTCGTGAAAATAGATACTTTAGAAACAGTATAATAATCCAATACAAAAGGGTGTGGAAGGATACTGTGTGTATAGAAGGACGGTACCTTTCTTTGCAAAGAGGTCTACTTGCTCATTGCTCCATAAGAAGGATCTAAATTATTCCAATGTTTTCGAGCTATACAAGTCTGTAGGTCTCATGAGTAATTAGAAGCAAATAGATACTTTAGAAACAGTTTAGTCTTCTAATACGATAGGGGTGTGGAGGGATGTTGTAGAAGGTTGGCGCCTTTCTTTGCAAGGATGTCTGTTTGCTCATTGCCCCATAAGCCACAGTGACCGGTCACCCACTGGCGAACAATTTGCTTCCCTCTCAAAGCAAGAGTTCTAAGGAATTCTTGATATTGTTGAATTTTAGGCGTTCGTGGCTGTTCAACAGTAGAAATTGACTGAATGGCTACCTGAAAGGACAAGTGCTCTTGAAAACTTGCAATGAAAAGCTGATAGTTGTTTCAGTTATATAATAAATAGCTGATAATTGTTTCAGTTATAAAATAGTTGATAGTAGTTGGGGAGCGACGTAGATCCACCTCCATGCGGTGCTCCCTGGTAACGCTTTCTGCAGCAAAGAGATCGATAATTTTGAATTCTCTCCTCTTGAGCTCCAATGAGTAATTTTGATTATCATGAAAGTAAGACAATAAGACTTCTTGAAACAAATTCTGAATTTTTAAAGTCTGATATTATTCAAAAATAGTCCATTAAAACTCATTGAACTTGGAAGTAATTCTTTTATGTATAATTTATCTTTACGAACTTTTATTGGTTTAATTTATGCCAAACTCATTAAATATTTCATAGATTACAAATTTATTTCTTAGTTTATCTTGCTCTAAACATTCTTAATTTCATACATATTTGTGATAGAAATGTAAATTTCTATATTGTATGCTCATATTATATATTATATGCAAATATTTTATATTATATTGAAAATTTGGATACATTTTAACCAAATATAAAAAAGCAACATATAGAGAGATAAGCAAACATTTTTATAATAATGGCTTTAATGTATTATTTCATGGAATTTTCATTATGGTTATAAATATGATATTAATTTCCCTTTGTAAAGTTTATTTATATTTAAAGTTATAATTTAAGTTATATTTTCTTTTTACAAAAAATTGAATTTAATGCGTTGTCGGAACAATCAATTTTTGAAATTCTGAAACTAATACAAATAATAGGATGTTATTCAAAGTTATCATAAAAATTTCTTAAAGATGCGAAAACAAATCAATACTTGAATATATAACAAACGCGTTTCAAATTAAATTACTTTCATTATACAATATTCATTAATAAATATTTTCGTAGACTAAAAATAAAAATCATTTAAAAAAATTAAATTTTTTAATTTGGAAATATTTAGTACATAATATTTGCAAAATTTCCATAATTTTCAGCTCATTATAAGCGGCAGAAGTCGAGCAATTGGTGTACAGTTTAATCGAAAATGAAATATATATAACAGAGGCACGTATTAAATTACTCTGAAATGAAATCGATTATTTACCTGCTGTCGCTTGAGAAACTTCATTTCCACTTGAAATGTTTTTATCTGTTACTGATAAATTCTCAGTGAATTCTTCAATTCCTATTTTTGTCACATTTAATACTCCTGATAACACAGAGTTAACAAAAAAAGTACAGAAAATAATAATTGTCTTATTATTATGTAGCATTGTGATATTTAAAAATATATTTATTTCACAGATTTTAAAAAATGAATGCTCCTAAAAAAGTGAGGATATTTGACATCTAACTAAGAAAGAAAGTGAAAGAACGTTTCAGATAACTCTTTATCAGTATAAATATCTAACGATTGCAGATAAGTCTGATAAATAGGCATAAGCAAATTATCTTTTCTTATACTGAAAAAATTCTATTTTAGTATTTTAGCATAAAATACAATGAGTTTATCACGGTACTTAACATTAAATACATGATTACATTTATACAAAATATTGAACGCTTTTCAGTCTTTCATATCCAACATCAATAAATTCATTTCCCACAGATTAAAAATATTTCATATTCACGTCTTGCTTTTGACCACAGAGAAGCAAAGTGTAGTTGACTACTTTTGTGCTCTGTTCTTCTAAAGATATCTTCCCCTAATTCGAAAAAAAGCATAATAACTAAAATTTCTATACCATATTGCATTCTCATTAGTGTCTATATAAACTGTAATACTATCATAAGAATAATACTTCAAAAAAATAAAGTTTTATTTCGCTGCAAAGGAGTAATTAATAAATTTGTTAATTATTATATAGAATTTTGCACAGACATTTAAGAAACGAAAATAGTATTATAATGATATACTCCAGAAAATTTCACCATGCATTCTGATATTTGATACGGTTTTTGTATCAAGTGGTCAATCTTGTGCTAAGAAAATATTTGAAAATAAAATTTTTTTAGGCAAAATTTAAAAAAAATAAAACCATAGTACTTAAAAAATACGATGCATGAACAAGAAACATAATAATGTAAACGGGAAATCTTATGTATATTTAAATAAACAAATATTAGAAATCTTACTTGGGACTTCTAATACTTACACGTGCATAGATAAAGCTGTTTGAAACAACAATATTCATTATGCAGTAAGAAAAAAAAAAAAAAACAATATATATATATATCAGTTTTATCTTAATCCTAAATCTCCCCAAACATCACCAATCTCGCCAAATCCACTGCATTACGCGTAAACGGGGATTAAAAGAAATAATATTTCTATAATACATATTGCGTGAATATTTAAATCAACAAAAAATTTAATAGTCATATTTATGCAGTTCCGAAATTTAAAGAAATTAAAAAGGCATTCATTATAATTAACTATTATTTTATAATAAATTAAATTTTGGCAGAAAATTGTATTTGAAATAAAAAATAACACATTTTAATATCATTAAGCATTTGAAATGAGAAATTTCAAATATTATAAACCTTAACTGACTATGAATTCAACAGAATTCATTCATTCACACTTTCGAATACGAAAGTTTATATAATGGTGAAAAATCACAAATATGAAGATTAGATTTAGTTATTCAATTAACTATATGAAATAAAGACCGTAAAGTTTATGCGTTCCTTCTAACCCAATTATACTTTTCAAATATAGTTCACTTTAACAAAATTAAGTTTTAATTTCCTTCATTTTTGAGACCCTTAGTCGAAAGCAGTGAGCCACGTGATGATTTAAACCAATCAGAGCACATTACTTTTGCGTTGCGCTATAATCATATAAAAAAAAGAGTAAAAATTGCTAAGAGCTTAGCATGGAGTGTTGGTACAAGAATTTCTTTCCCCAATTGAGTACCAAAGAATTCATCTATATATATCTTTATGGTCTTTATGGAGTACATATATCTTTATGGAGTACAAAATATCTGTCGTTCATCGAGTGGGTTTAAAACCACTCGAATTTTTTTAAAAGTGTAGAAGTAAGGTAGTACTTTCTGTGTTTGAGATCCTAAGTTCGATAGTAGAGACTGCTGAACAATGGAAGACCGGTGTTTCTGTTTTCCACATACATATCTATCGGAATAGATTATTAAAGAATTTTGGTTTTTGCCACGTGAATACGGCCTATTTTAGATGTCTTCTCGTGTTGGATACTTGTACAATTTCAATTCAAAAATATTACAAGATTTTCAGTTGTCAAACATTCACTCTCAAGATAAGAATTGAACTTGCTTACAAGTGAATTGTAGACTCTTGTTATCCCGGCAGCATCGTAGCTGGCATATACGTAGTATGATTTTCCATTACACTTTTTCACGATTCCAAATATCCACAAGATGTTTGAAACTGATGACCGGAATTTTCTGCAGATGTCTAAAGTTGAGAGGAAATATTTTGTTACATAAAAATAAGTTTCATTCTTCGGTGCATGTTATAGCTATATAAACTCAATCGGCATTTTGCTTTTCTACCAAAGACAGCTCTTTTAATTAATTTAAAAGTAAATAACGCTGTTTTGATTTCCTTGTAAAGCTGCTTATGATGCCATGTAATCAATTTAAATTGTTAAGTTTTTGAATAAGTTTGTGGTGTTTATATCAAAGACTTTTATTTAAACCAAAATCAATTTCTGTAGCAATAAATTAATGAATTATGTATTCTCTGTTGCAGTTCACGGTTTCCACCCACCTGTCAACCAGTTTGTCGATGCTGTTCCGATAAAAATTGCCCAATCTGGTATTGAGAAGTCGTTGAGTTAGTTCTTGAAGTCCTCTTCATTGTTGAAGGTAAAGCTCCTCATATGGTCTGACGGAGAAAGGAAAAAATGGCAATCTGTCTGTGTAATGTCCGGTGAATATGACAGATGCTGTAGGATCTCTCATTCAAGCTCTTGGAGGTATTGGATTACTCATGAAGCATTCAGACATCTTCTGTTTAAGCATAAAAATAAGTCGAAAAATTCATTTTAATATAAGTTATTCAATTAAATATGATACTTGAATTCTTATTTGCAACCGTTGAGATTGATGAATGAAGAGGATTGAGAATCACTTTATGACCGCAGTTAACTTTTTCGGCTAATTTACGACTTGTTTGGTAACCGCCCTCCTTCTAAAGCGCATAGAGACGTTCCTCATCGAATTCAGAAAGTCGTCCTCTGCGAGGAATCTCAAAATTACCTTTTAAACTTTGAAAAGCATTTAGGTGCTGTAGACTCGCCTATGACATTTTCTCCCTATAAGTTACAAATGTCCCGACCTGCTATTTCGGAAATATTGCTTTTTGTCGCCTAAATATTCCCTTTCGAATCCCTAAAAGTAATATAAAAATTAATTAATCAAAAAGTAAATGTATTACCTATTCATAAATGTATCTATCCATAAATGTATTACCTATTCAGCAATTTTTACAAGCAAATTAGAAGAGATATTAAAATGTCTGAGTGTTTTCTTTGTGTGTCATATAACTGCCAACAGCTACTAAATTATTCCAATGACAATGCGTTTTCACTTATTTTCAGAATTATTAACATCAATAAGGTACTATCTTTGTTGTCATCTTCTACTCCATTTCCCTTGAAACACTTTCATAGTTACATTTTGCAGTCTAAGAAAATGTCACTAAATCGTAAAATTTCTGTACTTTTCAAAATCACTCTAAGAATAAACAATAATAGGAAGAGCCGATGATTATACAGTGCTATGTGTATAACTATAATTCACATGCATATAGCATTGTACAATAATCCGTCGAAATAATACAAAAATAAAATATTTTACTAACATTTTTAGGCTTTATCTGAACAATTTTGAGCATTAGATTAATGTTTGCAATTGTAATCTTTTGAATTATTTGCTTCCTGATCTTAACGATTTTTTTAATTAATTAGTTAACGAGAGTTACATAACTAACACAAAACGCATAATATATGTTTCTTACAGATTCTCTCGTGTATCTCCAAATGGAGTTTATATTTATCTTTGCAAAGTCTTTCCCTATTTTTGCAAACTGGTTTGGATTCTCACAAAAATATAAAGATCCGTACAGAATTTGGGGAAATTTGTGTTACATTTACCGGAGTTGCGTTTCTAATGATGGACTGACTATACATGAATTTAACACCACAGAGCTAATGGCAGAAAAAATTAACTGGAATTTGGTGTTCAATGCAAGGTGCTCCACTGTACAGTTGAATTTAATTTTTATAATATAAGAAGATTTAAAAAATACACTACTTAAAATAGGAACATTAGGGTTTTGGGTATAAACTGTTATTGAGGATTTTTCGGTAATTGATATACGATGAACAGGTGTTGTAAGATACAATTTTTTTTTTTAAAAAAGGCAACAAACAATGAATAATTAAATTATATCAAAATTCACCAGTAAACAAAAAATGCAGATTTGTTGTGCTAATTACATAAACAAACAAAAAATAATTTCTTGAATACTAAAGAGATCCCATAAGGGATACGGTTTCGGCTGATCGAAATCGGTATCGTACTCCTACGCTTTGTAATCAAGGATGTTATCAAACTTTAGGAAAACTTTTTCACTACATAAAAAGAGATCGTTCTAATTGCTAAATTGTTACATTGGAGATTAAGCAAATAGCAAATCTGCTCACTAAAATGTCCCAAACATGTTTTGTTGAGATCATATCTGGAGAGTGTGTTGGCAAATCCATTCGAATGATTCCATCGTTGAAAAGGAAATCACCTACTAACTGTTCACGAAATAACCTGGCGGTATCTTCTTTTCAAGAACTATAACCATCTGTCAGCCAAGACTATCTCAGTTATTTTATCCCAACTTGCTTAATCTATTCGATGCTATATTTCTGTCTGTTATCACCCAGATCTGTCAACTACTTTTCTACTCTACCTATTCACCTAGCTCTCGGTCTTACTCTTTTACCCTCTAAAGTCTAGGAAGTTAAATTTTTAACGGAATTTTCATTGTTATACGGAAATACATGTATTTCAAAAAGAAACGATCAGCTTCTACTGGAGAGAGTGATGAGAAAAGCCTGATTCGGTTCACCCAGTATATTGATAATGACTAGCGTAACTTGCTCAATGTGATTTTTAAAGCAACGAAAAATGAAAGTTTAAATATGTAACTTTTGAATGCAAAAATAAATAAAAAGACATCTTTTGGGTCATTGAAATCGGAAATAAAGAGTTTAAGTTGCCTTACCTTGTATTTATTTAATCTTGTGTATTTGATCTGCCTTTCCGGAATCTACATTGATCTTTTCTTATTATATTGCTAGTATAAGATTAAATATTTTTTCCTGGAAGTTTGAAAATATCTTATATGGTGTGTTCAGGAGGATAATTTTTTTTACAGATCTTGCAATCCAATGTATGTCTTTTCTTATATATTGTGGAGACTGAAACCATCTTCCCCTTCAATGGTCATATTTTCTAAAGTCCAAACTCTAAGGATAATTGTCCAAACAATAGCAATGATGTATTTCCTTGGTAAGTTTAGGCTCTTTTGAGTTCAGGAGCTTGGCTTGCCATCCAATCCTGCTTACTTCTCTTTCAAAGCATCATCATTTATTGCAATGAATTCCTCCCAGTTTGTTGTTGTATAGAGGACTGTAGTGAATCTGAGATGTGATACTTCTCCCTATATCACTAAGCCATTTGTGCGTTTTTCCTGATAATATATAGGTTGGTGCAACTACTGATAAGTATGCTAGATCAAACCATTACTCTAGCATTGGCAAATCGGTCTCTTTTAAGTATAAATACATGATTATATGAATATAAGTTTTCTTCAAATGAGATTCCATCTGTTGTCATATTACACTTTGAAGCAGGTCACGTTCGTAAAAAGTATGCTTTTCAAATTAGCTCTTTTCAATCTAATATATTCCTAAATTCCCTTTTGTGAGCAGTACTATACTTGCCTTCAATGAATCGCAAATCATAGTTCAACACCCCGGAATCTATTTTAAACAATTTAAGTCAAAATTTTATTACAAGACTTTTGAAAGTTCTGAAAGTGTTAGAAGTGCTGTTTTTTCTGACCGTTTGTGTTAAACATTTTTTCTCATTTTATGTCACTGTAAGTGTAGATTTTAGATTTTTCAATTTAGAGTGGGACACTGCACTGAGATCATAGATCTATTGTACTATAGACTTCAAAAAAAGCCCTTATTTTAAGAAACCAGTGGCTGATGCAAAATTCAGCAGACATTTAACATTAATATCCTTATCTTGCAGTATCTAAGGTTAAAAAATGCTGATCAATATGTTGAAATCTATGAAGAGAAAAAGTTTCACATTCTCATAGAATATTTGTAATGAAGTTTTCTCCTTATGTATTGACAATTCCTGCAAGTGAGATCATTTGATATTCCCATTGTGATGTCTCTTAAGGTAGCAGTGTACTGTAAGTCCCACTGCTCTCCCTAAACAGCTTTTACTGAGCTTTAATAACATTTTTGCCTTTATTATTAAATATATTATTTAATAGCCTTACTAATTCTTGGTCACGGCTATTATACCAGTAAAAAAACTGATACCTAACTCATTGCTAGAAGCACCAGAGTGCCCGGGCACCCATATTAAGGTGGGAGAATTATTGCTATCCAATCTACACAGTGTAAGATAGCATTTATAGATAAGAATAGACGTCAAAGTAGACTTCTGTAAAGCTAGTAATTCAGCTATAAAGCTAGTAGACATGCTTTCAAGAGGATAACTAATTACAGCAACACTAATTACAGTAAGAAAAATATCTAGTGTAATCCTTCCATTCGCCCGTATTTTTAAGACTTTTCATACAAATTCTAGCTTCTATTTCAATACACATGTAAAATTAATATAAGTTTTAAGATATTGATCTTCGATGTTCATTTCTAGTATTTTAGAACTTATTTCAAAATCTGAAAGGGACACTCCTAATTTTTAAATTATAAAGGATGCGCTTTATCTTTTCCTAAATGATGTATGGCTCTCTAAGCTACTTATTGAGATATGTCATTCAAATGAAATATCGTATTAGCAGGAACAAATTGAGTTAATGTGCTTCAATTTTTTTCAGTTAGTTCAAAAGGAGGAATGTCGCAAGCTGGTTCTGATTTTTCTTCTGAAATACCAAGTTTTTAATGTCACAGCCAAAATTTGCACGCTCTCTATTTTGTGGTTTTCAAGTTCTTATCCTTTTCAACTTTCTCTTACTTTTTTATTAAAAGATTACTCACAATAGGATTTCTTATATAATCAGCTTGCAGATTTCCTAGTTGTGTTCTGTAGTGTAATATCTTAGGAATATCTGAAACACAGATCAATATTAATAAGACTTCCCCCCAACTCCAAATCGAAATTTTATTCCAGATGTGATGATAGCTCTACTAAGCGGATAACTCTCTTAAGTACTACACCAGAATGCATTATTATGCTTTTCACTCAAAAAGAAAATTTTCATTTCATTCATTAAAATTTTTCTTTTTTTCATAATTTGATAATTTTATGTTCAATTTGAGAAAAATTTTTATACAAGTTGCTAATAAAATTTTTTTAAACTTAAAATTGTTGATATATCCTCAAGAGTTAAATTCATGTGAAAAAACAATATTTGTATAAATAAGATAATTTTAAAATTTCTATAAACACACACACGCATTATTGTTATCAAATAAAAACTAAATTCGCATTAAAAATGAATAAATATCTAATGAATTTTAATATTTCATTCAAAGAGCTGTTTTATTTTCTTATAAATTTTCAGTTAGAATTTCAAAATAACACATTTTACAGTTTAAAAAATAACTCATTCATTTTTATTATTTAAGCGAAATTTAAATAAATCTGATAATGGAAGTTAATTATAACCCAAAAATAAAGAGTAATCCAACTTAAAGTCTAGATTAACATAGATCTCTCCACCATTTTGTTTTAATTAAAAGAAATCAATTCATACATAAAATAGGGTAATAAATGTTTGCATTCGGGTACTCCTTAATTCTTTGCCAATTTTTTAGCCAAGATTATTTCTAATAAGGTGTAAAGATGTGATTAATCAGGGGATATTCGGGTATTCGTGTTTACTCATATAACCGCTACACAAAATCTATTCAAAGATAGGGTTATCAGAAATTAAATTTTAGTTTCAAGATGTATCACCCAAACCAATGAATACCCGAGATTCTACATCAAATCCGAAATAAGTTAAAGAAATCTACGAAAGCATATATACAAAATATTAATCAAAATAAGAAACAAGCACAGTTATTTACAAAAACATAAATGTGAAATTATCTAGACCAGAGCTTCTCAACCTATGGTCCGCGGACCCCTTAGGGGTCTGCCGGCTTTTTTCTAGGGGATCCGTGGCTACCTTTGAACAGTAACTGCAGTTCCCATTATATTGACCCTTAGGTATCTTAGTTCCTGTGGATGTGGTCTCTCTACTTGACTTTCTGTAAACTCCGGGGTCACATGCGCACTGGCTTACGTACTCTTGATACGTAGAAACCTTTTACGTATGATCTTCGGAAATGGCGCGAGCTCCGCCGTCCAATCAGAGTGCTCACTGCTTCGTATGCTCTCCTCGTTTTGTGTGCGGTGAAAGGTCACCTGCTTTTCCTCGTTTTTCTCAATGCATTATTCAATGTTGAACTTCTTTCGTAAGTCCACCATTTGCTTTTTGCGCAGTTTATTACTTCCATCATGGATCGGCTGAAGTCGGGATCAGTGAAGAAGCTAACAGCTTCTCTATCGCCTTCACAGCAGAGAATGCTCCCGGTTGAAATGAATGATGAAGGAGGACGGCCAAATGAACAACAATTACATGACGTGCCACAGACGGATTTATAATGCAAAAACTCTGTATGTTCTCGATTAGTTACAGTAACCTGCGGAAGTGAAATAACTAAAAACCGTAAGTACAACAAAAGTTATTTAAAAATGGGCTTCATCGAGACAGAGGTTAAAATACAGTGTGTAATTTGCGCGCAAGTATTTCCGAACAATTCGATGGTTCCAGTTAAATTGCTTCTTTATTTTGAGGGTACTCAAATGCATCTCCACACTAAAGAGATTGATATTTTCAAGAGGAACAGCACTAAATTAGCTGCTTCTAAGCACTTCAGGATAACACATGCAAAAACAATTAATGAAAACTATCTAAAAGTTTCTTTCTTGGTAAGTTATCGAGTGACAAAGACAGGCAAAGCTCATACCATTGTCGAAACCCTCATAAAACTAGGTGTTAGCTATATTGTTTCCCGTTTGTTAGACGAAAAAGCAGTAAAACGAATATCTTCAGTGCCACTATCAAACAATACTGTCCAGAGACGGATAGTAGACATTCCAAATGATGTGAAAGAATTTCTGGTGTTTCACATCCAACAAAATTCATTTTCTCTCAAAATAGATGAATCTACTGACGTTGCGGGATGAGCGATTCTATTGGCTTTTGTTCGTTATGCATACTCGGGATGTTTCGAAGAGGACCTTTTATTGTGTAAACCCCTACCTGCCCATACAATAGATTCTGAAATATTCCGTTTGTTGCACTATGTTTTAAGAACTAACGAAATTCCATGGTCTAACTGTATCGATCGTCACAGATGGTACAAAAGCTATGACAAGTCCACTGGTCGGAGCGATAACAAAAATAAAAGGGCGCTTGAAAGATTGCAGAGTAGTAATTGTGTTCTCTGCAGACATGCTTTAGCTATGGAACAAATGCCTGCATCTTTCAAGAAAGCTTAATATCAATCTTTCTTAATTATTAATTACATAAAATTACAGCCGTTGAAGTCAAGACTTTTCAAAATACTGTGTGAAGATATGGAAAGCCTTCATCATTCTCTGCTTCTTTATATAGAAGTAAGTTAGCTCCTACGTACAATGCACTCTCTCGATTATAGGAATTAAGTTTAGAAGTCCTAGCTTTACATTTAGACTGCCATAATACCAAATTAGCAGAGATTATTAATGACGAAAATTGGCAATGTATACTTGCTTATTTGGCAGATATTTTCGCCAAATTGAACGAAATGAATACTTCACTGCAAGAGAAAATTGCAGCATTAGTCACTGCAAACGATAAGGTTCGAGCGTTCAAAAGGAAAATCAGTTTTGGGGCAAAGAGTGTGGAGGAGGGGGAGGTAGAGCGTTTTTCTCTTTTCAATGATTTTCTGAAAGACGAGACATAACATCTTATGAACAATCTGTTTCATGAAATCCTCGAATACCTCCGAAGCCTTCCATCATCGTTGGAGCATTATTTCCCAACAACTTAAGATGAGACACTGCAGCAATACGAATAGATGGACAACCTATTCTTTGTATCTAAAAAGCTGAACATTCTATCGTCAAATGAATATGAGTTGTTGATCGAAATTTCCGCTGACTCACAACTTTGAATTCTGCTTTCGATAGTGATGGTTACTTACACTTTTGGATACGTTTGGCTTAAGAAAAATTCCTACCCTTATGTTGGAAAAGCAAAACGTCTTCTACTTCCATTCGCCACAACATAAATAAGCGAATCCGGATTTTCGATTTATGCCGGCACCAAAACTAAGTACTAAAACTGTTTAGATGCTGAACCTGACATTCTTCTCCAATTCTCAAGTATAGAATCCAACTTTTCAAAATTGTGTCATCAGAAGCAACCTCAACCTTCACAGTAAGATTCAATTATTATTCCTACAAACTCATCTCTATTAAGAAGAGCGCATTGTGTTATTTTGAGGTGCAGTGAATGTTCCCTGACTAAAACTTTTGTAGGTATTTTTCGTATTTTCTATAAATTAATAATTAATTTAATTCTGCGTACATTGATATTTTTGCTGTGAAAATTAAAATGTTATACAACTAATGTTTCCGTTCTTTGCAATATATCCCCCCCTTCCCTTACGCAATTAGAAATGTGGCCTGCTCAGTTTGTTGAACTAGGTGAGCAAGTATATAAATGTATAGTGTGGGAATTAAGACTAGTGGAAATGTAGTTAGTTTAAAGTTGTTTTCATTCATTATTAAATCATAGATTCTCGATTCGTCATGTGGTTATTGAAAAAAAAATGCCACTTGCATTATGAAGTTTTCAATTCCGATGGGCTTCGAGCTGAATTTTACTTGTTACTGTATGCTTGACTGACAGCAGTCCTCTGTGGATTTTAGCCTATAAAAGGGGTCCTCCACCTAAAAAGGTTGGGAAACCCTGATATAGACTTAAAAAATTTAATAATAAATAAAGACAAGTATTAACAAAATGAATTTTTTTAAGTTTCTAACTGGCCATAGGATATTCCGCACTACAATGGCCATTTTATACAGTAAGGCACCCAATAGGTGTGCAATCTTCGCCCCGAAAGTGAAGAAATAAAATAGAGAGAGGAACATCCATGTCCAAACCAGGATTTAAACTCCGGGCCTCCTGCTTCAAAGTTAGGGACGCTAACCTCCCCGCCATCGGTGGGCTAGAAAATAAATTACTAGAATTTCATAAGAATAAAATATATAAAATATAATTTAATAAATAAAGATAAAAACAAGTTCCATTATAGCTGTGTTTGAAAATTAAATACATGTCATGATTATGGTTCTGAAGTAAAATGAATAATAATCAAATCTAATAAAGAAAAGCGTTAATGCTGACGATTTAATGATAACACCCCATTTTTTTTCTTAGATCATATTGTAATTTTGAAAATAGGTCTCACTTTTCATTTGGAAAGCTTTAACACTGATTTTTTAGCTATGTATTTTTAATTTTAATTCACTCATTAAAAAAAAATATATAAATTTTTTAGTATACCATTTTGTTATTATCAATAATTTATCATTTTGCAATTGGCAGTAAAAGAAGCTTGTTATTGATGTTGTCGTGTCGTTTTGGTTTTCTACTACGAGTTTATCGGTATTTTGTCAATTAATCCGGTATCTTGTGTTTATGGGGCTGTATAGAACTTGTCTTTCGCAAAATTTAATAAGAATCGAAGTTTTTAATTTAAAATCTATAAGCTTCGTTTAATTTTACAGTAAAACAAAATTTTTATCCATTTAAATATGTTAAATTCATATTAACAATCCAATAACATTTCACTAGTTTATGAAATACATTTCTTACAATGCTCTGAAATGTAAGATTTTTGAATGTTACCATTGTATGTTTTTATAATCTGATTTATGCTCCGTATTTTAAAAGTGATAAAAATCAAAATATGTGTCAGGAACAAATTTAAAAAGAATTTTGATAGTAAAGCAGAAACTTGTCATAACTTCCTATGAATTTGTTCACTTAAGGAATGAAGGATTATAACGTTAGACTAATATGTTCAAGCTCCATTTCGGAAAAACTCTACCCTTCAATAATTTTTATTCAAAATTGACAGCTTACTACATAATGAAACTTAATTGGAAATCATTTGCATAATTATTTTTATAACTGTTTTATATTTAATATGTGATACATAGTATTAATCATGTGAAAATTGAATATTTCTAAAAATTTAATTTGTTGATAGCATTTTTTTTTAAATATTGAAAATAACAGGGATTATATAACAGGAGTTCCTTAATTGCAAGCTCTTATACACACTGTGCTGTGTTTTTATTTTATCCATATGGGATATTCAAAAATAATATTAATTCATTTCTATCTTAAAAATTGATTGATCATTATAACTGCATTTACATTAAAGTTTTGTGAAATAATTAGGATTAAAGTTTAAACTAATGAAGAAATAACTTAATTTGTTATATACCAAAGTTTTTCACCAAATCTATTTGTAGTAACTGAATTTGTTTGGATTGAAAGAGACTTGAGCAATTCCATAATTCTATTGACAGGGTAAAAATTTGTAATAAATATAGGTACTTACATATTAGGACCACTACCAGTACTTTTTAACTAGAGAGAATTTCAAAAAAATTTCTTATATAAAAAAAATTATTTGTCGTATCAGTACATTTTTCATAGTTAGATGAAGAAAATTCCTAATTATAGGTTAAGCATTAATTCTATTTAAGTTTTGGCTGTGGTAACACTAATATGTAAATACTTAAATGCATATATAAATGGCTAGACAAAAGCAATATTAAGTAAAATATGATTAATCATATTTTGGTATTTTTTCTAAGTGAATTTGTTAGCTTTTGCTATATTAAACGAAATTTATGGAAACATAGGAAATGAATTATGAGAAAAAATGTTACTATTCCATTTCACCGACAGGAGATGAAGATATCAAATGATACTACTGAAAGTAACATAAAATTACTAATTGTAATTTTTACTATTAATGAAAATTTTAAACCATGTCAAAATGTTTATGCTTAACAAAGTAAAATGTCTGTTACTACTAACATTGCTAGTTTGTTTTAATATTTATATTTTATCAGTTATATCAAAAAATTTGATTTGATAAGATTTGCACCAGTAAAATGGAAAAAAATACTAGAGATTTTTGTGATTGTAACTTTAATGATTTTTTTCTTATACTTGGCTAACTGAAAAATGTCAAATAATATTTCACATTTTAAGCTTGTTTCATTCACTTGATGCTAAGTGTTTAAATCACAAATATCAATACTGCCATATTTAACATTTTATTAATCAAATTAATATATGTATACAATATAAAGGAAATATGTGCTTAGTAAAATTTGTTTTATTAAATGAAACGTAGAACTTAAATATAAATTAGTTATTTAATAAAATTACTTATTAATAAGTTAATTTTATTAAATAATTTATTAATGAATAAATATATTAATAAAGTATAATAAATTTTGGAGATATAGCATGCAATTTATCAAATTGTATATGCCAAATCTTCTCAAAATTTATTTTCATTAGTGTACATGTTTCATAACGTGAAATATTGTGATGAAATTGTTATATTGCTATTTTTATGTACTGTTTATTTTTCTGTTTACATTGTTATTAATTTTTAGATAAAAAAAAAAAAAACTATCAAAATGCCGACTCCAGATAATGCTGTTTATATTATTGTTGGTGAGATGAATATGGTGATGACTTCTATGAAAAAAGGAAGTCGATGGTCATCTCACATTCATCAAGTCAGTACATTCATTGAGTCTTTATAACATTATATTAATTTTTTATGTTTGTTCAATAATAAAAGTTATTGAAAATATCTTCACAAAGGAAAAGAAAAAATAAATGTGCAATCAAAATTGAATATTATTTAAAACGTATAAATTCATGATGATTGTTTTTGATGCTTTTTTGTTGCATTTAAATATTAGTTTTTTTTATCAGACCATTAATGACTAATATGAAAACAAATCTATATTTACTGTAATGTATATTAAATAACCAATATTTGGAGTACAGAATTTTGAGTTTATTCAAAGCCTGAAATATGGAATGGCTGTTTGGCAGCTTAAATCAAATCCAGAGCCTGACTAAGGCCTCTTTCACATTAGACGACTTTTTATCATACGATAAAAGTCTTCTAGTGTGAAAAAGGCCTTAGGCTGAGACATTTGCTGTGGATTTCCTCATCAAGGGACCTTCAAATTGAATAGAAAGTATATTTTACATTGTTACTCAAATAGAATCATTTGCCAAATTGAATATAAATTTTGTTGTTGTGAAGCTGCTGAGGCTCTCAAAAAAGTTTTTGCCCCAGACATACGGTTAAGTCGAGCTGTGCAATCATCTATGAAATTCAGTATCAATGTATCTGAATTAACGCTGTTGTGCTATCAACAAAAATAATTCCATAATATTTTCATGAATGTTGGACATCAACTAAGTATGCTGAACCTAATAGTAGAATCTTGCTTTGGATGAATAATCTTTTTCCTGCTTTAAAGATATCTTTATTATTTAAGTTTTAGCAGCTTTATTACTTTAACTGCTGTTGAAGATTATGCATTTTAATGTTGGATTTCTGCTTTGTTGGAATGCATTTGTCAAATTGATTGCTTTGGAATTTTTTGAATTCTTACCTTACAACAACTAAATTTAACTATTTTGGATGAAGATATTTTTAAAATGTTTATTTTGCAACTTGTAGCTGTCAAAAATCTTATAATTACTTAGGGTTATTATTTTATCTTCTATATGTCATTAAAATAGAACTAAACATATTTTACGAGTGGTAACAAATAAAATCGATTTGGTACACAATACCTCCTTTATAGCAGGTAAATTCCTTATACCTTTCATTGTAAGATACGTTAGTTGTAAAACTTAGGAACAACGTAAAATAAAGAATTCTAAAATTGAAAATATCAAATTAGCATAATTTTTTTTTTAAATGACAAATTTTCTTGAAGATATTTTTTTTTTGAAATGTTCAAATAACAATATGCAAATTAGTTATACTTATGTAATTGTGGAAACTATTTGTTACTTTTGAAAAGTATTTATTGGAAGTTATTTTTTCTAATTATTTTGAATAAATATGCTTAAAATAGATGATTATAAATGAAATTTTTTTTAATTTTATCTCATTTCTGATAATTTTAAATATTATTTAAAAAGAAGATAATGTTGCCTAGTTATAATATGTAATTTTTATCCTTTTTTCGATTATCTTTCTATTGATTATGAAACTCATAAATTTGTTTTCTGCTTTTTTCATTACATATTTAAAATTATACCAAATGTTAGCATACTGTTATATTTTGTACTTGACATTTAATCAAGTATACTTATTTGTTGATAATTGAAGGAAGAAGAGCAAGATAATTTACTGAAGAGTTTCACAGATCTCAAAGAACTGCTGAATCAAGTAAATAGCATTAATGATATAGAACCAATCACTTACTTAAAACCATTTTTGGATGTCATCCGAGCAGAAAATACTACTGGTCCTGTTACTGGTCTTGGTTTATCTGCTGTTAGCAAGTTTCTTTCCTATGGTTTAATTGGTAAGTTACTTGGATAATTATTTATGTGCATAGTAAAATTACAACTACACAATTCTTAATTAACCAAGACTCCAAGTTTAATAATGATAATTATCATCAGAAGTTTAAGTTATCCATTAGAAAAATAAAAATATATATAAATTATCTTCTTACATCAGTGCATAAATATTTTAAAATTTTAATTATACTTTCATCAAAGTTTTTTACTTAATAAGTTCAATCATAGTTGTATGTACTTGTTTTTAACATTAAACTAAGGGAAAGCATTTAGCCTAATTTTAAACATGGCTTACTAAAGATGATAATTATATTACTTGATACTTTTATTTTTATTCAAAGTAGCTTTAGTCTTAATTATTTTGAATAATTGGTAATCTACATTAACTGTAGTTTTTAATTATCATTTCATCACGATATTTACAATGTAAAAAAAAAAAATAATATAAATTAATTGTAATTTATTTTATAGGATTGTGGTGGGATTTTTAATTGTAAAATATTTATTTAGAATAATATGCACATTTATTACATATAATTTAAGTTTACCAATTTAGGTAGGTGACATATCCATAGAACACTTGTGTGAAAATTTGAAATTGTGCCTAACATGTACAGATCTGTAAACTTTTACCGTATTTATATATTTGCTTGAATTATCATTACATTGCATTTTTAATTTTATGTGTTTTCTTTCTTTTTTATATTTTTTAGTTATAAAATTAATTAGAGAAACTCTAATTCTAAAGGTGAAAAACTATACAATCTTTAAGTCTTTCAGAATTCCTTAATTTTTCATACATAGGATATGATCATGATTGAGAGAATTTTAATAAAGTTGTAATGGCAGAAAGAACCATATAATAAAGACATACGTAGGGGTGCAGGTGAACCCTGGACTGTACCTTTTGGTTAACAGTTTTGGAATACTCACACATCACTAATTGCCTTGTAAATTTGAAACATAATCAGGTGACAAAGTTCCAAACCTTTTGGTTAACAGGTTTGGAATACTCACACATCACTAATTGCCTTGTAAATTTGAAACTTAGTCAGGTGACAAATTCTCACCTGAGCTGGCACCCTTCTCTCCTCATCTCTATCATACTAGCAGAAGGATTTGTGTCACAAATAAATGTTTATTTGTCCCTTATCCTCAGAGCTCTAACAATCCAGTGAGAGAGAATGTGTGGTCACCTCCCAATCACTGCCCACAGAAAATGATGCTTCATTTTTACCTTAAGATCAGCAAAATGAAGTATCATTCGTTTAGCTGGGTTTTGTGATGCAAGGTCCAAAAATAGACAAATCTTAATTGTGTTCATTATAGGACCTTGTGTCATAAAACCCAACCAACGAATCAGCTTGCTGATTTTAACAGGAAGCGGCATAGAGCTACTGGAGCTCCCGTAATGAAAATATAGGTCTAAGAGAATATTCAGAAGAAAAAATTCTATTAAATTTCTTAAAAATAACTAGAAACTGAGAAATAAACACCAAGTTTTCTGTAAAATGTTCTAATTTATCTACAAATTTATTGTTTTATATTACATCATTTCTTTTCTCTCTACTAGTTTTTTTTCAATAATTAATACAGAAAAGTTGGTACCTAATGGCAAAACTGCACTGATGCTAATTAATTTTCTTCATTATGAACAAAGTATTATATAATTCTTCAGAGATTATGTTTATGTCTGATAGTTACATTTTGTCTAAAAAAATTTGTATATTGCTTTTGGAATTTTTTAGCTATTAATAATAAAATTTTCCATAATTCTTTTTTTTTTTTTTTTTTCCAAATTCTTTGACTTATGTTTCATTTTTTATTGTGGTTTCCCATGATATAAAAATTTTTAATATAATATAAATTTCTTGATATTTTTTTACTTTTACCTTATTGATTGAATTATTTCACATTATATGGTATTATAATCAAAAAATTTTACACTTGTTAAAATGTACAACCAGTATAAGATTAAAAAATAAAAGATTGAAAAAAATTTGTGATGAAAACTATTTTTATAATCAAAAATTTATTAAGTCTGCATTTGAAAATTTATTTACTTCTACTTTTATTTCATGTTTGCTTATTTTAATAAATATCTCATATTTAAAAAATGCTGTATTTAAGTAAACTTATTTTCTTTTCCATGCATGTGCACAGAAATATAAGCATTCAATATAATGTTAAATGAGCAATTGTATTTAAAAACTGTTTGAATAAAATCATTTCATGGTAACTTATTATAGTTAATTAAACTTTTAATGTTATTTTCTACACTATTTTTTCCTTTGCAAGGTTGTTGATTTATATTTATTGTTCATTTCACTTTAGATGCCAAGCATCCGGCTGCCCCAGTAGCAGCAGAAAATATAGCTGATGCTGTAACCCATGCTCGTTTTATGGGTACGGATTCTGCATCTGATGAAGTTGTATTAATGAAAATTCTTCATGTGCTTCGGTTATTATTGTTAACTCCTCTTGGTGTTCTCCTCACAAATGAATCTGTCTGTGAAATAATGCAATCATGTTTTCGATTTTGCTTTGAAACAAGATTAAGTGGTAAGAAATGTGTTAATTTTACCAACTTCTAGTTTAAAAACATTTTATTTTTTTAGTTAAAAACATTTCCTTTAGGAAAGAGAACAATGCACTTGCATAATTTAAATTTATTAATCTATCTCTTGATGTATAGAAAATATATATTATTTTCCATTTATTCATTTATATTTTCTAATTTTTTTATTACTTGTTCACTAAAAAGTTTTATTCAATGATTTTCATATAATATACTTTATAATATTTTTATTAGACTGAATTGATTGTATTAAGGAAAGAACTTTTAGCTTACGTATCAACTGCTTAATGTGAGAACTTTTTTGTAAAATTTTAGTAAAATATGGAAGGACCTGTTTAATTTTAAACTATTAGTTTTTTTGCATTAAGTTGGTAATAAAAATTGTCATTCTTGCTAAATAAATCAGCAAAACTGTTATACATTCCTGACATAAATATTTAATTACATATTTGTCAATACTGAATTGGATGCTGATTGTTCAGTGCTTTGACTTTCTGTTCAAAAGCTTGTTGTAGGTTGAACTCTCACTTTGGGGTAGATGTTTAAAATTTTTATACTGATACTTATCAAATAAACCTTGGTGCGCAACATGTGGTCATGGAATGACTTACTAATGAGATTCATTAATAGAATATTGTGATGTTTGTAAAATTATTATTCTCTCTCAGAAATTTGACTCGGAAGTTACACTTTTATGAAACATGCATAATAAATAAGCACTGTGCTATGTTTTTTTCATAAGAATATAGTGTTAAGTTTTTCAGAATTTTTATTTTTACTTCTTTTTTGAAAAACATTTTCATGGGGGAGATACATCCATTTCAATATTTATTCATAGCAATTGGAACAAAGTTAAACATATAAAGTCAAATGTATGTATATATTTCTTAATGAAAATTTATGTACAATTAGTAATGGAAATCATATTATTATAATCAGACATTTATTACAAATCTCTAAATTAAGTATTCTGAACAAAAATCTTAATTATATCCTACATATTATCCTCTTAACACTTTCCTTGTTGATTAAATTAGTCTTTTTTAAATTTTGAAAATCAGAAATAAGGCAAATTTTAATAGAACTTTTTTTTTACTTATATGTGTTGAGGTAAAATTTAAAACCAGATTTTTATTCAGTTGCTTTTATTATTTTAAAAATTATTTCATAATATTAGAAATATTTTGTTGATTTTATAAAATAGATTGCTATGATTCAAATTAACATTTTAATAAATTTTCAAACTTACTAGCTAATTAGTATAATTATTTGAAATCACTAAAATTTTATTTATTTGGTAAATTAAAGGAAGAGTAGTTTTTCGGTTTTCAATATAAAAAATGAAAAAAGCATCTGAATTCAAACACTGGTTAAAATAAGTTTTATAGTTCAACCACTATTTTTTTACTTTCAAAATTATTAACTAAACAATCCTCAAAAAATCTGAACATAATATGTTTCTACCATCCATGAAATTTTAAAATTGGCTGCATGCTTAAATTTAAATCTGTCTCCATTTTTTAATTTTAACAAATAGAATTCAAGAATTTATATGGAAAAAATGTGCAAATAACTTTGCTTTGGTTAAAGCTTTATGCAATATATATATATAAAGAAGTAATTTAAAATATAATTTCATCAAATATGAAAACCAAAATGTGAATAAAAATAATAGGAAATGCAAATCTATTAAAAACATTGATAATTTTACCATCCTTTGCAGCAGGTTTCTAACCATTTTTGAGTAAACACCCACATTAGTTAAATGAACAGTAATCTTTCAGCTAGTGAATTCCCAAGCCCCAGTTTCACACCAATCTATCTAATGTGAGGTTTGAACTGGAAGTGAAGATAGTTGTCCCTACCAAGGGGCTTGAAATAGCTGGTTATTGCACAGTAATTTTTGTCTTAGTTAACTCAGGTTAAGGCGTTAATTGTTCTAAATAAATTATGCTAAAATAACTATTCAATTTTTATTTAAACCATTTAGTGGAAAAAATCTTAACATGTTTTATTAAAAATATTTAATATATTATATTTACTGATTGTTTCAAATGCTTTTTTTAGTTTGTTCATTTATAATTTCAAGCAGTAGTAAATGTAAATAATTTATATAATATTATGGATTGTTTATGTTCAATATTTTTCTTATGTTTAAAAATGATGATTGACATTTTTATGAAGCATCTTCTTACTTGTTGTAAGGCTTTTATACTGTGGTTATTTATATATTTTTTGTACAAAAGACTTCTTTTCTGTTAAATGTTGTGCTAAATTGAAAATGTCTTGATGTTGCCATTTTATTTATTTTTAGAATTGCTGCGCAGATCTGCTGAGCATGCCTTGATGGACATGGTTCAATTATTATTCTCTTGTTTACCTCAATTTAGTGAAGATTCAAGATGTGCCTACATGAAAAAGGTATTTCGTGTTATAACTTATTTTCATTTTATATATACTTGGTAACATTGTTAATATGTCTTTCGAGATACCATACCAAAACATTTATTAATGTACCAATTTATAATCAAAGAGTGAATTTTCTAAAAATGTGAATTTAAATTATGTTAAATATTTTCTCCTATGCTGTGATGTGTTGCTTTGAAATTAAAACTGTAAGATTTAATAATTTATTGAATTAATATTTATTAAAGAAATTAATAAGATACATATATATCTTATATCTATCTCATGTTCATTTTTGAAATTTTGTTTTTGAAGGCTATTTAAGAGAAACTCATATAGAAAACTTTTACCTTAGATTTACAAATAAATTTACTTATCTAAAGAATATGAAAGTTTCTTATGATTTATTTTTCTTCTTTCCAATATTTTTTCTTATATTTTACTTTTCTATTACCTAGTTTAATTTTATCTCACTCTATTTTTGAAAGGAATTTGCTTTTTTTTTCCTTCATTGAGGAAATTCTTTAGGCTTGCAGAAGAAACAAATAAGCAAAAAATTGCTACACATAGACTTTTCCTGAAATTTGTCTTGACATAACACATTTGAAAAGAGAAAGGCAAAACTGTTAGTTGAGATATGTGTGTGTATATAAATATAAGATAACTTATTATTAAAACACAAAGAAAAGAGGATTAGATATCCAAGATACATGGCATAAAGAAAAAAAAATATTTATTGAAGAATTTATTAACTTAGCATTAATCCCATTTTGTTTTTCCTTAAAAAAATTTTTTCTCACCTTAATTTATGATGTGATATTCATTTTTTATTTTTAGCTAATTATTAATTTAGATCTTTTGTTATGTTGTAGAGTTAAAATCAAATGCTTGTGTATCATTATGTAAATAATACTGAATGTGACTTATTCATATACAATTGTTTATTAAAAGTTGCTTCTATCTTATGACTGCCGAGTTGGTAGCCGAATGGTTAGCACTCTTGCTTTCAGTTCAACTGTTCATGGGTTTAAATCCCACCTTGGGCGTGGATGTTTGTAGTGGTTCGGAATCCACTTTAAACTGTAGGTCCCAGTCTAATTAGCCCTCGTGTGCAAAAATGACCATTGAGCAACAAGCAATCCAATCCAGTCCATCTATCTTATGACTGGACTTTTCTAACTTTAATAAAAAATAAAAATAACTAATAGTACTTATACATATATAATTATTGTATTCAATTAAGTTTAAATTCATTCTAATTATTATTATCATTTTAATAGTTAAAAATGAGATCGGGAACTTTGGATACTGGTAGAAGTAGCAGGAGGAAGCGTTCTCCTAGACAGAAACGACATAAAATTGTGCCATCTGAGGCTGTTGAAGTTGATTTACAAAATAAGACTGAAAATCACACTAATAGTTGCAGTACTTCAAACTCTCCACAACTTAGTCATAAAGTAATAGATACATCTGAAGTAAATGCACAACCATTAAAAAATGGCCAAGAGGAAGCTTCCAGTGCCAATCCTGTTGAGCCTACTGACAATGTTTGCAATGCTGAAGCAGAGAATAGCAACATAACCAATCAAGGAAATATTAACGATTGTGTTTCTGATTTAAAGTCTGATGTTAACTCTCAAACTGGTGAAGGCTTACCTAATGAAAATGGAGATTCATTAACTCCTGAGGTAAAATATAAAATTTTTTTCGAATATTTTTTATTCATTATTTTTTCTGTTTATACTAAAAATAACTGTATTCTTTATTATTATCAGAATTCTTAAATTTTTCTTTATAATACACACATATATATATACAGTATGTTCACTAAAGTCTCTTGCTACCCTCTTAACTTCGGAATGGCTGCTGCTATATTCATAACAGTGAGATCTAGATATAGTAAAGTAGCCATGCTCTACTGAATGAAACCACCTACCACACCATCTGGCGGAAAACTGTGGAGTTAGCATTCATATTTTGAAAACAGGACGAGAGAGGTAAAAAAAAGTGATTTATATATATATATACACATACAAAGTTGTATCCTCGATTTAGTACAAAAAGATACCTTGTAGGCATTGATGTGAAGAATACAGCGGTGAAAATGCACATTTGTTGTTTTGTGCTGTGATGTGGCACATTGTACATGTGTATATTTGAAAAAACAAAAATTTTTGTGATTACAGTTTTCACTTTTATTTCAAAATGGGAAGAACATAATTATTAAAAGTAATTCCAACAATTTATATGCAGTATGCAAATACGTAAGAAATGTCATCCCTGTTCACCTGAGACAGCTATAAAAGAGACCTCTTGGGGCTGCAGTATGTTGATGATCATGGTCATGGCTGAGTATTCCAAAGCTGAGTATTGTGAGATGGTTTTACTGTATGTCGACGCAAGGCACAATCAGCAGCAAGGCTGTACCGCCAAAGTTTTCCTGCAGTCCCGCATCCTTCTCATTAAACCATACTAACTGTTGTAAAACATTTAAGGAGACAGGTTGCGTTACTTGTTTATTTCGATCTAGCAGACCAGCTAAGGTAAGATGGCAAGTTCAACCAGATGAGGTATTAGCATATGCCCTTGCATATTCAAAATGCAGCATAAGAGAGATCAGTCAACACTGTGGTCTCTCCAAAAGTAAGGTTTAGAAAATCCTAAGAGAATCAGGTGGTCATTCATTTCGACCAACGCCTGAACAGATTTTAGTGGTTGGGGATGTCGACGCTATGCATGGTGCAACTTCATCATGAATCAGATACAGATTCAGCCAACATTCTTGACAGATATAATGTGGATGGATGAGGCATGTTTTTCATAGAATGATATGTACAATAGGCAAAGAACTGGTTACTGGGCGCTGGAAAATCCTAAATGTTTCATCGACGTTCGACATCAAATGCAGTATGCTATTAACATTTGGTGCGCAATTTACAATAACAAGCTGATAGACCCAATATTTTACAATGGCACGTTAACAGGTGCATGATATTTACAATTGCTACAGAAGGTAATACCCCATTTTGGGGGAAACTTGCCGTTGTTTAATCTTAAGAATCTATGGTTTCAACATAACAACTCGTGAGACATCTCCAGTGAAGCAGTACCTCGTCAAGTAATTTGGCAATCAAATACTAGGGTATGGTGTTTTTGAAGAGTGGCCTCCACATTCTTCTGTTCTGACTCCATCGGACTTTTACCTGTGAGGATTTTTGAAACATCAGGTGTATGCAACCCCTCCACAAAAATTGCAGGACCTTAAACGATGCATTACGGTCGTGTGTTCCAATGTGTTACACTGTATGCTCCAACATGTGCAACGTGATCTTCAAGTGAGGATCCAAATGTGCATTGCAGTTGACGGTGAGAAGTTTGAACATCTTAAATAAAGTATACTGTTATAACTATTTGTTTTTTTTTCTTTCGTAGATCGTTTTGTCACTTCACAGTACAAAATAGCAAATGCCTGTTTTAACCTTAATCTTCACATTAATGCCTACAAGGTATCTTTTTGTACTAAATCAAGAATGCTCTTTAACTTTGTAAATCACTTTTTCTCTCGATCTCGTTCTGTTTTCAATAATGGAATGCTAACTCTGCAGTCAGGTAGTGCAGTAGTCTGTTTCAGTCAGTAGTGCATGGCAACTTTACTATACTCTGGACACCACATTTATAAATATAGTAGCAGCCGTTCTGAAGTTTAGAGGGAGGCAAGGCATTTTAGTGGACATACTGTATATATATATTAATAAAAAGTTTCCTATAATTTTGAATTAATATAATATGAAATTAATACTACTAGAATATATTAAAAGTTTGGATGCTTTGGTATTTACAGCAAATCATGTATTATAATTTACTATTTTATTTTTAAAAACTTTCGTTTGGTATAAAACTAGATTTGTTGTATAAATAAAAATTGCAACTTCTAAATTTTAAAATGGATGGCAACTATAAGAGACTTAAAATATCTCAATTAATAGGATTAATTATTTTATAATCAATTTGTCATTTATAGGAAGCTTAATACAGTTAATATCAAACTAAGTCTTCGTTGCTTTGTACTTATATTTAATTGAATGCTTGAGTTTTCCTGAAGTTCTTTATTTTTTAAAAAATGTCTTTATTTTTCATAGTTAATTATTAATTTAGAAATACCCAAATTTTTTGTTAATGCTTATTTTTGTAAAATAATTGTAATGTTACTTCTCCTTTTCATCCATGCACAATAAATATAAATTCATGCATATAGGTTTTTATATATATATGTGTGTGTGTGTGTGTGTGTGAGAGTGAGTGAGTGAGAGAGAGAGATTTGCTCAGATTTCTAAGAAATCATAAGGATATCTTGCAAATTATGTTGACTTATTTATGCTATGTAGGCTCTGTTATTATAATGCTAATGAATGGCCTTCAGTATTCTTTGAAGAAAGAATAGTGTTACTGGAGGGGGCACATCATCTAACTATTTTTAAGTTATCATTCTACCACATATGTGGACTAGTGTTGATCTCTGAAATTGTTAATGGGTTTCAAATCATTAATCTCACATTGTTGCAAGATTTTGTATTTCAAAGTTGTGTCCAAATTGGACCTGCAGATGTCCCTACCAGACTCTTGCACTGGCCATCATTGCTTTAACAAAAATGTGACTTTTAAATACATCTGCTCACACTGAAATCCAGTGGCTCTATCTTAACACTGCAAATGGAAGTGCTTTTTGTTCAATGGCTACATTTGTAACTAATGCCATGAATTCACTAGTTGGTCCAGTAATGCCAACTAGTGAATAATGAAATTAAATGATATGTCAAGGTACAAGATAGTGTGGGAGAGCCCTGAACTATATCAATTGGTTAGCAGGCATTGTTCGAGCATCAAAAACATCCTGTTTCTGCTGTAAAATGTTAATGAAAAAGGTCTGCACACAGTCTTGAACAAGCTGTAGATGCATTTGTCCAAATGAGCCAATGTTATTTTAGTAACAAAATAACCCCTAGAATATATTAATTTCTTTTAATCATCTTTACCACAGCCAGTGTACAATTGATGCATGTGGGTAAATGTTTTTTGCAGTTCAATCCATTGACTGGCCTGCTCTTCTCAGTCCAATCACCATTCCTTTAGTGTATTTATCTGTTCACTGGCAATTCTTGAATCATTGGCATTGGGGAATACAGAATACTAAACATTTTTTCTGGGATGGAAAACAAGGTGAAAGATTTTTTCTGGTCAAGTGAATAACATCTATTTTCAATTCTGCAAAATCATCTAGATATTGCTTCATATGTCCTACAATGTAATATGCTTTGCATCATTTGTATAACTTGCTGCTTTGTGACTATATTGTAATTTATATATTTTTCTGATTATATGTTTATAGTATTGATTTTTCACCATTCAGACCATATATGTGGATTATATATATAAGATATACTGGACATAATAGAAATTTATACCATTATTTTTGTCAGACACATTAACATTTCACGATGGAAAAACATTTTTTTCTTGCCATATTTAATTTTTATTAATTATTTAATGATTCAGATACACTCAAAAAGAAATAATGGTTATTAAAAACTTTTAAATTTTTATAAAAAATGTTTAACATTTTAAAGCTTTTATGATATATTGCTTGATTCATTTTAGGGATTAATGAAAGTGATGTAATTAACATATATTTTTTTAGTTTATTGATGATTGAGTTTGTGTTAATATATTAGCTGTTAAAATAATGTTAAATTGACATTAAATAAAGTATAATTTGATTTTAGCCATATTCAGTGGATATAAGTTGTGATGGAAAAGATAATTCCTTGAGTATTGGAATGCCAAAGTTACATTGTGATTCTGAAAATTTTTCTCAGGTATAGATTTTTTATAGTTGCTAATTTAACTTCAATTTTTATTGTGTGAATTTTAATAATTTCTTTAAAATCAGATATTTAAAAGATAATTTTAATAAGAACACGCTGCATATTAGCACATAGCTGCCAACTTATTTCACCATACAATGCGAGGTATAGTTCTCGAATGAAATGTGAGATCCAACAGTCAAGCAATGAAACTACAGATTGTAATGTTTAATCATATGATGTTCAGTTTTTAAATAATTTGTAAAGTCTTGTGAATGAGTAATAAAATAGTACCAATTGTCAAGTTAGTATGAAGTTACAAAACTTCTCCAGTTTTTTTAGTGTGATATATTAGCAATTATAAGATATACATGTCATATATATTTAAAAAAATAAGGAAAAATGATTTATATTATATGATACAATTACTTTTTCAAAGGAAAACCTTTTTGCAGTGGAGATTTAAAGGGTGTCTGTTTCTTTAATTTTAAAATTCAGCTACATGCGCTTGTAGTTGTTTTGATATTCTCTCTATGATTATCATTAAATAATTGAAACTAGCATTAAAATAATTAAAAGTCATCAAATTATAAAACATTAATGAAAAATTATGTCAAGTAAATGTATATTATTTCAAAAATGCTTTTAAATAAAGCACTGTAATCATGTGGCATCTGTGTTTAATTCTTGAAAATTCATTTTTTTTTTTTTTGAAAATATTTTTATATAAATTGTTAAGCAGTTAAATATTATTTATGTGCTATTTTATTTATTGTATGTATTGATTTCAAAGTACTATAGAGGATGTCTTATATCAATGCTAAAGTTTTATTGTAAATGAGTATCTTGTGTATATTAATAAAACATAAAATACATGTATGATATTTATTCTTATTATATTGTCAATTGTATGAGAATTTTATTATTATAAATTTTCTTAAAAAATATTCAATAAATTAAATATTTTGCAAAATATTTTGTATGCAAAAAAGCTGAAAAGATGCATATATCTATGAATTTTATTTGCTTCACATAAAGCTATCAACTAGAGATAAGTAATAAACTATTTACTTCTTTTGCTAAATTTCCAATATACTGATATTGTTTTCCACTGATAAAATTTTCAACACTTATTAGTTATTTTGACAAATGGGGGAATGTTATATTTTGCTAATGATATTTTAGTTAAAATTAAATTATTTTAAAATGTAAAATTATTATATGATAAATTTATTTATAATTTTTTCATTTTTCAGAAACTTAATGAATCAGTTGAAAGCAGTGAAACAGGGAGTGTAATTGCAGATGCTGTGGATGAGAATACATCTCTTGATCATGGTGACTCAGACTATGTTAATCCAAGGGGTGTACGTTTTACTTTACATCAACAACCAAAAGAAGGTAAATAATTAATATAAAATTTTTTAAAGAATAATTTTTACTAAGAAAAGTCTTTAAGCTTGTTTTTTCGTATATAATGTTATTTTAAATATTTTTATTGATTTTTCTTTCTTTATTAGTATAAATTAACTTCTAAAATATAAATTGTTACATTCATGTTTAATTGATTATTGTTTTAAATGTTACCTGAATTAATCTTATTGAAAATATTATCAATTGTTGAATAATTGGAGGAAAACAAATAATTAATAAAGAAGTTCCAATCAGTTTTATAAAATAGTTTAACAGTTAATAAGTATTTAGTAAATAAGTTAAGATTTAATTTTTTTGAAAAATTTTATGCATTATAATATTTTGAATCTTTTGATCCTTAAAAAATATCAAAAGAATTTATCAATTTATAAAATATAATTTCTTCAATTTCTTAATACATTTCTTTTGTTCTTGGTTTATACACTTTTTTTATATATATTACACAAAATTGAGCTACAATTTTTCATTTTAGAAAGTATCATTTGATATTAGTTTATTGTCTAGTTTTCAGACGATTATTTTCTGTTTTCTTTACATCAATTCCATGAAAAAAGAACTGTCATTATAATGATAAATGTGTAAAAGCAATTGAAAAATTAAATGTTTATGGAAAAAAATTCTTAATTTAGTGCAATATTTTGCATATTATATTACAAATTTTAAATTCTTGGCCAAATTGTTCTTAAGAAAGTACATTGGTAACAAATTGATGAATTATTTATAGTTTTTTTATAAAATGTACCCTAAAATGATCTAGATGAAAACTACTCTTACTTTCAAAAGCTAAGTATCAAGTAAGTGTGAGAGAATTTATATAAGCACTACTTTGATTGATATGAAATGCAACAAGAAAGAAGTAAATATGTTTATGTAAGATTCACAATTAAAAATTGTGCGTGAAGATAGAAGCAATATTTAATTTAAATAAATTATTTAAGTGACATCATAATAGAGTTACTTATTAAAAAAGTTTGAAATCAAAACACAAAGTGTCATTAATGATGTATGATTAGTTTTTATTTTTATGCAAGGCCTAGAGTATTTGACATTTTTCTACAATAGATCATTCAAAATAAATTCAAGGAATCACCCTTTTTTGAGTGTAGCAATTTCTAGGTGCAGAGAAATTGGAAATGCATCAGTACTGTAAAAACTCAGTGATTTTCAATGGAATTCAAATTGAGCAAGTATGCTATTCAGTTTATATATACAACTTTCACTTTTTAAAAATTCTTCAAATGTGTAAATGTATAGAAATGGGTTTTTTGTTGTCCATTTAAATGAAAATCGAATTCATTACTATTGCTTATAGTCCTATAATGGGTTCTAGAACTTCATCCCTTACCACAGAGCTGTAAATAGCTGTCACATAACTATCTGTACATATGGGTGTTTGTGCAATTTTCCAAGAAAGTACCAGCTGAGATTGTGTGTGTACCAGCAGTTGGACTCTACCAATTAAGAGGATGCAGCTGGAGAAAAATTCATAATTTAGAAGCAGGACCAAGCAGTGGATTGCTTCGAAATTATGATTTTTCTTACTTGATATGCCTTTTCCTGAGGTATCATTTTCATTTGGATATTATAAGCACAATCTATTTTTCATCCCCACTGGCCTTTAATGAATGCCATGGATCTTCAGTTAAGTTGGTATTTGAGCTCATTATCTTCTGATAAGCTCCTAATGAGTATGATGCTCCTAACTAACCAGTCCGTTCCAAGTTTAACTTAATAATGTTAATTCCAACAAAATGTATTATATTCTGGAGCAGATTGCATGTACCTTATATTTTCTAGATTCGTACACATTTGTCATCTGATTGCAGTGCTAATCTTGAGTCATGTGAACAAAACTTTGCTTTCACATGACATAGTTGGCAAACATCACTTTAATTGCACATTGCTAAGATTGAGAAATATAAATTTATATTTCTCTAATGTATAATTAATTACTGTGCTGTAGTAACATGTGATTAGTAGTCTGCATTATATCAGTTGTTATCTTACCAATATCTTGGTATTTACAACCATAGATATCCTGTCTATAGAGGCCACTTCTCAATTCTAATTAAAACAGCAATAGATAGTGTAGGAGTTCCTCATCCAGTCAGTGTCTTTGAACAACTGTATACCTGGTTTGAAACTATTTCTATGATTAGAGATAGAAGGATTATGTAAAAAAATGAATAACATCTAATTGATTTTTCTCCTATTTATTCATCAGCATGAGAATTTAGAATTTTCTGTTTTCCTTCTGTAATCTCTGAAAACACTTTCTTTGAAAAAAATTAGCAAAGGTTTAAACATCTTTTATTTGCATTTGTGTGTGATTTTTGTAATTTTACTCTATGTTGGTTTATAACATTTTTTTATATGTATTTCTCAATATGAAACCATAGTTAGTTTCAATTTCATTGGAATACATTTTTCTTCTCCTTCAGACTCTCTAGTTTAGATTGGTGCCTGAAACTTAGCATTTTTCTCTGTAGATTTAGCTTTTGAAGTAAGCTTGTAATTATTCAATTACACGTCTTTTTCACTCACAGAACTTGTTCATTAGGAAAACTGATAGTTAGGTTTTGAAATTTTGTGCTTGTATGAACTCTAAATGAATGCATGAAAATCTTCATTTTACACTTATTAGATATCCTAACAAAAAAAATCTTGCGTAAATTACTATAATTTTAAAAATGTATAAAAAATTACTTATCTATTATGCATTTTATGAACAATTTATGATTTTAGGTTCTATAAAATTTCACATGTTATTCTAAAGACTACTTATAATTATCTTTTAGTAAAAAGATTTCTGGATATTCCTCTGGAATATCTCTGAAACTTTTTTTCAAAATTAGATGCAAATATTATTTTTGTAACCCTGTTCCTTAATTTTAATTCTTCATTTAATTAAATTAATTTCTTTCTTCTAATATAGGTACAGGACCTCTTGTTCCTTATGGTTTGCCCTGTGTACGAGAATTGTTTAGGTATTTAGTAAGCCTGGTAAATCCTCATGACAGGCACAATTCTGAAACCATGATTCAAGTAGGCCTTAACTTATTAACTGTAGCTTTAGAAGCAGGTGCTGATAATCTTGGAAGATTTGGCTCTTTCTTAGCTCTGATACGAGATGAGACATGCAGAAACTTATTTGCAGTAAGACTCTAGCTAAATATTTCACTATAAATTAAATTTTGGATTATGCATATGGTTGCATATTTTTTTAATTACCTTAATGTTTAATAAATTATCATTTATCAAAAATCATATATTTAATAAAACTATTGTTTGCACAAAAGTGTGTATTCTGTGCTATATTATGTATTTAAATATACAAAGAATTGAAAACAGTAATGTTTTCTTAAGACATTAAAAACTGGAAAATTTAATGTAAATTTGAGTATACATTTGAATTTGCAAATTTAATAATAATACTGATAGTGTGCTTAAATTTTATGTTTTGAAGTTGCATGCCATAGAGTAGTAAAACAAAATAATTTTTAGTTAAATCTTGTATCGAATCATAGATATGTATAAATATCTTTTTATCGACATCTACTATTGTAATTGGTTCATTAAAGTCAATATTCAATAAAAAATTTTGGTTACATGTTTAGTTTTTGTTGCAAAATAAAATAGAATATTATTTCCCATTTATAAATTTTTCATTGATTGTATTTACTTTTATACAATACCTTTACTTTCATTTATATATAATGTAATATTTATATATAATGTATTAATTATATATAAATATACATTATATATAAATATTACATTGAATATATCACTGAGAAAATATTAAAGCATATATTGGTAACTGCATATAGAGCAGAACTGAGTGTAAATTTCAAATATCCATGCAAATATTTGTGGAGAATTCCTAAGTATTCATTACTGATAAAACAGTATCTTTCAGTTTAATTATAAATGTTGATTTTACAGGTTTTTCTTTTATGAATTTTACATTTGGGGAATAAATGTAAAATACTGTTGGATGTAAACAAGTTTGTTGTGTTTAAAGAATATATTTTTAATAATAACCAAATAAAAATTTGTTAATGATAAAGTTTGAATTAAATTAAAATTTATTCTTAAAAGAAAAGGTTATAAGAAACTAAATATATCAAATCTAATTTTATTTTCTAAAAAATGTATTTTGCTATAATGTACATAATTTTATCTTTGAAATTGCTCATTTTAGTTGTGTATCATCAGAAAGTATGTTTTATATTTACTTTAAAATTAAAATAAAATTGTTCATAATTTAATTTTAAAAAATTAGTTTTTTTAACAGCTAAATTAAAAAATTAGTTTCACTGCTCCCTTTTGATAGATTTGTCAATAAAATCTGCTTAGTTATCAATTTATTATTTTTTATTTGAAATTTTAACATTAAAGCTATTTTTTCAAAAGTATTATTTAAGATTTACTACATATATAATTGTGAATATCAAACTCTTTATTACTTAGCTTGGCAAAACTTAGGCTTAGTAGAAAAAGGCTTGCAATTAAATGAAAATGTATGATATGTACATATGATTGTAAAATCTTTATTAATTTTGAATACAGTTTGACAAAAATGTTAAATGTAGAAAACTGCTTGCAAGTAAATGAGAATGTATGATATGTACATGACTATATGAACGGAAGAATCTATTAGTTTTGAATATTGTTTGGCTAAATTTTTAAAAGCAGAAATATATATGCTTGCAGCTAAATAAAATTATATGTTGAACACTTATGACTGTGAATGGCAAAGCCTTTATTAATTTTGAATTTAGTGTGGCAAAAAATTTAGAGAAAAAAAGCTTACCATTTAAATGAAATTTTTTAAGAAGCAAGTAAGAATTTCATGTTTCTCAGATTCATTTAGTTCTAATGAAAGATTGCATAAAGAGGCTTTTGTATACTATTAATAGATGAAATTTGTTTTGCTTAGTATATATTTTAATTGTTTAATTTTTTTAGTTATCACTTCAAATAATAAATTTTATTGGATTAATTTAAAAACATGATTGATTTTTATGTACCTTTACTTTTATTGCATTTTATGTTTAATTTTTTTTTTTAAAGTGATAATTTTTATCATAAAACATTGCCTTTTTTCTAATTCTCTTTTTTTGCTGATTTTGTAGTTTAATAATTAAGCTTGTTTCTTTTCAGTTAATGTCAATGGAACGTCTTACCATCTTCGCCTCAGCTTTGAGGGTATCTTTTCTATTATTTGAAGCTCTTCGTACTCATTTGAAGTTTCAATTGGAGGTAAAAAAAATCTGAATCAATTTTGATAAAATATAGTATTTTTAATGTTATTTTAAATCAAGATTTTTAAAGGTTATTATGTTGAAAGAAATTAATAATAGCTTCATTTTATAATTTGTTTTCTTTGAAGTTTTCTAAAGTATTTTCGAAAATATTATGGTTAAAAAAAAATTTATTATTCAATAAATTGACTGAAAATGCTCTGAATTTATTTTAGCAAGTTTTTAATTTGATAATAAGTGATAAAAAATATTTTCGTTGATTTAAATTTTCATATTTTTATTTCTTAAAAATTATTTTCAGATGTTCTTGAAAAATTTAATGGACATGATAGTCAATGAATCTGCTAAAGTATCATATGAGCAAAAAGAAATTTCTTTAGATTGTCTTACTCAGCTGTGGCGAATACCAGGATTGGTAACAGAATTGTATATAAATTATGACTGTGATTTATATTGTTCAAATCTATTTGAGGATCTTACAAAAATGCTTTCAAAGGTACAATTTAAACCTTTTCCAAAAGTATTTAAGTTTTAAATCATGTATTTCTTATAAAATACTCAAGTAATACTAATTATTTGCTTCTTTAATGTTTATAAAAACTGTTTTAGAATTCCTATCCTGTATCAGGACTTTACTCTGTACATCTTTTATCTTTGGAAGCACTATTAGCTGTAGTAGAAAATATTGAAAATCATTGTCAGTTTCGAATGTTAAATCAAAGTCAGTTCTTTCAAAGCAAGGATCCAGTAGCAGTAGCTGCTGTTGGTAAATTTATTTTATGTGATATAACATTAAATATATATATAATTTCTTTTTAAAATTTGCTTCTTTAATAACTATATTTAATTGCTTACAATAGTATATATTATGTTTGGATAAATTTGTTTCAAGAATATTAATTTTAACTGATGATTTTTATCCTGCTTTGAAAAATGTAACTTTCTTATTTATTGTAAAGTGTTATTTTTTTATTAAAAATATGTGATCCTTAGAAATGTCTTAGATGCTTGACAAACATTTTTAATATATTTTTTTTTAATGTACAAGTTTTACATGAGTTTAATATTTTGATAATTTTTGAAAAATAGATTTTCCATTTTATTATATTATTTATTCAAATACACAACTATTCACAACTTTTATAAAGCAAACATTTTTCATAGAAAAATGTTGTTTCTTATGCTGTTGCAATTTGGGCAATTTTTATGAAGTTAAACTGTAATGAGAAATATTTCCATTAAAATAAATAATTCAAGTTTGTTTTAGTTTTCATATTCGTTATGCAAATATCTGAATTTAATTGATTATTCTAGTTATCAAAATTAAAACAAAAGATGTATGATGGAGATTGTTTTATTTGAATTATATATCATGTAATAATCAGTACTTAATACAGTTCATATAAATGTAACATAATAATTAAAGATTAATTTGCTTTTCATAAATGAAAATAGATGTTTTGTGTTTAACTATACTTTCCATGACTTATGTAGTTTTTACATGTCACATTTACTTATTTATATCTTATGCTGTTATTATCTGTCTGCTGCAAAGAAAATCACTTTTGGGGCTCATATTTTGAATCTTGAAGAATTGATTTTGTTTTCACTCTTATATATTTTGTCATTTTTTCATTAATATTTAGCCAGGATTAGTAACTTGGGTAAAGCACAATAAATTACTTTAGTTGCAGTGCTTGGTACTCTAGGTATCCCCATCTTGGTTATTATTATTACATGTCACACAGATTTTGCATTTACATGAATTAAAGTGTGTTTTGTATCACACAAATATTTGGTCTATAAGTTTTATAATAACAATGGAAGTAATTTACTAATAGTTTGTTATCTGCTAGATGATTTGCAATTTTTAGTTTAGGCATATTCATGTATTCTAAAATACCTAATTAGTTTTTTTTTTTTTTTTTTTTTTTTTTTTTTTTCAAAATGTAAAATATGATACTGGTCAAAACAACAAAATTTTGTGGATTATTTATATTTGTGTATTTTAGTAAAAAGTACTGAATCACAATGAAATGATTACGTAACATAAAAATTGCAAGGTTTTCCTGATGAGTTGATGCAGAGTCTAATAAATATATATTATTGCGTAATTAAACAATCATTTTAGTTGAATAATATCAAAAAGTTAATCTGAATAGTTTAGTTTATAAACTGTTAATAATAAATAACTTTATAAACTTTTATAAATTGCCAAGGATAATAAATGAAATCTTAAATTTCCAAAACAAGTTGTTTTTCTTTTGTTACTATTGTCAGAATAAAGTTGATATTACTCTTTTAAATTTAATTTTTATACATACTGCTAGAGTATCAACTGTTTATAATAAATTAACTGTGTTACATAGGAGTTATTGCAAAATCTTATGTGTTCATTGTACACAGTTAATTATAATGTTTAAAGAATTTTATGGAACTAGATGCATCATATTTGTATAAGACATCTTAATATTTTGAAAATCTTCAATAATAACAAACAATAATATTAAAATTTTTTCAATTTTATAAACTATCTCAGGATATTTATTATTATTATATTGCTACAACTCTGGTACATTAATTCGGTCTAATTAGCCCTCGTGTGCAAAAAATGACTGTTGAGCGACAAACAAACCAAACCTGGTACATTATTTTTTCTTGATAGCTTGATTACTAATTTATCTTTATTTTAATTTCATTGCAGTATTATCTTTTTATGTAGTCGTCTCTCTTATGTAAATTGTAACTCTTATAAATTGTAGTTGGAACCACTATTCGTGAGTGATAACAAGAGAATAAATTCTCTTACTTATTAGTTGGAATAAAATAACTACTTTTCTCCAGAGCCTAGAAGTAAAAGAATTTGTTTTAAATGAAAAATAAATTTAGCATATAAGAAGTTAGCCGTATCAAATTTAAAATCAATTAAATCTGAGTATTCTCCCTAATTGATCAATAATCCCTAATCAGTCAAGTGGTTGTACAATAATATGCTGAATATAATGAAATTTAGACAATATATATTTTTTCTTCTTAGAAAGTGACATAGTTGATTCATCAAAAAGAGGGGTTCTCCAACAAGGAGCATCTGGTTACCTATTGGGTCAAGAACTAATATCTAATCAAAATGGAGATAAAATTTGCCCTATTAATACCTTTAGTGAGAAACAGAGGCCTCTTATTTTACCTAATCGCATGAAAATATCCATAGAAATTCCTTCTCATGAAATTTTGATGGCAGTAAAACATAAAAAGAAAGTAAGATGGCATATTTTGATAAATTTCTTATTCAAAGTTTTAATTATATTTCAATATGATTTTTTGCTCTTACAAATTTTCACATCAGTTGCAATTTTCAATTCTTCAATGGTATTTTATTTCTAAAATGAAGTAAACAATTTAACTGATGAGTTTAATTTGAAAATAATTAATATATTAAAATTGCTAATTTGGTCAGTTATTGAAATATTGCAATTGATTTTATTTCATATTTATTACTATTTAAAAATATCATGTGTAATTAAAAAAAAAACATTTTCTTATAGATTTTAATCACAGGCACTGAGCAGTTTAATTCTCAACCTAACAAAGGAATTTTGTTTCTACAAGAACATGGTCTTCTGAAAGATCCATTGGATCCTCAAGAAGTAGCAACTTTTCTCCGTGATAATCCTCAGTTAGATAAGAAAATGATAGGAGAATATATCAGTAATAGAAAAAACTTGAAAGTCCTGGAAGCGTTTGTTAGGTAAATTATTCAAATAATTTTAAAATAATCATTTGTCATCTTTTATATGTAGAGTAATATCATTTAAGTTATCTTAAATTTATCCTAGTTATAAAATTATTATGATTATTCTAAATATATTTGCTAACATCTATAATAGTTTGAGGAAATTTTTTTATTACTTTAGAAATTATCTATCGATGTATACAATAGAATTTATTGATTTTGCAAAATAAATCTTCTCACATTTACTATACATTATAGGTTTCTTGTGCCTATTCACTTATTTCTTTCTTAGAGAAATTTGTGATCATGAGAAAACGGTTAAGATTGTACTCAAAGTAAATAAAGAAATTTGTAAATAAAAATCATTAAAATAAATAAGCAAAAAAATGTCCATCGATAAATTAGCAAATGATTCACACTCATGTATGCATGTGTATGTAAAGTATATATTACTCATTTATTATTTAAAATAATATTTAAATACTCATTCTATTTACAATAAGGCACTAGACACCAATGTAATTTCATAATATTCAACTGCCTGTCAAGATTTTATTTGACATATAGTCAATAGTTTATACTAATTGAATAGCCCTATGTGATCTGTGAAGTTAAATACTATACATAAAACGACGATGTTATTTGTTTTGTGTGAAATTTTAACAATATGTCAAAACTAAAGGCTGTTTTTAAAAGTGAAAAAAGTTTTATAATTGATTGTCTTATCAGAAACAGTTGATTATTGATGATGTTTTGATAAAATGAAATAATATGTAAATTTAAATAGAAATTAGTCTTGCTGGTCACCTCTTTAAACTAACCCTCTCAGGGGGTTTACCTTCTTTATGTAAACATGGGTGTCACAATCCCGAGGTACCCCGGTGATCTGTCCTCTTTATTTTTTTCTCTTCTCTACCCTTCTGCTCTTTCTTCCTTTTCTCCCTTTTTGTTGTTTCCTTGTAAGAGGTTGAGAGCACCCCTTGAGTAGCTATTGCCACTCTGTTGCTATTAGCTCCTCTTGGGGAATAAATCATCCATGTGTTTGCCGTGTGTGGAGACCAGGAAAGGAATATCCTGGTAATTGAGGCTCCCAGAGACCAACACATTGCTTTGGCCTCTGCTTCAGGTAAACAGGATGTGTGTTGTAGTCCTCAGCTCATCAATTGGCTTTATGGATCAAGTGATCAGTACATCTACTGGGTGACTCATTGAGGGTGGAGGCCACCTCAGGAATGTACTGTGAGCATATAGGACCTGGCTAGCACTGGTGCAGCTGGTCTGGATCCTCTTTCTGGTCTTGATGGTGGGTGGTGTTGTCAGGTCCCGAATTTTCCATTTCTAATATGGAAACAAGCACTTTTTCTTCTCTCTCACGGAGCACACATTAAAATTAATAAAAACAAGATTTTACATTTTCGAACCGAAAGAGGGTACTTTTGATAATGTATCCCCTTTCCTAATCGAAAAAGGTATTTCTGCCCATATTGCTGAAGTTAAGAGCATTCGTAAATTTCGTTCTGGAGATCAAATTCTCAAAGTTGCTGCATAAGCACAAGCTACTCTCATAAGCAGCATGAACATGCTAGCTAACCTTGAGGTGTCCGTCCAACCTCATATTAATCTTAATTTTTCAGTTGGTGTGGTATTCGCCAAGGATTTGTTAAACATGCCTGCGGGCGAAATCTTAGAAAATCGCAAAGATCAAAAGGTCTGCTGTAAAACACATCACTGTCAGACAGGATGGGTTGATTATCAATACTAAACATCTTGTACTGACATTTTTTATGCTAGACCTATCACAGCATATTAAAGCTGCATATATGCATCTATCGGTTTGGCCATTTATTACAAATCCTTTGCATTGTTTCCAGTGCCAGAGATTTGGTCACTCCAAAGCGACTTGCAGGGGCAAACTGACTTGCGCTCACTGCGCATCAGTTGGCCACTGTAGCTCGTCTTGTGCTGCAAAGGGGAGGCGTGAAAACTGTAAGGGTGACCACCCATCCTACGCTTGAGTTTGTCCTATCTGGATACGGAAAGGAGATCACCACTTAAGTTAAGAATAATTGTTCATATCCCAAGAAGAAACATGCTGTTATAGCTCGTACACCTCAAGCAAGAGTTAGCTATACAACTGTTGGTGCCAAAGTCACCAGAACAGCTAGTATGGGAATGGATGCTCTTTCACTTCCAATAGTTAAATTATCCCTACATCTGTACAGAGGCCAAAATCAACCTCCACAGCTAATACCCCTAGAAAAGTTCCTATGGTTTAAAGGTTTTAAAACTAAAATCTGCAAAGGAGGGTAATTTTAGGCTCTCCATATCCACTCATAAAGCCTTATCCCTGGAGGATGATATCTACGTCCCTCCGACGAAGATCTATAATTCAAAGATATGTCAGATGAGATGCCTTCCAGCTCCGGGAAAGGAGTTTTTCACACTCTACAATAACTTCCTTTGTTTCTTAGAATCGCCATGATTTGCATTCTCATTATGTGGACATCAAATCTATAATTTCAGCTTACAACTCCGCATATGTTGCACTTCAAGAAACATTCCAGAAGTCCAACAATAAATGTTCCATGCGTGTGTTTAAAAACTTTAAGAAAGACTGTGGTGACGATGGGGTGCAGTGTATGGAGGTGTTTGTATATTAACATCTAATAATTTTCCTAGTACTGCCCAACCTTTGAATTTTAGCTGGCTGTAGCTGTAGCTGTATGAATTCATACAGCATGGTTGTTGACAGTCTATAGCTTGTATTTGCCACCACATGTCATCTGCCAAGAGGAACTCGATCTATTAATGGATCAGCTGGCAACACCATTTCTGCTATTAGGGGACTTTAACGGCCATAATTCTTTGTGGGGAAGTGATGATATTAAGTCTTGCAGTCGGCAAATAGAGCTGTTTATTTCAAACAACAGTCTGTGTCTGCTTAATACTGACAAAAAGACAGGTTTCCATGTACCCACAAAAACATTTCACTCTCATGATCTGGCTATTTGTTCATAATCTCCTCTACCATTGTTAAATTTAACTGTAGGAAATGATCTGCATAATAGCGATCATTTTCCTCTTGTTATCTCCCAGACTTGAGGTAGTAGTGTAGGACAATGACTACCTACTTACTTGTACAGTTGGGTAGATTGGACATTATTTACACAATTGGCAGTTGTTAATGAAATGGTTACGATCGATGATATTGATGACGCCGTATGTAAGGTCACAGAAATAATTATTAATGCAGCTTATACATTAATAATTGTTTCTGTGATACCTAAGAGTTTCTCTATACTACACAGGCATTGCAAACCTTGGTAGAACAAAGAATGCCAAGAAACATATAAAAATCAAAGAAAGTTATACAAGCTGTTAAGGAGGTACCTCACAACGGAGAATATTATCACTTTTAAGAGAGCAAAAGCATTAGCTCACAGAACTTGTCGTCAAAGTTAGAAGGAATCCTGGTCTCGCTATGTATCCTCAATTACAACTTCCACATCCTGTAAACAATTCTGGAGAAAAGTGAAAGCAATCAATGGGATTTATAAGGATTTTTGTATTCCTATTTTAAAAACTGTAGCTGCTTTATACTCTTCTCCTAAAGACATTGCTAATACCCTTGGTGAAACTTTTGTTAGTGTCTCAAGCAACGACTCTTACAATCCTTCGTTTTTAAGAACTAAGAGTCGTGCTAAGCTAACACCAAATCGTTTTAACCATGATGAAGCTTTGCCTTACATCTGCAAATTTAGGATGCTGGAATTGAAGAAAGCATTACAGCAGTCCAATAATACCAGTCCAGGACCTGATGGAATCAGCTGTGAAATACTTTGTCATTTAAGTCCAGATTCCCTGTTGAATTTGCTGTTTTTGTTCAATAGAAAATGGACTGAAAATAAATGTCAAGCACTTTGGAGCAAAGCAATAGTGATTCCAATCCTTAAGGCTGGTAAGGATCCTTCTAATCCCTCACATTATTGACCAATAGCTCTGACAATTTTCTTGTGTAAGACTCTTGAACGTATGGTCAATGCCCGTCTTGTATATATCCAATTTTATCCAATTTTTTAACCAACCTGAAGGTGTTCCTCAGGGTAGTATTTTAAGTGTCACATTTTTTAATCTTCATATCAGTTGTATACTTCATCAGCTTTCACCTTCTGTGCATGGTACCTTGTACGTTGATGACCTGCAAATATCTTGTGAAGGGTCTAACATGCATTTAATGGAGAGACAATTACAAACATCTGATAATAAAATTGCTGCATTGTGTGCTGAGAATGGCCATACACTATCTCCTAACAAGAGCAGTTGTATCCATTTCTGCAGAAAGACAAGCCTACATAATGATCCTGTAATACATATTAACACACCAATACCAGTGGTCAATCAGATAAAATTTCTTGGAGTGAAATTTGACTATAAACTAATCTTTCTTCCACATGTATTACATCTGCGGAAGAACTGTGAGCCATCACTTAATATCTTCAAGGTGCTTTCAAGTACATCTTGGAGTGCTGATCACACATCACTCCTTCAGTTTATCAATCACTCATTTTATTGCTTATTGACTATGGCTGTGTTGCTTATGGATCGGCAAGACATTATGTACTGCAAAGATGGGACACTGTTCATCACTCAGTACTAAGGATATGTTCTGGTGCATTTCGCACATATCCCATTCAAAGTCTATATGTGGTATGCCAACAATTACCATTAGACCTGAGATGAATGCAGCAGTCTCTCAATTATTATGTCAAGATCATATTGATCCCTAATCATCTGATATGTTCCATGATTCCAAATACTTCTTTGATGAGATTATATAATGCTCATCCCATGAGCATCCCACCATTTCTCACACGAGCCTATTCACATCTGTGGCTCACAGACATATGTAATATTTGTATAGAGAGAATTGACCCTTTTACTAATCTGCCTTAGTATGATCCAACAAATACTTTTGCTCACTACAGAAAATCTGACACACATGTTGTTTTTCAACAGCTATATTCTTCTCATCGCTATCAGTATCAATCATACAAATCTGTATTCACAGATGGTTCTAAAACAGAAGGAAATGTGGGCTGTGGAGTGTTTATCAATGATACAACTTTTGATTATAGCCTACATTCATCCTGCTCTATCTTTACTGCTGATGCAACTGCCATCTGCTAAGCTCTTCAGCATGTGAATACAGGTGATTGTCATGAATTTTGTATTTACACTGACAGCATGAGTACTATTAAAGTCTTGAGAAACAATAGCGTTACCTGTCATCATTCAGTTGTGTCAAGAATTTTCAAAGCATTGGATTCCCTTGCTGGAAAGGGATATAATATTTTGTTGGATACTAAGCCACATAGGTATTGATGGATATGAGAGAGCAGGTGCAGCTGCTAAGGCTGCATCAGGATCAATTTTACCATCTGTTCCACTTTCTGATGTGAGAAATAGTATAAAAAAATTTATTTACTCACTTTGACAGGAGTCATGGATTATACAGGTCACAAACAAATTGCACAGTATATTTCCGTCTCTCACCTCATTGTCAGTTTCACTGTTACAAAGTGCTGATGTAAGATTAACTTGCCTTCGTATCAGACACACACGTTTCACACACAGACATTTGTTTCTAAGTGATTTAAACCCATGGTATGAGACGTGTGATGAACCATATACTATTCATCATATTTTAATATGTCATGCTTTTAACCAAACGTTTACATTTTTTTAAAATCAACTTTTTAACTCTTCTAGATTTAATAGGGGATCCACCCCATAGAAGCCTATTTGCATTTTTGAAAGCATTAAGCTTTGTTCATTATATATGATTTGTGTTATAAATTTTAAATTTATATATATTTTGATTTTTCACTTTTATACTTTATATTTTAAAAGTGTAGTACACTATTTTTTGTTTTTTAAAGTTTTAAGGTTACTTAGGTTAAAAAAAATCATTGATAAAAATAAATATTCTTCAAAAATCTCACTCTTTGCGCAGCATGTCCAATTTTGGTCCTTCTGCCATAAAACTCAAATAACCTCTTTAAACTAACTGAATGGGATTGTTGCACAATCATATTTCTCTGTACCTAATTCAGTTGATAGAGTTGTACTCTATCAACTGAAAGGTATTGTCTGAAATATGAGGCTTGTGCAAATAGTAAGAAATCATTTTAAATCTCCCAGTTAATTTTCAGCAAGGGATAAAGTAAATTCCAGCACTTTGTATGAAGAATTGAATACCCTCAATATCCATGCAAATGTTACTTCACAAAAACTAAACATTATCCTATCAAACAAAGCTAATTGTCTCACTCCGTGTTTGCAACATTGTTGAATTGCATACTTTATGAAAATGTTTTGGAAAATACACATTCTTCTAGTTGGATGGTCTAGCTTAGGTATGGCAAATGCCAAGTGAATATTTTTCAATAAAATGCTTTTTTTCATGCTATCAATTTGATGTATGGTGTATTTGCTTGTCTTTTTCATTTCATGGCATGAAACTTTTGATTTTATTTCTGATAAATTGAATGTGAACAGGAACATGTTAAACATTAGGCTCTTCCTATGCTCCAGCAACTGTATGGAATTAAGGAATGTTACACACAAGATAGCAAAATGCTATGTTATGTGTCAAGATTTAAGAAATGATGCCTGTGTCAAGATCACAATGCCTGTAACAGGAAATAATATCATGATATGGATGTTTACTGTCTTTCCTGGCAAAGTCAGTCCAGGGAACTAAATCTGAAACCTGTTAGCATACCTGGTGCAGAAGTAGATATACACAGTAATATGCTAAATACTTGTTGAAAATATGCCTGAAAGGCTATATTTTGAAATAGCAAATTCTTTTATGTGTTGTGTAAAGGGGATTTTTTAGTTAACTTGCTTCTCTTTATTATTTTCAAAATAAGTCTAACCATACTCATGCATGTACATTTAGCTCACTCACTCATACACATGTATTCATTGATTTCAAAAAGTCTTGGGAAGATATGATTAATCTATTTCAACTAACCAATTAAAACTTTATTGTAGTAATTTCTATGATAAAATATTCTAAAACTTTTGTCATTCCTATTTCATACAATACACATACATTCTGACAACCAAATGGTTAGCGCCTTCTGTTCAACAGTTCATGGGTTCAATTCCCACCTTGAGCATGGATGTTTGTCATACTTTGGAATTCATCTTAAACCATAGGTCTCTGCCTAATTAGCTCTCGTGTGTAAAATGTGACTGTTGAGTGAAACCAAACCAAACAAACAAACCTGCTTCATATATCTAATACTGCATAGGTGAATAGTCAGTACTTTGTCTTCTGTTCACATCTCAAGGATTCTTTTAAATCTTGGTCCCAATATTGACACTGAAGATAGACTATATTTATAGTTTATATAAAAACAACTATAAATATTGACTAACTTGGGTGTCTATATTTATATTGTTCAGAGTCCACTTAAAAATATAAATTCTGGTCAAATTAGCCCTCATGCAAAACATGACTAGAGCATCCACCTAAGAGAATCAAACTTGTTATTACACACACTCACTTCCAAAAGCTGAACAAGAAGATGTACAATGCAAAAAAAATAACAAATATTGCTTTGATTAGCACAAAATTCGACAGGAAAGTAGCATATATATTTATGCATAAAATAAAGTCAATAATTAGATACAGAAATGAAAACAATATTAAATTTTTGTAAGTTATCAGATAGTGACATACCGGAGATTTAAACAGAATTATGTATAAAGTAAAAACAAATAGCATAAAATGAAAAAAAGGACTTTTATAGGGTATGTGATCCCCCCTCACCTGTATACAAAGTTTACACCTTGCGACCATGCTTTCAATTATGTGGCCAACCATCGCAAAACTAAGCAATAGCCATTCTTCTTGTAGAGCTATTTCCAGCTCAATAAGAGTGGCTGGAGGTGGGAAACTTGAAGATACAGCACGGTCCAGAGCATTCCAAAGATTTTCAATCAGATTAAGGTCAGGCAAATATGCTGGCCACACCATAAGTGCAATCCCTTTACTCTCCAGGTAGACATTGACGATGTCATCTCTATGGGGATGTGCAGTATTGTCCATTAAAACAAAATTAGGGCCAACTGCTCCAGCATACATTCTTATGATGGGTTCTAGGTCTTCATCGCAATACCAGACAGCTGTCACAGAACTGTGTTTAAAGATTTGCTGGTTGGTGTGGTATCCTAATGAAACCCTTGCCCACACAATAATGCTTCTACCTCAGAATTCATGATGTTGGGTGATGCTTTAGGGCTGATTGCGTGTTCCTTATTCATGCCATTTCCTTTATTCACTTGTTATCTGGCTCCCGAGCTAATCTTGACTCATCAGTAAACATGGCATTGCCCCTGTCAGACGCAATCCAATTAACATGTTCCCGGTACCACTTTAATCGTGTCTCTTATGATTGGACAGAAAGACAAACACAAACTCGAGGTACCCAGGCATACAGTCCACTCATGTGTAATCTTTGACATACAGTAGTTGCAGATATCTCCTTACCAATGAGGCTGTAACCATAGATGTAACACATGTGGAGGTCATTTTGGGATTCTGCTTGGCTAAAATCACAATATATTGATCTTCTGCAGGATTTGTAACCCTTGAGCGACCAGCTACTGGTCTTCCAACAACTGTCTGTGTGGTTTGGATTTGTTTTCATAAATGTAAAGTTACAGAATGATGAACGCTGAAGAAAAATCAACATCTGAGGTCGACTGTCCTGCTTTAATGCGCCCTACAGTACGTCCGCACTCAGAATCTTCTGGAAATTATAGAAACAAGAATGGAAGTCATAGTCTCAAAAACAAATTGTATGAAAGTTTTAAACATCTATCAGCGCTTACAATCAACTTCTGTAACCCTTCATAAAACTAGTATCTTATAAGACTGCTCTTTTTGCATATTTTGTAACATGAAAGCGTTACTAACATATTTGCATACTTCCATCTACCTGTGCAGCAATTTGCATTATTTTCAATTCTGAATGGCTTCCAGAAGTAAGCATTTTCCTCTCCGTGCTTAACTTTTGGAAATGAGTGTATAAATTATTTGTTTGTCAAAAATACAAAGCTTAAAACTGAATTATTTAGGAAGCTTAACAATTCAAACTTTAAGTTAAAAGTACTAAATTTTCATTTTAAAAATTTAAGGCAAAAGTTAGGCAATTGTATATGTATTTTATCATGTTAGTAATCTTTTTTTCATTCTTTAGGTCTTTTCCTTTTGAAGGAACAAGAATTGATGAAGCATTAAGGCAATATTTAGAAACATTCCGCTTACCTGGAGAAGCTCCACTTATATCTTTAATCATGGAGCATTTTGCTGAGCACTGGCATGTAAGTTGTGTTTTATATTTTCAGCAATTCTAAATTTAATCAAAAATTTATGATTGTTATTAATTTTTTTAAATATTAATCGCAATATATTCTGAAGTAAATTCTTTTTCTACTTTTTAAATACTTATTTCTGGTGAAAGATTTTTATTACATTTTAAGCAGTATTTTAGATCAGCAGACAATGTTTTAAATTTATATTAAAATTTCATAGTTATTTTTAATATTTTCAAATATTCAATAAAATGTTGCTGATTTACCATTTATTTTATATTAATTATAATGATTTAATTTTTCTAATAATTTTGTTTATTCATTTTTCTTGTGTTATTACAGGTCAATTATAAATTTTGAGTTTTGTGATAAAATTGTATTGAATGCAGTTGTTTAAAGTTAGGTTACAAATTTGCTAATTCAGTTTCTTGTTTTTACATATTATATATTAGTTTTAAAATGTTCTGTCATTGATCAGCAAATAGAATCAAACTTTGTAATTCAAAGACTTCTGTTCTACCATTAAACATGTTCTTTTAAAAATTATTGTAAGTTCTAAGGATGTTATTTAATAAGTTTTTATGAAATTCAATATTTTTGTTAAAATTTGTGCATTAAACTTATTTACTCTCAGCAAACAAAAATGTTGTCAAACCATACTTAATTTAAGGTAATTAAGGGTGGTAAGATTCTCTGAATATTTATAGATAATTGATTTTGATAGTTTTTGAGAAATATACAAAGATACATGCTTTAAAGCCTTATTTAATATATAGATCTTCAGCATAAATTTATTAGTATATTTTGAGAATTGTTTGTTTTTCTTAAAAATAGACAACTTGATTTGGATATTATTTTCTTACTATATACTTAGTTAATTATTAGTTATAATATATTTTATACTTAGTTAATTTTTAATACAATTTTTTCGTAGATTTAGCCTATTCTTCTTATCAAAAATGTTTCTATAATTTAAAATAATTTTTTTATCAATTTGTAATTTAAGAATTTTTACCAATTTTTAAAACAAAAAACTTATGATGATATTCATTAATTGAAATTTTCATTTAGAAAAGTAACAATCAACCTTTTGCCAACAATGATGCAGCATTTACACTTGCTTATGCTATTATCATGTTAAATGTTGATCAGCACAATAATAATGTGAAGAAACAAAACATTCCCATGACTTTTGAGGTAATGTCTAATTTTTATGTTTATCTTGTTTTATGGAAAGTGAAATTAGTTTAGTGTTCTCATGTGTTCAATATAAAATATATCTTTATATCTTCTATATGTATATTTTTTTTGTATATTAATCTTTGCATTTTATTGCACTTCCTAGTTTATCAGTTTTCAGTTGCGAAATTTTTCTTTCTTGTGATTCAGCACTACATTACAATATATTCCGCCTGCCTTTCAGTATATTTTATGGTGGAAATATCTACATATTAGTAATAAGACATTATTTTTTTATCTGTTCTAAGTCATTAATAATTAGACTGTTTGTATAGTAGTATTTTCATATCACTTTATGGAATATTCATTATTTCAATAATTTTCCATCTTTTATCATTGGAAGTCTTAAAGTATCACAATACTGAAACTTTTTACTATTATTGTGTAAATTTATTTATATTGACTTTATATGGAAATTTATTTATACATAGTTTTTTAAGCCTGGAAAGGCAGAATTATCTAATGAGAATTGTTTTCTGCTGCAATTTATTAAGTTAAATAAAAATAAATAACCAAGATAAAATATTAAATTAACTATCAACCATTATTTAAGCTTCCTTTTCTAAAATGTAAAAACATATTGACAGATTTGTTTGACATGATTGGCTGCAGATGGTTTAAAAATGTATATACTTAACAGGTTTAGAAACTATTTCAAATGCATTGAAGTTTCCTAAATGCAGAGTGGTTAAATTGTAATAAAAGTAAAGAAAAATTAATTATTCATCTTTATCCTAATGTTTAAATTATGTGTATTTATGAATTTCATATTTGTCATAGCATTCCATTTTAGAAACTATTTTGAAAAGATATTTGATAAATGTGTATTTTTCTTTTTATTTCAGACATTACCTTTGTAATTAATAGATATGTGGTACCTATTTTAGTTTATTCATAAATTTTGATTAATTGATTTTTAACCTGTTAATTTATTAATAAAGTTTCTTTTTCATTTACACTAATGTATTTTTTGTTTAAAGGGAGGAATAAATAATTATTATTTTACCTTCACTGCTTTTTTTCTTATTTAAATGTTGTAAATAACAAAAAATCAGAGAATTTTTTAACTGCAAATTTTTAGCTTAAAATGATTGGTATTCTGATGAATTAGTTAATTTCATGCAGTCAAGTAATGGAAAAGATGATTTAAGAGCTGATAAAATGTGTTTTGCATTTCATTTGGCAGGATTTCAAGAAAAACTTAAAAGGCGTAAATGGGGGAGATGATTTTGAAGAAAGCTTACTTGAAGAGATTTATGCATCGATTAAGTAATGCTTTTTAATTTCATAAAATTATCACAATACTTTTGTTCTATTTTACTTGCATGTTCTTAAAGCATAATTAAATCAAAATAAATTAAAAATATATTTTAAATAAAGAATTATTAAACTCGTCAGCACTAAAATGTGGATTATTTATATAATTTTATATGAATGAAAAATCTATTTAACATGAATATTTATGCATAAGTGAGGGATATAATTATGTTTCTATTACTTTTACTTAAAACAGATTATATTAACCCATTTTAAATACAGAATTCTTATTACAATTTTTCATGTAAAATGTATATAAGATTTCTAAAAGTGATATTTTAATTGTAACAATTACTGTAAAACTTTGTACTAATATTTTATGCAGCAATTTTTTTGAAGTTGTGTAACATCTTTATTCAATATTTTATGAATTCTGTTCCCACTTCAGAATTCATTTTAAACTAAAGGTCTTAATCTAATTACCTTTACATACAAGAAAGGATTTTTGAAGCTATGAGTACATCAGTGTAGCAAAATTTTGAATTTGATTTAATTGAGAGTTATTTTCATATTACTATCCAAAGTTATTCAAATAATGTTATTTTTAGAAATGAAGAAATTGTTATGCCTGCTGAACAAACTGGTATTGTTAGAGAGAATTATCTATGGAAGGTATTACAATACATTAATTATTAAATTTCTATTTATTTTATAGTGAGCTGACTATATTTTTATTATTATGCTTGTTTATTTCAATATATTTATGTTCTTTAGGTCCTTCTTCGCCGTGGTAACAGCAAAGATGGGAAATTTATTCATACTCCTAATGGAGTGTTTGATCATGATTTGTTTTCTCTGATTTGGGGCCCTACAGTTGCTGCTTTGTCTTTTATTTTTGACAAGAGTTCTGATGCTGCTGTTGTTGACAAGACAATTAGTGGTTTCAAAAAATGTGCCATGATAGCTGCTCATTATGGTATGAGTGATGTCTTTGATAATTTGATAATTTCCCTCTGCAAGTTTAGCACGCTGATGAATACTGCTGAGGTAAAATATTAATTATAAGTGCATATTATGTATTTTTTTTTTTAATTTTTTGTAATTCTTACCTAAGCTTTACTTTTAAATTTTTTCCAAAATACATTCTTTGCTTAGATTATAAATTAGCCCTTATAAATATATCCAGCTACCAATTATACAGTAAAAAATTGTTTAAAATCACATTTATTTTATGACAAAAATTGTGATTGTTTATACTCAGAATTTATTGACTGAATCCTCTGCATCTGTATTTATTTTTCATTATCTTAATTTTTATGTTATCTTAAATTTTATCCTTTTTGTATTTTAGTCACCCAAAACTTTGCCACTTTCATTTGGAAGTAATTCTAAATCACAAATAGCCACCAAAGCCATGTTCAGACTAGCTCATCACCATGGAGATATTCTGAGAGAGGGTTGGAAAAATATCTTGGATTGTGTTCTGCAGCTTTTCAAATCCTCCTTACTTCCCAAAGAACTAGTAGAGGTGAAAATTTTCATGCATAAATACATTTATTTTTTAAAATATTTGGTGCCATGTATCTAAAACATGTTAAATATTTCATTCAAAGGCAATTTTTGTCAAGATGTACCACCATTTTATATGCGAATTATACATGATCATTTCAATTTCATGATATTTCTTCCATTAAATGCAGGCAGAAGATTTTGTGAATCTAAAAGGTATAATTTCCCTTATAAGAGAAGATGTTCCTGCCATTCCAAGAGCTGAATCTGGTATTTTTAGTTCCTTTTACTCCTATATTGTATCCAATGCTGAGCCTCCCCAACGCCAACCCACACAAGAAGATGAAGCTATTAGGCAAACAGCCAAAGACTGTATTTCTGAATGCCATTGTGAACAACTTTTCACTGAAAGCAAGTTTCTTCGAGTAGATTCACTCCAAGAACTAGTGAAGGTTTTGTATGGTCTTATATATATATTTTTAATTGATTACGTGTGTAAATATCATTATTGCATAATGATCTAATATAAATGATACATTTTGTAGGCTTGAAAATTCTGTTTTTTATATGAAGAAGCTTTTTTATTTATATTTGATTTTTGCAAACTCTAGTTTAAACTCATAATGCTTCTTGCTTTTATAATAAGACTTCAGGCACTGAATAGCCTTATGGTTTTAAGCATCATCCTACCCTCCATTGGGAAGGAATGGAATTTTGGTACCTAGCCAAGACATAAAAGAAGCTTTGTGGCATTGTTGTAGTTGTAGCGCTTTACGTTCCCAGTACACTGGTCCGAGGTTCTATCCTCAAGTTGGCCAAAGTCAACCAAGGAATAATCCCTTTAGTAGGTTGATTCAACTGAGTATCAAGCACGCTTAGGAACTAAACAGCACGCTTAGGAACTAAACCCATTAGGCTGACCATCTAATGTTCCAATTAGATGGTCAGCCTAATGGGGTTTCCCATTAGGCTGACCATCTAATTGGAACATGTGCTTTGCACCACAGCGATATCAGTAAAGAAAACAAATATGGGCATTGTAGGCTTTCCCCTAATGGTCTGTTGTGGCACTGAGTTTAATTATAGTAGGACTTCATTTTTAATTTGGAAACATTAGTTTTCTTTGAATTTACATTTTTTAAAAACTTTTAATGGGCTCTGATGGTAACATATATGTTGGGGCTTCAACATTAATTAAATTAAGACTAGATTTAATGTATGTATTATAAATGTTCACTGGTATGTTTATTATGGATAGATGTTACTGTGTTAATGAATATGTTTTAAAATTCGCCTACAAAATAATTTTTCTTTTAGAAAAATTTGCTTATCAAGTTTTCCCTAAATTATATAGAGTTTTATAATTTCAGGATTTTATATATAATATATTTATTCCTTTGTGGAATTTCTTAATATTTCTTTCAGATTTCTTAATTTTTACTGTGATAAATCTAATTTACACATTTTAAGTAGAAAACTTCGAAATTAGCTTGGAAATAATCAAAATAAAATTAAGAATTAAATTGAAAAAAAATAATTTTAGTTTTAGCTTAAACTTTGTAATTAGAAATGTAAGAAAAATATTGTTACTATCCTTGAAAACATTTTTAGGTAATATAAATATTTAGTCATATTTTTAAGAATTTTGTCCCATCTAAACTATATGAATTATTTGGCAGAATTCATACAACTATATTCTTGTTTATAATCCATGTATATTAGTTAAAATGTAAAATTAAAGAAGTAATTGAATGTAGACTCAGATTTTTTTTTTTAAATGTAAATGACAAGAAACATCAACTATGTAGAATAAATAATGTAAAGAAGTAGCAAAATATTTGATGTTACTTTTTCAATAACATTTTATTACAATTTTATTTTTCCTTTTTTTTAAGTATTTAAAAATTATTGTTTTAATTTATTCTAATAAATAAAATTGTTTTTCTGGAATAATTTATCTTATTTTCATATGAATAAATGATTCAATGCTCTACTTCTTTATTTTTCTTTATTATCATTTAACACTTTGATAAAGAAGTTATTGGTTAAAATAATTCTGTTTAATAATTATGGGGATTACTTAATTATTACTATTATTTTCTATTTATGTAAGATTTTATGTGTGTGGAATAATACCAGCAATATTTTTCAGTTTTATACATAAAATCCTTTTAATTCAAAAAATTATTTTAGGATTGCAAGTTAAGCTTATCATAACTCTTTTTTTTTTTGTATCAAATGCAATTGGTTACATTTAAAAACTATTTATTTACGTTTACTAAGTTCTCTTTAAGATAATCCAGCTTCAAAATTTAATGTATTAATTTTGATCCAGTTGAATTTAAAAAAAAAAAAAAATTCAATGTTATATGTCAGATGAAACAGTTGTCATGAAAATCTGATAATGTCAATGTTAAATGTCATTTATATATTACTGATTATATGTAGCAAGCTATAATTTAGCAAAGAGAATCATTTAAAACAATTTGATATTAGTTATTTTATAGATTTTGTTTTATAGAAATGTAAATATGCTTATAGAAAATTGGTTTTCATTATTTCTAAAATTCAAAAATTACTTTGCATAAAATTTTTTGGGGATAAATAAGAATATTCTTTTTCAATTGTTATAACAAGCTTTAACTCTTCTATCCCTATTCATTGTTAGTTGATTGCTTTAATTGAAAATATCTATTTATTTTGATTGTAGCATTTCAAAGTAAAAGTTAGTTGTATTACATTTTACAAAAGTTTTGTATATTTTGGCTTATTTGAAGGAGGCAAATACAAAATTTACTCAAGAACTTTGTGCCCTTGACATAATTATCATTCTTCAAAATTTTATTTAATTATCTAAAGAAATGTAAGTTGAATATATATGTAACTTTTGTTTGTTTTTACATCAAATAAATATATGTCACACACAGTTTTTTTGCTGGTAAAATTATCAGTAATTATATTAATTGAACATGAGGAAAATATTAAGCATCAGCGATCTATGAATAAATAAAAGTGTAAAGTATGCTAGAAAACTAAAATTTAAAAAATTATGTATAGTTTAGTATCATAATTCCAAATATTATTTCTAAAAAATAGCTCTTTTACTTTATTTTCATTACCAATTTCTTATTCTAGTTTAGTTTTACAAATTTTCTTAAAATATTTTATAAAAAATACTTACCAAATGTTAATGAAATATATTTACTTTAGACAATGATTCAGTAACTCTTTCTTTTTTAAAAATTAGACTTTGATTTTTGTGTGTCATGCTCCTGAACACCCAAATTCTATTGGTGGTAGTTATGATGAAGATTCTACTGTTTTCCTTCTGGAACTTTTAATTAAAATTGTTTTGTTGAACAGGTAAATTTGTAACTCTTTCTTTTTATTTCAACCTATTTAATGAGTCTATCCTACATATAATGTTGGATAAAAATAAACATTTATAGGAATATTATTGTCCTTATCACTATAATTAATTTATATATATATATAAATTTATATTTAGCATAATATATAATGATAAGAATTATGAATATTTAGACTTTAAACACTTTAGAGAATATTATCAGTTAGTTGTGTGCTCCAATGTATACAGATTAATTTCCATTTTTCTTGTTGAAAATAATTTTTATATCTATATGTGCTAATTATTTTTTAAAATTTTTCTTATAGGGATAGGGTCATGAGTATTTGGACTGTTATTCGTGACCATTTGTTGAACATGATTATGACTGCTGCAGCAAGTGATTACAACTTTTTGTTGGAGCGTGCTGTTGTTGGAATTCTAAGGATTGCTATAAGATTAATTCGCAAAGAAGAAATGATACCACAGGTGTTTGAATTATTGTTAATTTTTAATATGTTAACCAAACTTCTGTTGTGCACTTTTTTGATTTTTGAATAAGAATGTTCATTGATCTAATTAAGAAGTTATGTTCATTGAACTTAAATATTCATTTGTCGTTTTATTTCATCAAAATTTAATTTAACATTTTATTTGTTTTGGTTAGTTATCAATTAAATTACTATTTGTAGTATAAGGAGCATAGAGTCAAAATTTTTATTAAGTTCTATTTTATTTAAAATTATGAATATATATTATTTTACAGTATATGCTGAAAGTGCTCAGCTAGTTTAAAGTTTATATTTTACTTTTTGTTAAAAATATCACATGATTCTAAAACATTTCACTATTTAACCTTTAATTCATCAAAAATAATAGTTGAGATTTTTGAAAATATTTTGCATAGATTAATTTGTTTTAATTTTATTTCACAATTTGTGCATTTTTGTTATCATACTTCATATTTTTAAATTAATATTTAAAAAGTTGGCTCATTTTTTTCTCTGTGATCCTTCTTCATTTAAGCGAATATTTTACTTTTGTATTGTTCGTCCAAATTTTTATTTGTAACAATTTTAGTATTCTTTTATTTTCTCTTTTTGTGTTTTTTTTTTTCCTTTGTGATAAAGACTTAAAAGAATATCTTGGAAAGTGTAACGATATATTTAATACCTTGAAGCTATATTCTTAGAACTTTGTGAATTTTAATTAATTAAAAAATGTTATTATTTAATTGAAATTTTTATTTGTTTTACTAGAAACAGATTTTGTTTTCATATGAAAATATTTAGTTGGTAATTTGTTACCTTGTCAACCATGGTTGGATTTTTGTACCAAAGTGGAGTAGAGATTCGTATTTATGCATACCAGTTGACTGTTGATTATTTGTTTTTGACTAATTTAATGTTATAAAAGCAATTTTAATTTTACTGTGCTTTAGAAATTACAAATGATTGCACTTATTTTGAAACTCATTTCCACAATGCTGTTACTTTTATGTGACACTTTTTTCTTAATTTTTTATTGAAACACTTGAATTCGTAGTATTTGTTTATTTCGAATTTTGCTATATAAATTATTTCAACTATGATAGGAAAACTGGAAACTTTGATAGGGAAAGGCATTTACAATGGTATTTCTTTTGAATAAAACTGTATTAATTGTTTTTTGTAGAATCTTTATTTAAAGTAAGAATGTACAAAATAAATTTTGATATATATATTTTTTAAAGTGTATCAAGTAAAATTGTAAGATAAGTGTTATATCATCACAAGTATTTTATTTAAAGTATTCTTGGTTTTTACAGCAACTTTGAAATAACATAAATTTTTGTTTAAAATATGTTGATATGTAAACTTATTTATGAAATCGACTATAATATTTACTCAAAATTCTTTCCTTTTAAGAAAAAAAGCATTTTTAATTAAATAAGAATGAAATATTGTGTAACATAATTTTTTTTATTTTTTGATCAAGCTAATTTATTATTAATCTATCATTTGAAATTTACTTTTGTAGGTTCTTCAATCACTAAGAGTTTTATTATATCTCAAACCATCTGCTATGTATTTAGTTTCCAAACAAACAGCATATGCCTTACATGAACTGTTGCGCACAAATGCTGCTAATATACATAGCCAACGGGATTGGGCTTTGATATTTTCACTGTTGGAGAGAGTTGGTGCTGGTGCCAAACCACCTAGAGAAATTTCTAGCTCAAGTCCACCTGAATCTCCTAACAAAGTTACTTTATCAGGTAATTAATTATATTTTTCTCCATGAGTCTGTACACTATTTCATTTTCTCATTACTTTTTAAACTCTGCTGTAATACTTGGCGAATTTTTTTTAATTAATAGATTGTTAAATAAATAATAGCTCCTGTATGGGCTTATTACTATTTTCTAAATTCCTTTGTTAACTAATAATTATCTTAATTAGCTAATATCATGTGCTTTTCAATTCTGAACGATTGAAATACTGGCATCATTTCAATTATGGTAACAAATCCTTAAAATTAAATCTCAAATTTTATAGTTAATTCTTATTTTTTATGTATGGATTTAGAGTAGTTCTTTTTTATTGAGGATATTATAAAGATGCTTTTACTATAAATTGCTGCAAGGCAATTATTCCTTAAAAAGAGAATTTTTTCATTGTAATTAAAAAAACTATTTTCAAAATACTTATTTGCGTTTTATACTAGAAATAATTCTGTAGTAAAACTTTAGATAATGAGAATAATCAAATAAGATGATTTTTTTAGAGTATTCAAATGTTTTATTTTTAGGTGCTCAGTCTGATAGTGAACTTAGTTTGGGAAGGCATTCCCAAGATGCTGGTAGTACAAATGATCGTGGCTATACTTCAGATAGCGGTGTGTATGACAGTCAGCCAGGCAGCCCAGTCTTCCATAACAACCAATTAAATCTTCTCTTGAGCGACAGTGTGGGTATCCAAGGGGGATGGACACTGGTGAGTGGGGTTGTCTTTTCGTCAATCCCCCACACCACTGTTTTCCATTCACCAGCTTATGTTATCCCATTTTCAGTTTTTGTGTTAAAATATCCTTTTGCCTTTTTTGTTTTACTTTTTATGCTTTGCTTTTTTTGTAGTGAAACAGAATCATTATTGTTAAGTTTTTTTTGTTTTTATGTGTTTGAAATTATTAAAAAGATATTTTAAATATTTTTGCTTAAAGTTATTACTAGTAGTTAATTTGCTGAAAATGTACCATAGTTAGCATACATTTAATAACCAAGGTAAATTTAAATAAATAATATTGGTGATAAATTCACATTTGGTATTAGTTTGCAAACTAAAAGAAAAATATCTGAATCCGAATTCATCATTGAATATTGATGATTTTCAGTACTTAAAAACAATTGTTTCAACACAATTTTAGCATAGGATTTTATTTTATTTATTTATTTATTTTTTTGCACATAATAAGATATTTTTTTAGCATTTGTTTTAATTACTATTGATTTCAGTAGTGTAAGTATCGTAACATTTTCCTTGTTTTCTTCCTATATTTGCCTCTTTGTAAGAATGTATCCAATTTTTAGTATCCTATATATAACTGAAAGTTAGATATTATTTGTGTTTAGTTATGATAAATGTTTTTAGTTACGATAAAATTTTCAGTTATGATAAAGTTTTCAATTATGATAAAAACATTTTAAAGCTCTCACCTTAAAAATCTTAAATATCAGTTTGTACCACCTTTTTAAAATCCTTTTTCATATCAATTAACTCTCTCAATTTTGTTCCATAATGTACTTAAGATTGAGCTAAATTGGAAATAACCACAAATTATATGTTAACTACTAGTTAAGTAAATGAATAAGTATCAGTGAATTTATAATAAATACATAGTTAAAAATTAAAATAAGAATATTTAAAAAAAAAGCTAGATGTGTCTAATGTGGCCTGTTGATCAACAAGTTGGAAACTATTTTTATTAATTAGATATCAAAGTAATTCTGGTTACTTAAGGATAATATTTTTTAGAATATGCTGAATTTATTATTTCTTATTAAAAATGTTTTCTCTTCCCTAGGTAAACAAAAATGGTGAAATAGAAAGTGTTCAACCAATACTTGTAAATCAATATAATATTGTGTTACACCGGGAACTGTTAACACATGAACCTTTTGCATTTTTAAAATGTTGTGAATCCTTGGCATTTTTAGTTAGAGATGCTGCTCACATTACCACTGAAAATTTTGACAGCTGTATTCATTGCATTCGAACATTTGTAGAAGCCAGTACTCACGGAGGTAAGTTTTTATTCATAAATGTTTTTAAATTTTATGATACAAATTAAATACCTTAAAAAATGTGTGATGAAAATAATTTAAATAAATATTTTAAAAAGATAAAATCAAACTTTGTTTCTCATTTCCCAAAATTTAATTAATTTTAAATGCTATTCATATTTTTCATGATGTGAATTGCAATCACTTTGTGAGGAATGTGAGTAGTCATTAACTTGTAATACGAGTAATAAAAACTTGTTAATGGCTTTTTGTTTCTTATTTAATACAAAATAATATTTTCAAACGATAGACAAAGTGTGAAGTATTGAAGTAGTTAATTAATCTATGGGAAAAGTAAAATTTTTAAATGTGTGAAATTGCCTATAAAATAATTAACAGAATTCATCAGATTTATTAATTAAATTTGCAAATTTGTTTTTTAATGTGACAAATTAAATTGATATAACTTTTCAAGTGTAAAAATAATTCATTATATGATCTACATGATCAATCCAAAAATTTCTCTCTCTGATAAAAGTCTTGTAATAGTTAAAAAAAATTTTAAAAATAGACTTTTTGTATAAAATCAAAATCTATAAAGCATTCCAAAACAATCATGACATATTTAAACTATCTTAGAATAGCTATATATACATATTTCTATTTTCTTTTCACTGCAGAAAAAAAATCATCCTTCATTTAAATTTTTTTTCATTCCTTTTACTTTTTATTTCCTTTTTTGTAACATTCATCCCTCTAATATTTTCATTTGAATCAAAAACTGTTTATGTAATTTATTTATTTAAAGTAATAATGTAATGCTTTAAATAAATTATAATTTAATGATATAATCGAATTTAAAAAATCTTTTATAGAATATGTGTATATACGAGAGTTACTCTGAAATTTTTCAGATACGTGCAAACAAGAATTTACAAAATAAAAATAACAGTTTAATTTTAAAATACAAAGTATTTTAACACAGAAAACGATTTTTTACTGACTTACTTCAACTTTTTTAGCGTAGAATAAATTTTAAACAAAAGAAAATGAACTTGGCGTGAGAACATTTTTGCGATATGATTTTCTACAATTTTAAAGCAAGATTAAATCAAGAAGAATGCATTCAATGGTTGCAATTAGCATTTAGTGATGAATCTCCAGCTCGTGCTACTGTATTCAGATGGTTTAGAGAATTTAGAAGCAGTCGCAATTTTCTTCAGGATGAAGAACACACAGGAAGGCCGCTGTCGGCAGTAATCCTGGATTATGTGTCTGTCATACGAAAAATGTTTATGGATGACAATCGCAGTACCTATCAAATGATACAGAAAGAACTTAACATTGGATCTGCAGCCATACACAAAATCATTTATGAAGAATTACATATGAAAAAGTAGTTCGAGCACCATTGGGTTCCCCATAATCTAACTGAGCACCAAAAAGAGGAGCGTGTCAGAATCAGTAAAGAAACTCTTAAATTGCTAAATGATTGTGGCAATTACATTATTTCTAAAATTGTAACAGATGACGAAACGTACATACCGTTTTTTGACGTTCCAACACGTCAAGAAAGCTAAGTATGGGTCTTTGAAGATGATCCCACGCCGACAATGGTGAAAAAACAACACACATTGAAAAAAGTGATGTAGGCCATTTTCTTCAGAAGTACGGGATTGGTCAAAGCCATCAAGTTGGAAAGGCAGAAGACAGTAACAGCAAACTGGTATATCACTAAATGTCTTCCAGAAATTGTACAACAACTGAATGTTAGGGGACTAATGCTTCACAATGACAATGCATCTTCACATACAGCCGGATTAACAGTTGAGTTTCTTTAATAAAAACAAATTAAAGTGATCGAACATCTACTGTATTCACCTGATCTAACTATGTGTGACTTTTGGTTATTCTTTAATCTTAAAAAGAACTTATGTGGATGTCGTTTTCATTCAGAAGAAGAGATTTTTTTAATTACATCCTTTTGTTGGTTATTTTGATCATAATAAGTCTTGCAGTCCAATAAAGAAAAGAAGAATCTCCAGGAGTGAAGAGCATCTTGAAATGTGAAGAAGAGCGGGCTTCCTGGAGTGCAGAACATTTCCAAAGATGCTCGCCATCCATGTCAACATGTTCCCTATATAAAATATAGTTGGGTGAATCCACAAGCCCTATGTGATATAGATGTTTCTGGAGTAAATCATGCCCAGTAAGTAACTTGAAGTAGGAGACTCCTATAGATCTAAGTAGATCTCTGGGGATACATGAGGTCAGCAGGGTCCTCCAAGAGGCATCAACTGCATTCTCTTTGTAATAAATTTTTCGCTGGTGATGCATAACCCGTTTTAGGAGGAGTTTGACATTTCTCATTCCAGTAGGAGTATCTGTAGGGTTTAAAAAAGAAGCCTCTTTTGCGAGGTTGTCAGCTTTTTCATTATCAGGCAATCTGCAATGGCTAGGGATCCATTGTAAGTCCATTGTAAAGTAAAAGAAGAGATTGATGTGGCTATAAATGCATTTTTTCATCTATTCCAAGAAATGAATGGCTTGAGGCTTTTAATCTTTGGAAAATTCGTCTACAAAAGTGCATTGATGCTATAGGAGACTACTTTGAACACACTTAAAATTCTATTAGTATAACTTTAAAAACTTAGTTGTATCTCAAAAATTTTAGAGTGACCCTCGTATAAAATTCTGAATGAATTTGTGTTAACATTATTATATTAAATTTGATTTTATCAACTCAATACTAACTTCTGCAAATTTATTAAAACTACTCAATCTTTTGAGTCGCATTCAATCAACAATTTAATTCCAATTTTATGAGTTTTCATTTAAAAATTCTTTCACTAAACCAAAAATTAATTATTCAATAAATTTTTGTTTCATTTTTCAAATTTCTACTTCAATTAAAAAATTTTATGGCTAGAAAATTCAAAAAAAATTTTTAAAGCCCTGTCAGGGAGATTCATTTTAGATATTAGTCCCTTTTTATTAGCTCTAATATTCACTGAAGTCTTTTTATTTTGATTTTTAAAAGTTAAGTGTTTTCTGTTTATTTTTTCTTTTTATAGGTGTAGTTATTCCCTAATTATTCTTTTTTACTTTTCACATCAATGTCAACAAATTCTAATAAAATTAATGTTTTACAATAAAATATTCATTTTATCATTTGTATGCATTTTTGTATTTCAATTACTAATATTTCTCTTTATTTATTTTATTTTTCATTATATTAACACTATAATAAACTTCAGTTTTTTCACTTTTCAAAATTTTGGTCACAGCCTTGTAGCGTGTATTTCCATTTTATTCTTTGCTTTTAACTAATCATTTTATATATGGATGGATGGATGCATGCATATATATATATATATATATATATATATATACACACACACTTATATATGTATATATATATATATATGCAGATTATTTAATAAAATTTATGTATGAATATATGGATTCGGTCATGTTTGTTTTAGGTTCTGCATCAGATAAGAAATCTAAAATTAAGTCTCATAAAGAAAAGAAGTTGGTTAAAAATAATCCTAGACGGAAAGAGGAAAAGATAAGAGCATCCCATAGTCATCCTCATCTAGGTGAAGGATATGAAGCTGATGATGAAGATAAAGCTGATGAATTTGCACCAGCTTATCAGCAGGTTTCATTGCAGGTAACAAATTTATTTCTGGTGTACCTACCATTGCAAAAAATAATTACCTGTATAGTAAAGCATTAGTTTGATAGAGCTGTTTTTTTATGCTTTTTAAATGTAACTAAATGTTTTTACTTTAAAATCACTGTATGTGAGAACTAATTTTGTTGGGACATATGATTTGTGACTTGAATTTCTAAGTATTATAAACAGTCACTTCCAATAGAATGTTTGAATTTGAAATGCTGATCAGAAAACTAGTAAATAAATTCAATATTTTTATACAATTTCTTAGGAGTTCTGCATTTAAATATTATAATGTTTAGAATGGATGAGAAAATTTAATAGCAAAACAAGGCTAAAAAAAAAAAAAGAAAAACAATTCTCAGATGAATCTGCTAACAAAGCTTAGAATCTGTTGCTGAATCCTCTCCACCATCTCTACTCTAAAGTATAGCAACTTCTCTCGAAAGAAAGGCAAATCATGCCAAACGTGATTTCTTGATTGAAAGATACTACAAATACATTCATACATATATATAGATTAACTGTGTTACATATAGTATTTTTATGTAGACAAAGTTTGAAATATTAATGGTTCTCTTTAAATAAACAGTTTAATGCTTGGAATCGTGAATAGATTTTTTAGACAATTTAAGAACTTAAACAAGAAACACATTTATTAGAATATGGACTTTATATATCTTGTAATTTGATTTGTTGCATTATGTATTCATGATGGATATAGTTCAATAGAGAGTGAGACAATCTGTCATGAAAATTTTCTGCTGTTTATATAATTTATAAGTTTTTAAAAATTATTTGAATTAGTTTATGTATTGATCTTTTATATTGTGTGATGGGGTTAACTCATTGAGATAAATTAGAAAATTTTGCCCCTTAATATTATGGATGTATCTGCATTGTTATTAATTTACACTTATCTAGGGATTTACATATTGCTAAAGAAGAATCTAAAGAACACCCACTAGCCTTTTGACAGTCTTGTAGACAAAATGTAGATGTATAATATCGTATTGTATTTAATCATGGAATGTTCTTGACTGTAACTTTCAATTTGAAATAGCACAATATAAACTACGGCATAAAATGAGAATTTCTGATTCTGTTCTACTGTGGCAGTTGAATGGTTGGCACTCTTGTCCTTGATTCAATATGGGTTTGCAATGCTTCTCCAGGCTTGAATGTTTGTACTGTTTTGGAATTCACATTAAATTGTAGGTCCTGATGAAAGTTAGCCTTTGTCAGAAAATTATCACTGAGTGAAAAACAAATCTGCTCTTTAGATTTCTTATATTGCCACAGTTTTTGTATTTAAGATATTTTATTGGGCTATATTGTAGATTGCACCAAAAAATAATATTGAGATATAGAAAAATTTATTTCTGAATATTTGTCTATGTATTAATTTTTGTTATTCCTTTTCCTAAATGTGAAGAAAAATCTTCCAATCTATCAATTTGATTGTTCTTATATTTTGCAGCTACTAGATCTGATGCATACTTTACACACAAGAGCAGCTTCTATTTGCTGTCCTGTTGAGGGTACGGAAGGAAATGGAGAGAGTAAAATAGCTCTTTGGAGCAGCTGTTGGTGTCCTCTTTTGCAAGGTGAGAAAACAATTTTTTTAATGATTTCTTGTTATTTTTAGGAAGCCCAGTGGCTTAGTGTCTGCATTTCATACTCCTTAGGCACAGGTCCAAGTTTCAGTGGGTTGATAAGCTGAGTACCAGTCATGTTTGGATACTAAACAAGGAATGTCTCATGTTAGGTTGACCACTTAACTGGGACCAATGGTTTACACCCTAGAGCCTCCAGTCGTGAAAACAGTAATGGGACTGTAGGCTTTGGCCCAAATGGACTGTCCTGCCACAGAGTTTAGTTCATTATTTTTAAGATCTTACAGTGGTAAAAAATTGCAATTTCATGGAAAATAGAAAAAAAAATTTCATTAACTCTTTCATTTGTACGCATGTCATTTTATTACTTAACATATTTTTCTCTATTCTGAGATTGCGATCAACATGAAAAATAAATTCAAGATTTCTTTGAATTCTAATATATACTACTTTCTGATTAGTTTAAAGCTCAACAAATATTTTGCAACTATTATATTTAATTTTTATGATCAAATAAATTCTAAATTGACATAATACCATTATAAAAACCAAAGCTTATTATTTTCTGTTGTAAAATCTATATTTAAAATGTTTGTTTTTATTGTTTCTAATCCCAGATGTTGTATCTAAGCTGAACCATCTCCATGAAACCAAAAATCATTAAAAAGTCTAAAAATCAAATGGGATTCTCCAGAATCTCATTCACAGTAAAATTCAGACAGTCAGGTCTTTGGGAGGCCTGATCAGCCTTGCACTATTGACACTCCAGAAAGACTTTATGGCCCTGTCGAAAAGAAAGAGAACTAATGTGGCCACTCAAAAAGCATGAAAGATCAGTCGGCTGTATCCTAGAGCTGGCTACATCAATGAGGTTTTTTCCCAAAGTACCAATAGTGGGCAGGCGGATCTCCCCAAATTGCAGTTAACTCCATCTTTTTAATAGTGAAGATTTCCGAAAACGTTAGAATAGCGTTGTCCTACAAGGTATCAGAAATGGCTGACTTGGCTGTGCTATCTGCAATTTCACTACCACTCAATCCAACGTGAGAAGGAACCCATTGAAAACGTATAGAGTGTTTAGTAGAAGGTCGTGTCACAAGATCTAAAGTATTCAAACCTGTCTTATCCCCAATGGTCGTCCAATGAGACAGGTGCTGTATAGAGGCATATGCATCCGTTAGCATCCAGATATCTCTGAAAACAAGTTCAGAGGTCATGTCTATATGGTTTTGGAATGTTAATACATGTGTTTATATGTAATGATCCATATTTTCATTCAGTATCATTCTTTTTTATTGAGTTAGAAATAGACATCAAGGAGATGTCAGCTCTGCTTTAAAACCTTAAGGTTGCCATGTCAAGATGGCTGCAACATTTTTGTGTCTGTTGTTGATCAATAAATTATTACTTGAAATAAAAATATCTGTAAAAAATACTAAATTGATTTAAGACTTCCTATAATGTTTATTATTGAGTTTGATCTTTGAAATTGAAACAGCTAATACAAATAAAATTCATATCCTAAATATTTCATTTTCTGTTTTAATCATTGGCTATGGCGAAAAAAAATTAAATAATTGAATTTAGTGGTATTTGTTGCTAGATAAAATAGTTGGAGACAATATCTCTTTGAAAAAAATATGAAGATAGTATAATGTATTTAGAACAATTCCATGTGATTCAAATAAAGTTTTATTTGCAATTAACAATTGGGGTAAAATCCGCTTTCTAACTAGCTAACAAAGGAGAATGAGTGGATGTATTGAAGTGTTAATTCTACAAAATTGAAGTGTTAATTCTGTTGCCTTTGGGGTTGTTGGTGCCTTTGTCGTAAGGAAAAATGAACCAACTTTCAAAGTGCTGGTGCCAATATTTTGCCAGGCCTTGAAATATCATTTCAAAACAATTTACAAATGAGAAATTAGAGAACTAAATTATACAACACAGATACATAATCTGATATAAAACAAAATAACAAATGTTTAAACCATACCTAAAATAGCAATTTTTGATACACACAGACACAGATCTTTTGACAAAATTTCCATTTGCTAATTTCAATTCAACACAGATTTTATTAGCTCCAAATTCTTTAACTTGAGCATCTCTAACTAAAATGTCACAAGCATTATTAAGTTCAGCACGGCTAATAAATTGACTGAATGTTAACTTTATCTTCAGCTTTTGAATGAATCTGAAAATGAAACTTAAAATTTAAATTAGTTTCAAATAATTATATGACGATTTATAGGAATAGTCAAAAAAAGTCATTGGGGGCGATTGAAGGAAGAACTTAAAGTATTAGTGAACAGGTGTTCACTAATAGTTTAAGTTCTTTTGCATATGCAGGAGCAGTAGATGCACAATCATAGTGTGATATCAAGCTGAATATAAAAACTCAAGACCTAGCGTCCAAAGTTTGCACTCGATAAGTTCATCCATGGAAAGTCTTCTTGACAATGGACCAGTTGGGTTGTCTTTTGATTGAACATTCCATTCAAATTTGCTTGTCAAGTTTGATTGAACATTCCATTCAAATTTAACTGTTGCTTTATTTGGACAGCTCTGTTGGCTACAAAGCATTTTATATGATGGGGTGGTGTTCTTATCCATGAAAAATCAATAGTTGAATCTGTGTAAAGATGCACTGCATCAACATCAAGTTGCATTGCCTCAAGAGCTTTGTTTACAAGTTTTAAGAGAAGCACTGCTCCTAAAAGCTCTAAATGTGGAAGTGTCACTTTGTATCTTTATAAAGGATTCATTTTGTATTTTTATGGAGTACAAAATGTCAATCGCTCATCGAGTGGTGAAAAATCACTTGATTTTTTTAGGAGTGTACCGCGAAAATCAGACTGAAAGCTAAACTTGGACTCGTCGGAAAACATCACACAAGAACACTATTGTGGTGTCCACAATACATGCTCTCTACTCCAGGCTAACCGCAGGCGACAGTGAGTTGTCGTTTAACTGTTGCTGTTCAAGATTTACTGCATAACAAATGCACACTGATGTTATTGAAGCAATCTTTGCTGCATACAAAAATACAAGCTCCAAAAGCTTGTTTTGAAGAATGTGAAAAACCATAAATTTCCACAAATGTAGTTTCCCATGAGATACCACAGCAGAAAATTTTCAACAAGTCAATGTACTGTATATTACGAATAAAATTTTTAAATTCTAATCTTTCTTCCACAGGAACTTCTGTATCCCAAGTTAAACCTAGCAACCATAATTTTTGAATTAGAATTTTGGCTTTCACAATATAAGGTCCAGCCAGACCAAAAGGGTCATATAATTTGGCAATGAATGATAGTATTTTCCTTTTTTTTAAGATGGTCGGGTAATCAGTACTGTTCAATGTAAAGTGAAAGCTATCCTGCTTAGGATTCCGAAACATCCTTAATGTTTTCACAAAAGCACTTTCATCATTTCCAAAGACATATTCTTCATCATCTATTGGTACTTGTGAAAGTAGTTCAGGATTGCATTTATAGAAATGCATTCCACCTGTCGTCAACATGCCTATTAGTTGATGCTGAATTTTTAAAGCTGTTTCTAAATTTGGTGCACCACTGAGCATGTCATCAACATAAAAATACTTTTTAACTATGAGTGACGCTACTGGAAATCTTTCTTTTTCATCTTCAGCCAATTGAAAAAGAGTTCTTTAGGCTAGAAATGGAGCACAAGTTGTTCCATACATAACAGTAGTCAAACAATAAGTTATTAATGGAGCATCATCACTATCTTTAAAAACGATTTGAAGTAAATCTTGCTGTGAATGGAGGACCTTTATTTGTCGGTACAGCTTTTGCACAATGGCTGTGTAATCAATCAAATGTTTGCAAAATCGTAAGAGTTGACCAAAGTTTATCTTGAACAGTTCTATCCTTTAATAATATATCATTCGACGAAATACCATTAGAAGTTTTTATGAAGCCTTAAATAAAACTCTTAGTTTGCTCATACTTTTGTTTGGTCTTAATACAGTTTGGTGAGGAATATAATAATGATGTGGAAGAACACCTTCATCAACTTCTTCCATATGCGTATTCTTTGAGAAAATCACCATAAAGTTCCTTAACAATTAGATTTTTATCAAGTCGAATTATACTACTATTGACCCTTCTAACGGCCAAATCTCTTGATAAACCAAGTTTGACATTGTTTTTTATTAAGGGCATTTCAACTATATAACGACCGTAAATGTCTCTAGAGTGAGTGACATTAAAATGTTCCATGCAATATTTTAATTCATCACTTTTAGGAGACTTTTTTTCCAAAGTTTCAACCTCCCACAATGACCTTAGTGTTTTATCTAAGTCACTCTCTTCGACGAATAAGTGTCAAAAAGTTTTGTTAATAGAATTACATGGCACACTACCAGTAATTAAATATCCGAAATATGTGTTTTGGACCATGTTCATTTATTCTAATTTAACTATGTTTCAAAATTTCAAATAAAGTTTTAACTCCAAGCAAAATATCCACTTGCCAGAGTTAAAAAAAATCGATAATCTGCTAGTGTGATACTCGTAGGCAAATGTAAATTGCGAATATCTAATTTTTGCGAAAGTGTCATAAACTACTAAAAATTAGATATCTGTTACGAATTCATTATGTTACCAGAGATAACTGTATTTACTAATTGTCCCACTGATACTAACGACCCATTTAATCCTCCAAATGGAACATTAATCTTGTTTCGTTTTAATCCCAAATATATTGCACAATCATTAGTAATAAATGAAGCTTGAGAGGCGCCATCCAATATAGCTCTACACCTGTTAAATTCTCCGTGATAATCTCTCGCATAAATAAAAGCAGTACTAAGCCGATGGTTAGCACTCTAGCCTTCGGTTCAACAGTTCGTGGGTTCGAATCCCACCTTGGGCATGAATGTTTGTATTGGTTTGGAATCCACTTTAAACAGTAGTCCCCGGTCTAATTAGCCCTCGTGCGCAAAAAATGACCATTGAACGACAAACAAGCCATGCAGTATTAAGAAGAACATGAGCCTTTTTTGTTTGTGAAATAAAATTCTGAATCATTCCCTCTTGCTTCAATACACCAGTTGAAGGGTCTTCACTTTCGAGTGACGTCTGGTAAGGGGATGAAATGGGGAAATCAGTTTCGAAACTTTCGGAATTATTTATGTTCGGTGTTGGGTGATGTTTTGTTTTGAGAAAGGCTGCATTTCCGATCTGTGCAAAAAAAAGAGTGATATTTTTGGTGACATTCAACACTTCTAGATTTAAATGAGCATTTTTGTAATTTATATGATGAATTCAGACAGTTTAAACACAAATTTTCAGATTTACAAAAATCAAATCGGTCAAGTGCTTTCATTTTTAGAAATAGTTGGCATTTATACAATGAATGATTCGAATCATTAAGAATGCAATATTGTGAGGCAGATTTAATCAAAAAGGTTTTAGGTTTGTAAGATGGATGTGAGTTTTTCCATTAATATTAATAGGATTTGAAAGCTTGGATTTTGAATCAAAACAAGCAGCTTTTGAGTTCCCTAATATTTGATATCGCTTTTCTAAGAAATATATAAATGCATCTTAAGTTGGCACCTCATGGGAATCAACAGTTAATTGAAATTGTCTATGAGTTTCTTTATCTAGTTTAGCACAAATTTATTAACAAAATGTGAACAAATTAATTGCATTCAAATTCCAGTCCTTTTAAAGAACTAATGTTTTTCTGCAAATTATCAATAAGCATACAAAGTTCAAAAGGGTTTTCTTTGGTTAATGGTTTACAATTAATTATATTTTGAACATGACTTTCAACAATTAGTTTAGTATTCTCATAAAGAAGTGTGAGAGCTTTAAACAACGATTGATAATTATCATATGGGGACTGCTCATGTTTTGTAGCACCTTTAAAGGAAGCACTCAAATAGTAAACTTTCTGAGAGTCTGATAATGTTGGATTATTTTCTATTAAATTTTGAAACTGTTGCTTAAAAGAGCTTCAATTATTAAATTCACCATCAAATTGTGGTAAAGGAATTTCAGGTAATTGAATATTTTTTCAACATAATAACTTTTGTTTTTAAGTTCAATCGATTTGTAAAGCAAAAGTTTTGTATTGACCTGAAATTCTTGAATCTCTTTGTCAGTTTAGTTCAGAATTTTTTCAGCTTCTTTAAATGCCTTGCCATTTTCTATTTTGAAGTATTCCTATTTTATTTTTATTACTTCAAATTTAGTTTTAATATCTTCCTATGAATCTAGAACTACACGAAGTTCAGTTTCTTCTAAATCTTTTAATGTTTTCGACGAAATTTTAGAAAATTTGTCTTGAATACTGGTGCGTTTTCGATGTAATATCTTAATGGATGACATAATTCCTATTTGGTTCTCTGACTCGATGGACCAAAAAATGTAGTGCAATGTATTTAGAATAATCATATGTGATTCAAATAAAGTTTTATTTAGCAATTAACAATTGGGTTAAGACCTGCTTTCTAACAAGCTAACAAGAAGGAGTGAACGTCTGAACTACTACACAAGTGAAGTGTTAATTCCACGGCCTTTGGGGTGTATTTATCGTAAGGAAAAATGAGTCAACTTTCAAAGCGCTGGCGCCAACAGATTGTAAAATCATGCTAATGTGTGTGAACACTCTGGCAGATTAAAAAATGGTGTATTTCATGCAATAAAAAATTTGGTTCAGTATTTCAAAACTGTTTTGCAAATTAAGACAAATCAGCATACTTAGTAGTATTGAGTGAGGTCATTTTTATGAGAAAGACCTCTATTATGAAATATTTACATATAATGTTTTTAATTACTTACATGCAATTTTTGATAACTTTATTATATTCAACTTTTTGGTTCCATTAAATTTGAGCAGTAGAGTTTTCATGATTAGTTTTTTAAATGTAGATTATTGTATAGTTGATTCTCAGCCATTAAGGTAGTTATCAAATGGAATTCATTAATTTGAACAAAACATGTGAAACTCTAGATGTTAAACATGAAACTTGACAAATTATTTGGTAATGATTGTGGTGATGTGTGTATTTTGTTGCTTATTGCAATATGTTTCTAGGAATCGCTCGCTTGTGCTGTGATTCCAGAAGGAGTATACGAACATCAGCTCTCACACTGTTGCACAGAGCTCTTCTGGTGCACGATCTACAAACGTTGACACCTCTTGAGTGGGAATCCTGTTTTAACAAAGTATGTTTTACATTCTTAAACTCTTTTGTATAATGTATGATTGTGTACATATTTAATTATATTTATTTAATAATGTACCTATTGATTTTTTATTTTTTTAAGTTTGTTAAAACAGTGATAAATTTAATGTTTTTCTTTACATCTTATATAATTATGACTAATGTATTTTGTTCTTTTAATGTTTATTTAGGTTTTATTCCCATTGCTTGCAAAACTTTTGGAAAACATCAACCCAAATGATCCTCTTGGAATGGAAGAAACAAGAATGAGAGGCATTACTCTTTTATGCAAAGTGAGGATTTTTTTTTTAAATTTCTGTATTCTATTTTTTAAACAACAATTTTAAAAACTGTTATCGCTAACACAATAATTTCATTTTCTCCTTAGTATAAATATTTTTTATTTTTTTGATGAGGATACCATGAGAAAGCTAACCCTTTTTTTTAAAGAAGAGTTAAAATATATTTTTCACTTTTTAAAAAGTTAAAAAAAATATTTTAATTAAGAAAATTATTCTTTTTATTTTTTTCAGTAATAAAATAAGTTTAAATTTCTTATTTAAAGTAAAAATGCATTTGATGATATTTTTCCAAACGACTTACGCTGGAATAATCGCAATGTAAATTTTTGTTGAAGTACATTTTAATTTCTCAAGTATTTAATTTTTATGAACATGGTATTTTAGATTATGTATCATTCATCAATTCTCTTTTTATTCTGAATGAATATTTGAATTTATTGTATTACACGTAAATGTGTCTAAATAAGCTTAAATTATTTGTTCAGATAATTTTATACTTTTTGAAAATTTGAATAGAAGTGCATCTAATTTTTTTTAGTTATTGTCAATTGTAATTTTTAGTAAATAATTTTTAACGGTAGATACTAAAAACTATAGTTAAAAAAACTGATGCTTAGAAACATTTTGCTGAAAAATGTTTGAAAAATGACCCATTTAATAGGAAAAAGTGATTTAGTCATTGTTAAGTTTAGACTTTTTAGAATACTTTCAACCCTATTTATCAACTATTGTGTGTTTGATGTAAAATAAAGTACGATATTTATATTTTTTTTTACAATGCCTATTCATTTCTTCGCAAAGGGAAAAAATTAACGGCATTTTGTTTCACTGGGTGACATGGCATTCTAACCATGTAATTGAAGGGGCTTTGTTATTTAGAAATACAAGGCAAGCAGAAGAATCTCGAAACTTAACTTACCACTCTGAAAGCATCATTTCATTAGAGAATTTCGTAACTTATTTCACATACCTTAATCATTAGGGAACATGACAAATTTTTCCTTAGGTGAGGTATAAAATTTGATACTTTCTAGTAGTGAAAGCAGTGTTTTTCCTAACAAAGTCACAGCAGCTTTGTATTTCATTAAATAAATAAAGAAGGGATTTACATAAAATTTGATTTATGATTATTACATAAATATTATTTTCAATAACATTTTATAGAAAATCATTCTAATAGTTAATTTTTTTTATTCATATTTAGGTGTTCCTGCAACATCTTAGTCCACTATTAACTTTGCCGACATTTATGGCTCTGTGGCTTACAATTTTGGAATTTATGGATAAATATATGCATGCAGATAGAAGTGATTTGTTGGTAAATATATATTTTGCAATATTAATTACTTGTTTTAGGAAATTGTCAAATACTTGTGTAGCTTATGCAATACAAATGATTGATAATATTCTGTATTAAAATTTTATTTAAGCTTATGTAACATTAAATTATTTTTAAAGTAATTAAATATGGCATTTTAAAATAATAAATTAAAATATATTATTTAAATGTTTAATTAAAACTGTTTGGTCATAATGAATAAAATATTATATATTTTAATCACACACATATTTTATTTTTGTGCACCCTTTTATATTAATGATATAATTTATTGTAATATAATTACACTTCTGTTGAATATATCGTTTTCCATTGTATATTTTTCATAATTTTAAATTGTGAGATCTTTGTAATTATATCTAACTGTGATTTTATTTTGACAGGAAACTTTTTGATCCCATTATAATATAAAATTTACATAAGCTTTTTATTGTTATATTGTAACTTTCCTTTAATCTTATCTGCTATGAATGCTTATTTTTATTTTATTTGGCAATAGAATGCCATGTTAAAACCTTTTAAATCACCTGTTATAAAGTCATGGCTTGCATTATTATAGCTGTAAATATCAGTTATACAGACAGCAATACTATATCATTTTTAAAGTTTTTAAGGGAACATAACTTCTAAATTTATTAAATTATCTTTTTGACTTAATTGTTATTTTTTAAAAATTAAACATTTTACCTGAATTATGTTTATAATATAGGCTGAAGCAATCCCAGAATCTTTGAAGAATATGCTACTTGTCATGGATACTGCAGGTGTTTTTGAGTGTCCTGAAGATGATACTAGTAGTGATAAGTGTCAAATGTGGTATATAACATGGGATAGAATAAATTCTTTTCTACCTGGACTTAAAGATGAACTTTTTAAACAATCTGTGACAAAATCTTCTGAGCAGAAAGAGCAGGTGTCGGAGACTAATAAAGAAATTACAGAAGAGGCACCTAAACGTGAGTATTAACATTTTCACAAGTTTTTACTTTTAAATTTAATGTGTGCATACATATTAAATTACATCATTTTGCTTATGAACTCTGAATCAGTAAACCAGTTTAGATGTTTTTTGTGTTATTTTATTTTAAATCTTTAGTGTATATTATGATTTCATAAAACATTTTCAGAAGTTTTTTTTATTAGATAATTGATGATTATTAATTTTTGAATAATTCCTTGCATTTTATTCTATTTGAGTAATGATGTGAATTATATTAATATGTGTGTATCATAAAGGAAAATATTGTATTATTTTTGCTAAAAGTATTGCAAGAACTAATAAAATAGGATAGTGAGATCATATTAAAAAACTAAAATTTGCTTGGTAAAAAACAATTTCATCTATAAATTTAATATAAATTTTAATAATTTAGTGGGCTCTATAAATTTTGAATAATTTAGTGGGATATAGTTTATAAATGTACACATTTTTATCCCAAATATTTGATTTCATTTTGCTGAAAATTTTGTAGGATTTATTTATTCTTGATGAAAACGATTGTTATAATTTTTTAAAAATTTAAAAACTAAAATTTGTTTAGAAAGAAAATTTTCATGCAGTTGTTTTATAAATTAATAATTTTTTTCCTAATGTTTGATTTCATTTAAAAAGTTGTAGAGTTAATTCTACTACATTACTGATGATGAAAAAATGATTATAATTCTTCATAATTATAACTACTCATTATACTTACTATAATTATATGAATTAATATTTTTAACAATATATTATTTTATTTTTACATCTTATCCACTCTAATCTAACATTTTTTGGCAAGTGTTATAGTTTGTAAATTTTCATCATGTTACTTTTTTTCCAGAAGAATCGAATGCAATTTGTGATAAAATTCAGGAAACTGCTCTTATAACTCCTTCATCTAGTCTTGTTACCATAACCAAAACTAGTTCAGCAGAAGACACTCTTCTGTCAACTACTCCAGTCTCTGTGATACTTCACCCTCCCACATCTCCTTTACTCTACAATAGTGCAACACCAGTCAGTAGCTGTCCTCCCATAAGTATTGCTAGTATACCTCAAGTAATAAATACAACTTCATCAGTTCCCCTGCTATTAGATCCTGTAGTCATGACCCAAACCAATATGCCAATTTTTGCATCCCATCAGGTAATGTCTGAATTGTTTTTTTTATTCCCTATATTAGCTAACAAATTATTTTTACTACTTTGAAACTGATTTCTTAGTTGCAGTAGTATGGTAATTCAATTTACTGACTGAAAATAATAAATGATTTTTTACACTGCACTCATAAGAAATGAAGAAATTTTATAAAAAAAAATTATGTGATTCCATCTATGAGTATGGCAAATGGGTATGTGTGTATCTGTTTATTATTTAAGACATACCCATAAGTTTAAGACATACTCTTTAAGTTTCAGAAATGAAATGAGATGTTATCGCAGTTAAATCTCATAATTTTTATTAAATGTATAAAAATTATTAAATTTAGTTATTTTGTAATATTTAGTAACATTTAAAAGAACGGTTCATCTTAAAATTGAATTCAAGAAAATAATTTATAGTTTTTTATTCATTTCATATGTAAGTTTTAATTTAAAATTGTCAGTCATTTTAAAATAAATCAAGAGAATTACTTATTTTGTTTTTTTACTTCTGAAATACAATTCAAGTGAAATAAAGTTGTAGTTTAAAGTTATTGGATTGTATTGTTTAAACTATAGACGAGAAAGTTTAAAAATAATGCTTTTGGTTATGCTGCTTATTTTATCACAAAATGTTATAAACAAAAAGCTGAATAGGATTGAAAAGTTCATAGAATATAATCCAAAATGAATAAAAGTTGCTTCGATTCCCTATTACCAAATATTCCATGTTAAAATATTTATTATTTTATAGAATTTCGCATTTTAATAATCTTTATTATAAACAAACAAGAATTCAGTTAAGAATTACTGTGAAGATCTTCACTATTACGAGATTTGACTGCATATTAGGAACTTGCAAAAACAGACGTAATGGCAGTATTCCCCTCTGTTTTCCTGATGTTTCAAAAGTAATATTAAAATCATTTCAATTCTGACTAAAATTATTTACATTTCTAATTTTTAACCCAGTACACATTATAAGCTTTCTTTTATATTTTTTTATTGTGATCTATTTTGAAGATAAATGTTTTATCAGTCAACCTTCCATTCATGACTGCAAGTAGATTTTACTACAAATAGTTGCATATTTTAAATTCATCAGTTTTTTGCTCAACATATTTTTTATGGTTAGGTTGATTTATTTTAAAATAATTTGATATGTAATTGATAATGGAAGTTTTGTTATAAGAGTAATTTGTCATTAAACAAAGTAAATGAATTTAAATTTTTAGTTTTAATATATATACCTCTCTCTCTCTTTTTCTCACACACACACAAAATTAATAAAAAAAATGTCATACAAAAAATTAAATCAATTTCCTTATCAAAAGCAGCTGTATTGATTCTCCTAGCTAAATTTTGAGTTTAATTTCTAATTTGAGAATGTTTTTGTGATTCTGAGTTCACTTTAACCATAAGTCCAACAAACTCTTGAGTGTAAAAGTAACCATAAAGTGAAAAACAAATCAAGCATTATAATTTCTTGTATGTATGTATAGACATTTATTTATTGATTGATTGATTGAAAGAGTATTGGTATTTGTATAGAAAATTAAGATATTTTTTTCAAAATCTAAAATACTTTAATTATTGGACTTTCTTAATTATTATTTATTACTACATTTAAAGTGATAATTTTCCAAATGTTTATAAGGTAAATTGTTTTAGATTTAATTAGAATTGATATTATTAATACTGAAAAAATTTTTGAATTAAGTTAAAAACTAGTAATTAGTAGAAGTATTTAAATCAATTGTATATTACTATTATATTCAAGATATTTCATGAAACATTATGCATTTTGTTTTTTGTACATTTTCATGTATTATTAAACAAGCTTTATTGATTAAAAATTATACAAAAAATGTGAATAATTTTTAAGTTGTTCTATTTTATCACTAACTTTTCTTTAATAAATTTTTCTTTTTTTTTATAGCCCATTCAGAAAGATGAGGTACATTCCAGTAGATAGCGACTGTTGAATAAATTTAGAATAATCATATTTTAGTTCGTCATTTAAATGCAAGAACATTGCTCGGAATTGCTTACAATTTTACGTTATGGCTGAGGTTGATAAATTTTACTTCAACTTTCAACTAAATGCTATATGATTATGGATTTATAAAAGTTATTATTTTTACTATTTCAAAAATTAGATTTATATAATTGAAGGTGTACATATGCAGTTTAATTTTGTAAATTTTATAGTACACATGTTTGCATTGATATATTCTAATCTTTAAATTGATTAGAATTTTAAAGATGGGTTACTTATTTAAAAAAAAACTTGTGTAAATGCTCTAATTTCATAAATTATTTTTAATATATACTTCTAGTTTTTTTTATTTCATAAATACATTCAACTCAATACTTTTGTCAAAACTTATATTTTTAAATGCAATAAAACATTTTTAAACAAATAATCCTAAATTAATTTTTTTATTTAAAAATTTAAATCTTGAGTATTTTCAAATTTTAAACATCAAATTTTTTGTTTATGAATTTATAGTGTAAATTTAAGAAATTTTATTATTAAATTATGAAAGTAATTTAAAATTATCTTTCTTATCATAATATTTAATTGATAATATGATATTTTTTAATGTAAAATAGAATACTTGTTTTTGATTAAACTTTATCCTTTTATCCATTAGTTTCTAGTATTAAAGTTGAAAATGACTCAACAATATTTGATTTCTTGCTATATAAAATGTGATGACTGTTATATATTTTTGCATTTATATTAAATTTAAATTATGATATTTTGAAAAATATAAATGATTTTAATCTGTATAAAAAGAATTTGAAAATTGTAAATAAAGGCATGTATTGTACTACCTGTTTTGTTTTGGTACTCAAAATAGTTCATTAGCCCACAAGGACGTTTCTCTATTAAATGTAAATTTTCCCTTCACAAACACTGTTACTTATATTATTTCATATTTCACGATCAAATTACCACTCTTCTGCTAATTAGTTGATTACCAAATATAAAAATAATTGAATTTTATGTTTACTACATATTTATCACTTCAGTGATTTCATTTATTTTACAATTCATTATAAAAATTATTAAAAGTTACATATTTTACATTATATTAAGAAACATAAACATTTCAGCAAACATCATTTGACTCAAATCTTAAAAACATGCTCAATAAAATAATTGTACAAAAGTGACTCGAAGCTGTTAATAAATATTGAATCACATATCTGTCAATCTCTTTTTCTAATTTAAATTCTTTCCGTTTTTTAAATCTTTCATCATTTAATTGCTTTTATTTTTAATACAAACAGAACGCTGAGATGGATTAAATTGATCACAACTTAATCTATCTCAGTGTGATCAATTGTGGGTTAACATTCAATGTTTTTGTGTTATGAAATATTTGAAAGCACATAAAGCTTCATGCAGAAGATTTAAATTAAAAATTAAATATTAATACAAATAAAATCTTAGGGTAAAAATAAAACAATCTGAAACATTATTATTCACGGTTCTTTACAGGTAACCGATGACGACGATTAGAATGCTCTGGTGTCGACCTCGTCGATGAAAATTGTTCAAAATTACGAATCGCTGATATTTAGAGACTTTTCAGTCAGAAGACAAAGTAATGAGAACAAACCATTTCCAAGAGTTGAAATTGAAGAAGTTTTCAAACAATAGACATTAAATTCCAATACCATTCATATTTTTTTCTTAAATTAGAAAACCACATAATCAATATTTAAAATATCTTTTAAACCTAAAATTACATTTTATTAATGTTTTGACTAATTTTTAAAATTATATACTAAGAAAAATAATTTAAATCGACAATCATGTTACCAAAAACGTATAAAATTCCTTATAAGATGACCATGGTAATACTCAAATGAAACAATCTTTGCTTTGTCGGCTCATTTGTATAATTTATTAATAGTAATTAGTCCTCTTTTAAAAATAATAATTAACTGAATTAGAATGACATTTACCAACTTTACCTTGTGTGAAGAAAAAAAAAATCAATAACATCTTTGTTAAATGCAAAAAGATGAGACGCATTTAAATCCATTCAAATATATAACAACAGCAAAAAATCTAAGTATATGAATTTTTCAACAAATACATAACAAGAAGCACTATTAATGACTTTTAGAAGACTCTGTTTTCAATAGAAGTACCTATCTTTGGGCCTGAATGAAATTGTGCAAGGCATGCACATATTCTAATATTCACTTGAAACAAACAGTTTCCTTCGTATGTTAATCGCAGAATTTATTATTTTTTTACCATTCCCTAATCCAAGATATTTTGCTGCAAATAAAATAATTGCTCTCTTAATTAGAAAATTTAATTTTTAATGGAAGGTCAGAAAAAAACATTACCTACAAGGGCGAATTTATGATCGTACTAATTATTTTATAAAATAAAAAGAACGAAAGTAACTTATCTCATATTTGCAGCACTAGAAAGAATTCCAAGAAAAAAATGAAACGTTGAGAAGCAGAATAAATCCGATAATAAAAATGTTTTTCTTTCTTTTATACCAATCTTCAAAAGAAATTTATTTATTAACATAGAATAAAAATGTTGCATTTAAATTTTCAAGCCATTTAGTGATGAATACCAATTTTCTTCATCCAAGGGTACAATATTTTCTGATTAAATAAAGATCACAAGCCGGTTAAATAAATTGAAAATTTTGCTTTTCTATTTCGCAGTTATTATTGCAAATTTGATGAAATAATAATCATGATTCATAACAATTGATTGGAGATGAGTTGGGGTAAGAGCTACTGCAGATGTTGTGAGAAAGATCTTTTAAAGTACAAGTTCTTTTGGAGATAAAATCACTTGAATTCAAAAGTATGAGAGACTTTTTTAGATTAAAAGTCTCAATTTCAATGTGAAATCACATTAACCAGGAAAGTTGCCACACATTTATTTAATTCGACGCTTAAATGTTTGATATTGTTTACCAGTATATATTTAATGAAAAGTGAAATAAAATAGGATGTTAAAAATATTCCGATGTGTATAGTAACTAATGGGGTCAACAGATGGTAGCACTACATAACGGTAACATATTATATATCAAGGTAATTTTGTTCTGAACATTCGGATAGACTGTATAGTAAAAACTCCGTACAAAGTGGGCGCATCTTACAGAACACCCAATTCTATTTTAATGTCATTCTAACATCTCATTTCTCTCTACTTTTAATTAGAGTCCTATATTATCGGGTTTTAACGAAAATCTTTCATCAAAAGAAGCTCTTAATAAAGTTAGAAAAAAAAGAAACCATGAAAGTACCTTTAGTGTGAATCGATATCCCCCTGTTAAATCTGATTTTCTGTCAATGTTTGTCACGTCCAGAAACTTGATGGCCGTAAGTTGAAAAATAGAGGCCTTCAACAGACGTCCTGAAGAAGATCTGGTCCAAAATTTTGTCGTTACTTTCTATTTGAGCAGATTAGACAAGCCTGAACACGTCTGTCCTTATCTGCTTGAGTCAGCTCATGCAGCATCTAACGATTGAACTTACATCAAGATTATAAGATGGAAATCGTGACTCACGTCCAGTTTTTTTAGCAAGCTCTAGTAAGCTTAAAAAGTAAAATTTTGTATTAACAATAGGTAATATAGTTTGTTTTTGGCACTAAACGCCCTAAAAATAAGAATAAAATATACACTGTTGGCCCCTATAAATGCAACACACTGAAGGAAGCATGCAAATAACATGAAATTCACTACATGCATTAGCGGAGGTGACAGGCAAATGATTCGAATTTCAACGCAGATGCACACCACGTGGGTCTGTGGCGCCATTTCAAAACACTATTTAAGGCTTGAAGATTTAGTCGATTTCAAGTTCGGAAATTGTGGTTTCCTTTTGAAAACAGTGATCACTTTTTAATTAAGTATCCGAGCTCGACAGAAGATAGTTGCCGACTATCGAGGAAGGATAGTTGCCAACTCAGATTGTGGATTATCTTTCAGGGAAATTGATAGTCTTGTTGGACGAGACCAAGCAACTGTAATGCGGATATGTGAACATCGGGTGCAGAAGGGTACGACGGACCGACGTGTTTGATCGCATCCACCTCATTGCACCACTTCACGTGATGACAGACAAATTGTGCGCATGGTAATGACGGATCGCTCAATGACATCACGAACCATAGCCCGGCACATTCAGTCTGTAACGCATCATACAGTGTCGGCGTGTACTATTCCACACCATTTACATCAGAGAGGTCTGTAAGCAACACATCTGTTGCTTCGTCTACCCTTGACGCAGAGCTACAAACGTCTCCTCTACCAATGATACGATGAAGGAATTCCCTGGCTCTCCGGATCTTTCGCCTACAGAAAGCATGTGATCCATAGTTGCACAAATATTGACCCAGATTACATCCTCAGCTGCCACACCAGATCAACTTTGGCAACGTGTGGAAGCTGCTTGGTTTGCTGTACCCTATCCAAAATCACTTTGAATCAATGTCGAGGCGTGTGGCAGCGGTGATCTCCAACAATGACGACTACTCTGGTTATTGTCTTTGGTAGTAATCGTACTTCACAAAAGTCGATAAATGTAATCATTTGATACTTGGTCTCAACATGTTATCTACATAATATATTTTGTTGTAATATCTTTTGTCTTTTTTGTTGTTACAATTTCGGTGGCCAGCAGTGTATTTCGATATTATATAATTCTAAATGTAAATTTTAAACATGGATTTTTTTCTCTAGAGCAATAATAAATAAAAACAAAATTTTTAAGCTATATTTCCTTTCTTAATAAATTCATCACACTTCTAATTTACTTGATTTTCGAAAAATGCAACATTGGATAAGAAAGTGGGTTTTACTTGAATAATTATGACTTCAATTAAATTCTTAATAAAGCGAAGAAATTTTCTCAATTGCTTTAGGCAAGAAATAACGTTCTATTGAATACCTCCATAAACTTTAGGTTATGAACTTTATATTTAAATAAAATCTAATAATAAATAAAATTAAAAAAATTTAAGTTTTTGAAAAATAATCTTAATGTTTAAACATATTAATCATTTCTAAAATCATTAATAATATATTTAAACATTAAGTCATAACTCTGTTTTTGTTTATCTCTGTGAATAATAATATTTTTTATTTATAATTATTTTTTATTACATGGCTAAAATTAAAATAAAAATTTGATCGAACAAAATAAGGAAATATTTCAATAACAAAATGTATATCATTAATTCATATATAAAACGCAATTAAAAAATTTTAAGAGAAGCAACCATATAATTTAATACTATTACGACAATTTTGTGAATTGAGGAAGTGAATCCTCTGGTGGTGCCATCTATCGGAGGATTAAAAAAAGAGCAAAGACGTACTTTTACCTTTGTGGTGCTCGCATTAAAAGGAAAGATGCTCCCTATTGACTTAAATTCTCATTACCAAGCCATAGCGAGCTTGGCTTGTCCAAGTGTCATAAGTAACAACAACAATACAAATGTTCTATGCTCTTATTATAAGCGAGGCATTTATTTTTTCGGATTTCTAGCTGAATTTGAAGAAATAAATTATCATTGAATGATAGTTTAATTTTTGCCTTAAATGAATGGTGAAAAAAATTTTACATTAATTTGAATTTATATTTTGGCAACATTAAGGTAAAATAAAAAAAAAATTTTACATTAAGTTATAAATATATAGAGATTAAGAAATTTTCTTTTTATTTTAGTTCTCTTTTCTTATTTGAAACAATCACAATTTTTATTACAATGAAAAATTGAATAAACTTGATTCATTATGATTATTAGAATTCCTAACGATTTATCAATATCTGTTGAAGAAAAGTTATTAAAACAAACTTTAATAATATTTGCACCGATAATCATCAACATTTGCATAACAGCTCTTTGTAAGCATAAACCTTTCTCAGAAGATTTTCCAATGCTGCCCTTCTCTCAATTTGTATATAGATTGAAAATAATACAAGTAAAATTTTTATTTTTTTCTTTTGCTTTGTATTACAAAACAACACAATCATTTAATAACATTCAATGTTAAGGTTTACCAAATGAACACTGTGAAAAATATATTAAACATAATTACATAATACCTGTAATGACTTGAAAACTAACTTTGAAAAGTAAGTTTTCTAGTTATATAAAATATTCTCGTATATTCTTTGTCTTAAGTATTAAAAAATGAGACATAGTCATCAATTTAAAATAATATTCATGAACAAAAACAAGAAATTATGGCAATATTTAGTTCTTATAGACAAATAACATCTTTCTGATGGTAAAAGAGTACACTTTTTTCCAGAAAACTACAAATTTGTTCGAAACTTTTTAACGAAACTTCTAATTCCTTTCACTTATAGTAGCTAAATAAAGATTCTAACAACAAAATAAAAAAAAATTTTAATCGTCCTTGCCAATTTAACTAACCATAAAATGGATGTTTTGCCTTATCTTTTTCATTTTGTTTTTTCTAATTTTCGAAGAAATACCGCTAAAGATTTAAAAACTAATTATTTAGAACAACAGCTAATTTTCATAACTTTAAAAACTTTTACAAACAAAAAAAATTATAATTAAAAAAATACTTCATTTTTACTGGTAAAAACTAAGAAAGGAGTTTTTTCTTGTCACCGATGATACTCAGACATTCCATGGGGAACTTCGCCTTGTTTGCTGCATCTTGAAAATTTTGATCTGAAGGCACACAGTAAATTCAACAATAAGTCAAATATATGACGCCGTTTCAATACGATGTGACGAAAATGAAACGTTTTTTCACTTCATGGATATTTAAAAAAAAAAAAATTACAATTGTAATAAAGTAGTGCAATTGTGATTTTAACTGGAACGAAAAAAAACTACTAATATATAGAAAAAAAAAAAAAAAAAAAAAAAAATAAAAGACTGCTACTTTATGTAGAACTTCTAATGTATCGACTGAAAGTCATCGTAAGCAATGCTTTGAATACTTGGTTAATTGAATACTAATTATATAATAATTGAATACTTGGTTAATTGAATACTAATTATATAATAATTGAATACTTGGTTAATTATATATTAAATTGCGATGCTAGATCTGGGATCAAATTTCCATATACAAAGGAATAATCAAAATTAAAACATGTTTCAAGCTAATTTAAAATTCAAATTTTGCAACTGAGGACAATTAAATATTATAACAACATTGATAATTTATTATTTGGAGCATTCAACTAACTAAATAGCATTTTATTATGTTGTTAGTACACAGATTATGAGCAAAGGTTGTAGTAAATCTCACTCTGTTAATCTCTGGATCTAGGTAAACATAAGACTACTCTCACTGAAAACCTGAAAGTCAATGAAATCCTTCGAAATCGAATGGGTGAATCATCGCGACCTTTACATTATGTTGAGACAAATATTAATGACGATATTTATGACATTGACGAAATATCGCTATGTGGATGGATGGCGAATGGATGACGTGACGTCACTCGACTGTTCACCTGCCTCCAGTCACGAGACTGCCGATTCGATCTGGACTGATTCAGTTTCGCGGAAGGAGAACAGCTCATGAATAATGGAAGAGTTCTAATCCTGGCATGAAATAAGCAGGGAAAAGAAGATAGCTTCCTAAAACTCTCTTCCAAGTTAATGCATCCTCTAAAACAATCGTCACCTGCATCGTATGTTTTATTTACTTACTGTTTTTGAGTTCGTTTGTTAATTAATTACAAAATTATCTTATTGATTAATCGCATTGAGATTCTAAAATATTGTATGCTTTTGAACATTGTCAATTTCTGTATAATCTTTACTTGAGACAAAGAATGGAAAAGGTTTCTGTAACAACTTTTTCGAAAATTACTGATTGGAATAAAAATAGAACAAGTATTGTTTTAGAGTTTAATGTTCTATTTGCAGGAAACATTTGTGGTTGTCCTTGCGATAATCAGGTTCTATATATCTTCCGGGAACACACAGCCGAGCCGGCAGTCGAATGGTTAGATCTCTGGTCTTCTACTCAATAGTTCGTGGCTTCGAACACCACATCAGGCGTAGATGCTTTTAGTATCCACTTTAAACTGTAAGCCTTGGGCTAATTAGTTTTAGGGTGCAAAAAGTGACCGTTTAACGACAAATTATCCAAATCAACTTCTAGAAAATACATTTACACTCTTAAAAAAAAATTCTTAGTATTTCTACATTAATTATATCGATTTAGTTTTACGTGTGAGTGTAGCACTCTCAAGAAAAATCGTCACACTACTTACTTTTCAGTTTATAAGTTTACTATGAGCCCATTAAGTACAAAATTAGTTTTTACAAACATTACTATAGCACAACAAATTGCACACAATTTATACAATACATAGATATTTTATATAAGTAAATATAATTTAAGTTCTTTTGAAAATTTATTTCTTTGTAATATAGCAATATATTAATTTTTGAAGTTACAGGAGGATAAAGAAAAATAATTAAAGATTATTCTGTTGCACAAAACTGACTTTAGTTTTTGCAAGTAACTCCTCATTTATGATAAATTTTCCAAGTTTAGCTTAAACTGAAAATAATTTCAATGAAACTATGAATGAAATTAAAAATAAAATTCAAGATTATACCAAAAACATCTATTCAACTTTTAATACAGAAAAAAATTAAATAAAAATATGTATACAGAAATTCTTATGATTATGATATCAAATTAATATTGGAGCTTAATTTCTCTGAATTGACAATGCAATAACACAAAATAAGAATACTATAAAAATAAGAATAAAAAGATAATATGAATTTTTATGCAAGTTTTTATACAAAATTTAGATTTTGATCGTTTGTAGTAAGAATGTATTGTTTCAATTAAAGTCCCAACTGGACTATTTTTTAATTTATAAGTTCAGTAAGTTAATCATCGTACTTAACATTAAACACGTGAGTACATTTGTATAAAGTATTGAACACTTTTGAATCTTACATATCCGACATCAATAAATTCCTGGTCATCAGATAAAAATATTTCATATTCAGGTCTTGCTTTTGACCACAGAGAAGCAAAGTGTAGTTGACTACTTTTGAGCGTAGTTCTTTTTCTAAAGATTTCTTCATCTAATTCAAAGAAAAAGCATAATAGCTAAAATTTCTATAGTATTTGTAATCTCTCATTAGTATCTATATAAACTTTAATACTAAAATTTCATAAGAATAATACTTCAAAACAATAAGGCCTTATTTTGCTGCAAGGAATTATATATCTACGTAATTATATTCTGTATTAAAATTATATTCAGCCTAAAAAATACTATCATCCTGAATTTTCACATATTTATTCATATTATAGGACAAGTGTTTGAACATATGATAACATTCTAGAGGCATATTGTGCATGATATTTACTAAGAAAACAGTCAACTTCTGGATATAAAATATCAAATTCCAAATCTATCTGTAATAAAGAGAATAGTATTGGAGAGAATATATAAGTATAAATAAGAGAATAAAAAATAGTATAGTGTCTGTACTATAGAGAAGTAAATTGGAATCACCTGTTGAGGGACTAGGCACATTCGAAGAATTTATTGTCTACTATTTCTGATCAGAATCGGTGGAATGACCGAAAATTGGCAGTCGAGGAATGACCTCTGAAGAAGGTTCTGGAGGTCACTGGAGTTCCAGATGTTGGGGGATAGCCTTTATATAAATAGCAGGCCCTTGTGGGGGCTTCAAGATGCTCCATATTACATTAGAAATAAAAGTATTGCCAAAGACCTCAAAACAGATGATATTTTAGCGCACTTAAGTAAATTAAACAAAAATTTTTACGAAAAAGCAAAATATTGGGAAGCAGTAAATTTTAAAGAGGTCTTCAATTATGAATATTTAAGAGAAGATAAATATAGACCAATAGCAAAGCATTTTCTTAGTGAAAATGGATAGTTTCTCAATGCATATAGTGTATATAGACTCTATTTTCTATCTTTAGTATAATATTTTAACCCAGAAAAAAGTTCTTATTTCATTCATTACAACCCAGAAATGCATTTATTATTTCCTATGCAACTATCAATTTAACATAGGAAATCTTTGCAATTACAAACCACGCCCTCCTCAGAATACTCAATGCTGATTGGACAACATAACAATTTTCTAAAACTTTCAAGCAAAGATTATGCTAACCGATGCCAGAAAAGCCAAGCATTTCTATATGGAACTACAGCAGATGAAAGAGTAAAGGCCTAGTACGCAGGCCGAAACTCTGTGAACACAACAGATCCAAGACCCAAGAGGCTGCGAGATCTTCAACATAGTTTATGGTTTCCCTGAGACCGTTCCCGAGAGATTCCCTGAGCGGACAAGTCTTAATCGACCTAAATAGAAGAGTGATAGCTTTTTAACTCCTCATCACGCTTGCGCGGAGATTGATGAGGCCTGGAGACTGAATGCCTTGAGCCTCCTGTACTCTCCAGATAGGATCATCGACATTATAGAGTTTCTCCAAGTTTCAAGAGTGCTGAATTTAAGGAGTCTGGTTCCTAGTACCTGCGAGGAGTTTCCCCCAATCCAAAGTGCAGCAAAACGTTCCGAAATTTCAGGAATTCACCAGTTTTCGATTTTTGAAAATGCCTTATAAATTATCGTGTACATTTGTAAATAAATATTTAGTCAAGAATATAAAATTACGTGAGCCTGATTCCCTAGCAGCGTTTGCCTACCTATAATTCAGCCTACCAGACTGAGTACTCTACAGCCCGACCTAGTGTTTTCAACCCTCAGTCTCAGTCGAGCATCCCCATACAATCTTGAAGCAGGCGAAAAGCCACCTTCCCCAGAATTCCAAGCCGCGACGTCAGGCAGTGCAGGGCAAGTGAAGGGTTGATCACCACTCATGTCGTCAAGTGAGTTGTCATGTCGTCAAAATGACAAGGAGCAACTTTGGTGAAACACACAAAGAGTTTCACCAAAGTTGTTCCTTGTCATTTTTCCATGAAATTAGGTCTAATTCGTTCGCTTATTAAAAATTTGAATCTGAAAATGAGGAAAGTTACAACAAATTACTGTTCTTCGGAAAAGCTTCAATTTATCCAACAAACGAAAGTCTTTCTTCAAAAAATAAAGTTTGATAAATTCAAAAATAAACACAACTTTTCATACGGATTGTTTCAAAATCGGATTTGATTGCTTTTGTTGAATAATGGTAGATTAATGATGCTTTCTGTAAGCATTGAACGTGTTAAAGAGTTTTCTACACGATTCCTTTTACTGAACATATGGTACACTACTATTAAGTGTTCTTCTTTAAAGCAATATGTTGATTTTTATATAAAAAAAAATGAGCCATACCATCCACTAAGCTATATTAAAGATCTTATCAATATTCAGATAGCCCCATTTCTTGAAATATTACTTTTGAACAAATTATCATCATTTTTTGCAACTGAGAAATAGTATGATTGATCAAATGCTTTTGAAGAGAACATGCATTTTATCTTTCACGTGTCAGTAGTGTGGGACAAAATTCAAACTGTATCTCATTTTCAGTGAAAATATTTCCCGTCCCCAAACTGTTATTCGTTTCACTGTACCTTGGAAAGATCACGCGGAGTGACAGGTGCGATTACAGGGAATCGCACAATGAGGGTCTTCTGGAAAAATGATTGAGAATCATTAAAAACTGATTGGTTGGTTGGGTTTTATCCTACAAGATCCAAAATAAAATAAGCTGCGTCTTACACTAACTGTACACATACATACATGCATACAAACCATACACACACACAAATATATATATACATAATATATATATATATATATATATATATATATATATATATATATATATATATATATATATATATATATATATATATAAAATATATATATATATATATATATATATATATATATATATATATATATATATATATATATATAATATTTTAAGTATAGTTTCTGTGATTTAAAATAAATAATAATACGTTTGATAGGGTTAGGATATATATTGTTATATAAAGAAATAAAATGATGATTTCATAAAAAATTTTTAAAGGTCTATTATTAACTATCGTAAACATATTTTTTTGTGATATTCATGAGAATTTTTTTTTATTTTTTATTTATTTTTTTTTTTTTTTTAGAATTTAGGATATTACTATTGGGTTGTTCGGAAAGTAATTTTGTTTGTCCCTACTGGATTAATTTTTTGCTAGTAAAAACCAACCATTTTGAGAGTGTGGAATCCTGCTATTACCAGAAAGATGGCAAAAGTAATCACACTAGAATTAACAATATACAATTCAATTTAATATTCATACGCTATACGTTTTTCATTTTTATAAAAAAAAAAACGAAATAACTTTCCTAACAACCTAATATATGAGCAGACATGCATAACACATTCATTTTTCCAAAGAAAATATTATAGAAGAAAAATAAAACATAAAGAGAGAAAACTTAAATACATTTTTATGTGTTCAGTCGCCTACACATTTTGCTTTCATTGCCAACCAAATTAATTGAACATTTTTTGATATCAGGGTGATTCATTTTTTTAACATTTTAAGCAATGAAAACATAATTTCACAATATAAGGTTATTGACAAAATAGAGAAATTAGAAAATGTGCGGAAATTTACAGCAGACCTGTTCGTATACATTCTCGAATCTATCATATTTTATAAATCAGTATACTAGCATATACTGTGGGATTGCAATCTAGTGAGGAAACGGGGCCTTCTGATATCCAGATAGAAGTTTTCATACCTGTCACATGTGAAGATCGTCATGCTGAGGGGACTTATGGATTTTACATGTAATATTCTATCAGATGTCTCTTCGATGATGCATTGAGATGTGGAGAGAAAGTTGCCAATTTGGTAGTGACCTCGTCACTTGATCGAGATTAAAAAATATATGATTGCTTATGTTCAGCAACCTAGAATTATTAAATTAAGAATTGATTGAATTTTCTTAAAAATGTCATAAATAGCAAATATCTAAAACACACACAAACACACACACACACACACACACATATATATATATATATATATATATATATATATATATATATATATATATATATATATATATATATATATATATATATATATATATATATATATATATATATATATATATATATATATATATATATATAGCAGATAATGAAATGACTAAAATTTTAAGCGATATTTATTATGAAGTAATAACAAAATATCCTACATAAATTTTTTTAATTCATAGTTAACGACGTGTGAGTCTAAGGCCTCTTCCACACTAGACGACGACTTTTATTGTACGATAAAAAGTCGTCCAATATTTTATGGTGGGAAATTAATAAAAAAAACACACACACACAAAAGACTGCTCTCTTTTACACTGAACGGGAAACGATATTGTATGTCCAGTCTATTGTTTGGGTTTTTAATAACTTCTCATACGATAAAAGTCATACGATACAATCATACGATAAAAGTCGTCTAGTGTGAAAGAGGCCTAAGGGAAAATAAATAATTTTTAGACATTCAAAATAATTAATCATAAGTAGATTTCTATTTAATGGCATGTGTTCCAGAATGAATTGTTTTTTTAAATAGAATTTATTAATTAATGCAGAAATATACAACTTCCACATATTTTATCAAATGATGATACAATAACGCATGGAAAACTGGGGCGAAGTTTGAAGACTCTTTTAGATAACAAAATATGGATTTCGAAATACAATTTAAATCCTTTAACTCATTTAATAATAAAATGTTAGGAAAAAATTAATAGATGCTAACCCAATTTTAATTTTCTATCGTAATAGAATTTGATTGTTTTTATAAAAAAAAGTGAAATAACTAAATATTAAATATAATTTTAATCTTGTCGAAAATTAATTGAATAAAATACTTACCTTAGTATTTATTTTTCAGTACCAACGGGATTAAATATGTAATAAATCCTAGTGATATAGTATATCACAAAGAATATTTCCTAATTTAAATGCATATGGTACAAATTAAAAATTTTAAATATCATTAATTAAAAATTATCTATTATGCATATTTTTACCGCCAACATCAACTTATATTTGGCGATAACTTGCTTTTGATGAATTTTTTTGCAACTCATTAAGTTTTGCTACATTTTGGCTGATTTCTTCCCTTGGAGACCTGTGACTATAATGCTCCTTATAGCCTGATTCAATTAACGATTTAAATTAATCAATTACTGATAGTTATGGTTGAAACCTATAAATATTTAAAATATGTAAATAAAAATGTGTTAAGTTATTTCATTTTTACTTTGGAAAAAATGTAAACACCTTAAAAAGGAAGGTCTTTCTTGCAAATAAATAAGATTTTTTTGGATATTGTAGCAGAAAATCTATCTCACGAAATGTAAAAATAAGAAACAATTTTATAACTGCAACAATACGGATAAAATCCTTAGTTAAAAAATACGGATAAATCAATTAATTAATATATATATATATATATATATATATATATATATATATATATATATATATATATATATATATATATATATATATATATATATATATATATATATATATATATATATATATATATATATATATATATATATATATATATATATATATATATAAAGAAGAAGGAATTACTTTTATCAATTTCAACACTATGTTTACCAGTTAAACTCATTGGACCGGCTAAAAGCAGAATTCGCTTAAGAAATGCGTTGCAAGTGAAGTGTGTGTTGCCAATTATTCACTACTAAAAAACACTTCTAACTTTTGCCCTAACCTCAATGGATATATTCCGAGTTCAAAATGCAGCAAACACGAACTTCGCTCTCGAAGCAACTTGATTACTATCAAATGAAGCAACGTTTATTTACTAATATTCCATATTTTTTGAAATTTTATTTTGTTTTTAAATAGTGAAAACGCTTCAATCGTCAAGGTTTCGTTTATAAGATTAAATTAAAAGAATGGCATTTTGAAAAAAAGCAAACGATATTTTGACGCAAATTGATATTTGACGAACAGATATTGTGAAGAAGTTCCTTAATAAATAAATGTATCAACCTTGTTCTATATTTTAAGAAAATTAGTCGATTAAGTTTTTTTTTTAGGTTAAAAACCGATAATGTTAGATTACTATGAACAATAAAACCAATTCAGTGAGATATTTTGATAAAGAAGTCGTTAAAAATATTAACCTGATTTTTCATTTGATTCCATGGCTAGAGTGAAAACAAATGAAATTACATTTTACTATTCTATTAATGTAATTAATTGCTCTGTTACTGAAATTTTGATTTAACTTTTCTTTAAAAAAATATACAAAACAGTATTCTTTTAAATATTCGTATTTATGATTTAAGATTTAACGAGTTTATACTGATTAAATTGATTTATTATTGGTTTGAGTTGTAGAAATAAAAAGAACTAACTTTTCACTATAGCATGAGGATTTATATTTCACATCTTCCGATTCTTATTTTTATGCAAATTAATCATTTACTAAGAAATATTCACTTGAAATGTTGGAATTTACAGTAATTACAGTTAATAAAAAATTAGAAGATTACTTAATTACAACATTTAGATAGTGATACTTTATTCTAATAAATTTATTTAATTTTAAGTAGCAAAAAAGTGGCAAATTATTACATAGAAGAAATATAGGGCGGTAGTTCTTAATAGATATTGAATAAATTTATAAGTATACATATACGTGTGTGTGCGTGTCGTTATAACTGAGATTGCCAGTGTTTCGTTCAAAAATGAATTGAGTTACATTAATTTTAGCGCAATATATTTTGAAATTTATCATAGTAAAAAGATAAAATTCAGTTTCTCTACTTAGAATGTTTGGAAGAAAAAATATTTATATTATGCCCATATTTCTTCAAAAAGTGCAGTACAATTCTTTTGTTTGTTATTTGATGTTAAGAGGAGATTTGCAGATAAATTCAATTTCAGGAACAGTCATTAATAGACAAAGGGCTTTCAAAGACTAAAAAAAAATCAGTAAGGCGTAATACATCCTTACCTTAAATCAACTGTAATCTGAAAATTTAAAACGCTTATTAAATCAATCTTCCTTGAAAATTCAATGAAAAAGTTCTTATCTTCTCAGTAAATTATCTTTTCCTTTTCTTATTTTTAATTAAATTTTCTCATAGATATTCTTTAAATCAGATTTCATCTTTCATTTGTTTTCATTTTTTGTATACATACTTGTGAATTCCATTTTTTTCATGCCATCTGAATAATGATTTTTAAGCCCTTAATTTAAAAAAATTAGTTATGGTTCAAAATACAATTGTGATATTTTCATTGACGCTTAGCAAGATTATTCGTTTAAAACGGGGTTTAATGTCTTTAATATTCTTAACATTATTTTAGCGTTTATTTTTAATTTAATGTTATCAGTTAACTGCCACTGTAACTTTATAACTTAAGTGCCTAGTATGTCTTGGCGTTTTCACATGTGCTTAAGAAAAATTTAATTTACTTTTTTACACATTTTTTCATCGGTTTTCAAAAATAAATTTTTAACCGTCTAAATAACACAAAAGTCCCAGTTAAAATGCTGTGGGTTATTCAAGAATAAAAAAGAAAAAGAGTATAATATGTTTCAAAATTATTTTCTTTCTAAAATATAGAAGGTAATTTAACTTTGTCAAATAATCTTTTACCATTACTTTCGTAAATTGTAAATTTTATTTATTTCTTCATATATGTTTTATGTAAATTTTTGGTTCGTTTTTCAGTTATTTGCATATTTATTGTTTGCAAGCACACAAATTTTGAAATAATCTTTAGTTCATTCAAAATTTAACATTCTTTAATTAATTTATAGTTTAATATTGAATAATTAATAAATTAAAAATTGTTTTCTTACCCTACCTTTGTGGTATTAATATAACAAGAAATAGGTGTTGGTTTATTTTGCAATCTAGATATATATTTGTCATGGAGGATATTTGAAAGCTTTCCAGATATTTTTGATTCCAACATTTGAATGCAAGCAACCGATAGGCAGTAAAAGAAAGTGAATATGAAAGAATCTTATTGCAGCTTTCGACAGTGAGGCTGTAAATGGTATCAGATATTAAAAGCGTGTAAAACATTTTTTTCTTTCTTCATTTTTACGAAAAAAAAATTAAATAAACACAAAAAATTCACAAATTTTTTGCGTTTATTTATTTTCTCCATTTGTTTTCACAGAAATTAACAAAATTTTTAGCTTATTCCCTATCTATATAAGCCACATTGTGGATAAGTTTATGGATCAAAAATGTTCTAAGCTGTTTTTGAATATTTTTAAAATATTATCTCTGGTACTAGATAAATGGCCAACTTTGTTAATACGACATTACTTAGATAATGGGCCATATTTACACGGGAAAAATAAGGAAATTTTAAAATCTTCTTAGTAATACCTAGACAACTGTGTAAACTATAGATAAAATCCACGATTTTATCGCCATAGTTCAACAAAATGTACTATTTGAAACATTTTACTTCAAAGAAATTGTTCAATCTCTAACTCACCTTAAATTTATGAATATTATTTCAATTTATCGTTAAAATGAAATATTACAAATTTTTAATAATTCTGTTTCAATAAAATAATAATTTTTTGGAAAAATTATTATGAATCAGTTTTAGAAAGTACTATCTATAAATGAAAGCTGATATGCTTCATACTTTGTTATTTATTAGAGAAAAGAATTTTGTTTCGGCTGATGTTTTCCCCCCTTAGCTACAATTCATGAGCTCATCGATTTTGTTAGTTAGCTATAGAACCCGCAACCTTCCGCTAAAGATAACGACAACGTTTCCAATCAGTCCACTACATTCCCATAAGAAAAAAGAATAAAAAGAATGCAATTGTCTTATTCACATTTTTGATTCATAACTCTACACCAGAAGTTTACGAAAATTTTTTTGAAGCAGATATTATAAACTTCTTTCTAATTCTAATTTATATTAGTCTTTATTCATAAGATAGGTTAATTTTAGTAATTTTTCAAGCACACCTTAACAATGTAGAATAGAAATACAACATCTATTTATCATTGCTACACAATGGCCAGGAACGTAACGTGAACTAATCTAAGTTAACCGGCAAGCATCTTAAATTTCTTTTAATTATTGGTACACGTAAAATTGATCGACAACTACTATCGTCATTGAAGTTCAGAGAACTACATAAATCTCATTAGTATTTATTTACAAGTAGATATCCGCGGTTTCATTCGTTTTAATTAAGCTTTCTCATTGCTGAAGGATTTTCATGATAAAAACCACATGTTTGATTCAGTATATATGCATTCCAAACACTGATATGCATACAAATGCAATATTGCTTACCCCAACATAACTACCGAGGATAGTAAATTCGTTCATAATGTTAGAGTGATTCATTTAACTAATTTTTTATTCCTAAGTTAAATTTTCTGCATATTATATGCTTGTCATTAAGCTTTCACCAGCAAGTAATTAACAGAGTTATTATTATTCTGCGTTTTTATAGCCAACTTATTACAGCAACAATAAGCTATTCGCTCTCGTGTGCAGTAGCTTGGAAACCCCTGTTCTAAAGTTAGGATTCATTTCTTGTTGACCTATTTCCAGTTCGAACAAAATTGAATTTTAAAGAAGATGATTTTACATCAGTTTTCCGTGCATATAATTGTTGCAGCAGTTGGCCTTGATTATTGATCTTGTCGTGGGTATTAGTATGCATTACAAGAAGCTTTAGACACGAAAAAGAAGAAACGGCAAGAAATTTTCCACTGAAATTTTATCCACAAAAGGGGAAAAAATCGTTAATTTATAAACACTAGTGACTAATTTAAATTTCAATGACAACTAATATAAATGTTCTTTTTTGGTTTAAAAAAGAGAGAGAGAGAGAGAGATTTGATTAAATTTTCAAGCCCTATTTTCTTGTTTTTAATCGTTCGGATTATTACAGTTCAATCAAAAGCAGACTTCCAAGAAGGTATCTTTCCATAGGATCTATAAAACAAAATCCTATGGAAAGATATATGTAATATTTTCATTAACGAGCTAGTTCTTATTTCCAAAACATTGTTGTTGCTAGTCTCCAACCAGTTTTGCGTAGTCAGATTAACAAGTTGAAAGCAAAAAGTGAAACAAAGAATAAATATTTTCACAAATTAGACCCAAACATTCCAAGATGTATTTAGCAGAATCCTGGTATTGCTGGCATTTTGAACAAAGAGGTCATGATTTTTCAATCTCAGAAAATGTAAGACATTTCAAACTGCCTATGACAAGACTCGAAAGGCTGATCCAGGATCTCTTGTAACAGACTTTCTCTATTACAAGAGAGTATTAGAAATAGACTTGGTTTACGACTCCTTTACCATGAGTGAGTAAGGGCTAAAAGCCAAACTCTCTCTTTCTTAATATGAAATTTTCTCTGGGTAAAAGTTCAAGGTGGGTACGTTCTGAAGAAGAAAGGGTTGGACGCAAGTACAAACCTTCTTAGCAAGACTGCATACAATTTTATTACCAAAAAGTTCAATGTGAGCTGGAATCCTCTAGAAGTAAATACCGTGTTGAAGAAAAATAAGTCTTAACTAGAATAAGATAGACTTACTTGTTTTGTCTCCAATAAGGATCCAATTACAGAGATGTTGCATTGGGTTGGAGATATCAGAAAGCGAATCCAAAGATCACTATAATTATTTTCATTCAGAAGGGATGAAAGACCAACGTCGATTGCAAGTAATTCGCTTTTGAAAACAGAGTAGAAGTATGAGTCATGATGCCAAAAAGAAAATTTTACTTTTGGAATTTAAATTTAGATACCGTTACCTTAAAGATCATTGATTTTGCTGCCGTAAGTGATAACCCTGAAATCATATCTAGGGATTTTATTTGTGATTTCCAAGTTTAATTGCATGAAATGCTTTGGCAACAGCAGAAAAATTGTTGTTAAAATGAATTTTGTATAAATCTTTTAAAACATAGGTTAAAAGTTTTTAAAGAAAACGATGCAAAAACGTAACGCAACCAAACGGACTATTTTTCTTAATTTTGGTTATTGATATAACTATTTAAGTATTTTATATATCTTTGGTACAGTTATTTTAGTATTTTGACGTATCGTACTGCGCACTTCTAGTACTGCAGATTGCCTCAAAGTGGCGGGAGAGTATCTAAGGACAGAATGGGTGAGGTACACCGGGAACTTTCTCCGGCTAGGGTCACCTTGACGTGAAGACCATTCTATCATGCCCATTTAAAATCTGCAGATAGTCTTCTACCTCTGGTACTCATGTCTTTGAACTGCACATTTCCTCCTTATGAATCAGAAGACTAATCATATTCACGCTGAATCGCGAGAACTAAACAGGGACGCGCTCGAGGTTTAAGCAACGGGATTCGTCTGATAAGTACATCACACATTCTCAAAATTCCTTGAATGGGCTTTAAAATTTTACAGTATAACAACAACGGCCTGATTACATTGGTTACTAGGGTCATACTAGATCATCTGCAAAAATTGGCAGGAATTAAGGAAATTCAAGTAGTTGTTATTTAGGAAGTAAAAGTTGTAGTTCCATTTGATTAGTTCACCTATTTTATTTTATCCAGTGCGAACGATCATTTAAATAGCAATGCTTTAAACAATTTTTTGTGATGTATATTACTTATTGTAATCGTAGCATGCAAGTTTTATCGTAGGCTTGAGATATTTCTGATAAAATATGATAGAAATGGTTGTTTAGATAAATGCAAACATGTATGACAACCAGTGTTTCAGACTATATGAGTCATATTTTCAATGAAACCTAAATCTCAAAATGTTTTGACCATAGAAAATTTCCAGTGTATCACAAGTAAAAAAATGTGGCATAATTGCTTATGGTAATTACGCATTGTTTTGTATTAACATGATTTTTTTTAGCTATATCATGGGAGATAAGCTAAAAATTGATTTCATCTAGGCAAGACCGTGGATTCGCAGCGCAGTAACCTTGGTTCAATCTTATCCATTGTTGAACAATGGGAGATAGACGCTCGATAATGACTTCTGAATGAACATTTGTTGCGATTGGTACTAGGGGACATTCCAAGTGCCATACGTGGTTACAATCCACATTCTATGAAAAGTCCCTGTAGAAAGGAATTTATGCGGTGGATATTGAAATCTTTGACAGCAACCTTAGGCAATTTAGCTACTTTTTTAGCAGTGTCCAAGGAACTCAGCCATTAGTTTCTTGTGGATCCTGATCTGGCGATTTTTGGCGGAACGGCATCAACAAATTGGTCAAGAGGTGGGAAAAGGCTGTAAACAGCAACGGCGAATATATAATTGATTAAATTATTGATAGGATTATTGCTTTTCATAATTAAATAAAAGTGTTTGGTAAAAACGCTACTAATTTATTCCGCAACCTAATATGTGTGTGTGTGTATTCGTTTTTCGTATCCTGTATTTTGTACCTTTCTATTATATATTTGACCCCTTTTAACAAATGTATGAGTTACACCACCCCTATTGTGGAATTCCAAACTGTACATACCAAATATGGTTAAGGAATTTCGAACTGACCGATGATGTCATCTCTCACCATTATTCTCAACGAATGAGTGACCTGAATAATGTATTGAGGGCGTTTTTTTGATTGAGCTCTCCTATCGAGTGGACGTGGTACAGACATCATGATTGGCCTTCACACAAAGAATTTGTTCCTGTATAATAAAGCTTATTCTTGAAAATCTGCCTTTTCAATAATCCCTCTTAATTTCACCCCGACAAGAAGATAGCTACGTAATACATTACATATATATATGAATCTTTGCTTGATGATTAAACCTGAAAAACATAGCATATTCAATGCATATAAAAAACGTTTGGGGAAAGAATTAAATACGAATTTTTAAAATTAGATTTATTCTAAAAATTAGATTTAATAATTTATTTCCCTGTGTGTGCGCGGTATTCCTTAATTTGTATTAAAATGCTTACCATACATTCAAATGAAAAGAAGGTAACTTAAACAATAGTTAATTTAAGTTTCAAGTTTTTTTATTGTTCATTATATTTTAGACAAAAGGTATCATTTTCGGATAAGGAACATTCCATAACATTGAATACAAAACAAATTAATATTTTTTACCATATGGATATTTTTCATGAATTACATATGATAGTATTTTCTACAATATGGAGTCTTTCAGAATAAATTTATAAATGTACTATCTAACCAAAAACAAATCTATCAATTAATGCGTTAGAATACATTTAACATATTGCTGATAAAATGAATGAAAATTAAAAGAATTGAAATAAAATCTTCTGTTAATAATTTATTATTTTTTTTTATTTTATCCTTGTTTATTTTTATCTTTCACTTTCAAAGAGAAAGTTTATTCTTTTATCATAGTATGTGTATAGTATCAGAAATAGATAAAATTCATACGCTTTGCAGATAAGGAGGCTGACTCAAAATTCAAGATATTAATGTCAGATATTATTGCTGTGTACAATAATTGTTGCCATGGTTACCCAACAGAAAGCAACCTCAATGTTGTTTTGTTTCATAGAAAAGGAACGGAGAAAAGCGGAATGGGGTTGTTTTCTAGATTCCCAGGTTGGTAACCTTTTTTTTTAAGGAAACCCCGTGATTTAAGTGCTGATAATCAACACCCATTTATTAAATAGAAATAAATTTTAAGTAATAACATATTTCTACCTGTATTTTAAAATAATTTATATTTGCAGCATAAATAATTGTACATAATATTTTAATCCAGCAGAGTGAATAGCATATGTGTTCCTCCTCCCATTATTATTATTATTCCTTTTCCAAAATTCCTTTATTTATGCTTTTTGCTCCAATTTACCCTTTCCATAAAATGTTTTCTTACTATCTTATCTGTTTGGATAATTTCCTTATTTTCCCGCATCTTGAGAACCTTAGATGATTTTCATTATCTTAGATGACATACGTCTTAGATGATATTATACATGGCCCGGGACGCTACATTTTATTATGATTCTTCAACATACACAGATAGCGGTGCAAATGAGCCCCGGACTTTTATGCGGTCCCCAACGAGACCGTATAAAAGAAATTTTATAGTATTATATTAAATCACACACACAAAACATTTCACTATTCAAAAAATGTCATTAGTTCAAACACACATTCTATATTAAAATTTATTTAATATTTTTCGTCACACTACATATTTAAAATTTTTTTTCGTCTTTATTGTAAGCTTTTTACTCTTTAAATGCGTTTCAAATATCAATTGATCATTTTCCATACTGGCATATGCTGTACAGTCTCCATTTTCATATCATTTTTTTATATTGCATAATTTTGGAATTTCTCCTCATATTGCTTGCCATTATGAGAAAATTCTTCCAGTAACACCTGTCTTCATATTTCAGAATGTATGCCATTGTATACGTAGAACTACATTTTGATTTCTTTCTCCTTTTATCATTTATTTCCGACTCCATATTTCACTTGTCAAAATCTAATTTTATTTTTATTTTATCTTTTTCTGTTAGTGCCTATATTTTAAATATAACCTTTTTGCTGAAACCAATATTTGTTTTGATATATTTTTATAATAGTTTGTTTGGCTTGTTTGCTTGCAATACGTTAGTTTAGTTTGTTTATCGCTCAACTGTCATTTTTGCACGCGAGATTTAATTAGACCGGGACCTACGTTTCAAAGTGGATTTCGAACCACTACAAACATTCATACCCAAGGTAAGATTCTAACCTACGTATCCCATCTTGGCCACGAAGCGAAATTAAGATACAATACGTTTTTGGCTGCCAATTTATGTTGAAAGTAAATCCGCTTAATCCAGCCAATCGACCCTTAAATTTAAATCCTGGTCAAATGAAGTAGTAGACCCCAGAGCTGATAACTTCCTATCCAGTCTAGACTAGCATTTATATCACTTCAGTTGCATTTACAATTAGGAATAATAATTACCATAACAGACTCTCTAAGGAAAGTACACTAAGAAATACATAAACTTCATCGGTATCGTAAATTTTAAACATTGTCAAGGGATGATATCGACAGTTAAGGTGGCAATATTTTATCCCAATATCATTACTGAATACTTAGTAGGAGGGGGGGGGTAGATGTTTCACTTCTGCTTTCTCCATGCAGATCAGTTGAGGTGTGTGCTTGGGAGATTTCCAGGTTCTTTCCATGTAATAAACACGCAACGTTACCTCTGAAAACGATAAAAGAGGAATATTAAAATGCTTTTGAATATTCCTTGGCTATTATGCTAAGCAGTATTTGGTGTCAAACAGTCAGCCCGAAACAACAGCGCTATTTAAGCCTGAATGCCCGAAACTAAGCCTTTGACACTGTGTAATGAACAAGCTAACGCGCCTGAGGCTGTTGTTATCTATGACACCATGCGAAATTAAGTCAGGTGCATCTTTCGTTTAATCAGAGTACTACGAAGGTGAAAGTACGTCTTTGCTTTAAGATTCCGCAGATAGATAGCACCACCAGAGGATCCACTCCCTCTATTTTGACTTTGATCTGGAGGGGAAGAAAGTGTTCTGCTGACCGTTACACCCATGGTAACTGCTCAGCGACCGACTACAGGACTTTCGATTTTACAGTTTTAATGACCATGTATATCGCATGTACGCGGTGTGTCTTTGGTGGTATTAGGAATTCCATCCCTTTCGAATAGAAGGTCATTGCCCTAATCACTAGACTACCACGTAATGCAATAGGACCGCTGTGCCCTGGTTGATTAGGGCGTCGTTCTGATGATCGAAAGGTAGTAGGTTCAAATCCCGGATTAACCAAAGATCCTACGTGTTTGCTATGGGCGGTTGTGGTTACGTTAAAACAGGGAGTGGTTGTAATGTGAAATAATAACTCTGGGGGTAGCTAGCCAAGTATTGGAAGTTTTCTGCTAGGACCCTGCTTTAAAACCAGAAAACTCCATCCGGCTGCTTGTAACTAATAGAGCTTAACTCCAGGCTAGATGCAGGGAAGTATGCTGATGCAACAACAACTGTAATGTATTTTAATATCCATCATGTCAGTTGTCTTCAAGAAGAAATTTTTATAAATAGTGGGCCGTATTCACGTGTCGATGGACGAAAATCGGGAAAATTCCCGATTTTCGCTTTTATAAACGTGCGTGAATCCATCTGACATTATTTAACAATGGGTGGGATCGGAACTAGGAAAGTTCGCTTTGAAGAACTGTCTTAAATCCAGGCCATTGCAGAAACTGTTAAATCTTATCAACATGTCTGTCTTCGGCTGAGTCATTATCGTACCTGCAATACGCTATATTATACGCACACACAAGAGCATCGCTTTTATAATCTGATTCCTTCAGTTGCTTATAGCTCGATTTTGACAACTCGTTCAGGTCTTGTTAAGCAGATCTAAACAGTACAGAAGATCATTGAAGTGATATTAAGCAGTCATCCAGTGGTTTTGCTATAGTATGTTTGGATAAGGAATTACTACATCGATATTTAGCTGCAAATAAATTTTGAATATACTTTATATCTATCTAATTTATCGATTATTTTTTGAAAAAAAAAACAGGTGTCAAAACTAGAGTATAAGTTTGGAGAAACACAGAGATGTCTATATAAACTTCAATTTCCTCGCTTAATTGCATGTTAACATTACCAATTGTATCCAATAATGCATTTTATTCACTACCCAGTAATCCATTCTGTATCTCTAATGGGACGTTAGTATATTTTCTTAATAAAATTGAAAAAAAAGTTAATGTTTTTCTGATAAAAAAGTCCAAAATTAAGTAAACTTTTTATTGTTTTAAGCCCTTACTCTATAGCTAAAAAACTTATCCTCTTGCAGTGACAGGATGGCTTTGAATGAGTTTTGACCTTTTTAAGAATTCAATTCAAAGTTGTCTTTTCTTTCCACTTGATGACTTTTATGATGTTAAACTCATCTTCCAAGCATCTCAGCCATCCTCTTTCCCAAACGCAAGTTGACTTCGTCTGTTTTGAACACCTGTTAAGCTATAAAAAAGATCTATAAAAATAATTTTTTTTTATTATTCCATATCAGTCTTTCGGAGTAAGTGACCAGGTGTATTTCAGTCTTTGAATATTTGGGACAATTTATGGTGTCTGTATTTCTGAAAATTTTGCATGACTCTTTGTTTATTCTTTTTCAAACATCATCAATTTGAACATCTTCAAAATTATTTTTTGATGGTGAAATAATTGAATACATATAATAAAATTCTAACACTTTTTTTTAATTTTTATCAGCGATAATTTAAAAGAACTAACAATTTGATATTGTAATAAGAATGAGAAGAACTAACAACTTGCAAGCATGCCAGTAATTAAAAATTTTCATTTACATACCAGCAAATAAAGATTTTCATTTTCGCTTTTCGTATCCTGTATTTTGTACGTTTTTATTCTATATATAGTCCCTTTTAATAAATGTATGATTTCACCACTCGTATTGCGGAATTCCAAAATGTACATTACCAAATATAGTTAAGAAACTTCATGACGTCATCTCGCGCCTCTTTTATCAACCAATCAGTGACCAGTATGATGTTCCCTTTTAAAAAAAATAAAGTTTTCTCAAATATATATATATATACCGGGTGAGCCAAAAGTTCGTAACAATTTTAAAAATTCATAAAAAAAGAAGAAAGTGAGATAAAGAAGTGCGGTTTGCAAGAAAGGGCTCACAAGGTAGTCAGATTTTTTTTAGCAGCAAAAAAAGTTTTAGTTAAAAAAGTCACCCATAGATGGCGTTGACATCGAGAGATTCAGCAGAATTATGCAAATTAATCTTGCGATAAAAGCCGTGATACTCGAGAATTTCTCATTCGCTTTCAGAATGTTATCATTACCCGATCGAGCGTTGTTGGTGAAGTTGTTCTATTTGAACGGAGAGTCAGCAACTATTGCGTTGCGAAAATTTCGCACGACGAAAGGACTGAAGATGAAGAAAGGCCCCATATCGTGTCCTGGAATAGTCAAGCTTGTCAAGAGGTTCGAGGAAACTGGCTCTTTGGAGGATCGGCCACGCAGTGGAAGACCCTCGTTGGCGGAGAGCCGAATTACTGCGGTGGAAACCACAATGAATGATTTAGCGGCGGAATCGTCCATTGGGAGTAGCAGTGCTCGCGAAGCTGGAAGAATATTGGATGTGCCTTAATAATCGATTCGACGTATCCTCCACGGAATATTGCATCTCTATCCCTACCAACTGCAGGAGTTACAACCGGGAGACACAGCTATGCGGGAATCATTTGCCGAGTGGGCTATGGCAAGAATCGAAAACGACCCTCAGTGGTTGTTCAACGTTTTCTGGACGGATGAGGCGCACTTCACACTACACGGGGATGTCAACAGCCATAACACTCGTATATGGGCAATATCTAAATCCTCGTGAATACACGACGAAATCTCTGCATCCAGCCAAGTTGACAGTCTGGTGTGGCTTCACCTCATCTTTCATTGTCGGACTTTTCTTTCTGAAGAACCGTGTCCCAGATTGGGCTGAAAAACGTGCACAGTAACCGCTAAGCGTTACCTCACTCTTTTGCGTGACAAAGTCGTGCCCGCATTAAATCAAAGAGGTGTGTTATCTGCAATAAACTTCATGCAGGATGGCGCACCACCACATTATGCCAATCCAGTAAAACGATTCCTTTTGAGTACCTTTGATGAAGAGAGACTGATCAGTCGAGGTTGCAAGATCGCATGGCCTCCACGATCACCCGACCTCACTCCGGTCGACTTCTGGTTGTGGGGCTATTTGAAATCACGTGTGTACCGTTCATCTCCTTCAACATTGGCCGAACTCAAAGATTCCATCTGTCGTGAGGTTTCTGCAATTCATTCCGACATATTGCATTCAGCTGTAACGGGCGTTGCGAGTCGCCTTAGTTGTGTACTGGAGGTCATATTGAACAACTGTTATTATCAGAATAAATGAATGGAGCGTACTGTTGTCCTTTTCATTGTGTTTCGTACAGTCAGCGCCATCTATAGGCGACTTTTATAACTAAAACTTTTTTTGCTGCAAAAAAAAAAAAAAAAAAAAAAAAAAAATTCGACTACCTTGTGAGCCCTATCTTGCAAAGCGCACTTCTTTATCTTACTTTTTTCTTTTTTTATGAATTTTTAAAATTGTAATGAACTTTTGGCTCACCCGGTATATATATATATATATATATATACGGAAGTGCTGTTACAGATGTCATGGTTGGTTTTCACATTCTTGAAGCATGATAACTATATATATATATATATATATATACGGAAGTGCTGTTACAGATGTCATGGTTGGTTTTCACATTCTTGAAGCATGATAACATTGTCTTCTAGTAATAAAACTTATTTTTGAAATTCGCCTTTTTAATAACCATCTCACAAAAACAGAAGTAATTACGTAGTACATTACACACACACTCACACAGGTATATAAGGTTGACGTTTGACAACTCATTAAATAGTTCTTAAATCAGTATCTCGTAAAATTAAAAAAATAAAGGTATTAAAACTTAAAATTATTATTTTTTCATCAAACAACATTCTCTGTATAAATTCATACTTATAAACGGTTTTCGCTTCTTTTTATTAAAAAAAATCTGAAAAAATGATAACTTGCATTTTCCTATTTCACAAAATTATATTTCTCAATTTTTCGATGTAGGAAAGTAATTTATTGCTGTTTTCCTGAAAAGAATCGCTCGATCTTGTTAGCCATTCTTCTTTTGCAACCGGTGGCAACACATCGCTTTCTCCTTATTTGATACCTGAAATTTCTTTTCCATTTTCATTCATTATATTTTCTATCATTTAATGGTCCGATACATTTTGCGCACAAAGTACGTCTGATCCATATTTAAAAAGCTCTGAAGGTTAACTTAGATTTCACTGCGGAGCAAACAGCAGTAGATCTCTTTGGCGAAGTTCATGGATGACTAACTTATCTTCTCACTCAAGTATCACCAAGTAAAAGCGTTCAATTTCCTTTAGTAAAATCTGCATGCCAAAATGACCCAGTTGTCGCTTTTCCAGTAATATCATTCCATGCATAGATTGACAAGTGCACTGCGTCTAGAACGTCAATCTCAGGAGCCCTGATCGCTTCTTGCTAAAGTAACGATCTTTGAATTAGAGTAACTGATGCATTTGTTCTAAGTCGGAGTTAGATTGGACGAAAAAAACTCCACGCGAATTGCTACAAAACTTCGGTATTCCAATATAGCTATGCAGTGATTTATCTGTAATTCAGAGGAATTACGATTCTCCCATAAAAACGTCGTTATAAATTCCTCAATTTAACTTTAAAAAAAAACGAAAAATATTGATAAAAAATTAAAATAAAAATAAACAAAAAATGCATAAAGATGAAAAAAATTTCAAAATTGTAATTCGTAAATAGAAATTTGTGACACATATATATTAACTCTATTGATAACAGATGGCGTTATTGCCCAATAGAGTGAACTTACAAAGCATCCAATAAGAAATAGACCCATAGAATAGAGAGGCGTGAAGAATGAACCATCCGGATCATAAATAACTTTGTTTATTATTTGTACCGTACTAGTAATATATAACCTTTTTGTTATTGATTATTGTATTGATTATTGTACCTTATTATTGTTATTGATTATTGTACCTTATTTATTATTGTTAAGTATTTTCTTTTGTAATTGTTTAAATAATATGTAATGTCGTAATAAATGTTTTGTATTTTGTAATATTCTAACTTCCATTTTATTACGGCCCTATAAATTAAGAATAACATTATGGCTAGTTACTAATTTTTAAAACAGCGCGAGTGCTCGAAAATTTGTTTAAAAAAAGGGCCGTAGAAACGAGTGTTTACTGTGAGTGTGTGTGCGGAGAGAGGGGGGGGGAGAAAAACTCAGTGGCACATGACAGCCCATATTTAGACCAAGTCCTACAATGCCCATATGTGTTTCCCGACGGAGTTCTGGTTACGAAGCATATGTCCGGATTAGATGGTCAGCCTAACGCGAAATCCCCAGCATTTTATTCGAAAACTTGCTTGGTACTCACTTTTATCGACGTTATGTAGGGGTGAAAGGTTGAGTCGACCTTGCCCGGCCAAGGGGCGAAGCCTCGGACCTCGGGTTTCGATATATATTGACAGATATTAATAACTGATTCTATATCGCTAGCTTATATCGATGATGATAAGAGATAATGATAAGGTGGACAAACTCACAATAAAACACTTTTGAAAGGTATGGCCGTATTTGGTGAAGAGAGGTTTACCTACCCCGCCCTCACCCCTCAGGAGAAACGTCCAACTGCCAGAAGTGATGGATTAGCTTCCATTCAAAGACAACTCAACAAAACAACTCATTTCCAGACCGGAATGGGCGATTTTTTTCTTTCTTTGGTGGCTTACCAAACAGGTGAATTGTTGATGAGACATACCAAATGATGACTCATTGTAAAATAGAAGAATAAATTCTTTTAAGATGTGTTCGGAAAGGATTTCTTGGAAAATTGACCGGAATTAAGTGTCATCGTTCCTTATCATAAAACACTTTTAAGTTCTATTATTTGAAAGGGAAAATTCTATGACATTTTCTGGATTTTAACCCACTTCATTTTGTGAAATGTGTTTTATAAGTGAAATATTCATTAAAAAAATAAAGAATATAATAAAAAAATTATATAGGTTTCAGTTAATATATTTAAAATTCTGCTTTGAAATATATTGACTTACAAAGTCATTTATTTCAGTAATTTAATGATTGAAAGCATTTAATGAAGTATGCATTCTAACATCAATCCCATTTTTTGACTGGAAATTGATTTTCAGTGGGTATTAACCCTAATCAGGACAAGCAATTATAATTTTATACTCCTTTATCAATTTATAAATGTACAAAAATTTATTTTTGTATATATATATATAAGCGTATAAAATTATAGACTTATATACATAAAAATTTTTATAAAAGAAATTTTTATTTATAAAAATTTCTTTTGTAGAGGATAACCCCATTTCTTAATCATAGATCATTGGTTCGTTTAGATGCTTGATAGAATATTTTTTGCATATTGAATCATAAAATTTTGATAAGATCATTCATGAAATTATTAAGAGCAAATAAATAATTCCATTTTCCCTTTACATTCATTTTGAGATTAATACGATAAAGCTGTTGTAAGGTAGCTTAATATCCTCGTAATTTCTTTCAATTAGAACATTTCATAGACAGTAGGCCATATTCACGTGTCGTGAGGAAGGAAATTCAGAAAATAACCAATGACCCTCCCCGGAGAGGCGTGTATGCAAAAGACGCTATTTAAAAGTACTTGGAATCGAATCTTGAATATTTCCCTTTGAAAAATGATATACTAACCCTAAACCACAGTTGAAACAAATTGAATTTCAGTTAAAAATAGTAAATTCATTTGAAAAAAATAGCACCAAATCTCACAACATACTTCTTACCCATTTGGATCAGAGCGCAACTTCAATATAAAGAAAAAGCATCATATAAAATTCAAAAATATTTTCTTCTTAATAACACTCAAAACTCATTAGGCAAAAATAATTATTATTTAAAATCTGTGTCATTAATTAATTTTTTCATAACTAGAAAAAACTTTTCCTTTCGATGTGGGATTTTATATTTGAAATAATACTTCGTTATGTGATATTCGGCAAGAAGTTAAGCACACTAATATGAATCCGATGCTTTTCTGTTGCACACATGGTGTATAAATTATGCAGTTTTCATTTTTAATGCATATGATCTTTACTCTTAATTATTAATATTTTTACTGATACTTCTGAAACAGGACTCTGAGCTAGCAGTTATATGGTCAACGCAGAGGTCTCTTCAAATCGATGGTTTGTGAGTTCGACTCTCAATTTAAGAATATTTGAAGAATCTCAGAATTTACTTTACCCTGGTAGAATTGTACCTCATAAACAAAAAAGATTCCAATATGTAATAAACAGTAATAAGAAGTCTGGTGGTCACACACACACATTTATTTGTAAACGAAAGGTAGATAGGTTCAGCTTTATTCTGCATCTACAGAGGGTGTTAACACATTTTTAGAACGATTTCCATAACGAATTAAAAAAAAAAAAGTAAATGTGTTAGAATAAAAATTTTTGGCAACAGATTATTATTTGAAATGAGAAATAGCGTCTGCTACTTTTAAATTTATTCTTCTTTCAAAATGTCACATATAAACAACATGCTGTGAACTGAGCGATATGTTTTTGCGCTTTCCGAAGATAAACGTTCTTATTCTAGAATTCAAATAACGTTGTGAAATGCATATTATTAAAATTTTTAAAATGAAAAATAATCAACATTATTAATCGGACAAGTAAAAACTGTCAATCATTATTTCTACATAGAAAGAAAACTCCAAACGAATATCGGTAAAAGGTACGTACTGCTTCAAATGTTTCTAAAGTGAAATCGCTGGTAACAAGAGAAAACCCGCCGATACAGAAATCAATTGCAAAGTCTTTAGATACATCTGTAGCAACAATAAATAAAATAATAAACCAGTATTTACAAATTAAAAATGCTAAAAAAGCAAAATGTTCACCAGCTTTTGCCGAGACATGTGGCTCAACGCAAAACATTTTGTAGAATCCTGTATGAAAACCACTTAACAGGAGATAAATGGAAAAGCATTGTGACCGTTGATGAAGCATGGGTTTACCTAAATGACTGTAACTAAAAAAGGTCTTTTTACTATAGAAAATGAGGAGAAAAAAATGTACAAACCCATTTCAGTCAATGTAAAGAAAGTTTCAATAAGGGGTTTATGATTGTCACAGGTTTCTCCTACAATGGGAAATTAAAAATCAGAAGAGTGGAAAGAAATGTTAAAATCAACTCATTGTACTATCAGGAGAAGGTTTTACACCCAATATTTACAAAAGAAATTCCACTTCTTTATCCCAAAGACTTTCAAAGAGAGAAACTTCATCAAGACAAAGCTGTAAGTCATACTTCGAAAATTACCGCTGCATTCCTTGAAAAAATGAAGACTAATACAGGTATTGCATGTATGCATTTCAACATATTCCTGAGAAGTCTCCTGACGTTTCACCTATGGACAATTGTGCCTTTGGTCTGTTAAAAAAGGCTCTTTCTAAACGCAAACTCACCACGATAGATGGAATCTGGAAAGTAGTGGAAGAGGAATGGAAAGCAATACCCCTGGAAATATTGAGAAAAGCTCTTCTATCATGGAAATCACGATGCAGACTTATAGTCCAGAAAAAAGGCTATCAGATCGAACATTAAAAAAAATAATCTTTACATTTTAAATATTAATTAAACGGCCGCGAAATCATTCTAAAAATGTGTTAATACCCTCTGCATAAGCGACGCTAATGTTGGTGATACTTATTTCTAACTTTCAAGAACTATCTGGGATTATTATAGCTCATTTCTTTAACAATAAATATGTTAACGTATCAATTAATCAATTAAAGTTAGTTATACAGTTAAGCAATTAATCATTTATGATCATAAATTCTTTAACACATAATAGTGTCTAACCTAAAAGTCAGAAAGCATTGTTAGGAAATTGAACAACAGCTGTTTTGCTGTCTACTGGAAGGAGTTTTCATAGAGAGAAGGCCATTTTCACTGTTACAATGGAGGAAACCTCGAAAACTCCCAAGCGTGCACCCCGACAGAAATTTATACAGGAAGTAGATATACAACACTCGTCTCTCACTATTCTTCAGTAACTAGTATCGAACCCGATAATTTCTACTCTGAAGAGTGCGGTCGTATTTTTAGCGACTACACTGATCCAATGTCATTTTGATCTCTTACTTTCTTGTTGACATCCACAAGAAAACTGTAAAATTATTTATTTATTCATTATTAAATTAGTCGTTGTCATCCCTGATTTTAATATAATATACAAGTTAGCAATTTATTTTAAGATTTAATAAATATATGGGTAAAAAAAAAATGTAAATAGGCTTTTTTTTTTTTTTTTTTTTTTTTTTAAAAGCTATTGGAGATGATTACGATATCGGTGCAACACTTGAATATAGACCACTTTACTTTTATACCATTTTAAAAACAAGGCGAATATTGGTATATAGTATTTTTTTTATATAGTATCAACGTCTTTTTATATGAAGCTTAAATTTTTCTATTGAAATGAATGTTAATTTTTTGATATGACATCACATTGTGAGCAGAAAAACCATCGAAGACTGTTACTGTAAGGCTTTTTCCTTTTTTTAATATTCATAGCGTATCTTGCTCTCGCACAAATAGCTAAGTTTTTAATCTAGTAGTATAACAATTTTCTTCAGGCAAAAGGTTTTGAGTTCGATCCTGGCTACTGTTAAACAATGGAAGACGTATGTTGCTCCACAGCTTTCTGTATAAATGTTTGTTAGGGGGTTGCTTGGGAGTTTACTGGATTTTCTCACTTACGACATTAGGGCCCATTATCTGCGAAAAGCCTCGGAAAACAATTTATATAGTCGATATTAATACGACTATATTAAGCCATTAAGCTGTCCACTACACGCATATTCAGTTGGGCATATTCACATGTCACAAGGGAAGAAACCAGGAAAACTCCCAAAACCCATTCCATGCAGAAGGTTGAAACGCAGCATTCATCTCTAGCTATTCAATAGTGCCAGGAATCGAACCTAAGAGTATTTGCTCTGAAGAACTATTTTACCACTGGCCAAGATGAAGCTAGGTACTTTATACTAATAAATACAAACGAAAGTATTCTTCCTAATAAATAATAATGAACTGCATACGATAAATTTTATTCTCATAATGATTAATTATTCAAGGCAGCAATGGAATAATGGCGATCTCTAGCTTTAGTTCTACAGTTCATGGGCTTAAATCCCTCTTTTAGCGTAAATGTTGTACATTCAGAATCCACCTAAAACCCAACGTCAACATTGAATCAGCCCTAGTGTTTTAGAAAGTAGCCGTAGAGCCGCAATCAAACGGTTATTAGATTATTTGCAATTTAAAGTGGTGCACAAACTTTACATTATATTGTCCTTGAAAAAATATTAAGTTCACAAGTTTTCATTAAAAAATTATTTAGGGAAGTTCTTTCCTTATTCAGATTATATTAACTAATTCTGAAATATTATTTGTAACGTTAGCGACATCAATACCATAATAATATATAATACTATATTGGAAAGAAACTTAGTTACAAAAAAGTTGGATTCAAACCGTTGAAAATAAATTATCATATATGATTAATGATTTTATTATTCGGCAAGGATTTTTAGTTTAAAAAAGGTTTTACCCCTGCAAAGCATCTTGTCATAGGTGAGAATCGAACTTACGAACTGACGGCCAGAGCCTTAATTATTTAGCAGTACTTACTGATGTTATCAAAGATCAAGAAATCGTAAGGAACACTTGCGTCATCTTGAAAAAGTATTCATCATTTGAGAGCACGAACATGCAAAATATTGTCTTGAGTTTCACAGAATAGATTCCGGACTATTCTATTAATGGTAAATTAGAATTTAGAACGACGAAAACATTCAGACAATCTAGAATGATGCATATCAGGAATTCTACAATAAAACAGAATAATGTTTTTCACAGTATTCATATGCGGACACAGGAGTCTGAGGAATGTATGCTGCTTGTAAAATTCCAATTTCTGAATCAAATTCTACTGAAAAATTTAATTTTTCTACAACATAATATCGAACAATTAATTAGAAGTAATACTTTAAATAAAGATACAGCTCAAAATTTTTTTTAACCATTATGAGAAATGTTTTTAGATATAATTTTTATTAAGTGTGATTCTATAAGTAATACAAATATTGAAAGCATGTGATTTTTCAACACTTCTAACATGTCTTGAAAATTTGTAAGCAAATAAAAAAATAAAAGAATAGTTATGTGTGTTCTTACTTCAAATTAAAAAAAAATTATTTTGATTTATTTTTGGGTAAATTAACAATAAAGGAATTCAAGAATCACTAATTTATAATTATCGATCTAGATTGCAATAATAAAAATAAATTATCAACGATAATAACAAATGTAAAAGGAATAATCTAAAACTGGTTTATGCTGTATATTTTTTGTAAGCACCTGCAAATTTGTGAAAATTTGATGCGTTTAGTGTTTCGAAGTTTCATTTTTTAAATTAAATTAGAATATTTTTATAAATATGTATGTTCCAATTTATTCATTATTTAAAAAATAAGAATAAACTTTAAAAAAAAAAACTATATAAGTGTTAATGACTTGTGAGAGTCTATGCAAACGATAATTAATCACATTTTTCACGAAATAGAATATAAATTTTTAAAACTGTTAAAAAATAAATATATTTAACAGTTATATCTATTTACATTTTTTTTTTTTTTTGCTGTTGCACTGTAATAATCTCACTCGTTGCACATACATTGTTTATTAGTAATATATTATTTATGTTTAACACGTGAATGGCATTCGGTGACATTTTTCTGATTGGCTATCATCGAATGCGAGACAGCAGCGCCATCTGCTTAGTGAAGAAAAGAGCGGATTTCAAACTTCGAAATCATTCTTTTCACTTGTCTGACGAACTTCGAATGAGTAAGGTGAAATTCGTTCGCTCCTGCTCCGGCTTATATATTATTTCCCTTGCTTTTCGCTTCCTTTGGATGTTCGAAGTGATTTGATTGTTCTTAACTAACAGCAGTTTTTATGTTGTGATTTCTCGTTCTGTGTTATTTATTTGACTAAAAGGTATTTCATATCTCGTTTAAATAAAAACAATGTTCGCCGTACCAAGACACACGTGTGCCCACTGTGACAGCAGCGCGGTCAAGTTCAATTTGCCGAAAATAGTGCATTTAACTTTTACTCCTCCTCCAAATCCTGACGGTCGAAGAAAAACTTTCAAAGAAAGACGTACAAAAGGTAAGTGAATAGATTATTAGTTTTTAAAACTTTTATGTTGTTGGTTAAGGCTTCGTTAATGTTCTTATAAAACTGATCCTTAACCGTAAAAATAAAAATTTGGAACAAACTATATTTTAGAACTACTGAATAGTTTTCTTATTCCAAAAATTATATTTTAGATAGCATCAACTTTAAAGACTTTTTTATTTTGCTTTTGTTAAATAAACTTATTATACAATCATTAAATGTAGAAAATTTTGCTGTGTATTATATCTATATTTTATGATGTACAGGATTTTTCCATTAATATAAATTATAATTTTACTGGCTGAATTTAATTATAGCTAATTTTAAGTTTGATGCTTAATCCTTAAAGCCACTTGAAACTATTATCGTTTGGGTACAGTAGTCAAGTTTCAGTAAGTTGAAGTTAACAATAAGGCTAATAATTATTAAGGGGTTTCTATAATGTTTCCAGTTATCACACTGCAGCACATAATTTTCTGCGTTATAACTGTATTTATAATTTTAATCACTTATTTTATTTACCTCTTATCTTAAAATCTGCAAAACAGTGGAAAATATCTGCGTAAAATTCTTGATTTAATGACTTAAAAATCAATAAATTCAACTTTTGAAACAATTTTAAAAGCATCACTCTTATTTTCTACAGAAAAGTATTTTAATACCGCTTTTATCTTTGAATAATGACTACATTCCTGTTTAAATAATTTCTTATATTCAAATTGTTTCAGAAAGTTAATTTGATTTTGAACAATAAAATTTTAAAATAAAGTTGAGTTTTGTCTAATTTTACAAGCGTATTTGAGAAATATTTTTTCTAATAAATGTTCCTCCTTCTCTCCTCTGTGACATCTAAATATAATTCCTTATTTATGAATAACTTTCTGGAAGACTATTTACATTGTTATTAAAATGCTTTACAGTTCTTGGCAGTGTTTTGTAATCTTAAATATATACGCACTGTCATATCTGTTAATTTATAATAATTCTCGATTTATCGAATGCATTTCAATACAATGTTGTGTATAATACTGCTATATTTGTGTATGCATGTAGCTGTTAAAGTAGCTTAATACTTTTTTTTACTTGGATCGGCCAAGATAAAATTATTCAAATATAGTATAGCAGAAAATCTATACTTTATTTCTTAAATTTTTATTTCTATAAAGTCTTTATATAGCGTCTACTTTATTTAAGAAAACTTCTGTCCAAATTGAAATTTATGGAAGAATTTAAGTTTAAAGGCTACTAAAAATTAAAGGTGTGTTTTAAGTTAAATTATTGTTAGCATTACAATTTAACACTTTTTTAATAAGACTAATCGTCAAACTTTCATGTTTGATGCAGCCAGGAAAATAAAAATTTTACTGCTAAATACTTTCACTTAACTTTAAATTACCCAGTAATTTATATCAACCTGAGCTTGATTTGTATTGGAAAATCTTCTGTAATTGTTCCATTTAATGTTTCTGATCTTATAAACGTAATGATAACATGATTGCTTCCTATTTAATTGTAGTATATGAAAGAAAGATTTATTCTGCAAGTTTTAAAAGTAAATCTAATTAAATTTGGATCAGAATTCATTAGTTATTGGCATATCTGAAACTCCAATGTGGTATATGGTTTCCAGCCTTCAGTTCAGGAATTCGATTCCCGCTTCAAGTTTGAAATCCTCTTTAAATTTGGTTTCTGCGGAATTAATATATTCAAAAAGTGCTCAGAATTCTAAACAAACTCAATACAGCTGGGATTTAACTTTATGATTTAAGAAAAGTTGGAGTTTCTATTTTCATTCTAAGCCCAAAATTAAATCATTACTCGGTAACACCAAAAATCAAGAAGTACATGAGAATTCTGTTCGTAACTCTTGAACAGTTGGTCTTACGCAAGTGCCTTCTCATCGAAGATATCAATTAAAAATACAAGTTTCCAAGTATAGCTGACCCTGAAAGCATATTTGAGTAACGCGCGATTCCGAATTGAAAACTTCACGATTTCTCCCTGCATATTTTTCGTGATCAGATGCTTTAACTGACGATAAATGCTTAGTATTCACAACTCTTTAAAAGGAAATGAAAATTAACTATGAATAGCAGGTTTCGAACTTGTGTAAGACTTGTATTATTTAGTAATTTTAGATTGAATAAAAATGAAGCTATTGTATGAATTTTTATTTTGACGTAAGTCTAACTTCGCTTTATTTTCCAAAAATTACCCTGGAGAAATTTATCCTGTGTCCAAACGTTATCGCCAACTATTTTTAATCTTTCCGTATCGTTGATGCTTCGCTCACGATTCAGATTCTAGGTACTGGTGAAAATATCCAAAATAAAAGGTCTTTGAATTGCACAAAAGTTTAAAAAATGTTCTTTTTATCAAGTAACACAGAACATTATTATTTAGTATAAAATCAAACTTTTTTAACTTTCTGGAAGTAATTTTTATTTTCTGATAAAATTTAGCGACATGAAATAAACTTTAAATTCCAGAGAAGTAAATTTAAATTCAGAAAGCGAATTTTAAAGTAATTCGCTATATCGGGTATAGTTAATGAATATGTAATTAAATTTTTGACGATTTCCATTTTTCTTCTAAAACATAAAGCTGAAATAGTAATGTACCCTTATAAATTTCCTTGCGAATTCAATATTTGGCTAAACTGAGTATTACGGTCACACCTCGTAAATCTCAGAAGGTCGCCACGGTCTGAGCGAAAAATCGCCAAATCGGTAAAATTTGGCGATTATTTTTCATCGCCAAGTTTTTTCGCCATAAAATCACCAAAAACGATTAGTCGCCAAATGTGTCACTGCATATCGTCCGAATACCCCGGAAACGCTAGCCATTTTTATTTTGGATTTTTTTATCGGCTGTAAAGAGCGGTAATTTAAATCTTGCTTTTTCATATTTATATTTTATTTCGCTTCGGATGTAGCGTGTAATATAAATATTATCTTTTATGTACACATTTTTTTATTTCGGGTCGGATATAGTGCCGGAATTTCAATCCTATCTATTTGTTTTATTTCGCTGTGTGGATATTGTGCCGAAATTTCAATAATGTCCTTTATATTCCTTTTGTATTTCGCTGAGAATATAGCGAAGGAATTTCTATCCCTGTCTTTTATATTCGTTTTGTTTTTTTGCTGTGGGTATAGCGCCGGATTTTCAATCCTGTATTTTATTTTCAATTTTGATTTTGCTGTGCGTGTGTAGAGCCTGGTGAAAAATGTAGTGTAGAATTTTATTTTATTTTCTGCAGGCATGCTGAATTCCTAGAAGTGTATGTATATTCTAGATTTGTTTACTTTTATGTAGTAATGATTTGTAACATTCTGTGTTTAATAGCTGAAATTCTGTTTTTTAATTTGTTTTTAACTAAATATTATTAAATGTAATTATTTTTGCTACTCCATTTACTTAATTTTAATCCTGAAATATTTTTAAATAGAATTTTTAATCAATTCTTATTACGATCACTGTTTTCTTGCATGCGGTTAGGCTTAGCGATTCGAAATATGGGGGGAAAACCGGCATTAAGTTTTAGGGGAGGGAAGGGGGAATTTCTAATCGGGTGAAACTCCCGCCGTTTTTCTGCGCCAATTACAGGTCGATTGGCACTCTTTTTGGGTTGCCAATCAATTTCCAAAACACCCGTCTCAGGCCCTTGGCGAAAAATAATTTCGCCAATTTCGCCAAAGTGTTGACCGTAATACTCAGTTTTACCCAATATTTTTGACTGTCGTATCTTATTTTGAATGGGGGGAAAAAATAAATTTATTTTTGTTTCCATATGATCTGTGACGTCATGTTCGATTTCTCACTATCAGAATGAATCTTCCATTTTTCGTTACGTAGAACTAAAAGATAACAAAATAAAGTTGAAAGTTAGATTGCCTTGGTTCATACTTCAGTTCTAAAAAATCAGTTATTTTAAACTAAAAAATGAGACACTAATTGAAGAAAAGTATATAGTTAATTGAATAACTTCAAACAATAATTTGGAATCTTGAATAATTTATGAATATATTTGGGGATTAAATTTTCAATGAAATCTCATCCGAAATGTTTGATTTTGGTTTTAAAGTTTCTTAAGTTATAACTAGTGTCTGTCTATACAGTTTAATTGTGTGTTTGACTTCCAATGTTATTAATTTCCATATTTTAATTCTAGCTATGAGACAAGCTGAATCAACGGATATTAAAATAAAGTTTCCTAGGAAAGTTCCTGTAAGTGTATTTAAAATTCAATATATTAAACTTTCTCAATCCTTCAGTGAAACACTTTCAAAACTTTCCCAGAAGTTTCATTTATAAAGGCTATACAGTTGAAAAGTAATTTTAATTAAGATTTGGCTGAGATACTGACTCTTAAATTGCGGAAGACTGTCCTCGCGCGCTAGAAATCTAATGCCCATTAATTCAAACTCTCGCTGCTTTTTAACATCGTTTGAAAGAATCAACTTATAATTTTTCGTAAATTTAAAGCTTCCTATATTTACAAAGCTATTCCAAATCCTAAGAAATCAAATTTTATTGTATTCTGAACTAATAAAGAACACTTCGAATAAAAATGGTTTTAAATATAAATTTAAAATTTCATCCACTTCGCGGAGCTAATAGTTAGCGCTCTAGTCTTCCTTTCAACAGTTCATATGTTCAATTCTACCTTTACGCGCTTTTATAGCTGTGGTCGGAATCTTAATTAAACTGTATCATAATATAATCAGTAGTATTGAGCCAAAAATAGAGTAATTTTCATCAATTTTTCACTTAAATATATAAAATATTAAAATTGATGCAGAACTATCTTAATATCTACATGAAAGTTACGTCTATATTAAGTGTTCCCTTAAAATATATTTGAAATTGATTATTGGGAAATACGCGTGAATCGGATTCGTATGAGTTTTGTTTCATTTACCTCGACGTATAGTATAAATGTTTGAAAACGTATAGTATAAATGTTCGCGTTCTCAATATTTAATTTCATTGCTCAACTTTTAAGATTTTTAAACTTGGTTTGGTATTTCTAAGTACCAAAATATATTTTGTGTTTGTCTTGTAAGCTGCTTGTCATTTCTTAAATTCGTCACTTATTCAGTCAACAGTCGCCTTAATTATTTAAAAGTGCTTAAATTCTGGGATTATGTGAAATATTTGTCTTTTTCTGAAAATGAAGTCTTAATTTCTGAAGTAAACGCAATATTACAGAAATAGAGCTTGAATGATTGAATGTCTCTTTTCAATCAGGAATTCCTGACTGTCAAGTTTTCATATTCCATGTTATGGTGACCTATTTTGAGAAGCGATTTCATGTGTGTGACAGATGTGACATAGTTGTTGAAATAATGAAGACGATTGTTTAGTAACTTGACTAGGCAAAATCATTTCATTCGATGATGAATCAGCGCTCGTGTATGCGGCATAATTTATTTTTAGGGATTTAATTATTTTTAGTGCAATCTCTGTATGTTATCCTTAAAAAATATATATATATATACGATGTTAAACACATTTTGTTAATTTTTTAATTGCTGCTGATAACAAGACTTTTAAATACGACTTAACAATAAAACCGATATTCGTTACATATTAAACCTGTAGAAAGTTTACTATAAATTTGTCCTTATGATAAAGCATATAACTTAATTTTGGACAATATAAGTTGAATATTTTGCTGAATATATACTATTTTTAAATCGTTGCTCTTCTAATCAACAGTTTGTGAGCACGATTCCCATATCTCTTGTGGTGTGGTATCTAATTTAAGCAAAATTAATGCACTTTAAAATTTATGAATTCGAATCTCGTCTCAACCGTGACGAATAAGCAGTGAATCTGAATCCAATTAAAAGTAAAACTCTCGTCTAATTAAACATCGTGTGCATAAAAATAAGTAAGCGACAAACCGAATATTGTATGAATGAGCTACATTCTAAACTTTAGAATAGTTCCACGCATTGAGGTATTTGGTACATAAACTTTTAGATTTTGCGGAAATTTACATGTAAATATCAAACTTTATTGAAAAATTAGTCAAATAAATGGTTCTGTTTGTTCATTAGTTGAATAGGTCATGGATTTGAGTCCTACATTTTCAGCACAGCATGCTCTTTTTTTAGATTCTGTGCCAGGATGACTCATTCGAATCTCGCATTGGCAATGAAAGTTTTAATTAAATTCTACTATAATCTTCGTGTGTGAAAAGTCGCCTTAGAGCTAAAAGTAAAAAACTAACGCAAACTAAATCGAAATCTATAATAAAAACTTAAAAGTGCATGTATTTAAGCTTATCGAAAGAGTAATGAAATTTGAAAGATGCTGTTTTCCGGAAGTGTTATCATTGAAGAGCGCGCTTTGTCACTTCGATTTTTTGCTTTCTCGCGTATTGAGATACGATTGTACTCATTGTTGGCAGACTACTTCGATTTCAATGTCAACTCTCTTATCTCTGAAGTGGCAGAGTATATTTTTCAATAAATGCATATTACGTCATTATCAAATTATGAATATCTACTTCTAGAACATGAAAACATTAAAATTGAATCTTAGCCAAGCTGCTATTGATTGTGTTAATTTTCGAGACTTTGATCGGATTTTAGAAGGATTTATATAATTTTCGGGTACAGTAGTACTCCAATTATTTCAATCAAGACGAGACAATTTTCGGATAATCAAACATTCGAATAAGTGGATTTTTCGAAGAAGGGCCCATTTTAATTTTTTGTATGTTGAAAAATGTGAGAAAAACTGAGTTTTAAAATATTTATAGAATCTTTAACACGTAGAAGGGTTCCTTAAAGTGCTGTTCATTAATACAGTATGTACAGCTCTAAAGAGATATTGCTTAATGGATATCTTAGTCATCGTAAGCTCTTTTCACTTATTATTTTTACCTTTATTTTTAATTTTTCCTTTTATCAGTTTTTGGGCAGCCAAATCTCTCATCCACTTAACGGTTAGAATTTGCATGTGGTCTCGCTCGTTATGTCTTGTTTAATAAAAGGCAAATGTTTCACCGGCTGGTTGCTGTTCTGGTTCAACTTGGACATTAAAATCTTACTCCTTGATACTTTCAAGTTTATCATCATTTGGAATCCAATGTCTGACTCATAATCCGCTCTGTATCTTCAACACTAAGTTCTTGACATCCAGAAATTTTCAAAAGATGTATCTGAAATCCAAAAATGACTAATTTCTCTCTAATTCTCATCTTTTTCCCCCTTCTCTTACCTTTCCTTTTCTTGGGCTTTTCCATTTTTCCTTCTCCACTCTTATTTTCTCCGAAGTTTTGAGTGATTCGGATAGACGGAATTCGGATAACTAGAGTTCTGCTGTATTTAAAAACCTTTTTCAATTGCTTAAAAAGACGTGGAGATCAGGACACTTTTAAATGCTTTTCAATAGTTTTCTATGCAATTTAATTAACTACAATTACTCTGGTTGTGGGAAATTCGGGTACAACGAAAAGTTGAATTTTTAAAACTACCACTGAAGAATTTTATATTTCAAGAACTTAGAGTTCAGTTTTTAATATAATATTTCAATTCCTAATCTTAACCTTGATTCATGGAACTTCAAAATAAACTCCCCCGAACGGTTGCTAATCACCGTTAAATATACAAATCTAGTACAAGCACTGTTGCCATTAAACTAGAAGAAAATTTAAATTATACTTAATGCAAATCTTAATAGTTTTAACAAACATAATTAAATTTTTAAGACTTTTATCAACATAAAGTAACTTATCTATGAACCGTCTGTACATATTAAAAATGAAAGTACTGAAATGTTTATATCAAGTCAAGAATTCATGAAATCTAATTGCACAAGAATTTCTTTTAGTTTAATAAAAATCTAGACTATAATAACTGCAACTGTATTTCCAGGTGGTCGTAGAGAAAGCTGAAACAGAAAAGATTCTTCCTTATATAGATAGGGTGAAGTTTTTGGCTCCGTATGATATGAATGTGGCCGAATTTGTACTTAGAGTTAGGTGAGTAATTTGCAATTGTATGACATTAACTTTATAATCCCTGACAATACTATTTAAAAACTCAGTTTCATGTTCTCAAACTTTCATAATTTGGGAAATCTGCAATAATAGTTTTATTTTGTATATAAACTTGTCTACATTTTAAAAAATAATTTCTGCAGTACTGTTATGTTAATGGATTAAAAACTATTTTATGCTCCTACCCTTTATAAATGCATTGTTATGAACACTAAAATTGTTTTTAGCTCTTAATTTGCATATGTTTCGGCTAGTATATATGTTCATGCCCGAAACAAATGCAAGAGCTAAGCGCTAGATTTAATGCATTAGGTTACAAAAATCTGCAATTTGTTTATTCTTAAAGCCAATGTATTACTGTATAAGTTGCACGATCACTAAATACAGAAAGAAAATGTGGGCAGATTTCTTAAATCGAAGGCCAGAGCATTAACTATTCATGGATTTGACCCCCAATTCGATTCTGGATATTCTTAGTGGTTGGGAGTATATTTTAAACTAGTTTTCAATCTAATTTACAAACATTAGGTTATGTTTACATTATTTACTTCGTGTTCCTGTTTACAAACGATTAAGTCCGCGTCTAAATTTTTTTACAGCACTTATAAAGAATTCCGTTTTTTTTTAAAAACTAACTGAACAGTTTGCTTGCCAGTGAAAGACGTTACCAGATTTGCATATTTTCTGGTTACGCTACTGCTATTACGCAACCCAAAGTACAAATACAACTGTTTGCACACCTTTTTGAATCGGTTTTGTCCGTGAAAATGAAGTAACGAAGCACGCATTTTCGTATAGAGTAGGATGGTTTCTCTATTTGCAGGTCACAATTTCTGTTCCTGCGCGTCCTTCCTTGTTATTGTTGGATCACGTGAAAGCTAGGTTAGTGCTCTCTCATTGGAGAGAGCGCCGTAGCGTCTGAAAACGTCCCCAGCTGTCTCAGAACTTAAAAAATCTGATTCACAAATCACGTGATTTGGTTGTTTTCCAATAACCTAAAACTGACTATTAGGTTTTTGCATTTTATGCATGTCCTTTTAATGGCTTATGGTTTCGTAAGTTAAACTCACGTCCGCCAGTTAATTATTTAATTTGAGATTTTTAAGCATAATCTTAATCAATTCTACGTCAGTTCCAGAATCAAGCAACGTAAAAAAACTTTTTTCTATTTTGCTTTTTAAATCCAAATGCGAAAACAGAAAATTGTTAAGTTATCCCTATCTTGTATAGTATATTTTTAATAACCTCTAGTTCTTTCATTTAGGGAAAAATACCTCATTTACATATCTAACGAAGTGCGCTATGTCATACAGAAATTTTACATTATGACTAAATTTTAAATCTTGAAATTGTTTCTCGAAGTATAAAAATTAGTGCTAAAATTATAAATGAATTGCTCATTAAACTTCCCAATCTGACTCGTTTAATTTTAAGAATTGTAGAGTTCTATAGGGGGAAGCAATGTTTATATGCTTTCAAGATGTTTTTTACATGGACGTTGGTGCTAAGCAGTTATGTATTAAAACTATGTGTTTAACAATCATTCGCCTCAAGGCTCTGCTCTGTGTATAAACATTTTATGTGGATAGAATTTCAAAACAATACAGAATTGGGTCACTTTTTATTGCTAGAATTTCTTTAGTAATCAATAACGAATTTTATTGCTGTAGTTCATAAAATACGCTTAAGTGCGTCTAAGTATAGATAAAATTGTTCTATTAAATGTTTAGCAATTACTGTAGAATTGCTATTTTCAAGTACTGACCAGTACCTTGGCTTTATTTCGCTAGTCTTTATTATAACCAAGGTTAAGACACTAAAATTCTACAGTAAATTAAAAGTAGTAAAGCAGTGTCACAGGAGGAATTTGTGCATAATTTTTAAGTAAAAATTTCAAAGTATTAAACTGGGTTGCATAACAGTAATAAACTAACTTTTAATGTAGATTAATTCTTATGCTTTGCTTAATCGGTGATATGATTATTTGATATGCTACCCTTTTAAGCAAATGGTCATATAATTCTTTATTCATCAGTTGAATTCGCTCCACTGAATGGTTGAGTTTCAGGATACTTTTCTGTGCCCAGCCCTGAGTTGGGCTCTACCACTTCAGAAGCTGCTAGGGAAATTCTTCATAGTTAAGAAACAAGAACCACAATACTCGACTTGCTACGTCTAGAGGTATCATTTCACTTGGGTGTGAGACCACGAACTGTTTAATGTGCCTTAGCCCTTTTTATTGAACTTCGGTTAAGCTGGGTGGCGAATTCTCTAACTTCGAATGATGAAAACGACACTCTAGCCGACCAGATCTCACCACCTTATCTCCGACTGGTTGTATTTCGGATTTGCCTAGTTTGCCATCGTGAGAAAAAAAATGACCATTGAGTTGTGTTTGTGTATGGTCAATAGCTCTGGTATCTAAATAATGGACTGTATAATTTTAAATATAAAAAAAGACTCTTTATTTTTTGTAGCTGATTCTTCTCATTCATTTTACAACTGCTCTCCTCAAAAGCAGTAACTCGACTCCTCTGTTTTTTTTTACATACAAAGATGGCGCTGCTGCAACAGCCCTTCATGGGTACGGAACAAGTTGCAAACAAACCGCTAAGAAACTAAACTCTGGTACGACAGCCCATTTAGGCTAAGGCCTACACTGCCCATCTGTTTTCTTGATCCCTTTGAGGCCCTGTTGTACAAAGTATGTCTCGATTAAGTGGTCACCCTAACGCGAAATCCCAAGTGTTTAGCTCCCAAGCATGCTTGGTACTCAGTTTATCGACACACTGAAGTGATGAAAAGCTAAGTGACCTTGCTCAGCCTGAAAAATCGAACCTCGTACGTGTGCCTTGGGAGCGTGACACGCTACCACTAAGCCACCGGGCTTCATCCACTAATGAACACTATATTTAAGATCGTTATAAGTTGCCTGTTGAAAAAACTAAATTGGTGCTTTTAAGTATTAATAGAGGCAATTGTCTGCTCTTTCAGGAGTCGACTTCAGCTGAAACCATCGCAGTCCTTCTACCTGATGCTGAGGAACCACACCGTGGTCGCCATGAGCAAGACCATGGCGGAGGTGTACAACGAGTACTGCGACGAGGATGGGTTTCTCTATGCCACATACGCTTCCCAGGAAATGTACGGGTGATGGCTTCCACTGCGCGCGAGCGTGAGTATATTCTGCCATTTTCTTTGCAGTAAGTAACTGTAGTGTTAATAGTTTCTTACTATATATCCAGTTTCCATTTTTAATTCTTTAGTTGAGCTTTAATACGAGAACTGTCTACTAATTGTAAATAAAATTTCAGTCTAAATACATATGTTCAAGTATTTACTGTCATGATCAGTCATGGCTCTTTATTAGTAGGGAAATAGAAATTTAAAGTTCATAGCTTTTCCATCCCAGCTATAATGCCAAAGAAGTCAGAGCTCTGATCTTTTCTAATTTCTGAAAGTAGCATTTAAGCTCTTTAAGTGAACTCTAAACTGTTTTGGTAGCATTTGATTTTAATCTCACACACACAAATGATCTCGGTGACCTTGAATGTTTTTAAAATGTATGTCTTGTTCAAATTTAACCTCGTAATAAATTTTTAAAAACTTTCATTTTACTGAAGGCTTATGTTTATGAAGGCAATAAGATTTGCTCTAAGTATTTTGTTACTGTACATTTAATTCTTTAAGATTAGAATTTTTAAATGCGAAAATTTAAATAAATTGCATTGAAATGATCATTTTTAAAGCCGAATGACTTCTTGCTAATGTAGTAAATTTAATAGCTAAAATCGAAGGTACTCGATAAATTCATAGGAATATGTGAATGTTCATTAAATGAAGTTTTTTAATATACCAGTATCTTGGTATCTATCTAATAGTATTATGTTCTTCGGAGCGCAAGATCGCTGGTTTGATTCCAGTTATATTAAGGATTTATTGAAGGAGATACGATAGTAGTTTATGCAGACCGTTGCGCAAACTGTGGTTTTTCCCTTCCGGCGCATATGGGTAATGCAGTGCATCCTTGCCAAGAATCCAAAAAGTGATCCGTTACAAAAACCCTCAGTCTCTTAGGTTCCCCATTATGATGATTCATATAGAAAGCATTCATTAACATAACCGATCTGCAAATAGAAATTTAGAATCCGAAATTCTACGTACACACACGTGCGCGATGGAGCACCTGATCTGTACCATATGTTATCAGGTATAGCTCCACCCAGTAATACATTTGTGTCAGTTCTCTTGAAAACAGAGTTGAATTTCAATAGATCTTCAAAGTTTGAAATTAAAAATTTGACAGAAAGATAACATCAACAAAACATTCCCGAAATTTTCACTATTGGAGATGACATAGGGTAAATATTCCACCAAAATTGTCCTTAAACACTCCATGTAACCTTGATTATGAAAATCAAGATCTTTTGATCGCGCGTGATCAAAGTAGACGGATATAAATAGACTATAACATAAACCTAATTATATTGCCTGCATATTTAAGTAGTTAAGTAGGAGTAAGTAATTGGGACAGACTTATATTATGTAGAAGTATAACACTCTCATGTTTTTAACTGCGCTTTTTAATGTAACATTGCATTTTTAACAATACTAAATGACTTCACATTGTCTACACGCAAATAATTAAGTTTAAATTTGCATGAACTGTATCGGATTGAGCATTTAAGTATTAGAGTGCAATGAGCTCATTCATTTAGTATTCTGCAGCAGCTTTATCTGTGCGCAGTAGTCAACACGATTAAGAAAATTGCAAGGCTTCTAAATGTGTGAGAGATTACGAAAATGTGGATGTTTGTGCATAGGTAATAACTGCTTAAAAGAAAGTATTTGCAATAAACTGCCTCACAGTTTACTAGTAAGCCCGTCTGCCACTCTACCGCAATGCTAAAGTTCGCCTTAAAAATCACCTTCCTTCGCATAAGACTTCTATCATAATTCATAGGTGACTCGATTTATGATTCATACCTAATTAACTATTCAGAATAATAAAAAAATGAAAGTTTATGTCTTAATAAAAGATTGTTCTCTCTACAGGTGCAGTGAAGCGGGCTGCAAAGGAGACGGCATAATTCTCCCTCTTGTCTCTTTCGCCGTCAGATTGTGGGAAGTGTGCATTGTATTTACTTTTAAACTGCCATGTGTGAATCTGGACTTCGTATACATCATGTACTGTGATATTTTCAGGACTCATCTTCATTTTAATAAAGGTTTTTTTGGTTAGGTGAAGCTGCGCTTTGTCTTTTTACTAAAACAAAATGAAAACTGCACGATTTATGTTTTAGGGTTGTGTTAAGCTTAAATGTGTATATTAAGGCTAACCGTCATTTAAAGATACAAGTATTCTTTGAAGTAGTTCTTGCGTTCGATCAGAGCCGTTGAATAGCTGGAGGTGAATGTAACATTGCTCAATCAACTCTGTTGCGGGGCCATGGGCTTTTTAGATGAATTTTTCTCTCGTGTAACCCTTAATTCAAGCCCATATTAAATTCGAATTGAAAGTAATTTCTTTTTAAAGTTAAGGGCTAATTGAAACAACTAAATTTCCTAATTTGCGACAACTTTATCGTTGTAGATCTTCTCTTTGTGCGAAAAGCAGAAAGAAATTAAACTAATAATGAAACCTCTATACTGCGTCATATTTGTTTTATTATGGATTAGCTCCAGATTTTTTCAGGATTGAGTGAACCGGATCATGTGTAAAAGTATTTATGTTTACATTTCGTAAGCAAAAAATATTACTAATACCAGTTTCTTGGTTTATAAAAATTTACTTTTAAACTCGGATTCAACTTTTCTTAGTTAAATTTTTCTTGGCATTGAAACTGCTTAGGAGTTGAAGTTTTTTGGAATTAAGTTGCATTTACAAACGGCTATGGGAGAATGATGCTTTTTCTGATGCCAGACTTCAGAACCAAAATGATTTTGAAAGAATTGTCTTTGATACATTGAAAAGTTTATATGTGGTAGCAACATTTAATTCTATCTGGTGTTTTCATTAGTGTTCCTTAACGGCTTACAATTTGGAAAAGAAACAGTAAACCAATTTCATAGTAATACAAGCCATAACTGAGGTGAACCAATGCCTATGGAGAAACGTTAATTAAAAACTTCTAGAGTAACTTTTCAAACTAGTTTTTACCCAGTTGTCAGCCTAATGAGTAATATGCTATGGATTTTGGTTCGGCGGTTCACAACTTCCCGATTTGGATGTTTGTGGTGGTTAGGAATCATTTCAACTGTAGGTCCCGCGCTCTAATTTGCCCTCCAAATAAATGAGTGAGCGATAAACAAGCCAATCACTTTCTTAATGTGGTGGTCTTCTACGTGTGGTTTTTAAAATAAAATTGTTAAGATTACCATTTTACACTTTTAAGTTTTCATAGGTAAATACACTTTATTAAACGCATGTGTTTTATTTATATATCTAATTGAATTACAAAAATGTAAGAAAGTATACAAAAGGTGGGCTAATTAACTTTTGTCATAATTTCCTTATCCCGAATAACACTATGCATCAAAATGTGCGTATGTACTCCAACGAATTGTCTTTAAAACAGTTAAACTAGATGTCTCTTTCAGACTCTTTGTTAGAAACGAAAATCACGACTATAAATGATTTAAATCGCGTGGTGAAGAAAAGATGTTATAACTGAAAAGAAAACTTTCGCAATGATTGGATTTAAAACTTTCTTAAAATTTTGGTAACAGAAATTATTTTCTAATATTAAAAGAATTTTGGGACCGGTGTAATTGTATAAATGTCTTTGATATGAAAAGAATACACAAATGCGAAATAATCTCCATATTATATGTAACATCCTGTTCGCTGTGCAATTTTTAAATCAATTTCAAGTTAAATCAAATTTAAACTATAACACCAACCTGACAGTCTTATTCTCAAAACTGATTTAAAAATATTTTTTATTTAAGAAATTGTCGCTTGATAATATAATTAAGCTTTTATGTAATTGAAATAACTTTTCACTTACGGTGAAATAACTACTAGTTAAATTATCGCGTGGTTTCACCGTAAACCTTAACAATTTTTCTGTCCTTATTTACACTTTTTTTTTAGGTAATTTTCTTAGTTTTTTCAAGTTTTGCTTTTATTGTTCTGATTCAGACATTTCAACACTAACAATAATAGCAGGGAAAACTGATTACTTTATAAAAATCAGTTGAAACGTATTCAAATCAAAAAATACCACGGAGAAAAAGTTCGTTAGTTTTAAATTCGCTTAAAAGTGCACTGCGAACCGGGTATGATGTTCGACATTGATTTTATTTTGCTTGAGCAAGATATGATAGTGTATCCTCGTAAACAAATGAACTTATTTGTCATTGGAATGTATGTTAGAGGCATTTGTGAGGTTCAATATATAATTTTAGAGACTGCTATTTGAATCTGCATTATTTCAGTCTCCATTTTTCGTTCACGATTCAAGCCAAACGATTGGCGCTTTGACTATAAGCTCAAAATGTAGTGTCTTAAAATCCCACCTCGGGATTTTATGTGTAGTGGCTCGGACTCCTTCTTGCACTGTAAAGTTCCGGTCTAAAATGTATATGAAAAAAGTAAAAACAAACCAATAAGCAGTTCATGGGTTCGATTCTCCCATAAAGCATGAAACAATTCAGAATCCACTTTAATTCGTAAGTAACAGTCGAAATAATCCTCGTTTATAACAGGACACCATTAAGCGACAAATATAGTTAATACCGCTTCTAACATGATACACAGATGCAATGCGAGTGATTTCAGTGTAATTACTGATCTCAATTGGCACGATTATATTTTTAAATAGAATATGTACATTAAAACTTTTAATGTTAACTTGTGTGTATGTTCTTTCATATCAAAATTTTTTTTTTTTTTTTTTTTTTTTTGGAAAAGTAAGAAAAAAAATTCTTGTGTGTAAAATAGAAAAAAATGACTCGGTCAGAAATTGTCATACATTTTCATCTGATCGAACATTTCCAAAAGTATTAGAAGAGACGGTCTGAATAACTCATTTGAAGTAACCTATTTTTTTTTTAAGAAGTTTGTTTGATACACAAGTAAAGAGAACTCAGTCGTCCGTCGATAGCTCAGTTGGCAGAGCGGTGGACTGTAGAGGTTTATCACTGGTATCCATAGGTCGCTGGTTCGACTCCGGCTCGACGGAAAAATATTTTTTAATTAATGAGTAAATATTTTCATCCCGCTATGTTTTATTAATATGTTCTGCTTTAGAATATTTAAAGATATCTTAATTTTTACAATAACTTGTAAACATATTTTTGTACATGTTTCATCGGAAAATCCCTTAAATTCCATTATTTTGGACTTAGAAAAATTAATTTATGACTTGGTCATTTAAAAATAACTTTTCATAGATTTATGCAAAACCTATGATGCATTTTTCTGTGAAAATAACAAAGCACTTTATCAAAATTTACATACTTTTCTAACAATATTTTGCCCTAACATACATTTTCTTATTAAATATTAATGTAAAATATTCTTACAGAAATATATAAATATTTTCAGTAAGAAAATAAAACAATGAAGCTATTAAATTCCCTTTTAATTTATTAGTGTATCTATTCAAGATGAAAAATTTACTGCAAAACTTTAGATTACAACTTTTTTTCGAAATTCATGTGTCATAAATTTGAAAAATAAGCGTCTTAAAAAGTCTAAAATTTTTGCCTCTTATTGTCTAATAAATTACTTAGATGATATTTATTGTGTAGGTACAATAGGGAAATACCCTTTAAACCTATTTATCATGTCCACATCTTCCAAAAAATCTTATATAAAAATAAACACTATGATAAACATAGTGAGAGACTCTTTTCTCGCCAATTTTTCTAAAAATAAAGTTTTCAGATATTCATCAGCAATCGTAATGGGTGAAATATGGCGCCAAATTAGTACTAAAATATAGCAGTCATCAAACGAAGACAAAATGGCGGCTTTTATAAGCCACTAAATCTAATTGCAAATAAAGACCATTTATGCAGATTTACAATTTGAATTTCTGTAAAAGTAGAACAAAATGAACTTGTTAATAGAGGAAAAATATTTTTGAACAGAATTTTATATAAAATCACGTAATATAATAATAAAATAAATTGAAATAGGTAAATGTGCTTAATATAATAGTAACCTAATTACAGTAAAAAAATTTTAATTAAATTCATTATTAATCAAAATTTTGAATTAACAGATTAAGATTTGAATTATTGTATAAAGTTAAGAGATCAAGATGTTTTTGAAGATTACCATAAATATTAAAAATAACTTTCAAAAAATTCGAAAAAAAAAATGCGATGAAATTCAGTACACAAAATGATTTCAATTCATTAAAAATTATTATGAAGAGTAAACCCACCGATGTCAATAACAGTACTTAGTTAATCATATATCTGAGTGTATTTGTCCTCTACGTTATAATAAACCAATAAAATACTCAATAACGTAATTCTTAACTTTCCTAAATTACTACCTCTTTTTTAAAATTGATCATTATTAATGAATTGAAGTATATATAGCATTTAATTTTTAATTTAAATTTCGATATGTTCAAATTTAATTCGGCCCTCTAACGAACAGGTAGAAAAACCATTCCCACAATGTCGCCAACTGATACTTTTATTCAAGAAACAGCTTTTAGTTGAGGCGTGAATTCTTTGTCAATTTTATTTTCAACCAATAAGTAAAATTGTAAACTGTTTCAGGATGTCGACAGCTCTGATCACAATATTAACTAAACATTTTTTTAATCATAATGAATATTTTCAGTGATTTCGTAAATTGGCATCGTCAGAAACCGGAATGAATTAACCTAAATATCGAATACCAGTTTTGTGTTTGATTGAAAAGTAAGAATCGACTAGTAATCCGTCGATAGCTCAGTTGGCAGAGCGGTGGACTGTAGAGGGTTTTCGTAGACATCCATAGGTCGCTGGTTCGACTCCGGCTCGGCGGAGAAACATTTTTTATACTTTTCCTATCACAACGAAATTTTTCACCTCTTTATTTCTAATATTGTCTTTGATGAATGAAAATTTATTTATAATATTTGAAACTATTATGGTGGTTTGTTGAATATATCACTCTGAATAAAACTGATAAAAATATAGAAATATGTTTTATTCATATTAGTTTTGATAAGGTTAAAATTGTATTTAAATTTTTAACTATTTTTCTTGTGATGAAAAAACTATTGAATTTTATTTCGTTAGAAGCTTAAATTAGGATGATTTTCCTAATTCTGTGATATTTCTCCTAATTCTTACATTTGATGCTTTAAAATAAATATATTTTTAATTAAGAATTTGATTTTGAAAAGGAACATATGCATACAACTATGAATTTGAACAATTTACGTATATATTATATATACTAGTGAAAAATAATATAAAAATACATAGTAATAAAGTTTCGATTCCCAAATTTAAACTTAATAAATCATAAAATGTTGCAACGTAAAGGAATACATTTAATTATTAATTGAAATTTTAGAATTTAACTTTTCGAATGCTTTTTTAATAGTAAATTTAAAAATAAAACTACCTTATCATCGAACACATGATTAAAATACATTTGATTTTATGTGGAAACTATATTTATGTCTTCAATATGTGTCGTTTTTATTTTTTTACTGTAACAAATCAGTATTGAAGTTGTTAAAGGTAAAAGAAAAACCATTCCAAAAATGTTGAAAAAAAGTATGGCGCTTACAGGTTCCTCATTTTCTGCTCATTAGAATTAGAAATCAAGAATTGATAACCGTCGAAGTTTAAATTGTTAACCTTTAAAAAAAAAGAGGTTAATTGAAAATCATAATTAAAATCTTTGCTACGATTGCCTTTGAAGTTCCTCCAATCTAGGTCTGGATTATAATTTGTGTCGGAAATGATTATTTTCTAATACTTAAAGAGTTCTGCGTCTAGTTGTGTTTGATTTGGTTGGAATCTACTTTCAAATTTAGGTCCCGATCCAAATAGCCCTCATACGCAAAAACGGAAGGAACCACGAACCCTACAACTGTTCTTGGGTTCTACTCCCACATCAAGTGTGCTTGCATTTATTCGGAGTCCACTTTAAATCACAGATCACGGTCGAAGTAATCTTCGCGTATAAAAAATGACAAAAGAACTACAGTCTTCATAGAGTTTCCAATATGGTTCTCATATTGGAAATACTAGAAATTAAATTTATCTATGACAGTTTTTTTTTTTTTTTTTTTTTCAGAACAGGCTTTTTAGGGAGTTTGCTCCAGGTTCACGCATAGTCATCGCTAAACAGTGCATGAGAGGAGAGATTCCATGTGCATGCGTCACGTGATGCTGATTCATTGGGAATAAAGATGGAATTTGTGCATTGAAACACTCAATGCTGCACAAGTTTTGTAAGCGGGTTTTTTGCTTTTGTGTCAAATTTTTTTCTTTAATTAATAGAAAATAATTTGCGTCATGTAAAATAAATGTCTGATTAGAAATTGGAAAGCAATTCATTTTCATCACATCAAACACTTCCAAAGTATTAGGAGAGACATAATCTGAATAACTCGTTTGAAGTAACCTACATTTTAAAGAACAGATTCTTGGTTAATACACTAGTAAAAAGCACTCAGTCATCCGTCGATAGCTCAGTTGGCAGAGCGGTGGACTGTAGAGGTTTATCACTGATATCCATAGGTCGCTGGTTCGACTCCGGCTCGACGGAAACGATTATTTTTGTTATTTAAAAAGAGAGTAAGTTTTCTGGAAAATCCCGCTTTTTTTTTTTATCAATGCTCTCATTTATAATTTTTTAAAGATGCTTTAATTTTTACAATAGCTTATAAATACATTTAATCGTCGGAAAATCTCTAAAACCTCATTATGTTTGGAAATTTTATATTTTTTGCTTTTATTGATTTTAAATATTAATTTAAAAAAACAGTTTTATTTTGTTAATTTGATAATTTTAAAAGCATTTTTTAGTTTTTTTACAAAGCCTATAAGCCCCAACGATTCGAAGAAAATAACAAAGCAATTATACAAATTTTCCCAATTTTCCAAACACTATTTTATTCCGAAATGTCATTTATTTTTACCGTATTAAATGTTAACATTAAAATATTAAAAAAATATACCTATTTAACAGAAAGTAATGCTAAATCTCTGAAATACTAATTCAAATTTTAAATGCCTCCATCCAAAATAAAAAATGTATTTCTGCACTGCAAAGTTTTAGAATATTCTTTTCTTTTAAATTAGGATTTTAAGGATTTGAAAACAAACATTATAAAAAATCCCTAAAACTGTTCAACATATTTAATATATTAATTATTTATTACTTAAAGATTGTTTATATGTTATACATGAGTTCATTATATGAATATTATAAAATTTTGAATTTATTTTTCAGCGAAATTCGATGGGAAATTTCAATATGAAATATATATCAATTAATTTAAGTAAATGATTTGTCTGAGCAGATGAAAACAAGTGTAATAAACTTATATGTAACAATTAATTATGATATAAACAGAGTTAGCAATTACTGTATTTATTCCAAATATTTTTAATGAACAAATTAAGATTTATTATGATCAAACATGTTAGTCCAAAAAATTAAATATTCAGATAAAATGCTATAAATGCTAAGCCGATCAGGCAGCCAAATGGATAGGCTCTTGCCTTCGATTCAACAGTTCGTGGGTTCAAATCCCACCTTGAGCATTCATGTTTGATATGGTTCGGAATCCACTTTAAGCCATAGGTCCCCGTCTAATTAGCCCTCGTGTGCAAGAAATGGCTGTTGAGCGACAAACCAACTATAAATGCTAAAAAAAATACATCGCCGAGAACTGGAAAAAATAACATCAAAATCAGAAATTAATTTGAATTTATTATAAATCCATATGGATTAAATGCTGATATTTCTTTCTAAAAGTACCGAGTTTAGTACATATTTATCAGAATAGTCACCTTTTCTGTCATAATTAAGTACCCAATAGCATAATGGGAATTACATTCTGATATTATTATCTCATAATTAAAATTAAACTTTAATAATAATTTTAAACTGTGTATAGGTTAATTTCGAATGATATATTTCCATATTTTTTTCTTGAGGAGCCCCTAAGTAATAGGTAAGAAGAAAATTCCCACAATGTCACTTAACTGAGATTTCTATAACAAGTACACTAATTTGAATTCTGCGTCGTAATTTTTTTAATCAAATAAAGTTATCAATTTTTAACACTTTTACCTACCCATTTTCCAATATTAGTTGTTTAGAGCACAATGCTTATATTTTATTATTATGTTCTGCTTTCGAATATCTAAAGATATCTTAATTTTCACATTAACTTTTATATTTAAATATACATGTTTAATCGGAAAATCTCTTAAATTTCATTATTTTGGACGTATAAAAATTAATTTTTTGCTTAGTTATTTAAAAAATGACTTTTTATAGATTTTTAGAAATCCTATGATGTATTTTTCTGTGAAAATAACAAAGCACTTTATCAAAATTTACATTATTTTCTAACAATATTTTGTCCTAACATACGACATTTTCTTATTAAATATTAATGTAAAATATTCTTACAGAAAATATTTATATTTTTCACAAGGAAATATTACAATAAAGCTATTAAATTCCCCTTCAATTTATTAGTTTATCTATTCAAAATGAAAAATTTACTTCAGTTTCTGCAAAACTTTAGATTACATCTTTTTTTCGGAATTCATGTGACATAAATTTGAAAGTAAGCGTCTTAAAAAAAGTTTTTGCCTCTTATTGTATGCTAAATCACTTAGATAATATTTATTGTACAGATACAACGGAGAAATATACATGAAATCTATTTACTTTGTTCATATGTTCCAAAGATTCTTTTATAAAAATGAACACTGTGATTAAGATGGTAACTCTTTTCTCGTCAGTTATACTAAAAATGTAAAAAAAAAGAATTTAGATATTCATCAGCAATCGTAATGGGTGAAAACTGGTGCCAAATTAGTGCTGCTAAAATATAGCAGTCATCAAAATAAGACAAAATTTAAAAACCTGTAACAGTAATTGCAAATAAAGACACCATTTATAAAGATTTATTTCAATTTTTTAAAAAAAATGGAACAAAATAAAAGAATTATTTATGTTAATAGAGGGAAAAAAAAGATTTTATGTAAAATGAATTCTATATAGAATTGTGATACAAATATATAAAATGAAATAGGTAAATGTGCTATATATAAATAGGCAAAAATAATATTATAACCTAATAAACATACTTAATTAAAGCATAAAAAACTAAAATTAAATTCATGATTAATATTCAATTCTTTTGAATTAACAGATTAAAATTTGAATTATAGTATAAAGTTCAAAGACCAAAATGATTTTGAAAACTACCATAAATGTTAAAAAAAATTAAATTTCAAAAATTCGAAAAGGAATGGTTGGAAATTCAGCACAGAAAATGATTTCAATTGATTAAAAATTAATATGAAGTCAACTCAGTTGCTAATAACAGTGCTTAGTTTACCAAACACCTGAGTGTATTTGTCTTTGATGTTATAATAAACTAACAAAATTTTAGCTCATTCGTAAAGTGGCATCGTCAGAAACCGGAATGAATTAACCTAAATATCGAATACCAGTTATGTGTTTGATTGAAAAGTAAAAACCGACTAATGATCCGTCGATAGCTCAGTTGGCAGAGCGGTGGACTGTAGAGGTTCATCACTGATATCCATAGGTCGCTGGTTCGACTCCGGCTCGACGGAAACGATTATTTTTGTTATTTAAAAAGAGAGTAAGTTTTCTGAAAAAGCCCGTTTTTTTTTTTTTTTTTTTTTTTTTTTAATCTATGTTCTCATTTACAATTTTTAAAGATGCTTTAATTTTTGCAATAGCTTATATATACATTTAATCGTCGGAAAACCTCTAAAACCTCATTATGTTTGGAAATTATATATTTTTTGCTTTTATTAATTAAAAAAAACAGTTTTATTTTGTTGATTTCATATTTAAATTAAAAAACCATTTTTTAGTTTTCTTACAAATCCTGTAATGCAACTCCATTCGATGAAAATAACAAAGCACTTATACAAATTTTCCCAATTTTTTAAACATTATTTTATTTCGAAATGTCATTTATATTTATCGTATTAATTAGTAACATTAAAACATTAAAAATATATATCTATTTAACGGAAAATAATACCAAATCTCTGAAATACTGTTTAAAACTTTAAACGCATCCATCTAAAATGAAAAATGTATTCCTGCACTGCAAAATTTTAGAATATTCTTTTCTTTTAAATTAGCATTTTATGGATTTGAAAACAAGCGTCATAAAAAACCCTAAAACTGTTCAACATATTTAATATATAAATTATTTATCATACTTAAAGAGTGTTTTACAGGAACAAAACAGATCGATTTGGTATCATCCAATTATATTTATTCTGTTCTTATATTCTGAAAAACATGTAAGATAACAGTGAACACCACGATTGAGATGGGGATATTTTTCTCCCCAAATCTACTGTTTATAAAAAAAGATTTTAAATACTCATCATCAATGGTAATGGGTGAAAACTGGCGTTATACTAGCTATGCAAAAAATGTAGCAATGATCAAAGAAAGACGAAATGGTGATTTTTATAATCTTCTAATCCGAATTGCATAGAAAAACACTATTTATCCAAAATTATAATTTAAATTATTGAATAAATTCAACTAAATTGTTGATTTAATTATATGAATATTATAAAATTCTGTATGTGTATTTTTCAGCACAATTCGTTGCGAAATTCTGATATGAAGTTATATTAATTGGTTTAAGTATATGATTGGCTGAGCACAGATGAAAATAAGTATAATAAACTTATTAACAAATATGTGTAACTGCAATTAATAATGATATAAACAGTTAGCAATAACGAAACTTATTCCAAAGGTTTTTAATTAACATATTAAGATTAATCAAACATTTTAGTCCAAAAAATTAAATATTAAATTAAAATACTATAAATACTAAAAAATATTCATAGTCGAGACTCGAAAAAAAATAACATCAAAATCAGAAAGTAATTTATTATAAATCCATATGGATTAAATGCAGGTATTTCTTTCTAAAAGTACCGAGTTTAGTACATATTTATCAGAATAGTCACCTTTTCTGTCATAATTAAGTACTCAATAGCATAATGGGAATTACATTCTGATATTATTATCTCTTAATTGAAATTGAGCATTATTAATAATTTTGGACTGTGTATAAGTTAATTTCAAATGATATATTTTCCTATTTAATTCTTGAGGGGCCCCTAAGTAATAGGTAAGAAGAAAATTCCCACAATGCCACTTAACTGAGATTTCTAAATAACAAATACACTAATTTGAATTCTGTGTCGTAATTTTTTCAATCAAATAAAGTCACCGATTTTTAACCCTTTTATCCACCTTTTTTCGGATATTAGCAATTTCGATCACAATGTTTATATAAGCAATTTTTTAATCATGGTGAACTTTTATGAAATCAGGCCGCATACGAAAGGAGTCTTCGCCGGCAAAAATTTCCCAAACAACATCGATATTAATGCAGTGTCAGTCTTGTCAGTCTAAGATAAGAATAACTTCCGCCTGTTTGTGCCTGTCTGTTGCCGGTAAAATAGATATTTGCTCGATTTTCGATTGAACAAGCGACAGGAAACGCACCTATTATGATTTACTGAACGCCTTGGTGACGATTTTCACGATCTTTTTTGCTGTTATTTTATAAATGACATCATATATTATTTAAATTTTATAAATTTAATTTAAACGTTGATTTAATATAAAAAAATTAGTTATATTAAAAAATTGAAAATCAAATTCATACAAAATTTGAAAGTAATTAAATGATTTAAATCAACTCTTTCTGTTCTGTTAAGCTTAAATGCTGCAGCTTCACGTTGTTTACTGATAGAATAGTTTTCTGTGAAGTGGTAAGTCAAAGGTTCAATGAATACATTGTAAAATAGCGGGAAATGTGCGCTATTCTGTTGCGTCCTTTACTGGAACACCTTTGTAATCAGTGAGTATCAACCTTATTACGAAAAATCAAAGTGGAAGATAATTTGTAAGTTCAATTCCCGTATTTGCCATTGAAATGCAATGTTATCTCATTATTATATATTTTAACTATCGCTAATATATAATTTTAGACTCTCCGGTAATGTAGAATCAATAATTAGCAATATGACTTCTTAGTTCAGAAGTTTAATTTGAATAGTTTAGAATTTTAAGGTTTTGACCATCAACAGTAATGACTTTGAAACCCACCTCTGATTTGTTAGATTTGTATTGTGCATTGGAATCTACTTTAAACTTTAGGTCAAACTCCAAAGAGGACTCATATGCAAAAAAAATGACTTAACCAGGAACAGTTATGTTTGTGTGTATCAGTTATGTTCGTTAGTATCAGTTATGTTCGTGTGTATCAGTTATGTTCGTGTGTATCAGTTATGTTCGTGTGTATCAGTTATGTTCGTTAGTATCAGTTATGTTCGTGTGTATTCGGAGTCGACTTTAAATTACAGATAAAGGTCGAAGATTATTATCTTCGCATACAAAAAAAATGACCATTGAAGTACGAAGTTGATAGAGCTTCTAATTTGATTCTTAGATGAAATACTAGAAACATACTTTTACTGATTATTTATATGCATTTTCATATGGTAATTTATATTTTTAAGAACACAAGGTTTTCAGAGAGTTATATCTAGGTTCGTGCATAGTTATCGCACATTTGTGCATGATACGCGAGATTCCATAGCCCCGTGTCACGTTGTTATTGGGGGAATAAAGATGGAATTCATGCATTGAAACATTCAATGCTGCTCAAATTATGTAAATGTCTTTTTTGGTTTTATATCAAAGTTTTTTTTTTTTTTTAAATTAAAAGATAATTTGCGTCATGTAAAATAAATTTGCGTTTAGAAATTGAAAAGTTATACATTTTCATCACATCAAATACTTCTAAAGAATTACGAGATACATCATCTGAATAACTCGTTCGAAAAGTAACCTACATTTTTAAGAACAGTTTCTTCATTAAAACAGCATTAAAGAGCACTCACTCGTCCGTCGATAGCTCAGTTGGCAGAGCGGTGGACTGTAGAGGTTCATCACTGGTATCCATAGGTCGCTGGTTCGACTCCGGCTCGACGGAAACGATTATTTTTGTTATTTAAAAAGAAAGTAAGTTTTCTGGAAAAGCCCGTTTTTTTATTTTTTTTATCAATGTTCTCATTTACAATTTTTAAAGATGCTTTAATTTTTGCAATAGCTTATATATATATACGATTAAATAATCGTCGGAAAACCTCTAAAACCTCATTATGTTTGGAAATTATATATTTTTTGCTTTTAATGATTTTAAATTAAATATTCATTAAAAACAGCTTCATTTTGTTTATTTAACTTTTAGTTTTAAAAGCATCTTTATTTATTTATTTTTTTATTTCTTACAAAACATACAATGCAACTATTAGATGAAAATAACAAAGCACTTATACAAATTTTCCCAATTTTTTAAACATTATTTTATTCCGAAATGTCATTTATATTTACCGTATTAATTAGTAACATTAAAAATATATATCTATTTAACGGAAAATAATATCAAATCTCTGAAATACTGTTTGAAACTTTAAACGCATCCATCCAAAATGAAAAATGTATTTCTGCACTGCAAAATTTTAGAATATTCTTTTCTTATAAATTAGCATTTTATGGATTTGAAAACAAGCGTCATAAAAAACCCTAAAACTGTGTGTGTTCAACATATTTAATATATAAATTATTTATCATACTTAAAGAGTGTTTTACAGGAACAAAATAGATCGATTTGGTATCATCCAATTATATTTATTCTGTTCTTATATTCTGAAAAACATGTAAGATAACAGTGAACACCACGATTGAGATGGGGATATTTTTCTCCCCAAACCCTTTGTTTATAAAAAAAGATTTTAAATACTCATCATCAATGGTAATGGGTGAAAACTGGCGTTATACTAGCTATGCAAAAAAAGTAGCAATGATCAAAGAAAGACCAAATGGTGGTTTTTATAATCTTCTAATCCGAATTGCATAGAAAAACACCATTTATCCAAAATTATAATTTAAATTATTGAATAAATTCAACTAAATTGTTGATTTAATTATATGAATATTATAAAATTCTGTATGTGTATTTTTCAGCACAATTCGTTGCGAAATTCTGATATGAAGTTATATTAATTGGTTTAAGTATATGATTGGCTGAGCACAGATGAAAATAAGTATAATAAACTTATTAACAAATATGTGTAACTGCAATTAATAATGATATAAACAGAGTTAGCAATAACGAAACTTATTCCAAAGGTTTTTAATTAACATATTAAGATTTATTATGATCAAACATTTTAGTCCAAAAAATTAAATATTCAGATAAAATGCTATAAATGCTAAGCCGATCAGGCAGCCAAATGGATAGGCTCTTGCCTTCGATTCAACAGTTCGTGGGTTCAAATCCACCTTGAGCATTCATGTTTGATATGGTTCGGAATCCACTTTAAGCCATAGGTCCCGTCTAATTAGCCCTCGTGTGCAAGAAATGGCTGTTGAGCGACAAACCAACTATAAATGCTAAAAAAATACATCGCCGAGAACTGGAAAAAATAACATCAAAATCAGAAAGTAATTTATTATAAATCCATATGGATTAAATGCAGGTATTTCTTTCTAAAAGTACCGAGTTTAGTACATATTTATCAGAATAGTCACCTTTTCTGTCATAATTAAGTACTCAATAGCCTAGTGGGAATTACATTCTGATATTTTTATCTCTTAATTGAAATTGAGCATTATTAATAATTTTAAACTGTGTATAAGTTAATTTCGAATGATATATTTTCCTATTTAATTCTTGAGGGGCCCCTAAGTAATAGGTAAGAAGAAAATTCCCACAATGCCACTTAACTGAGATTTCTAAATAACAAATACACTAATTTGAATTCTGTGTCGTAATTTTTTTAATCAAATAAAGTTATCAATTTTTAACACTTTTACCTACCCATTTTCCAATATTAGTTGTTTAGAGCACAATGCTTATATTTTATTATTATGTTCTGCTTTCGAATATCTAAAGATATCTTAATTTTCACATTAACTTTTATATTTAAATATACATGTTTAATCGGAAAATCTCTTAAATTTCATTATTTTGGACGTATAAAAATTAATTTTTTGCTTAGTTATTTAAAAAATGACTTTTTATAGATTTTTAGAAATCCTATGATGTATTTTTCTGTGAAAATAACAAAGCACTTTATCAAAATTTACATTATTTTCTAACAATATTTTGTCCTAACATACGACATTTTCTTATTAAATATTAATGTAAAATATTCTTACAGAAAATATTTATATTTTTCACAAGGAAATATTACAATAAAGCTATTAAATTCCCCTTCAATTTATTAGTTTATCTATTCAAAATGAAAAATTTACTTCAGTTTCTGCAAAACTTTAGATTACATCTTTTTTTCGGAATTCATGTGACATAAATTTGAAAGTAAGCGTCTTAAAAAAAGTCTTAAAGTTTTTGCCTCTTATTGTATACGAAATCACTTAGATAATATTTATTGTACAGATACAACGGAGAAATATCCTTTAAATCTATTTACTTTGTTCATGTGTTCCAAAGATTCTTTTATAAAAATGAACACTGTGATTAAGATGGTAACTCTTTTCTCGTCAGTTATACTAAAAATGTAAAAAAAAGAATTCAGATATTCATCAGCAATCGTAATGGGTGAAAACTGGTGCCAAATTAGTGCTGCTAAAATATAGCAGTCATCAAAATAAGACAAAATTTAAAAACCTGTAACAGTAATTGCAAATAAAGACACCATTTATAAAGATTTATTTCAATTTTTAAAAAAAAATGGAACAAAATAAAAGAATTATTTATGTTAATAGAGGGAAAAAAAAGATTTTATGTAAACTGAATTCTATATAGAATTGTGATACAAATATATAAAATGAATTAGGTAAATGTGCTATATATAAATAGGCAAAAATAATATTATAACCTAATAAACATACTTAATTAAAGCATAAAAAACTAAAATTAAATTCATGATTAATATTCAATTCTTTTGAATTAACAGATTAAAATTTGAATTATAGTATAAAGTTCAAAGACCAAAATGATTTTGAAAACTACCATAAATGTTAAAAAAAATTAAATTTCAAAAATTCGAAAAGGAATGGTTGGAAATTCAGTACAGAAAATGATTTCAATTGATTAAAAATTAATATGAAGTCAACTCAGTTGCTAATAACAGTGCTTAGTTTACCAAACACCTGAGTGTATTTGTCTTTGATGTTATAATAAACTAATAAAATTTCAGCTCATTCGTAAAGTGGCATCGTCAGAAACCGGAATGAATTAACCTAAATATCGAATACCAGTTTTGTGTTTGATTGAAAAGTAAAAACCGACTAATGATCCGTCGATAGCTCAGTTGGCAGAGCGGTGGACTGTAGAGGTTCATCACTGATATCCATAGGTCGCTGGTTCGACTCCGGCTCGACGGAAACGATTATTTTTGTTATTTAAAAAGAGAGTAAGTTTTCTGGAAAAGCCCGTTTTTTTTTTTTTTTTTTTTTTTTTTTTTTAATCTATGTTCTCATTTACAATTTTTAAAGATGCTTTAATTTTTGCAATAGCTTATATATACATTTAATCGTCGGAAAACCTCTAAAACCTCATTATGTTTGGAAATTATATATTTTTTGCTTTTTATTAATTAAAAAAAACAGTTTTATTTTGTTGATTTGATATTTAAATTAAAAAACCATTTTTTAGTTTTCTTACAAATCCTGTAATGCAACTCCATTCGATGAAAATAACAAAGCACTTATACAAATTTTCCCAATTTTTTAAACATTATTTTATTTCGAAATGTCATTTATATTTACCGTATTAATTAGTAACATTAAAAATATATATCTATTTAACGGAAAATAATACCAAATCTCTGAAATACTGTTTAAAACTTTAAACGCATCCATCCAAAATGAAAAATGTATTTCTGCACTGCAAAATTTTAGAATATTCTTTTCTTATAAATTAGCATTTTATGGATTTGAAAACAAGCGTCATAAAAACCCCTAAAACTGTTCAACCTATTTAATATATAAATTATTTATCATACTTAAAGAGTGTTTTACAGGAACAAAACAGATCGATGTGGTATCATCCAATTATATTTATTCTGTTCTTATATTCTGAAAAACATGTAAGATAACAGTAAATACCACGATTGAGATGGGGACATTTTTCTTCCCAAATCTACTGTTTATAAAAAAAGATTTTAAATACTCATCATCAATGGTAATGGGTGAAAACTGGCGTTATACTAGCTATGCAAAAAATGTAGCAATGATCAAAGAAAGACCAAATGGTGGTTTTTATAATCTTCTAATCCGAATTGCATAGAAAAACATCATTTATCCAAAATTATAATTTAAATTATTGAATAAATTCAACTAAATTGTTGATTTAATTATATGAATATTATAAAATTCTGTATGTGTATTTTTCAGCACAATTCGTTGCGAAATTCTGATATGAAGTTATATTAATTTGTTTAAGTATATGATTGGCTGAGCAGATGAAAATAAGTATAATAAACTTATTAACAAATATGTGTAACTGCAATTAATAATGATATAAACAGTTAGCAATAACGAAACTTATTCCAAAGGTTTTTAATTAACATATTAAGATTAATCAAACATTTTTGTCCAAAAAATTAAATATTAAATTAAAATACTATAAATACTAAAAAATATACATAGCCAGACTCGAAAAAAAATAACATCAAAATCAGAAAGTAATTTATTATAAATCCATATGGATTAAATGCAGGTATTTCTTTCTAAAAGTACCGAATTTAGTATATATTTATCAGAATAGTCACCTTTTCTGTCATAATTAAGTACTCAATAGCATAATGGGAATTACATTCTGATATTATTATCTCTTAATTGAAATTGAGCATTATTAATAATTTTGGACTGTGTATAAGTTAATTTCAAATGATATATTTTCCTATTTAATTCTTGAGGGGTCCCTAAGTAATAGGTAAGAAGAAAATTCCCACAATGCCACTTAACTGAAATTTCTAAATAACAAATACACTAATTTGAATTCTGTGTCGTAATTTTTTCAATCAAATAAAGTCACCGATTTTTAACCCTTTTATCCACCTTTTTTCGGATATTAGCAATTTCGATCACAATGTTTATATAAGCAATTTTTTAATCATGGTGAACTTTTATGAAATCAGGCCGCATACGAAAAGAGTCTTCGCCGGCAAAAATTTCCCAAACAACATCGATATTAATGCAGTGTCAGTCTTGTCAGTCTAAGATAAGAATAACTTCCGCCTGTTTGTGCCTGTCTGTTGCCGGTAAAATAGATATTTGCTCGATTTTCGATTGAACAAGCGACAAGAAACGCACCTATTATGATTTACTGAACGCCTTGGTGACGATTTTCACGATCTTTTTTGCTGTTATTTTATAAATGACTCATATATTATTTAAATTTTATAAATTTAATTTAAACGTTGATTTAATATAAAAAAATTAGTGATATTAAAAAATTGAAAATCAAATTCATACAAAATTTGAAAGTAATTAAATGATTTAAATCAACTCTTTCTGTTCTGTTAAGCTTAAATACTGGAGTTTCACGTTGCTTACTGATAGAATAGTTTTCTGTGAAGTGGTAAGTCAAAGGTTCAATGAATACATTGTAAAATAGCGGGAAATGTGTGCTATTCTGTTGCGTCCTTTACTGGAACACCTTTGTAATCAGTGAGTATCAACCTTATTACGAAAAATCAAAGTTGAAGATAATTTGTAAGTTCATATCCCGTATTTGCCATTGAAATGCAATGTTATCTCATTATTATATATTTTAACTATCGCTAATATATAATTTTAGACTCTCCAGTAATGTAGAATCAATAATTAGCAATATGACTTCTTAGTTCAGAAGTTTAATTTGAATAGTTTAAAGTTTTAAGGTTTTGACCATCAACAGTAATGACTTTGAAACCCACCTCTGATTTGTTAGATTTGTATTGTGCATTGGAATCTACTTTAAACTTTAGGTCAAACTCCAAAGAGGACTCATATGCAAAAAAATGACTGAACCAGGAACAGTTATGTTCGTGTGTATTCGGAGTCGACTTTAAATTACAGATAAAGGTCGAAGATTATTATCTTCGCATACAAAAAAATGACCATTGAAGTACGAAGTTCATACAGCTTCTAATTTGATTCTTAGATGAAATACTAGAAACAAACTTTTACTGATTATTTATCTGCATTTTCATATGGTAATTTATAATTTTAACAACACAGGGTTTTCAGAGAGTTATATCTAGGTTCGTGCATAGTTATCGCACATGTGTGCGCACATTATACGCGAGATTCCATAGCCCCGCGTCGCGTTGTTATTGGGGGAATAAAGATGGAATTCATGCATTGAAACATACAATGCCGCTCAATTTATGTAAATGTGTCATTTTTGGTTTTATATTAAAGTTTTATTTGTAAATTAAAAGAAAATAATTTGCGTCACACGTACAATAAATTTCTGGTTAGAAATTGGAAAATAATACATTTTCATCACATCAAGCACTTCCAAAGTATTAGGAGAGACATAATCTGAATAACTCGTTTGAAGTAACCTACATTTTAAAGAACAGATTCTTCGTTAATACTCAAGTAAAGATCCCTCAGACGTCCGTCGATAGCTCAGTTGGCAGAGCGGTGGACTGTAGAGGTTTATCACTGATATCCATAGGTCGCTGGTTCGACTCCGGCTCGACGGAAACGATTATTTTTTTCTTTTTATTTAAAAAGATAGTAAATTTTCTATAACGCCGCTTTTTTATCAATGCTCTGATTTTTACAATTTTTAAAGATGCTTTAATTTTTTCAATAGCTTATATATATATACGATTAAATAATCGTGTCGGAAAATCTGTAAAACCTCATTATTTTTGGAAACTTTATAATGTTTCGCTTTTAATGATTTTAAATTAAATATTCATTAAAAAAACAGCTTCATTTTGTTTATTTAACTTTTAGTTTTAAAAGCATCTTTATTTATTTATTTTTTTTTATTTCTTACAAAACATACAATGCAACTATTAGATGAAACCAACAAAGCACTTATCCAAATTTACCCATTTTTTCAAACAGTATTTTATTCCGGGATGTCATTTATTTTTACTGCACTAAATATTTATATCAAAATACTAAGAAATATCTGTTTAACAGAAAATAATAGTAAAACTATTAAATACTGTTTCAAATTTTAAGCGATTCGATCCAAAATAGAAAATTTTCTTCAGAACTGCAAAACATTACAATGCCTCTTTTCTATGAAATTCGCATTTCAAGTATTTGAAAATAAGCCTTATAAAAATCTTTAAAGTTGTTCAACATGGTTAGTATAATTAAATTGTTTATTAACTAGAGAGTGTTTATTTTAAAGAAAGAAAACAGATAGTATCCTCTAAACATGTTTATTTTGTTCATGTATTATAAAAAAAAATCTTAGATAAAAGTGAACACAAGCAAGGAGCATGGCTCCTATTCTAGATTACTGAATGCATTGTAAACGGTTTTGACCATCTTTTCTCCTATTATTTTTGAAAGAACTTATATACCATTTAAACTTTTACATTTAAATTAAAAGTTAATTTAATGTAAAAAATTAATGAACACAAAAATTAAAAAAATATTCATTCAAAATATTTCAAATCACATATTTAATAAGCTACCATGATTATTAATAATTAAATTATTAATATGATGACCACAATTTTAAATATCTTATAATTAAATTAAATTGAAAATTGATTAAATTAAATTAAAATAATTAAGGTGAAGAACATGCTGTTAATATTCAACATTAATTTCTAGTTAATGCTACTATTACAATCCCGCTAAAAAGGGGCCTCTTTTTTTAAGCCCTCCAGATACTCCTAGTGGCCTGAGAAATGTCAAACTCCTATTAAAACGGGTTATCCATCACCAGCGAAAGAGAATGCATTTGATGCCTCTTGGAGGACCCTGCTGTGCTCATGTATTCCCAGAGATCTTCCTAGATCTATAGGGGTCTCCTGCTTCAGGTTACTTACTGGGCATGATTTTCTCCAGAAACATCTATATCACATTGGGCTTGTGGATTCACCCGACTGCATTTTATGTAAGGAACATGTTGACATGGATGGCGAGTATCTTTGGAAATGTTCTGCCCTCCAGGAAACCTGCACTTCACATTTCAAGACGCTCTCCACTCCTGGAGATACTTCCTTTCTTTACTGGACTGAAGACTTATGATGCGCGAAAAAGCCAAAGGACGTAAAAAAAAAAAAAAAAAAAAAAAAAAAAAAAAATTAATAAAATAAATAAATTCTAGTTAATATCCATGAGTGAAACAGTTGTTTTGTATTGGAATATATATATATATTAATTAATATGAAAATAGTTATTAAAAAAATTAAGTCAATAAAGGAATAATACATGTGGCTTCTAATAATAAAAATACATTTATAACGTTTATAAATTCAAATCTGAGGATAACTTGAGTAATTGAGGATATTTAGTGCTCTAAAATGGGCTCTATAAATACCATCAATTTATAGCACCGGTAACTCCTGCTTTAAATGGACTGCTCTTGTTACTGTAGCACACAACGGTCAGAAATCAAATTACTTGACGCAAGTTACCCTTATGTTAACCGAGCTGATAGCAAGATGGTCAGAGTTATTGCCTTCGGTTCAATAGTTTTGGGATTCGAATCCCACAATGGGCTTCGATATTCCTAGAGGGTTCGAAATCCACTTTAAACCGTATATCCCAGTATTATTAACTGTCGTTTACAAAAAAAAAAAAAAAAAAGAAAAGAAAGATAAACCAACCAATACATTCTTACGTTAAACGGGTTGTATGCAAAAAAACATTGACTTATGTGCAAACGAAGCTACAATTCCATGAATTAAATTTAAAAACATTTAGGATTATAAAATATTTAACTTATTATAGCAAATTTTTTCACATCATATTTCAAAACTTTAAGATTTCATGAATTCTGAAGATCTATATACATGTATGTGTGTGAAAGGGAGAGAGACATTTGATCACATTTTTAAGCTTTAAAGTTTTGTTGCTGTACCACACACACACACACAAACTTGCTCCCGGTATCCATGCCAATATTTTAGGAATTTTGTTTCAAATAAATTATTATTATGAGTTTAATCGAGCGTCCTATAAAATGTTTACATTATGTTACACAATTATACCCAAACATAACTTCACTCAGCAATGCAAACATAAATTATTAATAAATATTATATTAGTTATTTTTAAAAAATATTTTCCCAATTGTAAAATATAGGATTGAATGCATTTTATTTAAGAAAAAAAATCATAAATCCTGAACCCAACCTTAGCTCACACAGACAATAAAAATATATAACAAAAATACAAACTTCTCTTTTGTTATATTTTTACTTCAAAAATATTTGAAAACAAGAAACAATTTTTCCATAATATTGAATAAAGTACATTTACATTTAGAATATGCTATGCTCATCATTCTCTACATTAATTTAAAGACATATTTAAATGTCAAAAAATAAGATACTGAATTTCAATTTATTTCGTTTTCAGAAAAATTCCATAGTTAGGTGTTGCAAATCTCCAAACCAGACTGACAGTCTATTCAGATGCATGAATCCAATGACCTTAGGCCAGAGTCATTTACCAGAAGTGTATACGTTGTACCTGCCAATCCATCTTAATTTGCGATTTTTTTTCCAGGGAAAAACTATCTTTAGTAATCAAAATAAATTAATATCTGTCCAGATTTCCCAAATATTTCGTAAAACAAAATTTATTCTTTTGGTTAAAGTTTTTTTTTTTTTTTTTTTTTTTTTTTTTTTTTTTATTTAAATAATTTTTGTCATTTGAGTCGCACAGTTATTTTTGATCTACAGAATTTAAAAAAATTAGCAAATTTTCTAAAAATATGTTAACTAATATAAATATTTAAAAATTTATAAGATTTAGCTCTGTAAAGATTTATCTGGAGCTCTTCTTTATCAAAAAAAGAACTCTCTTAAAGTTATTTGGAAACATTATTATCACAGAGTATATGCAAGAAAACTAGAGAATGTAATCTGTTGCCGACGACAGGCCAGACAATTTAAATTTTTTAAAACATTCGAATGTGGTCGATCGCTCTGCCTGTTTGTGACGTTTTTAGTGGCTTTCTTTATTCTCTTTTCGCCAGAGCTACTTTGACGAAATTTCAATATTTTCACCTCCCGATACTTCGCCTCGTTTGCTGCAGGCATTTGAATTGGTTTGAATTAACCTAAATCTTGAGATGTTTTATCTTTGATAAGTAAGATTCGTATCACTATCCGTCGATAGCTCAGTTGGCAGAGCGGTGGACTGTAGAGGGTTATCGCTGACATCCATAGGTCGCTGGTTCGACTCCGGCTCGACGGAGATGTTTCTTTTTTTTCTGTTTTAAGCGTAATATTTTCCGATTGATAAAAAAAATTTTTAAGTTTATTTTGATTTTAGAATATTTCTCGATTTTATCAAATGCTTACTGTGCAATAACATATCCCCGTGCTTTGTTATTTTCTTTTATGAGATTTTTTTTTCTATAGTATTCTTTCAAATACCTAATATTTTGTGTATATTTCATAATTCATTTATAAAAATATTTAAAAAATCCTTTGAAATATCTAAATTTTTTACTTATTTTTTTTCTTGGAAAAATATATTGTTATGTATATAAATTAGCATAGTTTAAATTTAATTAATTTAAACTTACATATTAACTTTAAATAATAATTAAGATTCTAAATGAAAGGTTTTCGATTCATTTTCTTAATATGAATAATTTAATTGCTGAATGAAATGTTATATTTTAAAAGCTCTTTTCTAATTAAATTTTAAAAATATTTAAAATGAAAACCAAAAAATGACCATTACGTATAACAACCAAAGTAAATAAACTAAAGATACTTTGAATCCGAAATCAATTCAAACTATAGGTTGTATTCGAAATTTTTGCCTCGGGAACATAAAACTCAATCAGCTGAGTCTAAACATAAAATAACTTGTAATTAAGACGTGACAATTTTTAAATGATTTTTTATTTATATGGTTATCAAATAAGTCTTAATTATACTTTTTGTATCTAAAAATATGCAAAATTTAGATAAAAATGCAGCATTTAACTAGTACATTTCCAGAACTTGTCAGTTTTAATAAAAATTATTGCTGCTTTAATAAAATCTTTTTTTTTTATTTAAAGCATCATGGCCTTAAAAATCTAAAGGCCAAAAAACAAATAAAGGTGTCAAAATTTGGTGTATTCATTTTCGCTGTCAAAAAAATCACAATAAGTAAATAATTCCCAAATATAAGTTGATGCAGGTGAAAATGCTAATTTTACGGATAATTTTATTTAATTATATTTATATCGCGTTCTTATTTGCTCCATTTTCATTTCTAATTATGTGTTTGGGGTATGAAAAATATGCTTTTGACACTCAGTGTCACTGGAATTTGTAACGATCAAGACAAAATCGAAAATAAAGATTGAAATTTCATTCATATTATTTTGATAAGGTTAAAATTGCACATACTTAAATGTTTTAAAATATTTCTATATAATGTCATGAAAAATATTGAATTCTGTTTTGTTAGAAAATTAAAGTTGATTAAAATCATTTCATTTGGGATATTTCCTCCTAATTCTATTATTTGATGTGTTGAAATAAAGGTTTGATTAAAGAATGAGTTTTTGAGAATTTTTAATTTTATCATATAAGAATTCTTTATTTTGTCACCTAAAAGTATCAAAAAATTATTTTTATCTTCGTAATTTCAGAGTAGTGTATTTCATTATTGAATTATCTGATAAAATCTTACATATATATATGTGTGTGTGTGTGTGTGTGTGTGTGCGTAAGATTTTATCATATATATATATATATATATATATATATGCACTTTAATAACTTCTATAATTATGTTTAAAATTATTCCCTTTTTAAGTAAGCTTTATTAAGAGAATTCTAATTATGGTCACATTTTTATTTGGTAAATATAAAGTATGAAGTTTTATTATTCATAAGTTAATGTTATTCAAAAGAATTTTAATGAAAGAAATATAGTTGGGTCCGTTGTTTTATATTGATATTTTATAAAGTTTCAGATCGTTTATTTTTCATTTATTTTCTGAAAGTTCTGTTTATTTGACACCGCTTTGTGGAACACCCAACCATCCGAGGCTGTTGTCAAACATTTTAATTCCATCCATAAATTGGTATTTCAGGATACTATCCGTAGATGGTGGACGTGTTCCAAAGAAGGAAACCTTGAAAACTCTCACCAAGCATTCTCTCTGGTGGGCGTGCAAGCAGGAGACATAACATCCATCTCGTTGTTCCGCTGACCTCTCTGAAAAAACGGGTTCAGTCCCTAGGACACTGTGAGCTACGCCGTTTTTTTTTTTTTTTTTTTTTTTTTATATATATTTAAAAATATATATAATCAATTCTTAATATATTTATAATATTTTTTATACATCCTTATATATAATGATAATGATGTATATTTTCAATATATTTTTATTTCTTGCAGGGTTAGTACTATTTAATTAACACTGAAGAAAACATCTGACTAATTCAATACCATCGTCAGCCTTAATTTGGTAAAGAAAAGTCGCCAAATCTCACCACTGTGGCCAAAATTCTACTAATAAATAAATAACTTCAAAAAAGCTTGTATTAACATCTCGCTCTTAGTAATGCCAGGTCACGAGTTTGATCCCAGCTTCTCTTGAGCAAGAGAGGAAAACAGTTTCTACCTGTGCATCTCTCTGAGCAGGTTGGTTGGCAGTTTTCCAGGTTTTCTCCCTTTGAAACATGACTATAACTCGCTATTTGTAAAAAGACCTTTCGGAACATAAAAACCCCAGGCTGATCTTACAAGAAAATTAGGTTGTTTCTTTGGCGGTTTGAAATTTCAAATAAATAAGTTTCATGAAGGTAAAACTGCAATTTAAAAATTTTAAATAAAAACTTTTATATATATATATAAAAGTTTTATATATAAGTTTTTATTTAAAATAAAAATATATATATAAAAAGTTTATAATAAAAACTTTTATATATATAAAAGTTTTTATTATAAACTTTATATATATATATATATATAAAACACGAAATACTTACATCCGCATTTAGATTCATAAGGTGTTATTGTTTCATTCAAATTTCTAAATCGTTCCACCTGAGAGACTGCGAATAGGTGAATATATATGATTGCTATAAAAGTTATGTACATGAAAAAAGCTTTGTTTCCCCGTTTAGGTGATAAGACAATTCAGATTTAAAATTTCGGCTTTTCATAATCTTTACTAGTAAGCTCATGATGAACGTGCTTGGTTAGGTGAATTATGACTCAAGTGTAGTCTGCACAGAAAATGCGGTGAAATGATAGCTCTTCACATATGACTTCCATCATAATTCTTAGGCTTCTACCTCCTCTAATCCATTCTTGACTTATTAATTTGATCAGTGAAGCAATGAATGTTTGCCTCTTGTGTGTTTAAGACATTATATTAATAATATTATTTTTTTGCGGTTACAATGAAGATTACAAAAATGAAGTATAAATCTCCCGTTTGTAATACATAAAAATCAAACTTTTACGATTTTGTGACCCCATTCTTCTCAATATACATTTTTAAAGGTTGGTGATCTCTTCATATCGTGGCCTTGTTTTAGGACAGCGTTCGTCAGAGAAATATGTCTCGGGTTTGATACCATCCACTTTTTAATTACAGGAGAGAGGTATAGCATTTCTGCCTTCTCTATTCTCGTGTGTCGGGAAGCTCCCTGGGAGTTTTCAGGGTTTTTTCCCTTGCAACACATGAATACAGTCCAATGTCTTTGAAAAGTTCTCCCATGCTGTGATTACGCTGTGTATGATTAAATGGTTAGCACACAATCTTGGACGTTCCACAACACAATCTCCACATTTTTAATGACGGTTACAATTTCTGCTTTAATGAATATTACCCCCCCCCCTGAATATAGCCCTCAAACTAGTATGATGCTTAATCTGTTATTTTTCTTCATTTGAATAATAGATTTAGAAGAAGTCAGATTGAATTAAAACTTAATTCAAAACCACATAAATAGTTTATGAACGTTTTTATGGCAGTAGTGGGTCTGTAGTTCTAAGTTATCTTGATTAGAAAATGATTATTTTCCTATACTTGAAATATTATACTACAACAAGAAGTTTCGATTTAGTTTTTTAATATTTTAAAAACAGTTACCCCGAAGTGAGATTCTCGAATGGTGGCACCGTTCTCGTTTTCGGAAGGTAATGAGTTCGGATCCCGATTCAAACAAAGATCCATCGTGTTCGCTTATGATGGCTGGGGTACGTTAAATATGTTACAGTTGCAAAGCCCTCCATGCGAAATGATACTTTTACAAGTGGCAGGACAGTTCCAGGGCTCTTCTGCTTGGTCCAAGTTTCTAAATTATGAAGACCCTCGCACTTTCGGTGGCATTTCCAATGACATATATATATATATATACATATATATATATATACATATATATATATATATATATATATATATATATATATATATATATATATATATATACATATATATATATATATATATATATATATATATATATATATATATATATATATATATATATATATATATATATATATATATATATATATATATATATATATATATACATATATATATATGACTGAAGTGACATAGAAAAAATATTATTTACTTACAGCGATACACACCAGAATGTTTGGTTAAGAAAAAAATCGGAAACGATACAGAATCCAACTTTGCTAGGTTGTTGTAAGAGCTAAAATTTGGTATTGTACGGAAATATATATATATATATATATATATATATATATATATATATATATATATATATATATATATATATATATATATATATATATATATATATATATATATATATATATATATATATATATATATATATATATATATATATATATATACAGAGAGAGAGAGAGAGAGAGAGAGCAAATTTTAGCTCTTTCATCAACCTAGCAAAGTTCGATTCTGTATCGTTTCCGATTTTTTTCTTAACCAAACATTCTGGTGTGTATCGCTGTAAATAAATAATAATTTTTTTCTATGTCACTGGGATGTGTCAGTCAGTATCGAACATTTTTGTGCATCTCAGTTACTTGTTAGTGGAATCTGTCAATATTTTAGGGAATCCTTTGAATATATACAGGCTGTGAATGGTTAGCACTTAGATCTTTAGTTCATCAGTTCGTGGGTTCGTTTCCCATATCGATTATGAGTGCTCGTGTTTCAAGAGTTCATTTTGAGAAGTAAGTTACAGTTGAATCAAATTTCATCCACAAAAGTTGCCATTCAATCACAAGTTGAAATGCTATAGCTTCAGACATGGTTAAAAAAATGCTGGGATAGTAATTGCAATTGTTATTTAACCATGTGAGCGCTTCTATTATTATATATTTTTTATATATTTTCCCTATATCCCCCTGAAAACTGAAAATACCTTATTTTCAGGATTACTTTTTTCGGAGTGCTATAATTCTAGCTTCAAACACATTGTTTACTGGACACACACACACAGGAATTTCTGTTGACACATCAAGCATGGGGTTCCTGCAAATTATATCGATACGGTTAATATAAATATCGATATAATTTGCAGCTCAGTAAAATCGTCAGCACTAAACGATGTACTTTACGCTGCGGCGTGCTTGAGATATATTCCTTTTATATCCCACTATTTTGTGTGTTTAGAATCAAAGTTTTATTAAACTGAAATACAGAAAAGGAAATTTTATTCATATAAAATATATGGTTGAAAAAAATAATATATTTTTAATTATTTTATTTATAATATTTCCATCGTATTTCTGGAAGTATAAACTAAAGAACTCATTTGAAGCAACCTATATTTCATAGAAAAGTTTCTTTTGTAATTTGCAAGTAAACACCTTTTGGCACGCCGTCGATAGCTCAGTTGGCAGAGCGGTGGACTGTAGAGGTTTAACACGGACATCCATAGGTCGCTGGTTCAACTCCGGCTCGACGGAACGATTATTTTTCATCTTAAAATAAGTTTTAACTCATTGAATTCTGCTATGCCTTTTTAATATGTTCTATATTTTAGAATTTCTAAAGATGAAATTTAATTTTAGATATTTTGTACATACGTCAGAAGAATTTTTTTTTTTTAATTTTATACAATTACCTTTTGTATTGATTAAATTTCGAATAGAATTTTATTTAGCAGTTATTTTATTTATTGTTCTACTTTAAAATGTATTATTTAATGATTCATTTTTTTATTTAAATAACTATTTATTGTATTATTTAATTAAACTAATAAAGAATTCCATCAAAATTTACTTGTTTTGACTATGTATATTTTAACTAGGTATACCATTTCTTTATTTTTTAATATTACAGAAAAAATATTGGTAAAAAAATTCTCTATTTATAAATGGAAATTAACAATACTCGCTTTTTAATATTTATTAGTCACCCTTCACAAAATGGATTTTCAATTCAAATTTCTATATATGCATGTGTGTGTGTGTGTGTGTTTCATGAATTTGAAAAATAAGTTTTCTAAAAATCCCTAAAATATTGTTGCAACCTATTTATTGTAGTACACTATTTATTGCATACGTACTGCACAAAAAACAGATTGGTGGTCTGATTATACTATTATATTCTAAAAAACCTTTCATGATAGTATTATTGATTTTTTTTTTTTTAAATTGATTGGCGATTGAATTGGCGATCTTATTTTCTTTCCGACGCTCATTAAATTTCAGAAGATGATCGGTAATCGTAATGGATAAAAATTGACTCTTCCTAAAATGCGTCATAACCGCGAACTAATCAAACCAAATCAAACATTCACTGGTACGGTTCTGGTACTGGTACAAACATGTTTTCTTTTGTCTCGGAATTAATATTAATTAATTAAAAACATACTCAAAAGATTATATATATATATATATATATATATATATATATATATATATATATATATATATATATATATATATATATATATATATATATATATATATATATATATTATAAAACAACAAGTAATCAATACGTGACAATTTATAAAGGAACAATATTTATAAATGCGTTAAATGTTATTTATAGTCAGATAAGTATTCTTTTTGTGACTATACTCTTTCAAAAAATATCAATTTAGAATTTAATATTATAGAATTTAACTTGCACAGATAACTCGAATGACAATTTTAAGGCCAAATGATTTCCTGCTAATGTTGTTTTAATCAAATTTCCTTCACAAAATCAAAGTTTTGATATGGTATACCAATAGTGATATCTGACTTCCCCGCGTAATTGTCAACAACGATCGTGTAAGGCCTTTTTGTATCGTCTGATTAATTGGCCCCATCCGAAAGATAAAATTATGGGCCGTATTAACGTGTCATAAGGGAATAAACCAGAAAACCCCCAAACACACCCTCTGACAGATGTACGTACAAGACTCAGAGACGCCTCCTGTTGTTCGACAGTAATTGGAATCGAACTCAGGATCTTTTACTCAAAAGTGTGGTATTCTATTCCTATGCTAGGATAAGTCCCGAATAAATAACGATAGGTTATTTATTGAAATTCATAAGTAAATGGATATTATCAAATCTAAATAGGTTTGATCGAGAATTATCTAACGGTAGCATTTTAACATTCACCACGTAATTGCCTTTTTCACAGATAGTGTGTCGTATTCACGTATTTCAAGAAGGAAATCAGGAAATCTCACAAGCACCTACCCCAACAGACGTGCATGCAGAAAGAAGTCAACTTCGATCTCCCGTTGTTCAACAGTCAGTTGGCTCGAACTAGAAACCTCATCCACTGAAGAGTAGTGTTCTGTTACTAAGCCAAGTTGAGCTCTCTCCTTGACTATTATTAAAGTCACGTTTAAAGGAAATGAAAACTGCAGGTTTGATTCTAGCCATTATTAAATGAGAAAAAAAAGTTAGATATTGATTGTCTCTCTGGATGGAGTGATTAGGAGTTTTCCTGATTTTCTCTCCTTTGCGTCACATGAATAGAGCCTATTATATGTTTAAAGTTCATTCGAAATATAAAAAGACTGCGTAGTTGTCTGGCAACTGCCTTCTGCTTTTAGGCTGTCCCTACTCGTTTTCAAATAAGCATCCATGAAGATAAGCCATACTAACAATACGAGCATTCGAAATACTAAAATTCAAAGTTAGAGAGTCTTGTTTTTATATAATAAAGCTTTAGATAAAATATAAAATAAAAAATAGATTTTCTTTGCTTGGAAATATACGAATAGGTGAATATATTTATGCCTATTTTTGTAAAGAGACAGGTTAAAATTACTGAAATGACAAAGACTTTACAGGTTTAAGACGTAAGACCAGCTAGATTTAGTAGCTCTTCGAATTCGTTACTAGTTAGCCCACTGCTATTATGTATTGTTTCGTGACTTATGCTTATCTTGCTGCAGTAAAAAAATGGTGATGTGTTCGCCATGAAATTATCCGTTTTCGCGTAAGTTTTCCTCCATAACTTTTAAATGTGTGCTTCTCTGTGATTTCTACGCAACTATCCCCAGTAGAAATAAAATATTGTATACTTATGATATTGTGTGTTAATAAAAGATTGTTCTCTTTACAGGTGCAATGAAGCAGGCTGTGTAATAAACTCCTGGATATGTATGAAATTGAAATTTCTCAACATTTTCTCAAAGAACTTTTCCACGTTTGTACACAAGTGATTTTCTGACTGTAATTGCTACGAGCGAATGACATTTTTTTTTACGTCCTCTCTTAGGGGGCGGCGTCCTGATTGGTTATTGATTGTCCTGGGTGTTGTTTTCATCACCGGTAGGTGCTGAGTTCGAATCCCGGCTTAAAGGAAGATCCGTCGTGTTAACTAAAGAAGGCAGAGTCACATTAAATAGGTTGGATCGCAAGGTCCTCCCAGTGAAATGATACCTCTAGAAGTATCAGGCTAGTAGTATTAGGGGGTTTTCTGTTTGGTCCCAAAAATCGAACCTCATGACGTTGCACGATAAGTAAACAAAACATTTTAAACCCTGATTTTTTTTAAACTGTTATTTAATTTTAACTAGAAAATGCTTAGGACAATATCAATCATTCAAATTGTCGCCAATTCAGTGGTTGCTCTGCGGTTCAAAGCCGAGCGAATGGTTAACGCTCTAGTCTTCGGTTCAAAAGTCCGTGGGTTCGAATCCCACCTTGGGCATGGATGTTTGTAGTGGTTCAGAATCCGCTTTAAGCCATAGGTCCCGGTTTAATTAGCCCTCGTCTACAAAAATGACCGTTGAGCGATGAACAAACCGAACCTGCGGTTTAACATGATGTAGCCATATTGCTGTGTTCAGCGACCACTTTTGGCAAAAACTGGTAACTTAAAAGGTATTGCAAATGCACAAATTCTGTATTTCACATTATTATATTTGATAGAAATACTGTAAATATCTAAAAAAAAAAACTATTTTTAAACTAATTTTAACTATTAAAAAAACTAATTTTTAGTAAAAAACTTTTAATTATTAATGAATTGCTAAGTTCGTGCAGATATTTTTTCGAAAAAAATTGAAAGAGTGAAGGAAATAATATTAAATCAAATACAATTTAAAATAACAAAATATTTTGTCATTAAATATTTCTCTGTAATAATTCCTAAAATAAAGATGACATTTCGAAATGAAAATCTTCATTTTTGGAGAAGTAAAATATTATTTCTCTTTTTAAAAATCAATAAGATTTTAATAAATAAAACTATTCAGTGATAAGACAATTAAACACATACATAAATGGGTAAAAAATCTTACCAATAAAAATTTTACCAAATATTTTTACATTATTATATATATATATTCGAAAATAGTATATTGATCCGTTTGTCTTTTTAGAATAGTATACATTCTGATAAAAGTTATACATGTGTGTGTATGCTTTTAATTTTAATTAATATTAATTTTTTTATAAGTTCTATCATTTGCTTAGAAATGACTTCGTATTATCACAAAAATTTAGCCATACCGAACGATTTATTTTGAGTTTGTATAATCAATTCTACACAATTCTATTATAATAGCTGTATAAAATTTCACAAACATAAAAGTATTTCCTATTCTTTTGTTTTATATTTGCTATAATTTTAAAGTCTAAAAAATCTTAGGTGTTTCCGGCCTTGTGCGCGGGAAGCACGCGTGTGATAACCAGTACACCACAGAAACGATTACTTAAAACCACTAATTTATACCAAAATAAAAATAAATATGCATAAAATTAATATCTTAAGAAAGTAAAATCATTGGATTATTTACGTATGAATTAGTGCGTATTATATATATATATATATATATATATATATATATATATATATATATAGTATCAAAAAAAAATTAAATATACGCGTTTATGGCAGAAAGTTAAATAAAAAATTATATTAGTAATATGTAGTCAATTGAGACCGAATATATGAACTGAATTATACGGCAATATTATATATATATATATAAAATACGTAATAGAAATATATATAATCGTTTTCACATAATAAGCATGTCTAACATGCGGGTTTAAAAATAAAACTTCAAAATTAAAATAATATCATACAATAAATATTTAAATTATTTTTATATCTAATTGTTGCAGTATATATATATATATAAAAAAAAAACTAAAATGGTGTACAGCAAGCTAAAACTATTCTTGTACTAAAATTACATTCGTAATATTCATAAACATGCGTGCAGCTAATGGTAGCTAAAACCTTTTATAGTCTGATGCGCTAAAAATTTCTTTTGTACAATTTCATTTTCATGTCTTCTAAAAATTACAAAAATTATTAAATTTTAAAAATTTAAGCAGTTTATAGATTAAACTAAGAAGTAAAGCTCCTTGGAGTTAGGTACAGTTGAGTTCTCTGGTGTCAATGTCAATTAAACTAACAAATTCTCAAAGTAAACTTAAAATTACAATTGTCAAACATGCTGGTGTGTGTGTGTGTTTGTGTCTGTGCGTGTTTGTGTGTATGTTTGTGTCTGTGTGTGTTTGTGTCTGTGTGTGTTTGTGTCTGTGCGTGTTTGTGTGTATGTTTGTGTCTGTGTGTGTTTGTGTCTGTGTGTGTTTGTGTATGTTTGTGTCTGTGTGTGTTTGTGTCTGTGTGTGTTTGTGTCTGTGTGTGTTTGTGTCTGTGTTTGTGTCTGTGTGTGTTTGTGTCTGTGTGTGTTTGTGTTTGTGTCTGTGTGTGTGTTTGTGTCTGTGTGTGTTTGTGTGTGTGTCTATGTGTGAGTGTGTGTGTGTTTGTGTCTGTGTGTGAGTGTGTGTGTGTTTGTGTCTATGTGTGAGTGTGTGTGTGTCTGTGTCTGTGTGTGAGTGTGTGTGTGTCTGTGTGTGAGTGTGTGTGTGTTTGTGTGTGTGTGTCTGTGTGTGAGTGTGTGTGTGTTTGTGTGTGTGTGTTTGTGTGTGTCTATCTGTGTGTGAGTGTATGTGTGAGAGAGAGAGAGAAAGCTATAAAACGAAACTATGTTGTAGAAGAAAATTATAAATGCGATTTTTTTCCTTATTTTATTTTATTATTTATTATTTTTTTATTTTATATTTTTGAAAAAAGAGTGCTTTATTTTTTAAACAAAATTTTGAAGCACCCAATTTAATTTACTCATTGATTTTTTTCTAAAAGTGATTTCTAAAGAAATATTTTTTAATAGGATTGGATTTATAGATTTAATGGTGTACGATCAGATGGAGAACAAGTTACACCATTCTAGATGGTCAAAAGAAAATAATATTAATAGTTCAAATAGTTATTAAAGAATACTTTGCCCGAATAACGATTGATTTTCAGAAATTTCTCTCGATATGAATATACAATAGAATCATCTGTAAACGCCAAAGGGGGGGGAGGGCTATATTCTGAAAAGGCTGTCTTTGAAAAATTAAGTTCAGAGCTTAAGCAGCCGAAAAACCGAAGGAAACGTTAGTAGACATTACAAATACGACAACAGTGTTGTGACAACTGCATCAAATAACAATTATTATCCTAAAAATGTTATTATTTTTACAAAACTGAATGTGACCTGGTTGGTTAGAGCAATGAATCTCTACCACTGCACTTCTGTACACAGCCAAATTTTCGAAATGTATATTTTCAAAATTATTGCGCTTTTTTATTATGAGTGAAGTAATAATGGTGTGCTCTTGTAGTATATATTATATTATTTTATTTTACATTCAAAATTAATATCATAAACTATTTTACACATTGTATTATAGGTAAGAAAAGAACTTTTAAGCTTATCTATTTTGTGAGTGCCTCTAAATTTCGAAATCGTATGAGGAATAGTGCGACTAAAAAGAAAAATGGTTGAGTATCACTGGGCTAGAACATGGTTCTCATTATCGGAAAAAAATGAGTTAAAATCACAGGACTTAACTGAAGATCAGTCGTGTGTGTGTTCATTAAAAGCGGCTGGGGCACGTTATATAGGTTAAAGTCGCAATGTCCTCCAAGTGAAATGATACCTTGGATGGAGGGTCAAGTATAAGGGGTTTAGCTTGATTTCTCTAAATTTCCAAAACTCTCACCCGGCTGCTTGGTAGAGCCAAACTAGGTTAAGTACTGTAAAATGCTGGAGGAAAAAAAATTGAAAATGGCGAGGTGTAAATAAATAAAGATGTATGAGTGTCCTTTGGGGAATCCAAAAACAGTCGCTTTGGACTATCTGTAAAATTATGACATTCTAAGAAAACATTCCCAGAGTATTCTTGTTATATAGCTTTTTGTTAAGATCTTCCGAAGTCGCTCAATTGATGTATAACACCATTATTAGTATTCATACATTGTTAATTCGATTTTTAACTAAAGAAAACTTCGGTATTAAAATCATTAAGATGTGAGCTGTTACCACGTTAGGTTAATTTTATTGAGGTTTCATCATACAACACATCCAATCAGAAACCTGGAGTCACTCATTTGACATTAGTGAAAAACATCATGAATAGCTAGCGGCTTACCAGTCAACAATTGTATTTATATTTAAACTCCAGTCTGAATTTGGACTCATTTTGTAATATTTCCAGGGTTCAATTTCATTTATATAAAGTTTTTAGGGTTATGTGAATCTGTCTATTTTTGCTCCCTTTGCTTAAGAGTAAGTTTAAACAGTTACAAAAAAAATTATACTATTGTGTAGAAAATTGAAGTAGGGGTCACCATGTTTTCTTTTATTCCTTTGGGATAGGGGCTCGCTAGAGTCTACCCCCGTTGGTAAAAAGACTCGTCTTGAAGGGGAAAATCCGGTTTTGGTCGTAGCCCTCATTGAACAATAGAAAACGGAATGTAGCTTTTCTGCTTTCTGCATGCACTTTTGTTGGAGTGGGGTGTTAAGAAATTTACTGAAAATCCCTTCCCTTTGTAACCTGTGGATGCCAGTCACTTTCGATGAAAATTTCAATCCGAATCAATTATAGTCTGGCTACTACAAAGGGAAGAAATTGAATTTGTCTTTTTAGCTATTGGTCACATGACGAATAAGAAAAAGCCATGATTTTATATATTTTTTGTGTAATATATACATATAACTTTTAATCAAAAAGATACCCTATAATCAAAATAGAATACCTAAATAAAATTTAACGGTATTAAACAGTATATTACAATAAAAGGGAACGTCATAGAGTTGATGAAAAGCTTCTTCTGAAATAAAAACTGTCAGATTCGATCCCAGACTCAGAGGAATTCGGGATTACATGTTCGAGTTCTAGATCTCCAGCATTGTGTAAATCACAACTTTTCATTGCCAATCTTGTTTAACTAACTTCCGTTTTGAGTTTTCTCACATTCCAATTGACTAATTGAAAAAGATTCCCGAAAAGCAATTCTTTGCGCTTGCTCAAGTGAGCTTTACAAGCAAGTGCCAAAGATTAATAATTTAAAAAAAAAGCTTCTTTCAATCTTGTATTGTATCAGAATTTTTCGAATTAATAGATGAAAGTTGATATAGTCGTCATATACACTCAGAGAGAGAAGTGGGAATTAAATGGTTAGTATGCTATAGATATCAAATTTCCCCAGAGGTTGTGTAAGATAAAAAAACATAAATAATAATACCAGATCTCTTCAAATGGCTTTCTTCTAGGATCCAGTACGTCATTAATAGTCAGTACTAGTACACTTCTTAAAAAAGACAACTGAATGTTAAGCCCTTTGTCATAATGTGCGTTGTGGTTTAATGATGATGAGATCGTCTTCAATGTAGAGCTCATAATAGCTAGGAATGCACTTTATATAGTAACTTCAGGTCAAAAATAATTTTCGTATGCAAAAAATGAAAGAAAAAGATTGCTTACAAATATTGCAATTATTAATTTAGAATTCTATTAATTAATAAAATTTTTAAACATTTAAATCGTTCTTGCCGATTTAAGCTAATTACAAAATGGATGTTTTGTCTTGTCATTTTCATTATGTGCAGTTTCTTCTATTCTATTGTCAACGTGTTAGTGGCTTGAATTTGAATCGATGTACACAACGGCTTCTTAAAACGATGCTTTTGTCTTTGTTAGAAATCTTTTTATTAACAAAATGAACTTCGACACTATTCTCAGATATTCGATGGTGAACTTCGTATTGTTTGGTCCCGCTCGAAGAATAGATTTGAAATCAGACAGCAAATTCGTCGACAATTCAAATGTAGAACGTCGTCTCAATACGATGTAACGTAGATGAAACGTGATATGACGTCATGGATATTTTAAACAATTGAGAAGCGTAATAATGTGGCGTAGTCGTGATCTCAGCTGAAGCGAAAGAAATAACCACTTTATGGTTAAACAGAAAAAAAATCAATTCAATGACACTATCTCTTAATTAAAAAAAAAACAGTTTTTGTATATGAATTTGGAAAGTTCTTCGAAAAACAGACACAGTGAAAAACTCAAAAGAATCTAATGATATTCAACGGATTTAGTACGAGATTTCAAAGGAAGATTCATACACACAGTCCAAGAGAGGAAAACTAATAACCTTATGTCATGGTTAAATTTATTTGTAGAAATACGGAAGTCATTATTCTTGATCTCGTTTCCCGATGCATAGAAACAGGATTATAAGAAACTATATTCGCCGACGTACTTTCGATTCATCGACTTCCAACGTTACAAAAAATGATATCATAGGTTAAAAGATTATTTTACATTTGTATGGGACATTTTTTTCTTCTAATTTTAGTATCGAATCAAAGTTTCAATAAATTAAAACAGTGACAAACAAATTCTTATCGGTATAAGTTCAGTATCCCCATATATGATTTCTCGCCAAATCTGGCGCCCTTTGTTTAGATGGTAGTGTTGTCGATTTCAGCTTTTGTTTTTATTGTAGTGTTGCCAAATTCAGTTTTTGTTACTATTCTTTTTTTTTTTTGCCAGTATTCGTTTTTCTCGTATTTTACATAATTTTTATGTTATAAATGTGTTTTTTTTTTTTTTTCCAAAGGCAACAGCTATTTAAGTTTTACTTCGAGTTTCTTTGTTCTAGAACTTTCTTTGTTCTTTGTTCTACGTTTTGATTGGAATTGGAAGCCATTTGTCTTCTGTTTGCTGTTGGTTCAATTAGGGGATTTCCCCTCAGTTGTGTTTCGTTGTCGCCAGCGTCCAATCATCGTAAAATTTTCTTTTTTACAATTTCTTTTACATTATTTCTTTTTATTTGGTTTATGTATTATATATATATTTTAATTTATTCATATATTTTCATTTATATTTTTAAAATCGTAAACTTTTCTTATTTCCCAATTTTTTCTACATTATTTATTAACTATATCTATCTTTTTATTTGGTTTTTTATTATGTATATTTTTTTATTTATTCATATATTTTATATTTTTAAAATCATATATATATATTTTATATTTTTAAAAAAAAGTTCTTTTTTCCTAATGCTTATTTTTTGATCGAACTTCGGAAAATTTCCCGTGTTAATAAACTTAGCTTGGCGACGAAAAAATATTCGCCGCGTTCGCCAATATATGGGGATACTGAACTAGTTCCTTTTTATCTCGTAAAATAAACGATTGATTGGAAACTGAATAGTAATTCATTTTTATCTGATTGTGAATATTTCCGACATACTTCAGGAAGTGCTATTTGAATAACTCGTTTGAAGTAACCTACATTTTGAAGAAAGGGTTCTTGATTAATATACAAGTAGAGAGTGATTTCACATCCGTCGATAGCTCAGTTGGCAGAGCGGTGGACTGTAGAGGTTTATCATTGATATCCATAGGTCGCTGGTTCGACTCCGGCTCGACGGAGATGTTTCTTTTTATTGCTGAAAAATCTATTTTAACTTTTCCAATCCTGATACGTCTTTTCAATGTTCTATAATTTAGAATTTCTGAAGATTTCTTAATTTTAACAATTATTTACTTGGCATTAAAAAAATTTACTAAATTTCATTATTTTTTATTTTAATAAAATTTTTTAGTAATTTTATTGGGAATTTTTTATGAGTTGTTTTATAAAAACTTATAACCTATTATATGATAAAAATAAAAAAAAGCAATCGGACAAAAGCTTTCTTGCTTTCATTTTTCCTTATAAATTAATGTAAAATGTTATGAATGGAATATTTGTATTTCAGGAAATAATAACATTACTGTATTAAACTCACTTACAATTTTTTAGTGCTTCTATTTTAAATTGTTATTAAATCAACATTTTCGAGTTTTTTCGTATCTTTATATTTTGATTTTTCTCTAGAATTTGAAGATAAAGCTTTATATAAATACTTAAAGTAGTTGTTTCAGCTTATTTGCTTTAGAAAAACATTTATTTTTTTAGGTAGTGCTAATTATACAGTAACGTAACACACAGTAGATTAGTATCATTTAAAATTTATTGATTATTCTCATAAATTCTAAAAAAATCATTCGCAGTGAATTAGCTAAAATAACTGGCCCGTGGGTACGATGCCTATTTTGGCGATCCACCTAAAATATTAGTCATATAATATACAGAATAAGCTTGTGATGAGAATATAATATAGACAGAAAATAAATCTTATTTGATAATCAGAATGCAACATTTTCCAAAGAATTTTATCGTTTCTGACGAACTCTACTATTTTTAAAAACAAAAATTTATTAAGCTAGCAATATATTGGAAAGTAATGATATTCTAACCGTGTAAACGCCAACAAGAAAAAAACTGTTTCTCCTAGAATTTGGCGGTATTTACTTTTCAATTCCCAGAGTTGCATTCTATTTCGATTCCAGGAAGACAATTCTCTAGACTGGAAATTGCAGTTCTAGTTTGAGTAGTATAGAAAATATAAGTTATTATATCATATTATAGCATAATGGAAAAACATAAGAATATCTTACGTAATTGGACATAAAAATGATTACAATAATGTCAAAAAAATCAGGAATTAGACTTTCACTTTAGTGTTGAGTTGAAGAGTACATCTGATATAATTTCAAATTATGTAATTCAACATTATATATTCAGGTGTGCATTAAATATATAGGTAAGAAAGCCTTGCTCACAGTTTTTAAGCAAATCAAAGTTGCTTGGTACCTAAATTGGTTTTTGATTACCTTTAAAAGAATTTTCTAGCAACCATAAAAAAAGTTGCCAATATTTGATTTTTTTTTCCCCACAAGCTAATTATCGATTGTAGCGTTTGAATAAATTTTTTTTTTAATATTTTTCAATCACAGTTAATGTTTTAGTATTTTCAATATGACTGTAAACAAGTATTGTAAAACTAAATAAATAAAAAGGAAACGCGTTTGAAATAACCCAAATTTATAAGGAAGCTAAACTGTTTAATTCATAAATAAACTACACCGTTTCAACCGTCGATAGCTCAGTTGGCAGAGCGGTGGACTGTAGAGGTTTATCATAGACATCCATAGGTCGCTGGTTCGACTCCGGCTCGACGGAGCAATTGTTTTCATCTTTTATATTAAAAAGACTAAAATTTTTCGACAAGTGACAAAAATTTTTAAGCCCCTATTGCATGATTTCTTTTAATTTCATAAACTGCTATCCAATAACAAGGAATAAAAGATTCCAAGTTTTATTATAAGATATTTTTATTAACTTTATTTTATAATTGAAAATAAATTTTAATATTATTTTAAAAAGAAAAAAAAAATGTCATTTATTTTTTCTTTTATATCATTTTTCTCCTTATCTTTTATATTGATTTTACCAGCAATTTTCGATTTAATCAGGTAAAAACTATTTTTTAAATATATAATTCTATAGAAACCTATTTTTTAAAATATATTACGTAGCAAATAAAACAATAAGATTCCGAGAAATTATATTTTCAAAATCATGTTTCATAATATTTTAAAAATTTGTATCTCTTATGGCAAACACATCATTTGTTTATAGTAAAAGTTTCGTTGTGTGTGTGTGTGTGTGTATACTTTCCATAATTTACATAATATATTCCGAGAAAATAACTGTTTTATTCATGATAAGAATCTAATCAAATATGACATTGCATTTTAATTCCTAGAAAAAGAAAGAAAATAAAACTTTAATTGATTGAATAAAATTAGCTTTAAAAATTATATACTCTTAATCTTTTAATTCAAAACTTCATTTTCATTCACTAAGTATAAATATTAAAAGTTCTTACATATAGCATAAAATACTAGACTCTTACAAAGAGATGGAAATAACAAAATAAAATTATGCATTTTTTCGGTTTTTTTTTAAATTAAAAATTATTATTTCAATATATATTTTATATTATTAAATGTATTTGCATATTATACACCTAAAAAAATAAATAATAAAAATTTATTAAAATTACCTTAGTGGATAGTATTTTTTATGTTTTACCACGTTTAAAGAATATTCTTATATGACAGTAAAACATTGTGACCACATTATTTTGTTTGTTCATTCTAGAGATTAGAATACAGTAATTATTTACATAAACATTACCTGAAAGTTACCCCCAAAGAAAAAATGATAAATATGGTATCTAAACTTCTTTGGAAATTTTCATTAAATGAGTTAACTTAAAATTTTGAACTAAGATACACTATTTTAACTTTCGAATTTCGAAATGACTAAAAACCATATTAGCACATTAATGCAACCCAATCAGAATATATATTTTGTTCAGTATGTATAGGAAAGCTTAACGATATAGACTCGTGATAAGATTTTTTAAGAGACAAATATGCTTATATACATTTTTTGCAACTTAAGAAACATGCGAAATATACTTTGAAAGATTAGTACCCCTATAACACGGTACTATTATAACGCGTTTTCATATTACGGGATTTCATGTCCCTCGTGTAACATGTGTTTTCCTTCATGTAACGCGTTGATTCCCCACGTGATATTTCTTTCTGTACTGTGAAATTTATAACAATTTGTACAGTTCGCAATTAATTGCGAGTACATTGTGTCAACATTTTGTTCTTATAAAATTAAATTAAATTATATAATTGACTTTTGAATATTTTGCTACACAATGATGTCGATAGAATGTTACTTTTAATAGCTCCTACAGCGAATATATAAACGTTTAATAAAATTTTTGTGATTATTTAATTTATTTGAAGTTAACTAGTTTTTAGTTACATTTATATAAGTCTTTTTAAAAAAAATATTTTTAATTTGATTTTAATAAAACGTACACACATTTCGCTCACAACACAATTTTTCCTTAATATTCGATTTAAACCCCCTTTAACGAGAAAAATTAAACATAAATCATTTATACATAAAGTGTCATACGAGCGGGTTTTTCTATAACATGGACTAATATACCGTGTGTTATAGGGGGGATTACTGTATATGTTGTCGCCACATAACAGATAGCTGAAAACCGTTACAAGCCATTTGGGTATTCATCAGACGTTGTTTTCCGGCAAAACTTTTCAAAAATCTTATCGCAAGGGAAAAAAACCCATGAAAACTCCTTAGAACCCAGCAAAACAAAATTGCATGTAGAAATTCACGATCCATCTTTCGTTATTCAATAGCTGCTGGAATCGAATTTACGATATTCCCCTCAGCAGATTCCTGTCCTAGCATGGCCATAATAAATCCGAAAGGTGTGCAGGAACGCTCTGTAGCTCTCACCTGTTGCTTTAAATGAAGAACCGAGAATTTTGGCGTCTTATTTCATTGCCCTACTATTATGGATCAGCTAATTGATATTGTAAATTATCTTCCATTATTTCATAAATATTGGGCTATATGCCCATCCGTCTCAAGTACAAAACACTGGAAAAACCCCAAACTCTCTCCTCGATAGATGCGCGGTGATCGAACCTAGGATTTTTTACTCTAAACAACGCAATCTTACTTGATAAGACGTAATTGTAGATGTAAAACAATCACTTACATCAGTTAGGGGAATAAAATTTCAATCAATGATTATAATATTTTCGTGTAATATATATTATACGCGCATATAATCATATATTTACACAGTTTCTTTTTTTAATTTAACAACTTGATTTTATTTGGATATGAAACATGAATTATTTTCCAAAAATTTATAAGTATCTAAATAAATCAGTGCGTTTAAAATATTTTCCGCAAAAATTCTTTTCAAAATAATGTTTTTTGCCACATTTTTTTCTTTTAAAGAGTCTATTTTAATTCTCAATAACCATTAATTTTTCTTAACCAAAATTGGTAATTAATATAAGTTGAGGAATTCTAAAACACCGTTTTATTTGCTGTCACACATTTTTTTCTTATATAAATAAATATATGTGTTTAATATCCATATTTTGTTGTTTCTTGAATTACACTCTTCTTTCAAATACAGTTCAATTGTCAATGAAGATCAATCGTTCAGATGTCAATAATTCTTACTCCGTTAATTATGTGCGTTTGCTATGGACATCTAATTTAAACTTAATTTCAGGAATAATTTTAAGTTAATTTTTTGTAATTATTTTCTTACGTAAACTGTATTGATTTCAATATATTCTTTAAAAAGAAGTTTTCCAGTTTCATGGTACATGTATTTCTTACATATTTGTTGAACTGAAATAATGAATAGTTTTACAGTCTCTGTAATTTTGTAACTTATCCTAGTAATTAGAAGCTGTTTATAATATAAGATATATTTGTGTGTGTAAAAAAAGTACATAGAGCATTATATCTACTAAAATGTTAATTTTAATAATATTAAATTAATTAAAACTATGCGTCGGTGGTATAACGGTTAGCATAGCTGCCTTCCAAGCAGTTGACCCGGGTTCGACTCCCGGCCGACGCAAGTATTTTTACCATTTCAAAAAAAAATTATTTTTAAGTTTTCTTTTGTTTTATCAATACAAATTACGCAAATCTCTTTTATAAGCTACCAAAAGACAAATTAATCAACTTATGTCATAGAGAATGTCAAACTATGTGACCATCTGCCTACAAGCACGTTGCTTCCTTTTTACTTCCAGCAAATCTAAGAACATTGAGAGCAGTAGAATGATTCTTATTTTTTTAATATTCTCGTTAAAATAATAATAAAATATATTTTTTTTATTAAAAACATTTTAAAACTAAATATGACTAATATTTTACTATAGTCTTAACTTTAAACTATAATTGATTAACACAATTTGTAAATTAAAAAAGAAATTTCAGTACTCCAAGGGTATCGAAAGTATTGTATTTCTTATTAAATAAAATGAAATGAATAACTTTTAGCAGTAGCCATTTTATGAAAAATTAATGAAATATTTTTAATCATTTGTAATGAACTCAGATTTTTGCTTAGCAATTTCTTAACTACCTAATTGTACCTGCTATTTCTATTTATTCAGTAATAAATAAAAATTGTAGTGTATAAATTGCAGGATTTTTATTTCAAAGATTTTGATCTATAACAAATTGACCAAAGGTATATTCAGTTCATTCGGCACACATTTCGCATATTTTTTAACAAAATATAAAAAATTATATGCACTTTTCTGTAACTAACATTATATTAATAAAAGTAATTGATACTAACAGTAAATAATGTTTTATGATAATGACTATAAATTTAAAAAGTTATAATTTTTACTAAAGAATGACATTTTTCGTTCTATTTTTTACCAAGAGAGGGCGGCACTATTGATTATCTCTTTAGCTCTAATAAAATGTTTTTTCATACATTAATTAAAAACTTATTAAATTAGAAGTGTTTTTAAATATATATATATATTCTCAAATCAACAGCAAACATAGATAATTTAAACTAGTTAATAAGCATTTAAATAAATTATTTTATTGAAGATGTAATATTGCTGATAAATGATTAAAAAAATTCTGAAACATAAAAATCTTGTAATTGCTTTCGCCACCTGGTAGCTTTGAAGTTAACTAAGCACAGATTTATTTACTTTGATTTTATTAGAAATTTAGATAGTTTAATGGATAAAAAAATTCAAACTTTAACCTTGAAATAAATCATAATTTTATAACAGAACAACTAAAGAAGTAAAAATTTAAATGTTTTCATACTTAAATGGTACTTAAATGAAACAAATTATTTTATATTTGATATCTCTTGAAGCTGCACATTAAACTGCAAATTTATTTATTAATTTTGTAGTTCTGCTAAATACAATTTTAAATTACTAATTCATTTGGAGCATAAAATCCTAAATACGTTGATCTGTTAATAATTTATAAACCTTATTTTTCCACGTCCTGAAAAATTGTTTAAGCCTGTAAATGTATGTAAATTTCGAAACAGAAATTACAAAATTTTAAATAGATTTCATTATTCTAAAATGTGAGTGTGTTGATCAGCTTTAACTGCATTCTAATTAAAAATTTTTTTTTTGTATATTTGTTGTACGTAAAAGACTTTTGAATACTAAAAAATTGCATAACATATTATAAGTAAATATTTAGGATGTGTCTTAAATATCTATTCAGAAGAAACCAAAATCATAGTTTTAAGTGATACAAAATCGAATTTCATAAGTGTGTCGAATTTCTTCACTATATACAATATTTGTTATAATGAAATTTTATTTAAATTTTCTTATGTTATCGTGTTTTAAGCAAATTATATGTTTAAAATATTTGTAAAACAGAGAAATATTTTTAGAGAAATTCACGTCATTTATAAACTTTTTTATGCATACTGATATTGTACTAGTATTAATAATTTTGGAATTCGGCTTTTATTCTCTAATAGTTTTATTAAAATCTTAGATAAATAGATAAACAATTTATTTAAAGAAATAACTTACTTGTTAGAATTCTATTTTCATTTCAATCTGAATTCATCAAAATATTTCAAAAATTACAATCATAATTTTTTTTATGCAGCTTATTAATTAATCTAGAATTGATATATTTTAGTTTTAAACTTTTGAATAGTCCATAGGTGAAAACGCATTTTGACTAAAGCATTGTATTATTATCTTATCAGTGGTTTTAAATATTTTAAAGCAAAATGAAGGCTTATAGCTTCATTTTGCTTTAAAAGCTTCGTAGCCAAATGTCTGGTATAATGCAACTAGCAGAAGTTCAAATAAAATAAATACGTATACTACACTTTAATCACTGGCCAAATTGACGCGAATGTGTTGTTAGATATTTGGTTCTCATAATTCTGTAGAATTTGACACTGACGGTTCTGTATAAAAGAAATAAAATATAAATAATATTAATTTAATGTTTTTAATTCTTTTTCTTAATTGTTATATTTATATCTGATAAAATGATACTTTGAAATACTAATTTTGATTCTGCTAGTTTAGATATTTCAGTTTGAATAAATAACCAACTGACAATATTTTTAATTTTAAATTTGTTAATCGTCGTCTTTACCCAATAATTACTACGTCTAATAATGGCCGAGAGCGAAAGTGATCCGTGTAGGAAAAAAATGCTTCTCATGCGTCAGGAATCATTGTGCCTAAATAAGCCCAAAATTGATTTGTTTGATGAGCTTAATGGAAGAAGAAATCTCTTTCGTGCTTTTTTTCATGAATTAACACACTCAATGAGTTGTTTGAGTTACGGATTATTATATGAAACAGAACTCATACTGTTATTACCTACTGTTTGAAGTTATCAAGCAAAGCTGTTACATAATACATATAAAAACATTTAATGACTGCTGACATAAAAACCAATCTATAAATTCTTGTTCATACTTTTGCTTCAAATCACACTTGATGATTCCCGTGTTAAAAAGAATCAGTTAAATGATATACTTATGCATATCTTAGTTAAATAATCACTTGTTGATTCTTATGTAAATATGATTTAGTCAATAAAATACTTAATCTTGTAATCGTTGAATGCTCAGAGAGTGATTCTTACTATCTTAATAAGAATGATTGAAAACGTATAAGCTATTAATATATAAGAATGAAAGATATGAAAAAGTAATTCTATGAAAAATATAATAATTTGATTTTATGTTAATGTGAGAATAAATTTATCTAACTTATCAAAAAAGTGCCAATTAAATTAATTAAAACCTCTTTTCTATTAAAATACAATTTCCATTTAAAACGAATCTTAATTGACACTAATTCTATTTCAATTAGATGCTTACTTGCTTTGAAGCTTGTATGAAATAACTATAAGTTAAAAGATATGGATTGAAATAAGTTAACAAAAAATTTTAAGCTTAAAGCAGCTGTTACTTATTATATAATTTAAATATAAATAGATTTCTTTCATTTGTCAAAAACGAAGTTTCTCATTTAAGTTGATTTTCATTTTTATTTATCCTATGTATTTCCATAATAGACAAGATTCGAAAAATAAAAAAAGGGGAAAAGCTAAAAATCCAAAACATACAATTTAAAATTATAAATTCCTACCCCCCCTTTTTTTTTTTTTACAAAAATATAATTATTTTCAAAACAAAACTTGACACACACATTCTGCATGTATAAACTCTTTTATATAGTATATTTTATTTATATCTACAACATTAGTTGAAAATACATACACACACACATACACACACATATGTATATATATATATATATAATGGATAAAATAAGAAGTAATTTTAATACACACACATTAGTAGATTTAAAACTGTATTTAAATGCTTGAATTCGAAAGTTAAAGAAATGAGTTTACAAATTGCCATTTAATTTTCTTCATGATTTTACAAAATTCTATCAAATATTGCTTATTTTACAACAACGTAATATAACTTTTTTTTTTTTGTTACATTCGTTTGTTTTACCATAACTTCTTTAAAGGAATTAAACTCTAAATGTTTCAACAATTAGATTGTTCTGAAATGACTTGTTTTATCTTTCGAAACATTATATGTTTTAAAATGGTTATTTTACATTTATATAAATAACTCCGATATCTAATGTATTTCCATTTTTATTTGGACGTAGAAAAATTTTACACATAAAAATGTTGTTGCCTTACAGTTTATAGTTTTGAAAAAGAATGGTTCCGGTTGGGATCGAATCTGCAACCTTAAACTTTAACCACTAATTACAGAATATGTAATATAAATCTTCATGTCGAACGCCAATTCAACCGAAAATCCATCGTATTCATGAATGGGAAGTGAGAGGCGTAAAATAAGTTGTGGTCCCAATGTCCTCCACGTGAAATGATACCTGCGTGGGTGGCAACCAAGTCTTAGAAATTTTCTGCTGGGTCCTCCCTTCGAAATGACAAATACGCACGCAGTTTCAGGATCACCATTGCATGCCTACTCTATAAAAATACCAACACTTTTACCATTTATATTATTGAAAAGCAAAAAGCGTAGGTGCTGGTCATTGAAAATTGATCTAGTCACCGTGGCATGTTGTTCATTAAAAAATACTCGCTGAAGCTATATTACTCATGATAATAATATAAAAATAAATAATCTAAGTACACTTCCATTAAAGCAGTACATTGGATTCAAGTAGAAAAAATGATAGATACTTATATACATTTAGCTATCTACAAAACTTCGAAAAAGGGCACGGTACATAAGCACTCTAGGGAATATTAAAGCTTTGACGTCAGATTCTATCACTCAGTCTTAGCTTTACTTAGACATATTTAGATCACTTTTTAATATTACTTTTTCACAATTTTATATTGATTTTTATATTAATGACAACGAAGGAGAGAAACCTTCATCGCATATGCATTATAACTTTGAATATTAACTGCAATATTTTTTAAACTTAGAAGAGGAATTCTGTGAAGATTATTTTTCCTTTATTTTTTCCCCAAATATTAGACGGAGGGGAAAAAATTTAATATAATCCTTTATATATCATATTCTTAGTACAGTAGACATTCGCTTATACGAACTTGTCAAGACCTATAAAATACTTCTCATAGTTGAAAGTTCATAAAATAGAAAAATAAATGTTAAATCATAAAATTATTATTCAATCAAATTGCTCTCACTTAGTATTATTTAATCATTCGATATTTCTCACGTACAAATTAGATCTGAGACACATACAAGAAGTTTTTAAATAAAATTTCGATGAGCAACAGGTTTCTATGTCCTGTTATCTTAACTGAAATCAGATAGACACATTCTTGGTTAATTTCTCAGTTACGATGGTTTCTAAAACAAAGCCTGGATGGGAAAAAGATGAATAACAAATGCGTAATACATTGAATATCTTGTTTCATAAAGCGGTTCCAAGATACAACTCTCTTGCCTTTAGTTCAACAGTTCGTGGGTTCGAATCCCACCTTGGGCATGGATGTTTGTAGTGGTTCGGAATCCGCTTTAAAACATAGGTCCCCGTCTAGTTAGTCCTCGCGGGCAGAAAAATGACCGTTTGAATAACAGAGAAGCCAAGCAATGACCAATTTTTTGCAAAAGTATCTTACGATGTTTACAGATGAAGCTAATGATTACACTACGGTATAATAGTTATATACGATGGGAGTTAGAAGAGAAATTTCGAATGAATTGCTTTAATAAAAAATTCTGGATTTCAGCATCAGCAGGGCAATTAGTTTTCGACAATTCGAAAGATTTAGGATCCTCCAATGGCAACGTCGATCTTAATTTCTCCACGGAAAATTTTTAAAAAGAATGAAAAAAACGTTGGATGATAAAAAAAATAAACGCAAATAAAAGTTGACATCATAAAAATGAATTCGCAAAAAAAAAAAAAAAAAAAAAAAGATTTTTCAAAATTTTAGTTTGGAAATAGGGATTTAAAATTATGCGTCTATGGGATTATGGTGGGACCAAACCAGTTCGTTGAATATGGAGTTTTCATAAATTAAAAGTTTGTAAAAATGAGTGTCTTCTGTATTCCAAAAAGCAGTTGGCAGTAGTAGCAAATCAGTATTCATTAGTTACAAGGGATAAAACCTGGAAAACTCCTAAATTTTTCTAAATATGCGTTTATTTCTGTTTTTTTTTTTTTTAGCTGCGTTGATGTGATTTAATCTAACTCAGCCGATTTGACTTGGAAAAAAAATTTCCTTATAGTCAAGTAAACAACTAGCATTATAAGTCACTTATTTAAATTCATCCATAACATGTATTTATATATCTATACCTAGTTATTTAAATTAATTTATCCACTGATTTGATTTGTTAGTTATTCAACGATCACATTTCAGGCATGTCGGTGGACTCGAAAGTAGCCCTTGTTTCAACCACTACAAACATCAATACCTTAGATGAGAATCGAACCTGTGAACATAGAATTGTAAATAACACAAAGCTAACTATTCATTTGCAGTCTCAACCATTTATTATTGAGGAAGATTATAAATTGCTTCAGACTGTCATATATTTCTTTCCTTTTTTTCATTCATTTTTTATAAAATGTATCAACTCCTAGGAAAAACCCTAGGAAAGTGCATTACATTTCTCCAAGTTTAGCTGTTTCTAAGTACTATTTTATTTTTAAAAATGTATATTCGTTGAAATGAAAAAATGATTTGATTCTAATTTAAATCATCAAAAGGTTTCAGGAACACATTTACATAGAAACCTATAAGTTAAAATAAGGCGCGGCCTAGTAGTTAACTTATTCGCAAAAAAGATTTTGTATTTAAAATTTTCTTATTGGAGGAAATTTTTTAATCAATTTGATTCTAGTATTACTATTATATCTAATTATTACAACGCATTTTATTCCGTATTTATATTTGTAATGTATTTAACGCTTAATTTCAAGATATTCAAAACCGACGAAGAGTTTGTTTTTAATAACTAAAAAACAATTTTCAGTAATATATTATTAGTAATATCTTAAAACTTGATTTTTTTGTTTCCTGAATATTTTCATTTACCTTTTTACTTTTTTTTTATTTTGCAACATTAGTTTATTCCGGGCATTACCCCATCGGAAAATATATACCGTTTGCGAGAACATTACACTAAATTGGTTTCTTAAAATAAAAATTGAAAAGTAAAGAGTATTACAATCAAAAATAAGAAAATAATAATAAAGAAAAAAGTATAAAAAGCCATCATAATTCGATATCTTTTTCCTTCTTAAAGCAAAATTTAAAACGAAGTAGGAATAAATTACGTTTTATTTTGCAAATTATACAAATTGTGAATTTTGATTTTTTTTAAATATAACAAGCTATTTTATTACATGCAAGTGGAAATATAATCCAATTCGAGATACCATGTGACCTTGAAAAAAACTATACCAAGTTATCAGCGCAATCACTAAAGATAAAATGTTTAATATTCGTGAGTTGAGAAGGAAAGGAAATATGTTTACTTACTATATCATGGCCTTACGATTAGGAAGATTTCAATTGCTTTAATGTTATAATAAACTAAAACTATGATTGTGCGCCACCATAGCTCAGTGGTTAGAGCACTGGTCTTGTAAACCAGGGGTCGTGAGTTCAATCCTCACTGGTGGCTTATGTATACTTTGGTATATTTGGTCTCTATTTTTAATAAAAAGAGATATCGTAGGTTGATGAAGATATTGAAATGAATTTTTTCTGTTTTTCATATAAATTATTTAATATTAGATAGAGTTTTATTTAAATTTAAAAGAAATTTTTGTCGATTTTTTTTAATTTTATCATATGAATATATTACACAAAAATATTTCTTTCAAATTTTAAATTTTATTTAAAAATTTATTCTGAATATTTAAGGTAATTGGATATGTTATTCATGTTTTTTAATGATCCAAATTTATATTTTTTTTACTTTTTTTAAATGTGGGTATTAAAAATAAATTTTTCTTTACGTAATTTTTTATAAAAATTTGAAACTTTGAGAAAGCATATAATTTTTACTACTAAATTAACATTAAAATTTTAAATTGCATAGCTAAACTTTCATGAAATAAGACCTCAAAATTAAATTATTTCACTGTTTGTGCACAATTTTTTGATAAAAAAAGCCATTTACCTTAAAATTTTACTACCATAGAATACCGCACAGGAACTTATATTTTTATGCATTTCGTATTAAATTATTAATTTAAAAAAAATTATAAAAATTGGTAATTATTAAAAAAATAAAATGAAATATATCAATCCATTGTTTAAAAAAATAAACATAAGAATGGAATAATTTTCCTAAGTAATAAAATATTGAATAATAATTATTTTATAATCTTTTATAATAATAATTATTTTATAATCTTTGTTATTTGATTTCTCTTTTGAAAAACAAATAAAAATAAAGACATGAGAAAAATAATGTTTTTTGTTTTTATAATATTTCTTACAAATATTCTTAAATTTCAAGCTGTTATTTTAAATAATTCCTCATACATTTCAAAAATACAATTACTGAACTTCTGTTTATAAATTATATCACTAAAAGTATTTAATACAATGCATATCAGAATAACAAATAACTAACAACACTGGCATAATAAATAGCAGAAATAAATGAACTATTGTTATTTTCTCAATCTTAGTAGTATTTCAATACAGCTAATTTTTGTAAAAATGTTTCGTATTAGGCAAACTATTTTCTGAGAATAATTTTATAAATCGGGACAAATTAAAAATAAGAAAAATGAGTTTAAGCGATCAATATGTACTTACTCATCGTTTAATATTAACCATAAAGTGGCTGTTTCTTTCGTTACAGTTGAGATCGTGAGTAGGCCACTTTATTACGGTTCTCATTGTTTTAAAATATCCATAACGTCAGATTTCATCCACATCGTAATGAGACGGTATTATAAATCCAACAAATTAGCTGAAGTGGCTGCTTGCCTTTAAATCATATTCTTCGAGCGGCAGCAAATAAGGCGAAGTTCACCATCGAATGTCTGAGAATAGTGTCGAAATTCATTTTGATTAATTCATTTAAAACGATTTGACAAAAAATTACATTGGAATATTCATATCTAAAATATTACAAAAAAATTCAAACAAACTTCTGCTTTATACCCCCTCTTAAAATTCAACTGTCTTAAAATAGAGCTGTCAATTGAAAATAAAGTGCTCATTTACAAAGCATACCTCAGACCACTTCTGTCCTATATCTGTCCCCTCTGGGGTTATACTCATGACAGTAAGATCGAAAAATTAGAAATCCTCCAAAACAAAATAATTAGACAGGCAGTCAAAGCACCTGGTATTTTCGAAACAAAAAAAATAAGAGAAGAACTTAAGCTTCCAACAGTAAGAGAATATTTTGCCAAAATTATGTACAGCATATACAAAAATCTAAATAAAACCGAAAATACATCAGTCACTAATCTTCCGTCCTATAATGACCTCAGCACCCATAATCGTCACCGTCACCGCTCATTACTTCGCTTCTATCCAAAGTTTCCTCACCAGCCACCATGATCCTTACTCACAAGCAATACGTCCTTGTTAATATTAACAACTAACCTTTTTTCATTCTTTACTCGCTAACATAAATTTAAAAAAATAATAATATGAAAATAAATAAATAAAAAGTTCATATCCCAAAACTTTTTATAAAAAATAAAAAGAATAAAAAAAAAAGATTATAAGTGTTTGAAGTCCTTATACTCGTTTATTCTTATGTTTTTCTTAACTATCACTGATACTGTTTTTAGCAGATTAGTTAAGGACATTCCTATGTCAATCCAACTAACTTTTTCTTTGTAAATATTGCTTATGTGTGTGTTATAACACAAATCAATTATTATCCAAAAAATATCCAAGTTTAATTGCAATTTTTTTTTAATTACTTTGTATCAAAAATTAGCTTTTCTAAAGAAAATACTTCTACTTGTTACGCCAATCAGATCACGATACAGCTTTATTTTTAGCTAGCCAATGAGGGTTGAAGTTCACTAGAACCTGGTACCTCAGCAAACTGCCAGCCGGCAATCACTTAATTTAAAGTGATTTTTTAAATCAGCAAAGCAAAGCCTCGGTTTGAGAAGCAATTTTCCATTGATGTAAGCATTTAACACGTTCACAATAGAACAGAAGAAAAAGCAAAACTTAAAAGACATGGCAAAACATCCACTTTATGGTTATTTTAAGTAGGCAAGGACTAAATAAAGTTGTAAAAATTTCATTAATTAATAGAATTCTAAATTAATAATTGCAATGTTTGTAAACTTTGAATCTTAAGACTATTGCCTTTTTAAAATTTTATTAAGACTATTAAAAATTTTATTTTAATTAATATTGCGGAAATAATAAAAAGAAGATTTGTAAAACACGGACTCACAAAAAGTTCGATGAATTTCTTAAAAGTGATATTATTTAACTTTACTTTTGTTTCTAAAACAGAATTTTTTCTATATTTATTAATCATGAAAAAAAGTTATGTTAATTTCTAATAATAATTCGCATAGTAATAAAATAAAACAAATTTTTTTAATTTCAAATATTTCCTAAAGATTTTCAGAAGTATATCTAATTTATATTGTAAAATTAGTAGAAATTATCTGCGTTGCTTACGGATTCCTTTATGACAATGTTTCAAACTACAAAAAGAAATCGAATGTGTATATATGGTTACACAAACAAGTTACTGTATTAATAAGCAGTTTGAGATAATCCACTAGATTGAATGTGCTTTTAATTTAGTATTGAGATCCATCTAGTGTTGAGTTAATCCATCTAGATTGAATATGATCCAAAGAAATAAAACCTCGATTGTTTTACTAATGTAACAATTCCTGAGTAAGTGATCTCAAATAAGTTTATTTTTGAACAAAATGGATAAAATAATTAAAAAGCAATTTCAAAAAAAAAAAAAAAAAAAAAAAAAAAAACGTATCGACAAGAAATGAAAAAGTAATTCTCAATCAACGTTATTTTAGCAACCATAAATTTTCTTTCAGAAATTGATTTCTGATTTTTTTGTTTGAGTGTGGCAAAATCTTTATTAAGATGTAATCTTAGGGACAGTTATGCGGAAAATATTAAAAATTATACAAAATGCCTGGAAAATATAGATCAGAAATTAGCATTCCAAAACCGTCATATTATTTTCATTCTGTCACGTTTCTGAAACATGAGACAAGACATTTTATCTGCCCCCTTCGTATGAAAGAACTTTTGACTCTCTTTATCAAACGAGATTTTAAAATAATCATCTGCAATTACAACCGACGATTGGCAGCCTTAATTCTTATCTTTATTTCAAAATTATTATAATTTATTTACTTTCAGAATCTCTCTCTCTCTATATATATATAATTAAACGCATTGAGTATGATTTAATATAACTTTACTAAAATTAGATATAACTTTACTAAAACTTACAAGTTTAAATTATTATTTTTCTTTTCAATTAGTTTAAGCATTCTATGTGCGTAGTTTTATTTGTTTACTTTCATTTTTATATTATTTTAATTTAATTTGTTAGATATATATAACTTTAAATTTTATAAATGATCTTAAATATAACTACAGCGATTGAATATGCAAAATCTACACAAAACTCTTTAATTACAGCTAAAAATGAAAATTTTTAATTTTTAATTTTTTTTTTTTTGTAAATTTTATTTTATATATACCAAATCTTCAGCCAAAAAAGAATAATTTCCTTATAAAATGATTTCAATATACAAATATATAAGTACAAAAAACTATGAAGAAACTAAAACTATATAAAATTTATTTAAATAAGATATGCTTAAGGTAATTTTTATTTCTATATTGCCTTTAAGAAAGTTTAAACTTTTAATAAGGATTTAAATTTTTTTAACGTGGAAAAAAACTGTTCGAGGTCTATATTTAAAAAAAAAAACCCAAAAATAAATCATATTTATCATAGTTTTATTTGTTTTTGTAAGTTACTATTATTATTTCAAAATAACGAGATATTAATATTTTACTTTCAAAACAATGCCCAAAGAAGTATATTAAAACTTAAGTTTCAAAATAAAAAAATTTTTAATTGGAAGTGTTGATTTGCAAAATGCATTTATCAGAAATTGTAGTATAAAATTACAATAAAGGATAGATTTTTTTTTATTGCTTGTAAGTTTTAGTAAAGTTATATCATTTTGCCACGCCACCATAGCTCAGTGGTTAGAGCACTGGTCTTGTAAACCAGGGGTCGTGAGTTCAATCCTCACTGGTGGCTATACATTCGGAATGAGTTGTTATATTTTTTATCCTTTTGTAAATGAATAATGATATCAAAATTTATTCGCAGTAATATTTATAGTTATTTTAAAATTTATTTATTTTAATTTTAAATTTTTTAGTTTTGCAAAATTCTTCACGAATTAAATATAGATTAATTTATGGTTCAAAATTCTTCATGGATTAAATATCGATTAATTAATGGTTCACCTGGATATATTCTTTTAACACTTTTTTCCTCTATTTAAACTAATATTTCCTTTTATTTTATTTTTGACTAACAATTGTTTCTAATTTTTTAATGTCTAATTTTAATGTACGTCAACATTAAATTTTTTTGGTGTAATATTTACATTTTTTTTAAAAATTTTATATTTTTTAAAATTCTTCACGAGTTAAATGTAAATTAATTTATGGTTCACGAGGATAATTTTTAACAACTTTTTCTGCTCATATTAATATTTTCTTTTTTTTCTTATTTTTAAAAATATGTATTTTATTTTCTTCTACCTTCTCAATATATATGTATATAGATACTTCTTATATATACAATGTATTCGCTAAGATATCTTTTTTTAAATATTTCGTGTCTACTTTTAAGTAGTTTCAAGAAAAAAGGAATGGAACAGTTGCAATTTTGGCCAATCTTTAAAATAGGAATCAAAAAAATTATCATAGCTTAAAATTTATTTTTTAATGAATTCAGACGTATAAAAAATATAAAGTAATAAACTTTTAAGTTCATTTGAACTCTTCTTATGTTATTCAAAAATTTCTTAATTTATTCTTACACTTAAAATTCGAAAACAAAACACTATGTTTCCGGCCGGGATCGAACCGGCGACCTTGCGCGTGTGAGGCGCACGTGATAACCACTACACTACGGAAACGACACATGGTCGTGACTTATAAATTATCAAGTAAGTATTGCAATTAAATACCTAAGAATTTTACGAACTTAAAAGTTAATTTAAATTAAAGACAGAATCTTTGATTATTTGAATTAATTTTCTGCAGAACAAATACATGAGAGGAAGACGCTGAACTACAAGAATATTTCTAAATAAAATTCATTAACATTTCGTGTTGTAGGCAGTTTTAATTTTTGATTCAAATATTTATTAATCATAGTTTTATTGAAAGTAAATATAATTATTTCATTTCAGAACAAACCCAACTTTTTTTAATTATGTGCACTTATGTTATTTGCTGCGTTTAGTAATTAATTTAATCGTATTGTTCGACATTGGCTTACTTTCATTTTATGTACTAATTTAAACTGTATTATAAATTAAAAACGGTAAAAATAATATTTTTACGCATTTTTTTTATTTTTCAAGCTAATATTCTGGTTAAAATATAGCTTTCTCAATTTCTTAATATTTACATTGATATTAAAAAAAAGATATTTTAAAAACGATTTCATAGATGTGGAAGAGCTAATAAATTTTTATTAGTATTAATCAAATAAATATTCAAAAAAGCACAAATATCTCTGGTATTAAATTAAAACTGATTTTAGACGAAATGCCATGAAATAATAATAATAACGATCAAAATAAAAATAAAATGATTTCCTAATCACTATTTTTTTTTTCCTTCACAAAACCTGAGTTTAAATCTCAACCATATAAATCGAAAACATTTAAATTTCATTAAGTGATTTTTTTTCCTTTTTTAAATCTGTCTCATGATGTTCTAACTACTAGAAATATACAATAAACAACCCCCCCCCGCTTCTGTAACAAAGGTTTTAAAGTTTTATGACTATTTTCTACAAAATTTAAAATTTATAAGTATTTCAATAAAATATTCTAAATAGAGAAATTGAATTTTAATCCTTTTACTACCATAAATTTCACAATATATTACTCTAAAATTAAAGTGACTCAATTAATTTTTGAATGAAAATGATTATCAGTTATGTGTATATATATATTTAAATGGCACAAATTAAAATCATCTTACATAAGAGTTTCGGTGTAGAAGTCGGTACCTCTTGACTTGGCGACAAAATTTAATTTCTGATAACCCTAGTATTTAATTTAGCTTTCGTGTAGAGGTAGCGGCCACCCCGTTAATCACATCTAGGCTTCAAGAAAATCAAGGGATACCCGATTGTAAACTTTTTACCCCAAAAAGTAGTTAATTGTATTATAGCGTTTTCAATGTAATATAATCGTTTTTGGAATTAAAACAATGTCAGCATCTTCTAAGTATCATTTATTACAATATTTCAATATGACAATCACAAGATACACAAAATTATACTAAATGAAAGAAAACAAAATTTAAAATTTAATTAAAAAATATAGAACTTCAGTAGCTCAGTTCTTGGCAGCCGTAGTTCGATTTCCTATTTATTGTTCTTGTGCCGACATTCGATGATTCCATGGAAAGTGAATTCGTGTTGCCACTGAAGTTTTATAAAATAGGTCTGTTACAGCCATAGAGCTAGGAGTAGTGGAGAGGGCATATCCTATCAAATGCATTAGGTCCGATTGAAGCCATTTCCGCCATCTTGGTTGGAGCATCAAATGCTGATAGGGAAGAACGCGTCGAGTGATTCATAAACTACGCATGCGCAAGAAAAGCACAATTTGCGCATGCACCAATATTTCGATAAATATAGCAAAGAATAACTTCAAATTAATTAAAAGATATTTTTTCATAAAGAAAACAATTTGTACAGAATAGATTTTTGTGTGAAATAAAATGTACAATTTGTAATGAATATGTAATTTTTTTTATAAGCTGAGAAGAGTTATTTAATTACATAAATTTCTTTTAAAAATTAGAAATAAATATTTTTGTCATACATATTACTCATCTATATAATTTAGTGCATTTAAAGAAAAAATGACTATAAGTAGAGAAGGCTTTGAATATTAATCACTAAATGTAATTCTTTACACACCTTTTCACTAAAAATGTTAATTTGAATTAAATCTCTTGTATAGAGTGAAATTAAAAATAAACACAGTATGCTTCAATATTTTATTGAATACAAGACATTTCTTGATTTATAAAAGGAGGTTAACATATTATAGACCTTAAAAAAAAAAAAAAAAGAATTACTTTAGTATATATAATTATAGAGTACACATTATTTAAAGTATTTTTAAAATAATGCTTAACATAGATAACAAAATACTTAATTACAGCTTTAATTAGTAAGATGTCATGATTATTCAGAGGATCATGATGAAATTTATGAAGTTTCAATTGAGTAAATACATTTTCAATATTCAAAGCAGATAAAACATTCAATTCACATTGAAGGCTTATTTTTCTGACATTTTTCACAAGCTGGGAAATAAATTATAAAACATACATGTCATTCATCTATATAATTTAGTACCATTAAAAAATGTGATTGTTAGTAGAGGAAGGTTTTGAATGTAAAAAAACCTCCAAATGTAATTTTATTGCACTCTTTTCACTAAATGTTAATAATTTTTAATTAAATTTCTCTTATAGAGAGTGAAATTGAAAATAATCATAGAATGCTTGAAAATTATTTTATCAAATACAAAAGATCTATTGATTATTTAGAAAAGGAAGCTAATATATTAAAGCATTTTTACAATAATGCTTAATTACAATTTAATTAGTTGGATGAAATAAATATCCACAGGATCATGATCAAATTGATGAAGTTTCACAATTGAGGAAATATTTTTCAATATTCACAGCAGATAAAACATCCAATTCACGTTGAACGTTTATTTTTCTGACATTTCTTACAAGCTGGGAAATAAGTTATAAAAATTATTATTAATTACATAAATTTCTTTCAAGATTAGAAATTTTATTTTTGTCATACATGTCACTCATCTATAACATTTTAGAGCATTTTTAAAAACAATGTAAGTAGAAGAAAGTTTTGAATGTGTGTAATAAACCTCCAAATGTAAATTTTTTACACACTGTTTTCACTAAATGAATTTTACTAAATTAATTTCACTAATAATTTCACTAAAATCACTAAATTAATTTTTAATTAAATTTCTCTTATAGAATGAAATTAAAAATAAACAAAGTATGCTTGAATATTATTTTATCAAATACAAAAAATCTATTGATTATTTAGAAAAGGAAGCTAATATATTACTGACCTTTAAAAAGAATTGCTTTTGTATATAATTGTCTTACAGAGTTCATATTATTTAAAGTATTTTTACAATAATGCTTAATACGGATAACAAAATAATTCTTGATTACAGCTCTAATTAGTTGGATGACATGATTATCCAGAGGATCATGATCAAATTGATGTAGCTTCAATTGAGAAAATATATTTTCAATATTTAATGCAGATAAAGCATCCAATTCACATTGAACGTTTATTTTCTGACATTTTTTACAAGCTGGGAAATAAGTTATAAAAATTATTATTAATTACATAAATTTCTTCCAAGATTAGAAATTTTATTTTTGTCATACATGTCACTTATCTATAACATTTCAGAGCATTTTTAAAAACAGTGAAAGTAGAAGAAAGTTTTGAATGTGTGTAATAAACCTCCAAAGATGTCATTTCTTCTTTTAAATTCAAATTAAGAAAATAATGTAACTTAAATATCAAAAATTAAGAAATAAATTTAGCACTTATGTTATTGCATACAAAATAAGCGCTTTTCTTATCCAACTAATATGGCCGCTCGGTTACAGTTGATACTTCATCGAAAGGGGGAAATTTCCCCTCCCCTTATTCCTTGCTCTATGGTTACAGCATAGCATTAAATAAATAGTTTTTTTATTTTCTGGCATGTTACTACAGCACATTGGTTTGAGAACTGGTGTAATAAACCAAGAGTCGGGAGTTTGATATTTAATAGTGACTTAATTGCATTCCTCCTGAAAATTTTATATTTAGTCGCAATTCTTTAACAGAATTATTATTCATCATCAGATCTCCAACTTTTAAATTCGAAAAAACTTAGATTTCATCATAAAAATCCTACTTCATCCAACTTGGAGAAAATGCATTTTTGAATTCGAATTATAATTAATAATTTGAATTCGAATCATAGGCATATTAATTTTTTTTTCTAAATATTTCTGAATAATAATATTAAGTCGATAATATAAAGACCGTTTTCTTATAGTAATTTGCTTTTAATTGATGGAATTATGACACAAAGGGGGAATTTATTCGAGGTAATGCTGGCAGATACTAAGTCAGTAACAGAAAAATCATTGTTTTATTTTAAAGTATTTGAAAATACACAAAGACTAGAGATTTGTACAAAAACTAATTTATTTAAATAACTGTTCTATAAAATTGCTTCACGATGGAAGGAGCCTGTAACAAGTGCAAAATTCTATGTATTAAATAATCTGGTTTTATAAATGGTTTAGCAAGAATGATTGGTCAGAGCTATGTATAATGCTTATAAAATGTATGACTACACGTAAGGTTTTACACATAGATTGCATTTAAGTAATTGCGATTGAATTGTAGTTGAAAACTCGTTGTTGTTGCACCAGTATCTTTCTGTTGAACTTTACCAGTTAATAGAAGCAACTGTGGGAGGGGAGATCATTGTCATTTGGAGGCAGGTATCTAGCAAATGGTCCCCAAATAACTGACCGGTCACCCCAGAGGTATCAGTGCGACCACGACCTATTTATTGTGCCCTAGTCTTCTTTAGCGAACATGACAGGTTTTCTGTTAAGCAGAGATTCAAACTTTTTGCCTTTAGATAATGAAAACAATACTCTAACCAACTAATCCATCACGGCCTGATTGAAAACTTATGAATATTATTGAGTGAATAATGCTAGTTAACATTTGACATCATCAAATAAAGAACAAAAGATGCGTGCATAAATTCCCATCAACCAACGAAAAAGAATTATCAAAAAAATGCCATAAAATAATATGACTTTTCGCAAACAATAGAAAACTATATATCCAAAATACCGTACCGAGCTTCGGAGTTCGTGTCGATTGAGAGTTGAATAAAGAAACCACTCAATGAACACAAGACTTTTATTCGTAAAAATTCCACTAAATATACCAGCTGTAACAATTATACAGCTACAATTCGTCAGATACAATAAATAACAGCTTCCAATCATGGGTCTCAAATACCAAAGGCAGATTTACAAATTTGGAATTTAAATTTTATATAGGCTCTGTCCTATGAGTGAAAACCTTAAAATAATATAATTGCTTTAAAAAATTTAATTTTTGCTCTATTTGGCGTTTCATAATAATTTTAAATACGACGAGGCAATTTTTCTAAACCTTCTTTAAAAGAAGCATATTCTTCAAAGTTAATCTTTTAAGCAAAAATATTTTCTAAGTTTATTCGATTAACGAACCAAATTCTCCTGTAAATAAAGAAATTACATTCCCAATTTTGTAAACTACAATATCACGATTTTTGTTCAACTTCCAAAGAACTTAAATTAAGAAAAGTTTAAAAGAAGACTTAACTAGATCTTAAGAAAATTTATTTAAAATTCCAGATTTGTTACTATTTTTTGGCAATCCTCCTCCAATAATTTTCATGCAAAAAATATTTGCAATACAATTTAAAGAATATCTTCTTGAATTCACGTTATTTACAGATTATTATGATTGAATAATGTTTTATTTATAGGTTTGAATTACAGACTAAAAATATTTATTTATTTATTTATTTTCATCAGCTTTTACTTATTTCATTTATTTTTTAATTCTTAGAAAATATTATAATGTGATGGTTAGAACGAGTTTTATATTTTATGATTAAATACTTCTTAATTATCAGCGAATGAGAAAATACATTCTATAAATAAATTTGCTCTAGTGGAACAAACTGCCAATCTTTCTTTAACCATCAATTTTCGAAAAACATTTATTTTTCTTTTCTAAATATGTTCGAAATATAAATTTTTCTTTGTTAACATTCGAAACTTTAAATCGAATTCCAATAATGTAGAATAAATGAAAAGCCGAGATATATTGTTTTATATACATCATTTTTTCATTTAACATGTTATAAAAGTACATTTTATATGTATGTCTGTGTAAATTACTATGCATATATATAAAAGATGATAATTTATATTTTCTTCATAAGAGATTCTCGTGTTGTTTAAAATTTGAAAATACTCTAATTTTGTGAGTTCCTTATTTTTATAGTATGTTTTTATTTTTATATATTTTCATTACAAACGGCCCAAGCACATTACCAAATATGTACATTAACACTTGTGTAAATCATAGCTTCATAAGAGTATAATTTCTATGCCAAAGAAATTTTGAAATTCTCTATGTAAAAAATGATGAGCTGTGAATAAAATTCTATAAAATATAAGCCTACTTTCACTGTCATAAGTAATCACTATAAATTTATGCAAAGAAAATAAATTTACTATCAGATTACTTTTGGTTTATAGTCTTATTTCAATAACATGTCATATTTTTAAATTTTGGCAAAATAACAATTATAAAAAAACTACAATTTTTAGTAAAAATTCTCTACTGTTGTCATCTAAAAAGTACTTTTAAAAGTGATACATTCATTTCTATAACATTTTGATTCATTATTCTAAAACTGTTAGTGTTTGGCTTCAAAATAGTCTTCAATTTTGGCGATCGTTTACAGCATTTTAAAATAATTGAAACCGCATATAATACTATATATTTTTTGTAAATGAATTATAAAGTAGCTTATACCATGATATTATCAAATTAAACTATGTAACAACCCCTTTCACAGATATTTTCTTTTTAAAAAATATGATTGTGGTTCTATTTTTCTGTTTAAAATTGTCATTCTCTTTAATGTAGAGAAAGAAAAGTCAGAGAAAAAATATTTGCAACATCAGATTTCTACTTCTTTTTCAATCTAAATGTTTAAGAAAATAATGATAAATAGAATTTTTTTATTATTATTATTTTTGAAAAAGAACTGAACTCTTCACCGAATGGGTTTTCGTCTTTCCCAATAAGTCACCCTCTGAAAAGTGCTGTAATGAGGAAGAGTTGAAACTTCAGTATTTATATAACAACTTCGCAACTACAAAGTTTTCATACATTAAATCCCTCATTTGTGTTGTTTTTAACTAATATTTTCACATTTTGTGATGCAAAATATTGTTAGAAATCGTTATTAATTTAATTGATCATTTTGTGTTGTGTACACTTTTGTGTCTTAAACAGTAGAACTTCAACCAGAAGTAATTTTTTAAATTGTTTGGATTGAGTTTTAGCTAATTTCAGTATGGGATATAGAAGAAACAACTAATATAATTTCCTTTTTTTCATTACGTATGTGTGCTTTATTGCGTTTTTTATTTCATGTGCAAATTATAAATTAATTTAACCATATGCGAAATGATTAAAAGCAGTGAAGCGGCAATTGTAAGTTACTGACAAATGAAAGTATAATACTCGAACTTAGAGCCTATTTGTTTTAATAGTTACTTTTTGTTAATGTAATGTTACTTATGACACTTGGACAAGCCAAGCTCACTTTAGCAAAGCGAATTTATATCAGTAGGGTGTGTCTTTCTTTTATCCAGAGTACCACGAAGATAAAAGTAAATATTTGTTTTAAGCTCTTCCGATAGATGGCACTACCAGAATATTCACTCTCAATTTTGATATTGATCTAAAGAGATAAAATTTTCTACCCATCAAACCCATTGTAATTACTAAACTATAGGTCTTTTTTAAATATGTACTTTGTGCAGAGTTGGATTAAGGCGGGACATACAGGGCAGTTGCATGGGTCAACACATAAAAGATGCCCGCAAATCGAATGGAAAGTTCATTTTGGTTTATTAGTTGATTAGAGTAGTTTGTTGTAAAGAATAGTGGAGGCTTCGAAAGATGTTTATGGCTCATATTCTAATAGGGCTAAGACGTACACAGATTATATGCAGCAATAATGTACAAAATACTTTTACCACAGATACGTACATAGAGTGCTTTTTTATGCAAGTTTAGGCTCTAAAATATCATAAAATTATTTGCTTAAACATCAATACTGTGAGTATAGAACAGGTACTATATGTAATAATAAGTCCTATATGTTGAAAGGAATTATTATTGTTTCATCCTAAAAAGACTGGACTCAAAAATTAAAGTATGTAACAATTAAATTGTAATCACGTAATCCATGTACATAAATTTATCTAAACTGCTTAGCAAATATTGTACAATAATGTGATTTTCCTTCTATGTGAATTTCACAACTGGTGAAAATAAATTGATATCACATTCGATATTTTTATTTCAACATTTTTGTCCAGTAATTGCAATTTTATTTAATTGATTGATATTTCCATAATGTGTCTTTTTTTAAAATAAGATAAGTTTGTGCTTTTAAAATTTTTTATACTTTAAAAAATTTCTTGAATGTTCCTCTTTCCTTAACCCTATATAAAATTCATTATATCGATTTTTTTTTTTTGTATAATGTACTTGATGTAAAATTAGATGAACTATTTTAATATTATCCAAGAGCAGTCAATTATTGTTTCCGTAGTGTAGTGGTTATCACGTGCGCCTGACACGCGCAAGGTCGCCGGTTCGATCCCGGCCGGAAACATATCTTTTTACTTTTGTACTTTGCTGATCGAAACAAATCCGGAATTTATAGAAATGTGTTTTCTAGAAACCATATTTCAATTTTGCATAATATATATTAATTGCTAAAATAAACAAATTACAATTTTTATAAATAGGAAAACTACAAAAATATTAATCTCGTAAGAAAAAAGTGAAAAAAGAATTTTTACCGTGAGCTATAAATTAGGTGATATTTAATTCCTTATCTTTTTAGAAAAATTAATGATTTGAATATAAAATTAAACTATAATAGCGAATAATTAAAAATATTAATTTTGAAGATTTCCGTAACTACAGCGTAAAAGGAACTTCAGTAACCTTCATCAGCCACCAGTGAGAATTGAACTCACGACCCCTGGTTTACAAGATCAGTGCTCTAACCACTCAACTATGATGGCTCGTACACAACGACTATAATAGTAATAATACCAATACTATTTTTATCCTCATTATACTATTTAAATCTTATGGATTCGTGCTTTAAAACTTAAATTCCAATAATATTCATTTAGCATTTTTTAAAAGACAACACATATAAGATAAGAACAATTAAAATAATAATTACAGATATAATAGGGAATTATAAAAGCGTGGGGAGATTTTCCCCCACCTAAAGTTAGATTGAAGAACAAAACAAATTTTTTTTCACAAAATTAAATGAATAAGTATTTTTATTTCCCTAAATTCATATTTTCCCCAATAAGCTGTATATACGTCGCCCATTAGAAGATACAATCCATGAAAAATTAATTGTTTCTTCTGCTAGTACAACATAAAATATGAGCAGAGAAATATTAATTTTTTCGTTCATATTATTTTTTATCGCTATAAATATGGAAGTAGGCAAACAATTAGCTCACTGTGGCCCAGTATAAGGGTAGCATTTTTCGGAGCGTGAGGTCCCGTGTTCGATATTAGCCACTTTTGATATCGAACACGGGACCTTAGTCTTCTTCTGCCTGGCTGCTGTGCTTCAGCTTTCTGCATGCACTTCCGTCCGTCTTGTTGTTGCAACAACATTTTTCCCTGTACCTAGTGCTGAGTTGGGTTCTACCAGTTAAATAGAAGCAGCCGGGTGGAGTATTCGTGATCTTGAAGCAGGAACCAAGCATAAATATAAAAGATGATAATTTATATTTTCTTCATGAGAGATTCTCGTGTTACTTAAAATTTGAGAATACATTAATTTTTTGAGTTCCTTAATTTTGAAGTATGTTTTTATTTTTATATGTTTTCATTACAAATGGTCTAAGCACATAACCAAAAATTTATATCTATACACTGTGCATTAACACTTGTGTAAATCATAGTTTCATAAGAGTATAATCTCTACGCCAAAGAAATTTTGAAATTCTCTGTGCAAAAAATGATGAGCTGTAAATAAAATTCTAGAAAATATAAACCTAATTTCACTATCATAAGTAATCACTATAAATTTAAAACAAAGAAAATAAATTTACTATCATATTACTTTTGGTTTATAGTCTTATTTCAGTAACATTTCATATTTCAAGTTTTGGCAAAATAATAATTTTTACTCAAAATTCTCTACTGTTGTCATCGAAAAAGTAATTTTCAAAAGTGGTACATTCATTTTTTTAACATTTTGATTCATTATTGTAAAACTATTGGTGTTTGGCTTCAAAATAGGCTTCAATTTTGGCGATCGCTTACAGCACTTTAAAATAATTGAAATCACATATAATACTATATATATTTTGTGAATGAATTATATAAAATACCTAATACCATGATATTATCAAATTAAACTGTGTAACAACCCATTTCACACATCTTTTCTTTTTAAAAAATATAATTGTGGTTCTATTTGTCTTCTTAAAATTTTCATTCTTCTTAATGTAGAGAATGAAAATTCAGATAAAATGTTTGCAACATCAGATTTCTACTTCTTTTTCAATCTAAATGTTTAAGAAAATGATGATACATAGAATTTTTTTTATTATTATTTTTGACAAATGAATTTTTAATTACTGACAAATGAAAGTATAATACTCGAACTTAGAGCCTATTTGTTTCAATAGTTACTTTTTGTTAATGTAGTGTTACTTATGACACTTGGACAAGCCAAGCTCACTTTAGCAAAGCGAATTTATATCAGTAGGGTGTGTCTTTCTTTTATCCAAAGTACCACGAAGATAAAATTAAAACTTTGTTTTAAACTCTTCCGATAGATGGCACTACCAGAAGATCCACTCTCAATTTTGATATTGATCTAAAGAGATAAAATTTTCTACCCATCAAACCCATTGTAATTACTAAACTATAGGTCTTTTTTAAATATGTACTTTGTGCAGAGTTGGATTAAGGCGGGACATACAGGGCAGTTGCATGGGTCAACACATAAAAGATGCCCGCAAATCGAATGGAAAGTTCATTTTGGTTTATTAGTTGATTAGAGTAGTTTGTTGTTAAGAATAGTGGAGGCTTCCAAAGAAGTTTTTGGCTTAGACTCTAATAAGGCTAAAACGTGCACAGATTATATGCAGCAATAATGTAAAAATGCTTTTTCCACAGATACGTACATAGAGTGCTTTTTTATGCAAGTTTATGCTCTAAAATATCATAAAATTATTTGCTTAAACATCAGTACTGTGAGTATAGAACAGGTACTATATGTAATAATAAGTCCTATATGTTGAAAGGAATTATTATTGTTTCATCCTAAAAAGACTGGACTCAAAAATTAAAGTATGTAACAATTAAATTGTAATCACGTAATCCATGTACATAAATTTATCTAAACTGCTTAGCAAATATTGTACAATAATGTGATTTTCCTTCTATGTGAATTTCACAACTGGTGAAAATACATTGATATCGCATTCGATATTTTTATTTCAACATTTCTAAAATTAGATGCCCAGTAATTACAATTTCATTTGATTGATTGATATTTTCATAATGTCTTATTTTTGAAATAAGATAAGTTTGTACTTTTGAAATTTTTTATACTTTAAAAACTTTGTTGAATGTTCCTCTTTCCTAAACCCTATATTTAATTCATAATATCGTTTTTCTTTAGTGTGCTTTATGTAAAATTACATAAATTATTCCATTATTATCAAAGAGCTGTCTAGCGCAGTTTCCGTAGTGTAGTGGTTATCACGTGCGCCGCACTCGGGAAAGGTAGTTGGTTCGATCCTGGCCGGAAACAAATCATATTGCTTTTAAACTTTGCTGGTCGAAGCAAATCTGGAATTTATAGAAATGTGGTTTCTAGAAACCATATTTCAATTTTGCATAATATATATTAATTGCTAAAATAAACAAAGAAGAATTTTTATAAATAGGAAAAGTACAAAAATATTAATCTCGGAAATAAAAAGTGAAAAAACAATTTTTACCATGAGCAATAAATTAAGTGATATTTAATTCCTTATCTTTTTAGAAAAATAAAATATTTGAATATAAAATTAAACTATAATAGCAAATATTTAAAAATATTAGTTTTGAAGATTTCCGTAACTTCAGCGTAAAAGGAATTTGAGCAACCTTTATTAGCCACCAATGAGAATCGAACTCACAACCCCTGGTTTATAAGACCAGTGCTCTAACCATTGAGCTAGGATGGCTCATATTACTAAGTATAAATGTAATTACACGAATACTATTTTTATCATGATTACACTATTTAAATCTTATAGATTCGTGCTTTAACACTTAAATTCCAATATTATTCATTTAGCATTTTTGAAAGACAACATATAAAATAATAACAAATAAATTAATAATTACAGACATGATAGGGAATTATAAAAGCGTAGGGAGATTTTCCCCCACCTAAAGTTAGATTCAATGAGATCTTGAATGAAAAGTATGCGATTTTCAATATCTTCCCCCCTTAATTATAATTTGTATAATCATTGTAATTTCATTAATTATAAGTTATACGAAAGCATAATAAAAGGCGTTAGAATGGGATGACAAGTGAATTTGAAAACTTTCAACACCCCATTTTATGTGTTCTTGTCTGCTCTATCAACGAAACCTCATTTTGAGGACCAAAACAAATTTTTTTCACAAAATTAAATGAATAATTATTTTTATTTCCCAAAATTCATATTTTCCCCAGTAAGCTGTATATACGTCGCCCATTAGAAGCTACCATCCATGAAAAATTAATTGTTTCTTCCGCTAGTACAACAGAAAATATGAGCAGAGAACTATTAAATATTCATTTTTCGTCCATATTTATTTTTCATCAACATAAATATAGAAGTAGGCAAACAATTAGCTCGCTGTGGCCCAGTAGAAGGGCAGCAGTTTTCGGAGAATGAGGTCTAATAAACGATATCATTAGTGGCTGATATCGAACACGGGACCTTAGTCTCTTTCTGCCTTGTTATTGTGCTTCTGCTTTTCGCATGCACTTCCGTCCGTGTTGTTGTTGCAACAACATTTTTCCTTGTACGTAGTCTTAAGTAGGGATCTACCAGTTAGATAGAAGTAGCCGGTTGAAGTCTTCGTGATTCTGAATCAGGGACCAAGCAGAAGACCCCATACTTTGCCCGTCTTCTCCAGAGATGTCATTTCACTTGGAGGACAAGGCGACCTTGTCCAATTTTAATGCACCCCAGCCGCCATTAGCGAATAGGGTGGATCTTTGGTCGATTGTGATTCTAACTCACTTTTTTCCGATAATGAGAACGACGCCCTGGTCAACCAGGCAACCGCGTCTCCTTCCGTATGTGTGTGCTTGGAAGTACTCCGGGTTTTCTACCTTACGCTTTCATGAAGGAGAACGCGTAACTATAAAGTCTTCGCTGAAAATAATCACGAGGCGGATATTAAAATGCCGATCACAGCGTTGGGTATTCCACATGGCGTGGGCAAAATTAAAGAATTTGCGACAAATTTTAATTTATTTATGAATTTAGAAAAATGGCTTAGGTTGTTTGGTTACTACAAGGATATTTTCTAACCAGTTCACGATCTCATCAAGATTGTTAAGTCTCTGCTTACTTGGGGCATCAGCACCAGTAGAGGGTATTTTCTTTGGCGTATAACGCAGCGTCTAATGATGAAGGTTTGATGAAGAAATTAACGGTTAACGGGTTAGCTTGTGAAGACTTTTACTACATTAAAATGAGAAAAGACTTTCTGATAAAAGTCCTGGTTGTTGATAAATACTACATGTAAATAATGCTCAAATTTTTCTTCCTCACATTCAAAGAGAGTTTCTTGTTATTTAAGTAACTATAAGTATCGAAGTGTCGGGTCTAAAATATTTAAATTTTATTGCTTGTCATTTGTTTATTATTCCTGGTTTAGGATCGTAATAATTAAGTACTTATTTTTAAAACACAAAATATCTTCTAAACCCAACCACTTTATGAGTGTTAAATTATGCTACTACAACAAAGATGTTAAAAGCTATTGGAATAGAATGGGAAATACGCAATGCAATACGATATTTATTCGTTACACGTTTTTCATTTTCATGAGAAACGAAATTATTTTCCGAACCCAATATATATAAATATAATTGTGATAAATTCAAATAAATTGACAACACATTTGCATGTGTTCTTTATCTTAAAATTTAATATCCAATTAATGCGTGTTAATTATATTCATATTTTCTTGGTTTGCCTTATTTTTAGGTAATTTAACATTTTTACTTATTTCTTAATTTTCATACTTCAATATCTGGAATATTTTCTTCTGAATTCCCTAAAAATTCGTTTAATTGTGCTTTTATTTCGGTGTTAAGGCTATGCTTAGTTTAAAATTAGAAGACTATGCTAAGCTCCATAATATTTCTCTAGTGACCACAATACAACCAACAAAGTATAAGTATCTCATAAATATCAGAAAAATGTGACACCATTGTTTAACAGATAACTTACATATTGTAATTTTGATACTCACAAAGGATTCCTCGCCATCATTTCTGTAGTGTAGTGGTTATCACGTGCGCCTCATACCCGCGAGATCGCCTGTTCGATCCCGGCAGGAAACACAGCTTATTACTTTTGTAATTTGCTGGTCGAAACAAGTTCGGAATTTATGGAAATGCGGTTTCCAGAAACCATATTTCAATTTTGCATAATATGTATTAATTGCTAAAAGAAACAAATTAGAATTTTTATAAATAGGAAAAGTACAAAAATATTAATCTCGGAAGCAAAAAGTGAAAATTTTTTTTATACCATGAGCACTAAATTAAGTAATATTTAATACCTTAATCTTTTTATAAAAATAAAATATTTGAATATAAAATTTAACTATAATAGCGAATAATAAAAAACATCAATTTTGAAAATTTCCGTAACTTCAGCTTAAAAACAGTTAGAGAAACCTTTATTAGCCGCCAATGAGAATTGAACTCACGACCCCTGGCTTACAAGACCAGTGCTCTAACTTCTGAGCTATGATGGCACATACATAACAAGTATAAGTGCATTATTATCAATACTATTTTTATTATCATTATAGTATTTAAATCTTATGAATTCGTGCTTTAAGAAATAATTCCAATATTATTCATTTAGCATTTTTTAAAAAACAACGCATATAAAATAATAACAAATAAAATAATAATTACAGAGATAACACGGAATTACAGAAGCGTGGGAAGATTTTCCCCCACCTAATATTAGAGTCAACGAGATCTCGAATGAAAAAGTATGCGATTTTCAATATTATCTCCTCTTAATTATAATTTGTATAATCATTGTAATTTCATTAATTATAAGTGATACGAAAGCATAATAAAATGCGTTAGAATGGAAAGTCAAGTGAATTTAAAACCTTTCACAATACCCCATTCTATGTGTTCTTGTCTGATCAATCAACAAAAATTCATTTTGAGGAGCAAAACAAATTTTTTTCAAAAAATTAAGTGAATAAGTATTTTTTTGTTTCCCTTAATTCATATTTTTCCCAGAAAGCTGTATATACGTCGCCCATTAGAAGCTACAATCCATGAAAAATTAATTGTTTCTTCCTCTAGTACAACATAAAATTTGAGCAGAGAAATAATAAATAATCATTTTTCATCCCTATAAAAATGGAAGTACGCAAACAATTAGCTCGCTGTGGCCCAGTAGAAGGGCAGCATTTTCGGAGCATGATGTCTAATGTTCGATATCAACAGTGGCTGATATCGAACACGGGACTTTAGACTCCTTCTGCCTTGTTATTGTTCTTCTGCTTCCTGCATGCACTTTCGTTCGTGTTGTTGTTGCAACAACATTTTCCCCTGTACGTAGTTCTGAGTTGGGCTCTACCAATTAGACAGAAGCAGCCGGTTGCAGTCTTCGTGATTTTAAGGCAGGGACCAAGCAGAAGACCCCATACTTACCCGCCTTCTCCAGAGATTTCATTTCACTTGGAGGACAAGGCGACCGTGTCCAGTTTTAACGTACCCCATCCGCCATTAGCGAACAGGGCGGATCTTTGGTCGAGTGTGATTCTAACTCACTTGCTTCCGATATTGAGAACCACACCCTGGCCAACCAGGCCACCGCGACTCCTTCCGTATGTTTGAGTGCTTGGAAGTACTCCGGGTTTTCATCCTTAAGCTTTCATGAACGAGAACGCGTAACTATAAAGTCTTCGCTGAAAGTAATCACGAGGCGGGTATTAAAATGCCGATCACAGCGTTGGGTATTCCACATGTCGTGGGCAAAATTAAAGAATTTGCGACAAATTTCAATTTATTTATAAAAGTTGGACGTAATAACAAATCTTAAATAAAGGAAATGCAGAAAAAGAGTTTTATAATTTGTATGTGAAAGATTGAAATAAAAATAAAAAATCTTAAATGAAGGAAATGCAGAAAAAGAGTTTTATAATTTGTATGTGAAAGTTCGAAATAAAAATAACAAATCTTAAATGAAGGAAATGCAGAAAAAGAGATTTATAATTTGTATGTGAAAGATTGAAATAAATTTTATTGCAATTAAATTCCCTTCATTCTCATTTTTATTACACAGATTTTGCATTATCGAATCAAACTCAGGGATGGCTACAGGAAAGCATGCTGGTCCCACAACAATTAATTTTATGCAGGGTATCGCATACAGAGCTTTTTTGAATCAGAAAGTGTCAGAATGCTGAAATGGCCGACATGTACTCCAGGCCTCACATTAGCAGAAAAAAATCTGATCAGTAGTTGTCAAGTGATGGATTCGTCACCACCACACGCCGGAAGCTACAATCGATAGTGACTGCTAGTCAGAATGGCATGAGTAGACATGCCTGTGCATAACATTCACTCTTTGCTCACTCATTGTCTAGACTTGTATGAGCTGTTACAGCTACCAAAAGTAAATTGATTTCTCAGGATTCATGCATCAAAATTCTTTTAAAAAATTATCTTTTATCGCTAAGATTTTATTTTATTAACTGAAGATTTTCAGAATCTCATGTGTCCAACAAATATATACACAGGGCCGTTTTTATTTGCATCAGCATGCTTTTCTGTACCTAACCTTCAGGTGGGCTCTACCAATTAGACACATGCAGTTGAGTGAAGTATTCAAAATTTTTGAAGCATTGACTCACACCAATCATAACACCCCCAATAGTTGGTCTGCCATTCCCAGAGGTATCATTTCAAATACATAAATCTATGGTAGAAAAGTAGTTTGAGCATCGCCCTTTCATCCGAAAAGGCAGGGTTCGATTAACAATGCCGCCAAAGACCCACCGAGTGCATGCGATTTATGTGCTCGTTAAATCTACGTAATCGAATGTCCCGTGGTCTGTCGTTGAGCAAGGATCATGGGTGTGTGTGAAATGGCCAGGAGAAAATTTCTTCCTCCTCCAGATCAAAGTAAAAATAGATGGTGTAGATCCTCTGGTGGTTGCCCTCTATTGGAGGGGTCTTAGAGCGAAATTGTACTTTCACCTTCGTCGTGCTCTGACCAAAAGAAAGACATATCCTTCTGAGTGAATCTCTTAGCTGTCGGCTAACGAACTTGGCTTGTCCAAGAGTCATAAGTAACAACAACTGTATATACATTCATTATCTCATCCCTTCCAGTTGCACCAATTTTTAATAGGTTGCATTTTAAAATTAAAAAACAAATTTGTAAGCAATTTGCAAAAAAAGAGAAGAATTAAAATTATAAAATATACATTTTTTAGGTAAACAGTATTACATTAAACCTAACAACCCAATTTATGTATTGTGAGTTCCAATGTTTTTGAATTGTATAGAGTACACAGAATATGAGTCAAAATTTTGTCTAACTTATAAGTAGTAGAAATTATATTGAACGTAAACATACTCATCTGGATAATTAAGATGAAATTAAGATACGAATTTTTCACCTTTGCGTGCATCAGTGAGCTAAGAAAGTTAAGTTAATCTAGCTTCTATATCGGGAATGGCCGTATTTTCTCTTGCGAAGTTTTAAGTTTAAATTTGCCACGAAACCACCATTAATGACAATCGGAAGTAAAGTAGTACGTTTTCAGGTATGCAGATCATAACAGTTAGCATCAGCGATCAGCCTTTAATGTAATATCAATCGCGGTCCTTTTAATCTCACCCCTGATTCAATGTTTTCCTTTTCTCAGTAAGATTTCTGAATTACAAATTTTTCCGCGAAAAATTATTAAGTTAGTAATTATGTTAAGGCAAGTGTATATTACAGATTCTCTTTGAAGTGGATGTAAAGTTATATAAACTTAAAGCAGAGCGGAGCTTCTAAATTCAGCTGATGATTAGTAAGTATCTTATCCGTACTCTAACGGTATATTTTTAGAAATAAATCTCTATACATTGAATTTTTTACAATTTCATTCCGAAAAGGCTATGGTAAATAATTAAAGTAAGTAGCCATCACATTTTGTAAGCCAATTATTTCTCTAAATTGCTTAACTATTACTATCGAATAATGTTAATTAATATCTATCTCTAAACACATTTCAATGAATTAATATAATTTGACAAACATTTAGATGTGTTCTTTAACATTTCTGTGAAATTAGTTATTCCCAGCTAATACCATTATTTAGATTAATTGTTTTTCTCGGTGAGTCTTATTTCTGCTATAACAATGAATTAACTTTTTTTATTCGAATTTTTATTTTAAAATCTGAAATATTTATTTCCAAATTCTTTAGAAATTTGTAATATAGTGCTTCGGCGACTAGGTGAAAATAATGTACTTAATTTAAAATTATACAGATGCTTGAATTCGGTTAAAAAAATATTATCAATTAATAAGTGCTTTAAAAAATGAATAATTGAATCAAATTGATTTAAGAATAATACTTGAATTCAATTGAATAAAAATTCATGATTGCTTGAAATTTTATTACTTCTTTCTACAGCTCCTACAAAACAGATAATCTTCATTTTATCAAAAATGAACGTTATTGTTTGATTATTTACATTTCATTATTTGCAAAACATCCTTTTGTTGTTTACGTAGTGTAGTGGCTATCACATGCGCATCACACGCGCAAGGTCGCCGGTTCGATCCCGGCCAGGAACAATGTGATTTTTCATGTAATTTGTTTGTCAGAATAAATCCAACAATCTTGTTGCGAAACTTTTTACACTATGTGTAAAAGTTTTAAGAAAGCACTTGCTTAATATTTATTTTCACCTGTTGGAATATCAGTTATTTAAATATTAAATTTCGAACAAATGGATTTTTTTTCGCTGATATATATATATTAAACCAATTTTTTTATATATATAAACCAACAATAAACAGAAGAAATGCTTTCGTGATATGCTGAATTTTTTGTATATGAATATAGAATAAAAGAAAATATTTGCTAAAATTGAAAAAGATAAATGAAAAAAAAATATAGAAAGAAAAAAAGAAACTTCCACAATGTGCTATAAATTAATTTAAATTGAATAGTTATGAATCTTTTTATTAATTTAGAATATAAAATTAACCTTTTTCAGCCAATAACTTCAAATAACAAAGTACATTTAGAAGACTTTCAACATTTCAACATAAAATTAAAAGCCCTCTCACACATTGCGTTAACAGCAGCCACCAGTGAGGATTGAACTCACGACCCCTGGTTTACGAGACCAGTGCTCTAACCACTGAGCTATGGTGGCACAATTCCATGCATTAAATGTGTTAAGAAGACAACAAGATTGCAATAATAATGGTTTAATTAGTTGGAAAATGTGTTATTTTTGTTAGTCAAATTAATCTCATTCTACTATTGATTTTTATCTTGAAACTTAAAATCTGATATTATTCATTGCGTTTTTCATATAATTTCCAAAAATATGAGGTATAAACACCAAATTTCAGAAATAATAAATGTGTATTACAAAAACATAAAAAAAATATTTGTTCCATCAAATTTCTCCTTCTTTTAGCAGTCCTAGAGAGAACCTTTTTTGTTAAAAAAAATATAAAATACACAATAGTTTTACAATTTTTGAAAATGTACTCTCCGTAATCTCTGTAGCAAATGCTTGTTCATCTTTCCAATAACTTCTCAATTCTGAAATATATTGGATGGAAGGTATCTCGATTTAGGTCATTAGCAATTTCGAAATTAGTTTTTAAGAATATTTTATACCTCGTTTGATATGTTTTAAAACTAACCTTTACACGAGAATTCATTTCGTGATGCAAAACGTTCTATTTTGTCGTTGGTGGTTAAATTCTTTTGCTATGTGAGTACTTTGTTACCTTTTGAACTTTAGAACTTCGGACAGAAAGTCTTTAGAAGAAAGTGATTTTGTTTTAATAGTTTGGATCGGCTTTTTGCTCCATAGCAAAAGAACTAACATAATTTCTGTTATTTTTTGCAATTACATTCAGTTAAAACTTTTCTTTTTATACTAAAGAAAACCCTGATATATATGCCTAAGTATTCTTTTTCTTCTAGTAGAATCTAAACTAAAATAGCCTGTGTTAAGTAATTGAATAATTATGATAATCAAATGAATGGTAGATGAAAGAATATTAATTGAATCAGATGTAAATGATTTGAAAAGCAAACACCAAAGTGCTTCCATTCAGCTAGTGGTTTATAAAGTATCATTGCGTTGTTTGCAAGATCTCCCGGTTTAATGCGGAATGTGCCAGTTTCCAGACAAAATGCCAGCCAATAAATTTCTAAATTAAATTTGACCTCATAGATGATCCAAAAATGTTAAAATAACTAACTGTGAAAGATAATTTAGAATAATTTTTTAGATTATTCAGAACATTTATTTCTTTACTGTATGAAAAGTGAAAACCAAAGAAGAATGTTGTTGTTGTTACTTATGACATTTGAATAAGCCATGCTCACTATGCCGTTGGCTATGCGAATTTAAGTCATTGGGGTGCGTCTTTCGTTTAACTAGAGCACAAGGAAGGTGAAAGTACGACTTTGCTCTAAGACTCTTCCGATAGATGGCACCACCAAAGGTTTCACTCCCTCAATTTTGACATTGATCTGGAGGGGTCAGAGAAGAGTGATGGTCTGCAAATAAGTAATATTGAAATATTGTCTCGCCAATCGTGGACATGTGCGAAGTTGTGTTTTTGTTTGTTTAATTACAGACACATTGGGAATAGCGGAAGGAGGAAGAGAGTACCAAATATATAAATAGTTTCCGGGAAGAAAAATGGCTTAGGTTGTTTGGTTACTGCAAGGATATTTTCTAACCAGTTCACGATCTCATCAAGAATGTTAAGTCTGTGCTTACTTGGGGCATCAGCACCAGTAGAGGGTAATTTCTTTGGCGTATAACGCATGGATTAATGATTGAAGGTTTGATGAAGAAATTAACGTTTAACGGGTTATCTTGCGAAAACTTTTACTAAATTAAAATCAAAAAAGGCTTTCTGAGGAAAGTCCTGGTTGTTGATAAATACTACATGTAAATTTTGCTCAAATTTTTGTTCCTCACATTCAAAGAGTTTCTTGTTATTTAAGTAACTCTAAGTATCTAATGGTCGGATCTAAAATATTTGAACTTTTATGTTTGTCATTTATTTATTATTCCTGGTTTAGGATCGTAATAATTAAGTACTTATTTTTAGCACACAAAATATCTTCTAAAAACCAACCATTTTATGAGTGTGAAATCGTGCTACTACCACAAAGATGGTAAAAGCTATTGGACTAAAATGGGCAATATGGAATGCAATACGATATTTATTCGTTTTACATTTTTCATTTTCATGAAATTATTTTCCGAAGCCAATATATATATATATTTAATTTTAATAAATTTAAATAAACTGACAACTCATTTGCATGCGTTCTTTATTTTAAAATTTGCTATCCAATTAATGCGAGTTAATTATATTCATATTTTCTTGGTTTGCCTTATTTTTAAAGTAATTTAAGATTTTCAATTATTTCTTAATTTTCATACTTCAATATCTCGAATATTTTTTCTGAATTCCCTAACAATTCGTTTAATTGAGATTTTATTTCGGTGTTAATGGTATGCTTAGTTTGAAATTAGAAGACCAAGCTAAGCTCCTTAATATTTCTCTAGTGACCACAATATAACCAACAAAGTATACATATCTTGTAAATGTGACACTATCAGAAAAATGTGACACTATTGTTTAACAGATAAATTACATTTTGTAATTTCATTGTTCACAAAGAATTTCTCGCAATCGTTTCCGTAGTGTAGTGGTTATCACGTGCGCCTCACACGCGCAAGGTCGCCGGTTCGATCCCGGCCGGAAACAATATTTTTATTCAAGTAATTTTGTTTGTCAGAATGAGTCCCGAAGTTATTGTTTCATGATGTTCATGAATTGTTTCATGATGTGTTGATATTTTTCTATGAAAAAAAAGAATATCAAATTCTATAAAAATTATATATCAACACGGTAAGAATACGTAAGAAAGTTCATTTGAAATTGCCCCATCAAGGACACAGCTCATGGGAAATTTACGAGACAGAAAAAAATGCTGAGATATGGAAGAGATAGGGATAGTTGGCGGTAGAGCAAAGCATTCAGTGTTAAAATGAGTAGTAGTCTTGTCATAAGCAAATTCACCATATAAGATATTTGAGTGTTTTAACCTGGTGAAAATTTGTAGCTATGCCTATGTAACAGAAATTCTTACCATTGCCATTTTGATAAAAGTCGAATGGCAGCCAAACCGTGGCATTATTAAAAATCGTTTTGCATATTGGTGTTCGTAAAGGACAAGCTTAAAAATATGAAACTAAAACGGCCCTATAAATCTCCAGGCTGAATCTCAAGTGCCCTCTATTATTAATGGCTGAGAATACATATGCTATCCGCATGGCATTAATGAATAATAATGCGATGTGACGCGGGCAATCAATAAAGAAATGATGTCGCTTGCAAAACAAGTGGGTACTTTAATAGATTAGCGACGTTTACAGCTGCATGGATAGTTATTATTTACAAATGCCGAACATTAGTGCCTAAGCCAGTAGTTCACAGGTTCTCCAATACTTTTTAACAATGCTCTCATACTGAGAAAGAACCACACAATTATTTATAAGTTCAAAAGTCATTGGTTGACCAGAGTCAAAGAAAACACAGTCCTGGGAATCCAACACTCCAATCCTATAGAGATGGTACCGCAAACAATCATGTCCAGTTAGACCCCTAAAAAGGACCACCGCAGTCTTTCTTGGAAAAACGGGAACAGCTCTTTCCTCCCCCAAAATCTTCCATTTCTTGTGCATCGCACGTTGAACCATATCTTGTTCAAGAGTCAGGTTAACAAACAATTTAGTTGAATGAAATGAAAGAAGGCGATTTATGCGTTGATCTATCAAGGCTCCCCTTTTAGCCAGTGAATCAGCCTTTTCAATGCCCAAAATACTGCTGCATGGATAGTAAAGTCGGCAGAAATGCCTTCGGTTAACGATTACGAACCTAGTTGGAACTATGTTTTGTAAGAATTCTGGTTTTGTTTATCTCATTTGGTTTTGAGCAGAATATCATGATCACACCCCCCTTCGGTTGTATCGGGTAATTTGCATATTCAACAGCGTTGACTTGAACTAACGGTTCAAGCCATTATCAACACACGTAGGTTTTTTTATATCATTGACAGCACATTGAATATTGTCTGTCATATTTTTCCTTGCTTAATCCATTGTTTGAGCGCTGCGAAGCACTGTTTCAACAGGATATATGGCGTGACAGTTATGTATATAATACAAACCTTCAGATAACGTTCGCTTACTGGTCAAGCCAGTATGTTATACATCTCTCAACAGATAAAGTACAAGTACTAATTACCAAGCTACAAGCTCGTCACCATACGCCGATCATTGGTCTTTAAACTGTGACATCGTTTCAAAATTGTATGGGCAGCTGTACTGACATATAGATTATTTTGCTTTACTCAATTTCCAGATGTATATGTGCTGTTATTATTCCCAGAAGTATTCCACCAGAAAGCTGATATTTTCAGGATCGATTTTATGAAATTTTATCGATTTTTCAGCTATCAAATTTCATGAAAATTAAATCATTTAGTACTTATATTTCATGAAATTTGATAAAAGATTTTAAATGTATTTGTCCACGTGTTTTATTGTGTTCCATATATTCTGAATATACAACTTTTATCTGGTTGTAGTTTATAATTAAAAAAAGAAAAAAACTGAAAAACAAATGTTTAAATTGATTTGTTTGCAGTGGATACATGTCTAGTTAGCACAGGAGCAAGCAGGGCATTTACCCCCCCCCCCATTCGGCGACCTTTTTTCGAGACCAAGCGGAAATTAAGTTGTTGGAGAGAGAAATTTTCCAAAGTCTTCCGATTAGAAACGTAAGCAAAAAATACAAACGCTGTTACCACATAAAAAAACCCATATATAAAGCAAAAATGATAAAAAACAAGAGAAAAAAACCAAACCTGGTAACAAAAACTCAAACTGGCAACACTAAAGGAAAAATCGCCAAACTATAACCAATGCAAAAAAATTACTTGGGGGATATATAATACTCTTACCTCAACACCTACTTGAAACATAATCAATAGTCATGTTAAAAAATATTTAATATATTTTATGCTAAAGATCACATCAAATTATTTAATTATTGGTAATAATATAAAATCCCAAATACTATCTTTTTATTTTGTGTAAAAATTGAATTACATCAAAAATTAAATAGCATTTTTGTTAATCAGTCTAATTGTAACTATCCACTGACCAAAAATTTGCCTTAAAAATGTGGAAGCATAATTCCAGTTGAATATTTAAATATATTACCTTAACTTACTCTCTACACACATATGATCTTATATTTTAATATAATCTTTATATTCTTGGCAAAAACTTAGATTATCCGTAAATAAACATAAATACATGTTAAATGTAAAGACTATTTCCCTTAAGTAAAGAAAATGACGTATAAAAATGATATTACAGTTAATAGTTTAAGCTTAAATCTGATTCTAGATATACAATATATATGTCTATAAATAGTCATTATTCTGTTTATTCAGAGCTAAATTAAGAATGACAGAATGAAAACAAAAAATAAAGATGGAAAAGAGTTTACATCAAGATATTGGTCTCTGATAATATTAAAACATTACTGTTTCATTTGAGAATTTTATTTACAGAAATTTTAAATAATACCAGTGTTAAGTAATATTATATGCCATGTTGTGTAAAATTTTATGCAACACTGTTCAATTAGGGAATGTAGACTTTGTGATTCATTTCCTCCATTACAATTGTCATCTAGATATAAATTTCAAAATCAGAAAAAATTTGTATACTATTTCAAAGTGAATCTTTCAATCTTAAGCACAGAGTATAATATTTTACTATTTTTATTTTTAATTTCTGAAAATGTATAGTTTACTTAATGTCTTCTTTGATGTGAATTACGTTTCGCCTTTTCCAACCCACCACTAATCGGAAATTCATTGGAGCACAAATAAAGTCATTCTGCTTTCAACATTTAATAATTTTGAAATCACAGGAAATATCCAAGCGAACTACATTTTATTCAATAACTTTATTTTACTAAAAATGAATTTTTTTTTTCAATTTAAAACATCTAAAAATAAATAAATCACAAAACCTATAAAAAAATTTATTCATTAAAATTTAAACACAAGAAATATAATCCCATTCTTATATTACATGTTTGATGAAATTCCATATAAACTATTTATTATACATATGCACACACACACAAACAAAATACACAATTTATACAGAGTTTAATGAATTGCTAATTTTCTATGTGAATTGTATGTTTAAGCAATATTTATAATACCATGTGACAAATGATAATCATCTATTTCTATCAAATTATTTGAAAAAATAAATATAATTATGATAGAATATGAGAAACTTAACAATGATGCTTCAAATGAAAAGTTTTCTACTTCTTCCTGTCAGAAATAGTGTACTTATCGTAATTTTTGGTGGGATCATATGGCTCCCACCTAGAGGCTGGGAAAATGTGCTTATTTCTTTCATACCAACTTCGAAGAAGAACTTTCCCAGCATGTGATTCATCCTTTTCGACAGTTGCATCACTCATCAGTCGGACATCATCATGTACATCAAAACTGAAGAGTGGACCACTTTTACCCCGAGCTTTAGTAACAATGAAATCATAAAATGTATAATGATGGGGAATGATTAAATCCTCCTTTACATACATTAATTGATCACCAGTTACTGCTCTTAATTCATGAAATTCTTTTCGCAACACCTCCAAACATTTCTAAAAGATAAAAGGGGAGAAATTCAATTAGAAAAAAATTAGAGCAATAAACAAATGTTTAGCTTCGTTCATTTAATAAACATACTTAATTCACAATTATGTATTTTTCTAGAATGAAAAAGAAAGTATTAAATTAACCAAACTGACAAAAAAAGACTCAAGTTTTCAGATTTATAATATATTTATAATTAATTATATGCTTATATTGGAAAGCTTTATTAACAAAAAGAAGCTTCAATTTTGGCAGCTACTTCTTGTTTCAAACAAATTAGTTTACAATTTTACATAATTATAATACAACATTTATACCAATGATCTAATCACACTCATTACTCACAAAAACAAACACACAAATAAAAAAAATTATAACTTGCACTGTATTCATTATTTAATTAAAAAAAAACTTGTCAGAATATTTAAAGAAACAAGAAAGAGAAAAATATATTAAAGACTGTTAACTTGAAAATTCAATTATTAATTAAAGTCAGTCAAAATAGAATTAACAGTAAAGTTAATTTTAAAACAGAAAACATTATTTTGGATGAAGACATCTTACTGACTTTTAAAAATGGGACTTTTTTCTTTATAAATGTTAAACAAATTAGTATAATTTAAAATTTGAATTTTTACCAAAACGTTCCTTACACAGAAATTAATGTAATTTTATTTGATTTTTTACAGTTATTTGAAATAAATGAGTAAGTCCAAATTAGAAAAATCTTTACTAGTCAACAGTTTTCTTAGAAGTTGAATAAATACAACTTTAAAAAAGTCCTCAGATATTTATATTTGTTTAAGCAAAATTTAGGAAACTATATTATTTTTTGATAGAAAAATTAGATAAATCTATGATCTTTAATAACAAAAATTCAAATTGCAAAGAATTTAAAAAATAAATTTTTAAAAATATACAATACTTTTTTTACAGACAGAAGGAAAAAAAGTATTTTAAATTTTGAAAAGAGAGAGGAGGGAAAAATTTATTAATGAAGTATATTTTAAGTAAAGGTAGCAATTTTCATATCTTCAATAACAATGCACTATTGAGTTTAAAAATTTAATATCAGTTTCAGAGTAAAAATTTAAGTTTCAGAAATTTGAAAAGAACAATTGATACATATATTATAAAAACATCTTTCATTTAAAGTTAAATTTTATTCAAATATATATGAGCGCATATGCCTTCTCTTATTTAAACTCAAAAAATTATTAAATGAAGTGATTCCATTTATGTCTGTATATTTTAATTTCTTATTAAATAATAAACACGAGAAATACTTCAGACAATTTATAAAATAAAGATGAAATATTTATAAAATAAGGATGAAATAATTTAGTTTTAAATTCAACACTATTTTATATAGAAAAGGAATTTTTAGACAAAGGAACATGACTGTTATAACCATTTTAAACCTTTATTATATATAATTTTTAAACCTTTGAATCAGCTATAATATTTCCTCTCTCTAAATAAAGAAAATACACAAGAAACACCAATTTAAAAAATAACTAAGAGAGAGCAAATTCTTCAGTTAAAATAACATAAAAATTAGATCAAACTCAGAATAAAAAAAATTTATAAATTTTATGAAGATTTATAACCAACAAAAACCTTACAAACTGTGACTATACAAAATTAATGACATTTATAAAAACTTCCAACTGATTATATATTTTTCAGATCTCTATTATTTCAACTTTTTCAATTACAATATAATTTTTCAAAGCTTTCTAATTAGAATGTTTTAAAGATGAATTACGAAACTCAATCACAATTTAAAATTATTATTTCCAATTGTTTTGTTAGTATATTCTAAAACTCAGTTCTTAAAGATAAAAAAGTTTTATAATTACCAGCAAAAACTGATAAATGCTGTGTCCCTTCTTCATTTTTACACTTCGTCGATGCCCAGAACCATCCCAATAGCTAAATGTGATTTCAATTTCTTCATTCTTTAATTTTTCTTGTTTTTGCACCCATTCCTATAAAATAAAAATATATTAGCACATTTAAGTAGAATTAAACCAATTCTTTATTAGGTTTATTTTTAAAAATCATGTATTCTGATTTAAAATATAAATTTGATCATTTAGAATAATTTAAATAATTTTCTTCATTGATTACAGATTATTATTATTATAGGCAGATTTATAAAATATCAAGTATTAATGCAAACAATTTATCATTAAATTTAGTACAAAATCTAAGCTAGAAAACATTTAAAAAAATTTGAAGAGCATAACAACACAAATGAGGATATATAAGTCATTGATACTGCCTTTATAAAAACATTATTCTGATATCTAAAACCACAAAACATTAATTTAACATTTGATTTCTAGAGTTTGTTATATCATCTATTGTAATAATTATTTCTTTTTATCTGATAATTTAAATGTTGAGCTTAAAACTGTTTTTACAAGAGAAACATTCTTGCAAGTCAAATCAAGAAAAAAAAATTCATGGTAAATTCATAAATGAAATTCTAAATAATATAAATTAATAAAATGTAGAGTAGAATAAATATATGGTTGTCGAAAAAGTTCATAAAAAAGTAATAGTAATAAAAATTGAACCCTTAAGAGAAATTTTATATTTTACTGATTTCCCAAAAGTCAATCATATTGCTAACTATCAATAAAAAAATTAAAAATACAATTTAGAATCAAATAAATATATATTAACTCAAATAACCAATTTTCTACAGATATAATTTCCTTACTAAGTCTTAACTAAATAAGATAATTTTGACTAAAGAATTACTACCTGTCTAAGTTCTTCTCGCAATCTCATTTCCTCTTCTTCTCTTTCTCTGTCAGGTAAAAAGCTGGTATCAACATCAGGATTCTTTGTTATTTTTTTCTTTTTAATAGCAGGTTCTGAATTACTGTTATCAGAATCTGATAATAATTTGTTTTTCTTATCATCTGATGCAGAAGTATTTCCTTCTTCATCACTTAATTCCACTTCTTCGTCATCATCCAATCGAAAAGATAAAGCAGCAATCTAAAGGATAATTTTATAAGTTAATACTAAGTAATTATTTACTAAAAAAATTTACAAAACAAAATTTAAATTTTTTTAGTGTAATATTAAATTAAATCTATAAAACATTATTAACTGATTTCAAGCAATATCTTCATTTAAAAAAAATAAATCACCTGTCTTTTTTGCCGTTCTTTTGCTTCTTGTTTCTCTCGCATTTCTTTTTGTCGTTGCAATTCTTTCTCATGTTGTTTTTGAGCTAACTGTCGTTCCCTTTCTTTAACAACATCTTCTTGCTTTGCCTATTGAAAAACTCAAGTTTTAGCATGTCTATAATTCAAGAAAAAATAAATCTGAAAAAACTGATATAAGCAGTTAACACTGAAAATCAAATCTATTTAAAATCATAGGTAAAAAACTAAAATCAAAATGAGCAAATTTATTTTAAGATAATATTAATAAATGATAACATAAATACTATATATTTATACTAAAAATTTAAAAATCACACTGCAGTGATAAATTGCACATTATATAAAATTATATTGTTTTGAAAATTATATCATTATTTTTAAATCATATAACAAATACAAAATTTTAATACATTTGATTTTCTTTTTAGAATTTAAAATGTTATACCTTCATTTCATCCAAGGTAACCAGTCCGATTGTGCTGGATTTAAGTTGCTGTTCAACAGCATCATAATGAGCAGCAAATTTATTTTCTATGTCAGACAACTTCAATTCCTCCTCAATCTTTCTTTTTCTATGCTCTAATTCTTCAAGGGCTTTTTCTCGCTTCTTTTTAAGTTGTAAAGCCCTTCCAGCTTCACTCGCTGCACCCTTGTACAAAGCCATGATCTATTGATAAAAAGATAAATAATTTAAAATACTATTAAAATATCATAATACTTTTCATAATCCAGAAACAAGCAAGAATATAAAACAATCATTATAAATAAATGCAAAATTGAATTAAAATATCTAATAACTCTGGTGATAATTGGGCTCAGAGAAGACAGTGCTTTTATGAATTATCCTGGATTAATGATACTCAAAACCAATTTCGGGCTGACTAAACAAGCACCTGTATAAACAAGTAAGTATTGATATTTATTAAATTTTTATTATTAACAACAAATTACAAGATAAGATTGATAATCTTACTAGATTATTGTAAGATTTTTGTTTCATCAGCCCTTGATAAAATCATACTGCTTAAGCGTGACTGCAAACAACTGACATTCAAATGATTTAATATAAAGTTTGATTAAACAAAACAACTATAAGCTAAATTAAGTGCTTAAGCAAATATTAAATTTGAATTAAAATTAATTTTGATAATTAATTTCTGCTTCTAGGTATTTTATAAGAAATAGTATATTTCAATGGTATATAAGTTTCTTTTGCAGAAGTAGCACTTTGCATACTTTCAACAACTCATTAACCTAAGGAATTTCAAGCAAGTTCTAATCACTCATGTGGTATAATTCTAATCATTTATACAGCATGTATTGGTAATTTTATCAGTGCCAGATTAGAAAATTCCCAAGGCTCTCAAGACAATATAATAATATTACTTTTTTGACAACTTAACATTATTTGGCAACAGCTAGATAAATCAGTCATCATAATGCTCCCTTTCGCAAGATTTTTCAAATTCAAGTAAACCTTTGAGTAATTGATAAAGCCAAACAATATTTTTTATTATAATTGAATTTTTAAGTGATTTAATTTTAATTTATTGTTCATATCATTCCAATAATATTTAACATATTTTATGTAAAGTTATATAAATAGTTCATAATCAATTAAATGAGGTTTCATTGTACTTTAAGATGCACCGAAATTAGTTTTTCCTGTCATTAAGAACAAAGCAGTAATGAATACAAATTTTCTAGCATACTTCATTACTTTAATACTCACAATTAATTCTAAATTTTCATTGTTTTTAAAGGTTTTCATCATAACCAAACGAAAGTATGGAGCACTAAGAAATGCAAATATGCTCGAGATGAATGCTGAGATACATTTATAATAATAATTACAATTTAGGTAAAAATTTTCACTTACCTCTTTCCAAGAAAAATACAATGATCTGGTTCTGGATAAACTATAAGTCTGATCAAGATTTAAAAATAACACTTTTCTAAACGAAAAAAAAAGAAGAAATAGTTTATGATCTTGAAATTTTTAGTAACACATTTGTCTACCGTCCTCAATTATTTGTAACAGCAAGCACATGTAAGTTTTTTACGAAAAATCACGAGAAAATATGAAATTTATTTATAATTTTGATAAGGCAATATATTTATGGGCAAAGTTTCCTTGAACAAAGCTTTGAGAAACAAAGATTAAAGTACTTGTGTTTTCTTCAACACAGAGTTTTCTTGAAATAATTTAAGACAACAAAAATAATTGTTTTGTTGATTGGTTGATCTAGCAATAGCTTTCATCAGTTTAGCCAAAAATGTTAAGGCCTTGCTTAAATATCCCTTAAAAATTATCAAAAGTAAATAAAATCTGAATAATCGGTATTTTAAAGAGAGATTTTTAAATTCTATTATTATTTATTTCAATAATATATAAGTTACATTTATTTTCTTATATCATTAAAATTATCATTCATTTCACAGTTTGAAATTTATACTTTGTATTGGAAGTTAGGCTCTGTCAGTGGCAATGGATGCTTATTTATATTTTGCTTTTATTTCCCGCGTAATTTTCTAAATGTAACTAAAACATATTTCTAAATATTTTCTTTTTTTTAGTAGCAAATACAACTTAAAAGTTTTTTTCTCATTTACTAATTTCTTTTAAAGAAATTTTCGATTTTGAAATTTTTTTAAAACTGCTTTTGTTAATTTTTTACTATTTTTGAAATTATAGAATTCAAATATGGATATTACATTAGAAGATTTATCTGAACAATTGATTGAATATTCGGTCCCTGTTGATGATGAAGAAACACTAAAGAAGCGTAATTATAAGATTTTATCGAACTAGTGTTTGTAAAATTATTTCCAAACATTTTTGCAATTTTATCGTTATTTATTATTTTTATCTTCCAGTTAAAGAACTTTGCTTTGTATATAATTGTTCTGCTGAAGATATTGTTGCAGAATGGGTTGCTTATTCTATTTCGAAAACCCCCAAGAAGGAGTGTATTCCTCCAACTTTATTGCTGTTGGATCAAATGGAAAAAGAGGTATATCAGGATTACACTTTGGATAATGTACATTATTGACTGTATCATTAATTAAATATTCCGTAATGACTATCCTTTATTGGATAATATTCCTAATTGACTATGATGCTTGTTTTTTGTTTAATTGTTGTTTAGAGTATCTTGTGTTTTATTAATTAATTAGATTTTTGGTAAAAGACAACAGACCCGTACAGGATTGGCGCGATTTCAAATTTTCGCTGAACTAGTTCAGTATCCCCATATATTGGCAAACGCGGCGAATTTTTTTTTGTCGCCAAAGTAAGCGCGCCAAGCTAACACGGGAAATTTCCCGAAGTTCGATCGAAAAATAAGCATTTTAGAAAATTAAAAAAGGGAAATAAATATAAATGATGGATTTACTTGATATGAAGTTTAACTGATATGCCGATTGGTATGTTTATTTCGACATTTTTTTCGTTGTCACCAGTGTCACATTTCAGTTTTTTTTTTAAAAAGGCATGCAAAAAATATTATTTTAAATATAAATTACTTTATAAAATTGAAAAAAAAGCATTCAAAAAATATTTTTAAAAATATATACACTTTTAAAGTAAATAAAGATAAAACACTAGTACAGTAAAAAAATACATTCAGAATTTAAATAAAATAATAACACCTTCTGCGAAATTTGGTACCCATCCCAATTAATTCCCGAAACGATTTCAGCAAATTTATTAAAACAATTTTCATTTGCAGCTATGCAAGCTTTATGAAACATATACATTGCAAAATAAAATTTAAAATCTTTATTTATTATATTTAACAAAAATGTAAAAGATAATAATAAATTAAATTAATAAGATAATAAATATAAATAATAAATAAACCAAATAAAATGAAATAATGTAAAAGAAATTGTAAAAAAGAAGAATTTACGATGATTAGACGCTGGTGACAACGAAGCCCAACTGAGGGAAAATCCCTTCCAATTCCAATAGAAATGTGGAACAAAGAATGTTCTAGAACAATGAAAGTCGAAGTAAAATTTAAATAGCTGTAAAATTTATGTAAAACACAAGAAAAATGAATAGTGGCAACAAAAAAAAAAAGAAATAGTAACTAAAACTGAATTTGACAACACTACAATAAAAACAAAAGCTGAAATCAGCAACACTACAAAATAAACAAAGGGTGCCAGATTTGGCGAGAAATCATGTATGGGGATATTGAACTTGTACCATTTTTGCGCCAAGCACTCTACAACTCTGTCGCCAACCCAAATTATGTCACTATGCGCGATAGCCGTCTGCCAATAATGTTCGCGTTTGAACTTCAGCTTTGAAACCGCACGTTTTTCAGAATTCCAAATATTAAAAATTTAAATATTTCTTTATAATTAAATACTGTAGAAGTTTTAAAATTCTAATAAATAGAAACAAAATTTTGAAAACTTGATTCTTAATATACCGAGCAATGGTACCCACCTTAAAAAAACATCAGTGTAGAGCTACCTACTACAGTGTCAACTGAGCAATAAAGCTAAATTTTGAACGTTAACAAATTTCATATTTTTAATTTAAACTTGATTTTTAATATACCGATCAATGGCACCCACCTTAAAAAAACATCAGTGTAGCGCTACCAACTGCAATGTCAACCGAGCAATAAAGCTAAATTTCTAACGTTAATCAATTTCACTTTTTGTTTTAACTTGAATTTTAATATAATGAGCAGTTAAGCCCACATTAAAGAAATTTAAGTACGCAGCCTATTCTAACACTAACATGAAAAACGCAATACACACAACTTAAACATTCATTTACTTATGCAAACATTCATTTTTATAAAAACTTTAGTTTCTAAGTATATGACTACAGTTGTAATGAAAAATAAAATTACTCACCTAATCTTCATTGCTCTCCGAATCATTAATTATACATTGCTAATTTACCATTTTTATTGAATCTAAGAAATCTATTATGTTTTCCTGATGATTCTTTCTAAATACTTACTCTGCAAAAACGTGAAGTCAATATATCCTCATCCATACTTATTAATTTTCGTAAGCAACACAAAAACACCAAAAATCAAATATCAAAACTCAATGCTTCAAGATTATTCTGTAACAGTTTCAAGGGTTACATAAAAAACGCGCATGTAAAACGAAAACACGTCATACCAACGTAATCCGAACTTGTGAACTAGTTTTGTGCACTTTATCGCATTCTTGGCACATTTTACCCTCTGTACACTTTTCTACTATTTAGCAAAAAAAATTTACACTAAAATATTTTAATTCTCCAAACTGGATTGGTAGAAATATTAAAACCAATATTTTGGAAATATCAAAACTATTTTGGACATATTTAATTGCATTTTTCAACACTTATCTTTATTGCTTAAGTTGTAAAAGATATGTCACCAGTATCAACTGATTTTCATGTAGATTTATGTATTTGAATCTCATTTAACAGTAAAAAAATAGTATGGTAAAAATAAATGTTATTTTAAATAGGAATGCAAATCTTTTAATGAAGTAAATGAATAACATTGAGTACAGTTGTTATAAGCAATTGAAATTTAATTTTAAGTACCCTTATAATGATAACTATAATAAAATATTGACTCCTGTGAAATGTCTTTTTATTTATTTATTATTTATATATTGCTTATTTGTAAAAAAGTTCTTGATATTTATCTCCTTTCTTTTATTAATCTATATATTTTATTTCCCCCTTTAGAAAGAGATGAACAAAAGCTCTAAGCAAAGGAAGTCTACAAATTCAGTTTCAACCCCTGTATATAATTCAAAAACTATTGATCTCATGTATCCTTTATCAAATTTTGTTTACAAATTGCATTAATATATATTTCAAACACGTTTTTTTTTCCCCTTTTTTTTCATATTGTATAATTTTGCATCATGCATTTCCAGACAACATTCTCAATTTCATTCTTTCCTTTATTATATTTAATAATTATTATCATTGTCTTTCAAAAAACATGTTTTTTCTTATTTTCTCTTATTTGTAAAACTGAAGAAAAAATTATCATTAATGATAATTTTTTATCATCAATGCTTGATTAAGAGTGGACTATATTCGTATGGCAGAAGAGAGGTAACCCAAAAAACTCACAAGCATCTGCATTTTCAGATGTGCATGCAGGAGGCAAAAGCACAACATCTACTTCCTGTTATTTACCAGAGTTTGGGATCGAACCTAGGACTTTTGTCTTTGAAAAATGCTGTCTTATTACTGGCCCTAATGAGCCCCGAATGATATTCATTAACAAAATATACTAAATTTTTTATATTTGTAAGCCTAATGTGAAGGAATCAAATGATCTTGTTTTTACCTTTGATACAATACAAATCATCAACTAAGTATCTCTTGTTTACAAATGTCGCTCTCATCACTGCGATGGGATTATTTCACACCTAGTGTATTTAATATAAATGTAATTGATGCCATTACAGATGACTACAAAGACTTCCTAGTTGTGAAATATTTATAGTAGTTTATTTGTGAGAAAATTTTATTAGAACATTCTACTGTTTTATTACCATGTAAGGCATATTTTCAGTTTCCATTCTGTAATAGAGATATAAAATAATTATGAGAAAACCTTCAAGCAAAAAATTAAGCGTGGAAAAATTAAGTTAATGTTTTGTTAAAATTGTTTTTAACTTTGCGTAGAATTTCGACTTGCATATGAATGAATTATGTTTTACTCTTATTTTTACATTGTATCTTTAAATTTATTTATGTCATTAAATAAGTTTTTATTTTGAAATATTTTTTTTAACAAAATCATTAGATCTTGTGATAATTTTGGAACACCTAAAATGGTAAGAATATGTTAAGAAAAAATTATGTACTTCTATATAATGATAAAAATATCATGTTCTTTAGATTTTAAAATCATTTCTCATTTGTTATTTTTAAGGATAATAGAAAACTTGGATTACTTACAGATAAAAGTCCACAATTTTCTCCAAGCTCAATGACTCCAACATGGTAATAAAGTTTTTTCATTATATATCCTTACTTAATAAAAAAATATCTTATTTCTGTATACATTTATGTATGCAATGGATATATTTATTTACAATAAATATGTTGCTACTAAGACTTGTCTTAAAAACATTTGTGGTTTTAAAGTATGATATAAAATTTAATTTTCCCTTAGATTTCTTTCTGTATAATTGGAAAAAAAAAAAAAAGTAAATCAATATCATCCTATCTTCTGTATTGGGACACAAAGTTTAGGTATTTTAACTAAGGAAATTATAAGAAAATCAAATTAATGAAGTTTATAAAAATTTAAATTGTCCTTGCCAATTTAAACTAACCATAAAGTGGATGTTTTGCCTTCTCTTTTTCATGTTGCTTTTTCTTCTGCTCTATTCCTGTTCTATTGTCAACATATTGACGGAATCAATGGTAAATGGGTTCTCAAGCCAATATTTTGAATAAGAAATCATTTTATTAACAAAATGAATTTGGACATTATTTGTTCTCGGACATTTAATAGTAAACTTAGGCTTATTTGCTGCCTCACAAAGAATGCGATTGGAAGCCAGGCATCAAATTCTTCAACAAGTTGGATTTATGACACCATCGCAAAATGATGTGATGTATATGAAATGTTATCTGACTTTATGGATATTTTAAACCAATGAAAATTATAATAAAGTGATGTAGCCATGATCTCAATTGGAATGAAAGAAGCAACCACTTTATGGTTAATAAGATCTAGATTTTGTGATGTATAAGTGTAAAGGATTTATACAATACAACAGAGTTATATTTCTATAATCTTAATATTTCTTAACTTTTTTGCCATTATGAGTACCAATTGATATGGGATTTATATTTAATTTTAATAGTTTGTGAATTCTACTCTTACCTTGCATATGGATGTTTATTCTTACTTCATATTCACTTTAAATTATAAATCCAGGATGAATTTATTATTATGTGCAAATTGTGATTGTAGAGCAATATTTTAAAATTAAAATTTTGCTGTTTTTAATGTTTTATAATAAAAAATATATTCACTTTATTTTTATACATTGATTGCAAAAATAATAAAATTTTGAATTATTTCATTATAATTACCTACTATGGGAGAATTAAAATTCTAATAACTGAGAACAAATTTTTAATTAAAACTTGAATTTTAAAATACCAGGCAGTAGTGCTCACCTTTAAAAAAAAAAAAAAAAAAAAAACTTCAGTGTAGTACTACTTATTGCAGAGACAAATGGGCAATAAAGCTGAATTTCTAAAGTTAACAAATTTCATTTTTTATACAAACTCAAATTTTAATTTAACTCGACGTTCAGCGCCCACCTTAAAAAAATTTCAGTACAGAACAATCTAACATGAAACATGCTGTAAAGCTTACTTAATAATGTATTTACTTATGTAAGCATACATTTTTATAAAAACTAGAAATTACCACTCTGAATGAAATTTTTATGAAAAATAAAATAACTATACTTCACTACCTTCATAACCATCACACCCGGCTAAAATAGAACCATTTTAAGGACTTCAAAGAAATCTTTCACTGTATTTTTTTTATGGTTTCTCGGCCATACATATTCTGCAATGTATGAATCAAATTGAACAGACACATGATTAGTTACTTTAACTCATCTTTTATTGGCCAACCAAACAAAAATTCAAAATCATATAAATTTAAAAAAATTCAAAACAATATTTTAAAAATTATAAACAATATATCTATTAAAAATTTGAAATAATATAACTTTAAAAAATTTCTGAAGTCCAATAACAGTAACATTAACATAACAAATTCTTAAATTGTAAACAAATAAAATTACTCTTTAAATGCTTCAAAGTATACGCGCGAAACAAATTTCTGCTTGTCAATTGATCATCTTATGTCATAAAACAAAAATCTCATCGTGCAAATGCATTCCAAACCTTTAAGCCAGTTTGGTGCATTTTACCCACTGTCCAGTTCTCTACTCTTGTGTGAGAAAATTTTTTAAAAGTAATTTTTTATTTTAAAATAAAGATATTCAAATCTAATTTTTAAAAAAGTATCTTCATTTTTTTTAACATGAATTGTATTTACAATGTAAAAATAAGATTTATCATTAAATTATAAAAAATTAATTTTTTATGTATAGTTAACATTTTAGTTAAAGTAATTATTTCAATTTTATTTAACCACACCAATTACAAAGTCTTGCAAATTTTATAGATTTGAATGGTTGATAATTTTCCATTTTTTTCTTACGAGTGTTTAGTAATCACATTATTTTTTAAAGAGTTGCTTAAAAATATTTAAAATTATCAGACAATAGTGTATTAATATTGATAATTGAAAACAACTTTTCCTATTAATATGAATTTCAGAGATTATTAAATATCTGAGTATTTTGGATTATGTGTGTATGTGTGTGTATATATATATATATATAGTGTGTGTGTGTATCCCTATCCTTTGCAGTTCTCTGTGCATGGTTCAAGCTGAAATAAGTTGATAAAAGACTTGATTGACAATTTTTGTTGTTTGAAGTACTATAAAGTTTGTTCTGTTTCATAATTCATCAGAAATGCCTCTGATTCCACTTTTAGAAAAATGCTCAAACTGCAGTTTTGTCTTCTAAACAAACACTTTATTCTAATTCTGACTTTTGAACATCTGTGATATGATTACTTTTGAGAACACAGTAATATTTTCTGTTCAAAATTGAGGATTTTGTTTAAATGATCATTAACAATAAGCCCATTTTCAAATGGGGGAAAAAAATCTCGTTTTTTCAACATTTTACTTCATGAAATGCAGTCTTACATTTTACTTATGCTAGCACTCTAATGAGGGGGCATTTAATCTGCCATAAAAAAAAATACATATTCATCACTAGGAAGTATTTAAATGAAAATCTCAAAGATTTCTTATTTATTGGTTCAGCGTGTCTTATTTATTGGTTCAGCGTGTTATTTATTGGTTCAGCGTGTGTATATTAGGTGAAGTTAGAATGCAACATTGAAGTTATTATAAATTCATTAAGTGATGAAAAAAATCAACTAAAATGGGAAAGGTGTTAATAGATTAAAATGTGGTTTTTATTAAAGGCTAAAATTTAAAATGTCATATAAATTGTAACTGAATTCTTAAAAGCTCCAAAAATGTTTAACTACAAACTTTTTTAATATATTGAATTATATAGATCAGGAATTGTTTGTTGTTTTAATGTATTGTAGTATATGAATAAAACACATTTTATATATTGTTAAATTCAATGTGTTCTTTATTTATTTAGTGAATTTTTTATCTGTGATTGAACACTTTTGTCAAAAACTTCTCAAAAATAGATTTGTATTAAAATTAAAAATGATAATTGTTCTTAATTTGATTAACTAATGAAATATCTCTATTGTACTTTTAACTTAGCTTTACTCCTTCAAGAAAATATGGATCAAGAATTAATGCAGGTGATGTTGTTTTCTTCTTTGGTACTGCAGATTATAATGAATGGAAACATTCTGATGAATTTTGTTGTAGCATAACTGCATTCGATGAAAGCATTGCTCTTAAAAAGTCATATAATTATATGTGTGAGAAACTCAGAGATTATGCTTCTATTTTAAATGATTTAATTCAAGAAACAGCAAAACATTTTGAAGAAGAATATAAGATAGAAGATTGGGGTCACATTCAGCTTCCTTCTGTGGTACTAAAACATTTATTTTTCTTTTTATTTCCAATTTTATACATATTTTAAAATTATTAAATTATCAAAAATTATAGTTCAATCAGTAATTTGTATCACCACCATGCATAAACAATTTAAGTAATTCTTAAAATTATGTGGCGAAACTATAATACTGAAGTACATTTCCTGTATTTAAATAAGTACCCCGTGTTTTTAAAATTGCTTTAAAAAGAAGATAATCTTTTATTGAAAATTGTTTTTATAGGAAGAATTTACTTGTATTCTTCATATACTTGTATCAATGGTTTTAAAATGCTTAAAAATTCATTATTTTTATCTATTCATATGAGGCTTATCTTAAATAAATCACATAAAATATTGAACTATCCTTAATAATTAATAACTAGTAAGAAGTCATTAAAGTTATTAATTAATAAAAAATATTAAAAATTAACTGCACTTGTTTGAAAAAGTATTAGCCTATGTTTCTGTTAAATATTCACTAAATTATTAGAAAATATTCTTTAATAAATATTTGTTGACTTCGCTTAATTTAAATTAAATAATAATGAAAATTGGTTGCTGTGTTTTGAAACTATTCTCATACTTTTATTAAAATGAGACCAAAGTATTATTCAAAGTAAATAATCTGCAAATACTCTTAAAGAAATGAAATAATTTCCTATTACTTAATTTTAATATTCTATATTTTCATCGAAGAGATTTAAAAAATATATGAAATACTTGTTCCATTGTGTTGTATATATATATATATATAATCAAACTGTACTCCATACTCTTAATAAACCATACCATCAATAAAGCCATCTTTGAGATATTCAACCAAAAGGATTCGTAAATAATGTAAAGAAAACTCAAATAAACGATCACTCGACAAATGCTATCTGGTTCAGTTATCACCCATTTATAGTTAAAAAATTTTGCTCTCCATTTATAGTTAAAAAAAAAATTTTATAACTGAAATTATTGTTTATTTTATATTCTGCCAAATTTGTTTGATGGCATATTTGAAAGAATGAAATAATATTCTTTCTGTTGAGTTAGAAGATATGAATTAATTGAAGTATAAATTTAATATACATAAACCTTAAATTTTGATTCTTTGTCTATGTCTTAATAATATTGTTTCTATGATTAAACTGTAAATGATTAAATTTCAGTTTCAAATCATCAAGCTGTGTATTTGATTTAATAAACTATGACGTTTTTTCCATATTTGAAATCATATTTCTAAGTTAATGAAACATTGAAACAGCAGTATCTCAATGTAGATTTTTAATATTTATACAAAATTAGCATTCTTTTATTTAATTTTTGAATGTCCATGCCAGTTTAATCACATGCAGTAAGGACAATAGGAATATACTGAAATGATGAATAAAACAGAACAAGATTTACCAATGCACTAGATAACAAGGCTTTGTTATAAAAGTTAATTATATTCATGGGAACAAATTCAGATGGTTTAGCTGAATAATATCTTCTCTTATTTGCTACACACTTCTTGGCTTATTTACTTAATTATTTTGTATTCACTATTTTACAAAAAGGTAATACACATAATAAAATCTCATTACAAAAGAAGGCACACTATCCCTTACACTTTACAACTATTTCTCTCTTCTTACCACCTGTGTCCGTGCTTGCTCAAGGGTTATTGTCCATTTCCTTCCTAAAGTAAAGAAGTCCAGGTCTTATAACTGGAAACACCAGGACCAGTTTTCGAAGTAGTAGGACTTTCTGTGCATGATGCTACAAGTAGAATTAGGAAAAATAATTATAATTATCAAGAAGAATTATTATCATTTAAATTTAAACAGCTACATTATCAACTGATCACATTTATTTACTCTCCAATAAGAAATCAAGATAAAAATACACTTAGTGCTTACATAGCACAATAATCTGTCGATAATTATTTTTGCAAGTTGAATTTTTTTAATAAGTTGCAGATTATTAGGCAACATTTTTGTGTTGATGACACAAAATAGGTTAAAAAAAAATGATGAAAAAATTATTTCATTGCTCATATATAACTAGGAATGTAGTAATATTAATCTTGTGTTGAAAATTTTGCCTTTATTTAGAACAATTTCTTGCATTCCCATAGAAAATAGAGTGATATAATTACAAAGAAGAATAATTTTTTTTATGTTTTTCTAATGTATCAAACATTTAGAGTGATTCAACAAGAAGAAATCTTATCGAAAACTTTTAATTTCAGTTTTATGACAAACTAAAAGCCACTGAATTCATAATTCAGTGCTTTTTAGTTTGTCATTTTGGGGCTAAAATGATAGAGCCTAAATTTTGAATTGATATCCAATTCCTTGACTGTAAGGATGTGAAATTTAAACGAAGTTTTGTGTCAAGTAATATTAAAAATTATGTTGTTAGGGATAGGATATCAAAATATAAAAAGAAATTTTCACAAATATATTTTTATTTTCAAGACTTACTGGGAAAAAAATAGTATTGATATTATATGATATCTTCAAGAATGAAAATAAAACTCTTTTTGAATATATTTAAAATTTCTTTTGACATTTTATATTTTGAGAAATACAGTTTTATGTTGGAATATTTTAAAAAAAATATAGTATTTGATAACAGTTTCAAGATAATGGAATTTATTGTTTGCAATCAATCAATAGAATATATTTGTTGCTTGCTTTCAAGTTACCCTTTAATTTAAATGTAAAATTATAGCTTATGATTATTTTTCTTTTTTATTCATAGTAATCTTCTAATTTACTACTAAATATATTGAATAATTCAATTTATCTGAATTTTTTTGGAAAATTTTATTCTATAATGATATAGAATAAAATGTTCTAATTAAACTCTTTAACTTGTGTAAAAACTGAAAATTTAATTTTATAGTATGGGGTCATTTTGTGTATTGTTAAAAATTATGTAGAATTTTTTCATGTTGTACAATTTTTTCAATATATTATCTATTGTTAATGAACACATGTAAATCAAAATGTGTAATTTTTTTCTACTAAATCAAAAAATTTTCTCATTAGGAAACTGTTTCTGTCATTGGCCGTATTTGCTCTGATAGTAGTGGGCGATTAAGTGCAAGTTCTTTATTATTAGAAGGATCCCAAGAAACAAGCTCTGGACAGACTATTCCCCTTGACGTTAGCAATTTAGAAAAATTTTCCTTTTTCCCAGGACAGGTATTTCTGAGTATAACTTGTTCCCTTTTCAAAAAACGAAACTTTTAAAATTCACATTTCGATATTTGCATGACTTAACTGGTTTATTTGTACTTTAATTAATAAAAGTGATTTCTTTTTAATTTAAGTATTATGTACATTGTATAATGAAGATTTAATTAATATATTTTAATTCCTAATGCTGGCATGTTCAGTGCAACTCGAAGAAGAAAATTTTCCATAAATATTACAATATTTATTTAAAATTATTTATATGCTTAATAAATATTTAATGATTTTGGATTAGTTACTACCCATTTTATAAATTATTTTATTTGTTCTATCATAACATATATTTTTTTCTTAATGGCTATAAAGAAAAACTCTTTTAGAATAGTCCTTATTTTCAATGTAAAAAATTTAAATAGTAATTACTTATTGCATGTGATTTATGCTTAATGACTATTAATCTTGTATTCTAACTCTTATAATTTATTTCCAGATCATTGCTGGCGCTGGTGTTAACAGTCTGGGCAGAAAGTTTATTTTGAATAGCTTATATGAGGTTTGTATTACAAAGACATATTTGTATAACAATTTATAATTTGTTTTATCTGCTTGAATACAATGTGACTGAAAATCATCTGCTAAACTGGCATCTGATTGTTTATCATTCTGGCATTCATTTTAACAATTTACACATGGGACATTGGTACTTATGTTTCTAAGTCAGCTGTAAATTATAACTCACGATCTAATTAGCCTTTATTTCAAAAAGTTTAAAATAAAACTTGGGCATTATCTGATTCATTTAAAATGTTCTAATGTTCTGGTAATCCAATTTTGATAATTGAATAAAAGAAGATATTTCACAATTTTAACGCATAACTTTTATACATATAATGTAATTCTGTTTTTTTTTTTTTTTTTTTTTTTTTTTTTTCCTCCTCTAATGTTGGTTTTTTTAAGTTAGAAATTCAATTTGAAGTTGTTTTTTAAACATATTTTCTTTATTTTTAAGATGTAATATGATTTTAAAATCATTAATGTTTTGATGATAAACCAATTTGTATCAATCTTATTTCTATTAATGTATTGAAAAATATTACCTTATCTTTATGTTTTTTTTCCCTTAAATTAAAAAAAAGTTGTTAATTTAATAAAATTCATATTTTGTTCACCTTATATATGTTACATTTTAAAGTCAGCTTCATTTGATTTTCTGATTTTAAGTCATGGTATAATTTATTAACCCAATATTTTGTTAAAATGACTTATCATTGGTTATCTATTAGTTGTTTCAATTTTTATTAGCAATAACTTCAATTTTTTTTACTAAACCTCATGTATTGCATAATATAATTAAAATGTTGTTAGACAAATATTGTTTTTTTCTACTAAATATTTTATTTTTGAAGCTATTTTATATACTAGTATAAAAATTATCTGTTTTTCACATTTTATGAAAACAATAAATTTGTCTAAATTGAATTAATTTTTTTTAATATTATTTATTACTAACTCATATTTAAAGAGTAATTCATCTTATTTGGATAGGCATTGTTTATTTACTTTTCTAAAAAGTAAATAAACAATGCTTTTACTGTGCAAAAGAAAAAATCAAACATTGTGTTATCTAATTCATTATTAATATTTATGAATAAGTTCTACAGTGTGAAGAAATAAAAGAAAAAAAAGCAAATGATGTGTGAAATCAAGTTTTTTAAATGGCATGTAGATTTTCTTGAAAATAAATAATGAAATTTAATCAATTTTGTTATTAAAATTTAGAAAATCTTATTGCATCTATTGTTTTAATATATTTCAATGCTCCAAAACTGATGCAAATGAAGATATTGTCACTTTAAAACTGTTTGAAATTATGAAAATTTTGGTTTCAAATAATGCTCTGAATTGTATTATTACAATTATTTTTGTAACCCGAGAATTGATGTTTTGGTGTACCATTCTTCAGCAAATGTTATATGTGACTATTTAATCAGAGATCAATATAAGAATTTATTTATGTAAATATCAGCTTGACTTTATAGTTTCATCATAAAATTGATGCTGTAATCGTTCACTGTGATGTAGTGGTAAGAGATTGCTCTTCCAATCATAAGGTCCTGCAAAAGATTTGAGTTGAGTTCAATCCCAGTTATTCTTGAACAATAGGAGATGAGTATTGCACTTTTGCCTTCTGCATACACACCTGTTGAGTTGGTTCTTGGGAGTTTTCTTGGTTTCCTCCTTTTCAACACATTAATATTGTTGACTATTTATGAAAAGTCCTGCAAAGCAATTAACATGGTGGATTCTACCACATTGACCTTTAACTGTTAGGCTGTCTACTACATAGTGTCTAAAGGGTTAAATTGTGTAATCCATTGAATCTACTTTTCAAAATGCATTCATATTAACATCGTTAATGAAAAAACTTTTTTGTAACATTAAATTAGTGATAAAAAATTTTATTACAAATTAATTTTTTATTTACTATTGTATAAAAGTAAATTGTTTATTTATTCCTTTTCTATTTTTCAAGGTTTAATTTATTGTTTCCTGCATCAGTTACTATTTCTTTATGAGTTTTTCTGCTGTGAATTAAAAACAGTTTAAACAAACTGACTAGAACAATTAAACAACTGATAACTTAAAGTTGAGCAAGTTTAATAGACAATTTTATTTTTTCATGCAAAAGATAAGAGTACAGTTATTTATAAAATTGATTTTACTAGAATAGTTTAATAAGTTGTTTTTAACTAATATCTAACTATATCTATAAATGTGTACAAAAAAGTAATTTGTTCTTTTGAATTGTTTTAAATGATGAATTTTATTTCTATTTGCTACCTGGATAAAATTTATAATTTTTTCTTTTATGTATTGAATCTATGTTTGAAAATGAAACTAAAATTTATAAGCAGATTTGTTATTATTATAACTTCTGAAATACATTTGCTCGTTTAAGTAAAATCATTTGTAAACAAGAAATGCATCTATAAAAAGGAAATTTTACATTTATAAGATTATTAGTCATCACAATAATATTATTATTTCTTTTATAATAAAAAAATAGAAAAAAGAAATATCATTCTTTACCTTATAAATAAATTTTGATTAAGAATAAATAATTTCAATGTTGCTAACATTTTAATAAAGTCACTGTTACTATTTTATAGTAAAATTTCCACAGTGCACCTAATTCCTGTGCAAGCTTTTGTGTATAAACTCATACTCTTAATGATTTAATTCATTTTCCTCTTTAACCATCTTCATAGTTAAGGGAAAATCAAGCATTTATCATCATTTTTAAGACATTTATCATCATCATTCTTTAACATTTATTATCATCACTATTTAAGAATCAACTTGCTTACTTAGTGCATATATATACATATGTACATTTCTTTAGTAAGTAAATTATTTATAATGTTTAAATAAGGCCCATGATGAAACCATTTAAAATAATCTACAGAGCTTAGTCAACCTCCTCCTTTGTGCGCTCCAGTCTTGTGGTCTAATGGAGGTGCAACCCTTCCCCATTCAGATTCTTCCTTGGCTACTGGTCTTAATTGACAAGAACAAACTGCTATTGCCTGTTTCAGAAGTGGCCATCTTAGTAACTTGAAATTCGTCCAGGGTACGAAGAAATTCGAAATTTGCTTCAAGTGCTTAAATGAACAGGCTTTTCGTAAACATATTCTTCAATGCCTTTGTCTCTCAGGGAGAGATCTGATGAAGAATCCACTTATGATACTGAACTTTTTAAAGGTGTACATGCTCATGAAACTGGTCTAACACCGCTGACCTCTGGGGCATGCAACAACAACAAAATAATCTTGTTCATTCTTCAATTCAATCTATAAATGTGTTATTAAGATTTTAAAATTGTTACATTATTCAAATTTTTGTTCATTTATAAAAAAAATAATTATTTTAATATAGTTTCAGCCATTAACTTTTTTGAAAATTCAGTTGTTGATTCAATAAAATACGGCATACCTGAAGCAAATTGGGAAATTTGTCAAATTTATGTAATTAAAAACCCAAAAATATAATCTTATCTGAAAATCTGTAAGTATATTCTATGCAGAAATGGTAATATTTTATTAAGTTAATGAAATAATTTTATAAGATAAGTAGAATATTTTCATTGCATTAATATAATATAAATTTATGTTGTCTGTTGTATGTGCTTTTAAAAATGTAATGAATTACATAACTATTTTCTTATTTAATCAGTGTGTTCTTGAAAGTGTTTTCTAATTTTAGCCCATTTATCCTCCACCTATTGAAGGAGCACCTGAATTATTTACTTGTGTTGGTTAGTATAAAATTATTTTTATTGGCTATTAAGTTTTAATCACATATGTTGTACGTTGAGAAGCTGATCATGTATTAAGAAAATGCATTTCAAATTTAAAAAAATATACTTTTTAGATTTTGTGCACATTTGTAAGAAAAATTGGTATTTAAAATTTGATTTTATGTAACTATGATGACTAACATTTACAAATATATGATATTTTTTTTATGTTGGTGTTTCTATTTTACTACATTTTTTTTAAATTACTTCTTACTCTACTACTTAATTCTTTTTTTACATTTTGATGTGTACATACATTTTGAATTTTACTAATTTGAGCATTTTTTAGTTTCTTTAAATTATTTTTAATTAACACTAGAACTGTGGCAGTTTTAGTATGTTATAAATTGTGAGATGGGTCAAATTGCTCCCAATTAATAAAAACCTGTAATATTATGCTAAAAGTACACTGTAATTATTTGGCTATGAAATTTGTTAAATTTTTACATTAAATTGTTATAAGTGATAAGTAATATGATATTACAATATGGACGTTTATATACAGATAGTAAAATATACAGGCAATTTTACTAGAAATATTTAGCTTCTCATGAGTCCTACATAGTTCATGCACATTTTGGGCAATTTCTATTTATATATTTTGTGCACTTCCACATATTGCTATTTTACAGTCTGAACAAGTATCTACAGTTTTCTTTCTACACTTGAAAGCTTGTCAATGAACCCTTTTTTGCATCTGTGCAGATTCTTCATTATTATCTGCTTTTATCTGACTTGTAAGTTCTTTTGTGAATAAATGCACAACGCAACTCTTCAATCAGTTGTTGAAGATATTCTCTCTTTGTAAGTTTTTTCCAGTAAATTCTTTGTATAAAATCCAAGAATATTGTGGAAATACATGAATTGGGCACCTTATTGATCCTGCTTTCATAGAATATTTCAGAGCCATTTGGTCAGCAATGTCAACACCAAATTTTGTCCAGTTATAAAATGATATTGTTTCTGAAAACTTTTTTTTTGACTGATTATTGTCAATATTAATTGTGGGATGAAGAGAGCTCTATAATAAGACATTTTTGCTGGATTTTTTCCCCATAGACTGTCAAATTTATATCATCATGCTCCAGTAACAATGTATCATTTAACTGCATGTTTACTTTTTCACAAATTTAAATACTTATTTCCGATTTCATTTTATTGTTTCAGTTAAACTAATGTTTTTCATTTTAAACCTTTGGAACGAATTTAGGGTTGTGAAAAAATTATCTGTATTGATGTTTCTTTCTTTACTTTAAAAAGTTTCTATCAAATGCAAAACAATATATTCAGAGATATATTTTCAAGACATTCCTTATCTTTATCTTTACCCAAGTATGGAAAAACCATTAAGCATGTATTTACTATCAACATCAGCAGCAAGCTAGAATTTGATACCAAATTTATCTGGTTTGCTTGCCATATGTTGTGTGAAATGACATTAGGCTTTAGGTAGAAACGGCTGTTCATCAATAGTTATATATGATCCTGTTTATGACAAATTATTGAATTTTCAATAAATTTCTTCCAAACTTAAGAAATCATACAGAATTTATCTGTGTGAAAGCATTTATATTATTTGTTTTTTGTCGAACTGCAGAAATTTCAAAATTTCTCTGGATTTATTTCTTTTGCCCTAGTATCACGGGAAAAGGTGGGTTCCAAACAACAAACCACAGACTATCAAGTTTTAGATTGTTTGCACTGTTTATATTTCAAGCATATAAAATTGATATAAAAGCATTTAGTTAATCTAAAGTTATTAACAATTCATTTTTTCCCAATTGCCAGTGAGCTTCTTTCTCTGTACAATTTTTGAAATGATGAAGCATAGGCCCGTATACCAATTAGTTCATGGAGGCATGAGTAGCCTCCGTGAAGTAATTGCATAGCCATTTTTCGATATTTCTCTTTGCATAACTGGTTGGAACACTTGTTTCTTTGAAAACATTATGTTCAGCAATTCTTCCACTCATACAGTTTACAGAGATGATGCTTTCCCAATTCTATCATTAGTAACAATATTTCCGGAGATCATTTCATCTGAATTTGAATCTGATAACTTTTTATGTTTATTTAAGCATTGTTTTTTTATTTCCAGAAGGAGTTTTTTTCTGCAAATGCATTGTACAAAAAATTTAGATATGATATCTTCATCTGAGGAAATAGGTTCTTTATTTGGGAGCACATATTCCTCATTGCTGGAAACAATTTCATCATCATTATCGATTTTGGATTCATTTTCCAATAATTGTTGCATATATGTATGGGTGTCTCATTAACTGTTAATTTACGCATATTTTTCTAGTCATTTTAACTTAAGATCAATTTTATCTAAGCATGTAAATGAGGTATCAAAAGTCAAACAGACTGTATACTCAAACAATCTCCAAGGCAATGCGAACAAACAGTTGTGCGGTCTTAAAGAACCAGATATGCTCTCATTAGACTAACGCATTGGCTATGGTAGTGTTGCACCATGTTTGATTCAATAGGCCAAAACAAAAAGCGTTGAAGAGGAATTTTTCATTGAATTTGCTAACTAGAGGCATTTATCCCTTATGAAATCATAATGGGAGGGAAGGAGTTCTGCAACAGTGGCAGCTATTACTTCTTCAACAAAATTCATCTGCTTTTCTATTATCAGTAACAATCTACTGACTATGAATTCTGCTTACATCTGAGACATGGAAAAAGAACTGAAGAAGCTTCTCCCATTCTAACTATCTACTGACTACTTTTAACAGGAAATAATAATTTTATAACTGGTTTTATTGTGTAACTTGTTAAATTTCAAAATGTATGATTATATTAATTCATATATGTTATTTCAAGTGCTTTTTTAAACTAATATTCTAGGTATTTTCTGCATCTTTATATTAATTGTATTATGTATCAAGTTAATTTTACTATTTAACTTTTGGTGTTTTTTCATAGAATGTTTTTTATATTTAAAAAACATTTTCCAGTGTTCTAATTCATGAAAAAAATTTTAATTCTGAGATAAGTATCATGATATAGATTTTATTTACTTTCATAGATTCCTTAAGTGTTGTAGTAGCCTCTGGTCCTTTTGCAACCTCTGACACATTATCTTATGAACCTCTTTTCGATTTATTGAAATATGTGAAAGAGTATAAGCCTCATGTAGTCATACTTGTGAGTGGAGCTTTAATTTTATATTTTTATCAGTACATGTTCATTTATTTTATTTACTTTCTCTTTCATTCTTAATTTACTTAATTTTTATTTTTATTTATTTATTTATTTTTATTTTTTGTGTATCTTCTAATTTTAAAAAAAATTAGGAAATATTGGAATTTTTTCCTATTCCAAAGATGCTTGTATAATAATTTAACATTTTTAAAGCTGAAGGAATTTGTGATTTGCTTATTTTGATGTTTGAATGACTGTAGCAAAAATAATTCCAATTCAAAATTATTTGCAGAATATAGTCCTGTAAAGATCTATAAATGATTAAGAAAACACAATTGTAACTTAATGGCATAGCATGTTTAATCAGAACTGCAATATTACTTAAAAACTAATTAATATTTTATATTAATAATGATTTTACCATATATATATATATATATATAAATATATATATATATATATATATATATATATATATATATATATATATATATGTATATATATATATGTATATATATATATGTATATGTATATGTATGTATGCATATTTGAATCTTGTAATTTGATAGACATATTAAGTATTTCTAAAACTTTAGATTACTTTTCATATTTAAAAAAAGGAGAAAGAAAAGTATATAGTTAACCTTTACTTGTTCAGCAATCTCCAAAAGCAGAAATTATGTAAAAAAATAAAGTTGGAATTTATATTTATTTTGTTTACACAAAGATAAAAGTTTGGATTTTTTTTATCTGCTTTTAGCAAAATTTGGGTTTTGTTGCTCTTTCATAAAGTCTAAGATTTTAGCCACTAAGTCACTGTTTTTCAGAAATATTTACCTTCCTATTTTGGGCATTAGCTAATAAGCTAATTATTGGAAGTCTGTGGTGCTTTAGCTGTATATTTAAACTAGTGACAGGAAGTGGGTATATGTTGTCATTGAACATCAATGACTTGTGCAAAATAACTTAGCGGAATAGATGGCTTGCTTAGTGTATCATATTTGTAAATCCTCATTGTCATCTGTTTGATTGTGGAGATGCTGTTATATAAAAGTGTTTATTGAAGTGTAATAAATTTCCAGTATAGTAAAAATATTTAGTTATTTTCCATCACTCATTTTAAGCCACCAAATTTCATTAAACCATTTAGATATCTACAATATTTAAGACTTTGTCCTGTAGCACAGTTTGTGCTTCTCTGCTGCTGTTAAAACATAAAAACAAAAAGTAACCTACATAATTAAAGATCTATTTTGAATTTTTTAATGCTAATTAAGCCAGTATACTTTTTTCCACCTGCATTGTGAGTGAAAATAAATTTCTCGCCATCCTTTTCTTCCTTTCTTTTACTTAAAATTGAGCATATTTATTAGGATTTTTTAATTGCACTATATTAATCTTAAACGATCAATACTGTTTTTAAATAACAAAATTCAAACTTGGAATGAAATGTAGACAATTCTTAGATGTTTTTATAAGATTTTGTCAGATTTAATAACATAAAGGAAGATTAATTCTTATTTATTCAATATAATATTTCTTACTTTAATCAATTAAACTTCTACAATTTATTTGAAATAATTTTCATACTTATATATTTTTTTCAGATTGGTCCATTAGTTGATATAAAAACTGAGTTAATTGAAGTAAGTTACTTTTTCTGATAAAAAATGCATTATTATTTTCTTATGATTATTTTAAAAAAAATTCTAATTCTTATTTTAAATTATAAAACTTTTTTTTACATTGTAAAATAGAATTACATATTTTATGGAAGAAACATAGAAATTTAAAATGATTTAATAGTAATTTTTACTATTTTGATTAAGAGAATAAAAATGCTATGTATGGATGATTTTAAAATAATAATATTTTTATTGATTATTTTTTATTTGAAGTTATTTTTGGTAATAAATGACAGTTACAGTTTGACACATATTTAAAAGTAATTATTATCATTATGAAGTTTCTATTTGTCAAATTATTCTTTTGATTGAATTCTGCTATATTTATTGCAACAAAAAATTTTTTTAAATCATAAGAAATTCTCTTACTAAAATTCTGTTGTAATTTAAAACATACTTCAGAATTTACTAAGCAAGCAAACTATTTTTGCCAGTCATTAATATCTCTGTACTTTATTTTGAATTGAATGTATAAAGGAAAAAATTCTAATTAGTAAAATATGTAATTTTCTAATTCATTATAATCTGTTGTTTGTGAGTAAAAAAAGGGAAAATTCATCTTGAACATTTAGCAATATTAGTTGTTAGAAACTGCATTTTCAAGTAACAGATACAAGCATAATAATTGAGAAAGTTATATAATAGAGCTTTTTAAACAGATAAGAAGAAATTAAGGAGTTTTTCAGAGACTGAGAATTGAAAGACTTTGCAAAGTGAAATATTATTATTGGTTGCAGTTTTATATTTTGTGTTTTATGTCTTTAAATATAAAAATTAACACAACTTTGTACCTTTAATTTGATTTAGATGCACCTCAAATAAGTTTCAGTTAATAAAAAATATATGATCTTATTTTTATTATCAAGTTGAATATTCTACCATTAATAATTTCAGTTATTGAAGGTTTTAATTTTGGGTGTTCTGATGTAAATATTTTTTTATAAGTAACTTCATAATTTTACATTTCAGAATGGTGTAATGAATGAAACGTATGAAGAAGTTTTCAAAACTGTAATCTCAAAAATTTTAAAAACTATAGAAGAGTAAGTATGCTATATTATTATGAAATTATTTTAGAAATTTATTATTGGAAAAATAAAAGGTTTGAATGGGATTTTAATGAAGTTTGTCTTAGAAAATATCTTATAAGAACAGAGCGAAATGACTCGTAGACTGTATCACCAAATGAGATTATTTTTCTCTATATATAGCTATGCTAGTAACTTTAAATTTACACTATGAACCCCCCTAAGCACTGTAAGACCACTAGCACCATTTGTTTTCCACTCGGGGAAGAAATTCCTTCTACAATAATTGCTTTTCAAATCTTGTTGTTTATTACCTTTATTGGATTATCTCTTACATAGTTCATTATTAAACTCATAAAACTTTTTAAACTGAAATATAAATTTAAAATAAAATTTGTAGGAGATAAAAAAAAACTTATTAATGTTTTGTTACTTTTTATCTGTTTCTGTGTAACAGTTGTCCTAATTCTCAAATACAGTGTCATTGCTTTTGTAAAAATATTTAAGGTACAAAGCAATATAAATCTAGTTTAGAATATCATATCTTAAGCACACATTTCAAACTACATGCTACTTCACAATTGAACTCTGCTTTTATTATCATTATAATTACTTAAGAATATTTGATTTTATTTAGATGAAATAAATATCAGTTTTTTTTATTCCAATATTTTATAAATACATTTTAAACGCTTTTTTTTTTTTTAAAATTTTTTAAAAAATGGGTGAAAAAGCAAAATTTTTTAACTTTAATTTGCTTCTCTTGCAATTTTTCCCAATTAACAGAAATATCATTTTCCAGGAGAGAGGCTAATCTTGTCAATATTACCTTGTATGAATTACTTATATCAAATTTTATATTATATTAAGGGATATTATTTTTATGCTAATTTTGAGCGATTAAAAATTTTATATGAAAAATTTCATTGCTAAAGTCATTATAAAAATATTTTTAAGTAAAATTTAAGTATTAAATAAGTTATATATAGCAATGAGAATGTCTTTTTTAAATATTTTTTTACAGTATTGCTCATGAACTCCAATAAAAAATATGTTTGTGAAATCAACTATTAAAAAAAATAATTGAAATTTTGCTTACATGTTTTTTGTTGTGGTATAATGTATATTTTCTGTTTTAAGCTATAAAACTATGTACTAGCTTGTACTTTTTGTATGCTATTTAAAAATGTAACATTTGTATTTGATATTAGCATTCAGTTTATGAGAATATTTTGGTGTATGAGTAGTTGAAAATCTATGTACTTAAAAATGTATTCTGTTTGCAGCATGCATTTTTGTGTTACATTTCTTTTCTTAAATAATCAATTTTCGTGATTTAAGCTATTTATGTAATTTTTTTTATTTTTTAAGTATGAAGACAAAAATAGTACTTGTTCCTTCAGCAAGAGACGCTAATCATGAATGCATATATCCAACTCCTCCCTATCCAATAGATCATGCATTTGAGGTAAGGGACTATGAGTATGTTTTTAGAAAAAATATCATATGAATAATATTTATAAAAATAAAAAACTTCATTAAATTTTTATTCATTTAATTTTTTAATTAAATAATTTTTCAAATAACTTATTTGCCTGACTCATTAAATACAAACATAATAAAAGAAATCAAAGCTAATTTAAAATTCCACAGAATAGATATTAATCTCTTAATACAATCAATCTAAATTTTTTTTATCTCTTAATGTGCAATCAATTTCAATTTTTTTTTTTTTGAAAATATTGGCAAAAATCAATCAATTTTTTACTTTAGAAAACACATTTTGGAATCTTGGTATATCAGCAAATAAAAATACAAATACATTAGCAATAAAAAGTTTTATTTTAATTTTCTGAAGTATTTTTATAGCTAGAAATATCATTTTATTTTTGTGAATGTGTTTCCATTGAAACAAACCAATCCATTGATTGTCACATAGTCACATGTTGTTCCATATATTTATTTGTTTCTAAAATTAATATATTTAACACTGAATTATCAAAAAATAATTTAAAATATTCTAGTGCATCAAAATTATCCACCAAAATAAAGTTGAGCCAGGAACATTATCTAAGGAAAGTTTTGAGAAGATGGATTTGGTTGAACATTGCTCATCTTTTTCCAAGTTAAAATCTCTATCTTTTGTACTTACTTCAAAATAACCCATATAATTATCACTCTTCTGATGTCAAGAAATTTACATTTCTTTAGTATGTATAAGTGTTACAAAATATAATTGAAAATTGGAAAGCATGCCAATTGTATAGATATTTTCTGTAATTCCGAAATGAAGTACAATCAATAAAGTAAACTTACCTTTGCAATTTTACAACACTTAAATAAATATTAAACTAAATTTTGGATCAAGAAAAACAAGGGTCTTTATATAAGTAAACAAATGTTACTGTTTACAATCTTATGTTAACAATAAATATCAATAAAAGTTTTTTTTTTTTGCATAGCTTTTACGTAATTAAAAAAATTACATTTGAGTGAAAATTACAACAGCATAAAATAGGACCCCACTCATATTATCTCAAGTGGCCACAGTTTGGCCTATTAGTATGCTTGATTTAACTCAAATGTGCTAAGGGCTTTACACAATTTATAAATTCACATGTGGTTGTTTGTAATGAGTTGTGTCTATTTGCTTTGTTTTCTATTCTATATTTGATACCAATATATATTGTTTTTTATTTTTAATTTCTTTTAATTAATAGTATTTAATTCTGTCATAGTTTAGATAAAAGTTCCTTCTTCAGATTCAAAATGATGACACTTATCAATCTAGATTCAAGATACATTGGATAATTAAAAGTTTTAACACATCTGTTTAGAAAATTAGAATGTAAATCAATTTATTTTCTAACATCAATTTTGTAAGAAGATAAACATGCTTATAAAATTAATTTAGCATCATAGCTTTTTTAACTTTTTGCTGCTTTCTTCAAAAAGTTTTTTTTTAATTGTTTTATTACTAATTCTATTTCAAATGGACTTTTAAACAATGTTCGCCATTTATTTTTTTAGCATGTATAACAAAATTGCAGTTTTATAGTTTTTGAAAATATTTCTAAACATTTTTACACAGATGGATTCACTTTTCGTTACATTGAGAAGATAAAAAAAATAATAAATTTGAGAATTATGGTTGTGTGTTCAGATCTGTATAATAGTTTAGAAGTCATTACTATGATCTTGTGAAGAATAATACATGCTCTTATTGGAATGTCCATTCTGTCCCTATATATATATTAATTCCATTATGTCCCTATATTTCCACATGTCCCTATATTTCCATATATTATAATGGATAGACCATATGTGTCACAGCATTCAGGCCTAATCTTACAATTATCTGAATCTTATTATGGGATGAGTTAAATGAAGGAAAAGCACTTTTATTTCAAGATTAATTTATTGCTAGACTGGTGTTTGCGTCTTTTCCTGTAAAATATTTGCAAAAATATTAATATACGTAATTTTACATACAAAGTTAAAGGGATATATTGTAGGACATTTATTTTAGGCTATAAAAATAAAACAGATGTTATTGGATGTTCTATAATGATAGAGATACAAATTATTTTTTGAGTATGATCTTATAGATTCAGGAAATATACAACTTTAGAATAAAATGTTATATAATGGTAGCAATACAATGAGCACACAAAGGAAATGGAAGATGGAGTCAAAGTAAAAGTGAATGTTCTGTGTTTTAGTAGACACTTGCAAGAAAAAAACTAAAAATCTATCTAGGTTATAGAAATTTATTTCTTGCTTGTTAAACACTTTTATTTTATATAATTATTCATAAAAGTATTGTAAATTAGAGTTTTGCTGACTGAAAAGTATCAGCAGAATTTCAGGCAAAGTTCTTAAATAGAAGATTTAAGATTCTATATATATTTAAAAAATTCGGAATCTGAATTTTATACCACTTAGTTTCAAAAGTCAAACAAATATAAAAGTCAGTAGATGTGATGCAGTCCTTTAATCATTCCTAGAATCCTTTACAAATATTTGTGTAAAAGATTTTTATTTATTTTATTTTTTTGACATTGCAAATAAGCAAATTTAAGTATACCCTTTCTTTACTATATTTACACCACTTTTATCTTAATTACAAACTTGGTATGCATTATCTTAACAGTATTTTAAAAAATCACAGATGGTGTAGCTTTCAAAATACTGTCTTAATCATTAAGAAAATAATTAATGATTATCTTTTGCAAATGAGACATAATGGACCAATGACTGGTATGTTAAAGATAATGCACATTTCTTAATTTTATACCTAACCCCTAAATAGCATGCTATCACTATTTAAATTGGCAATCGTTATACAGTGATGTGACTTAGCTCTGTATAATAATTTAATTAATGTGAACTGGAAAAGTTTTTAGACAAAGTAATATTCATTTTATTGAGGATATTATTATTTGCTTAACTATTTACTAATTAAGTTAATGCTAATAGTAGTTTTGTATGTAAAGAGCGTTCTAGATATCATTATTCTTTATTTGCTTTTAATACTTCTATATTTTACTATTTAAGAAAAGATTTCAACTATGAAAAAAGAATAATTCCTGTTAGAAACAATTTATATCACATAAATTTATCTGTTAAAAAATTAAAATGTTATAAAAAGTAACTGAGTATAACTGCTTTTATTTATATCTTTACTTGAAAGAAAGTATTTCATTTTTATTTCTTAAAAAAATTGACAAATAATGAGGTTTTAAAATTTATTATAAGAAACTTGTTAATTATACTTCGATTTTTTCTTCAATGATTTCTTCTATATTCATTGTTTATTTAAATTATTCATTATTTATTAATTTGTATATTCAGTGTTTTCACTATGATTTTTCCTTACAAATGAATTAATCATTCTAACATTTTGCTATGCTTTCAGAAATTGTATTTAGCTTCAGACCCTTGCATTCTCAATATTGGAGGTGTTATATTTGCAATCACAGCAACAGATATATTACTTCATCTAGCAAAAGAAGAAATATCACAGTAAGTACTAATAAATTGTATTTTCTTATAAAGAATAATCTTTCTTTGCAATGTAATTGTAATTTTATTTAAAATTCTAAAATATGTGCTCTGATGGTCAGTCACATTGCTAAAAGTATTATGATCCCAATATTTAATTTTATTGTAATTTCAAATGTATTAAAATTTTAAAAAATATATAATCAAAATAAGTAGGTTATATTGTGTTCTATTATTTAAAGATTGAATGAACACTATTTTATTGCACTTTTCTAATTTGTTTAGTACTATATTTTTTATAAAAAGTTTGTCTTCAATTTTCATTCACAATTGATAACTATTTTAAACTTTCCCCACCTCCTGATCATTATTTTTTTCATCCCAACTTTAGAAAATATGATGATACATCAGTTTTATTTATTGTGGAATTGCATTTAATTAAAAAAAGCATTGTTCATTTTTATTTTCCAAAATGTAAGTAGTCAACTTCAAATATGCTTCCATATAAATTGACTTTAGAGACTATTTTAAATGAGCTTGGAATAATTCTAATTTGATAATAATGTGTTAAGTATTGTAATTTAAACTTTCCTGTAAGGATGATAGTCGAGAATTTAAAAAAAATTTATACCCACCTCTTATATTTGAGTAATAGCTGTTTCAAAATTTTGCAATTTATAATAAAACCTCTAGTTTGAGAATATATATATTTTGGTTACGTAGTTGTGATTTTGCATGAAATTTAATGAAACTACAATGCAAAATAAAATGTTTCTTCAAAATATCTTAACAAAAATTTTTTAGCTTATACTCCATAAAAAACTAACGGTATTTCACAGGTTTGTAGTATCAAATAGATGTTGTTATTAGCTTAGAGTGTCCAAATGTTGTTATTCAAAAACGTGTATTATTATTATTATTATATATATATATATATATTACTGCAGTTTGTCTATTGCTAGCAACTATATGCACATTTAATTTCATAGTTTAAACTTTATTCAGATTGTGACTATGATTCAATTTAAGAAGTTGAAAAAATATAATTAGCATAATAATTTTTCAAGATTTGTGTTTAATATTTTCCATTGATTAATTATTGTCAAGTGTTTGGTGAAATTATATGTTCAATTTTTCAATAATATGATGTATTCATTCTTACACTATTGTTAAATGCATCTTAGTATTTTTTCTTTTTACACTATTTTATCTCATACAATTCTTGCAGCCCTCAATTGCCTGATCGTTTGGGAAGATTATGTAGCCACATACTGACTCAAAGACAGTGAGTTTATATCTTTTTATGTATATTTTTGTTTTTGTAAATATATATATATATATATATTATATATATATATAATAAACAATATAAAGATGATTATGTTATAGATATAATTCACACTAACTCTTCGGATTAACTTTTATGTGTATTTACAGAATTTACTTTGATTACTATATATCATCAAATCATAAATTAGCTATTTAAAAAAATTACCATTTCAACAATTTATTTTTAAAATATATATTTCTGAAGAAATGATAACTACTAATTATTCTAAATTTTCCCCTGTATTTATTAAGAACCCATTTTTCAAATTGCAAATCTCAGCTATGCAAAATATATATAAATGCAACTAGATGCATCAAAAATGAGAGAAATGAAACATTTATTAAATTACATCTGTGCAAAAATATCACATATTACTGCAATTACATTTATCAAAAATGGAGGAATGAAATGTATTTTATTAGATTAAAATATATTAAAATAATTACCCAGTTAAAAAGAGCTGCATTTTTTTCTCTTTCCAAATCTATTTGTTTGACTGACAAATTTTTATTTTCTTTCAAAAAATTGTAAGAAAATAAATTGATCAGAATTTGAATAATTTATTTAATATGATTAATTAGAAAATAATTTTAATTATTCATGATTTATTCGATCTTTATTTTCATAAAAATGAAAAGGCATAGCATTTTTAACATACACATGGTTAGCACAGCTCCTTGAAACTGCTGGAATCGAAAAATCTTTTACAGGGCCCTTGAAACTCATGGAATTTTTACTTACCTTGATGCATATATTTTTTGTTTTAATATTTTAGAATTTTCAATGAAATTATCTGAAAACTCAATCTGAAAAATGGCAGCACTATTGATTTTAACTTGTTTCATTTATCAATGTTGGTTAAAATAAAGATCTAGGTCAGCCACAATGAATTCATAATCCAAATTAATCAGGACCCTATTTAGATTTATGTGTTTGAAATGAAGTGAAGTAATCTTTGACAAGATCTTCATGTTGGGCAATCAAATGCCCGATTTTAATGCAAGCATCTAGACTCTTATGTACAGTTTTCTCCCAATCCTCTTTGATTGTTTGCGCAACTTGTTTATGTCAGAGAACTCAGCATGCAGAAAAGGATCGGCTAACACATTTGGCAGGTTGTTTTTTTTTTTAAATTATTATTATTGATTTACTTCATGATCATAGTATCCGAGCTGGCAGCCGAATGGTTAGCGCTCTTGCCTTCAGTTCAACAGTTCAGGGTTCGAATCTCACCTAGGGCATGAATGTTTGTAGTGGTTCGAAATCCACTTTAAACCATAGGTCCCGGTCTAATTAGCCCTCATGTGCAAAAAATGACCGTTGAGCGACAGACAAACCAAACCTACCATCATGATCATAGTATGAGTTTCATTGAACTTTGCATATAAAAAAATTACATGATATTATGATTAATCTGTGTTTCAGAAAATCATTAACTAAGTGGAAAATTTTAATTCATTAATAAATAAACATTTATGAGAGATATTCAACTGTAATCGATAATTTAAAATATTATAACACATTATTAATCAGTAAAATTGCAATTTAGTGTATTAGTTATTATATAATAGTGATTTTTGAAATAAATTAAAGGTCAACAGAGTAAATTGGTGAGTTTCTTCATTACAGCAATCTAAATAATAAACTTTTTACTGTGTTTTTTGTCAAACAATCCATTTATTATAATTTTATAATTGCTTGAAAATTTTTTTAATTCATGTGATAAAATTTATATTTAATATAAAGAAAAAAAGGTTATAAACTCATTGTTTTATTTAAATGTGGGGAATAAATTGAAAAAGAATAATTAACTTTATTTCAATAGGATTCTTATAAAATGTCAGATTTGAACACAAAATTTGAAATTTGCCAATAGAAATTATGATTTAAAAAAAAAGAAAATAAGCAAAATACTGCATTTAGTTACTAAATTCGTAATCCTTAGATCAAATGTGTTTAATATTTATTTTAAAATATGTATTTTGTTACATTTGTATTCCATGTTTAGCAATTTTAATACAGGGAATATTTTCCAGAGTAATTCATCTTTATTGAATTTCATTTCATTCTATAATTTTTTTCTCATTGAATTATCAATATATTTTCAAAGGACTTTAATTTATAAATGCTGCTTTTTGTTATTTAGATAAAAAAAATTATTAATCATTTATTTGAATATAAAGGATTTTATTAACACAACTATGCATTTTTATTCCTCAAGGAAAAACTTTTTAACATTTTGCCTCTCAATAATTATTATGATGGAAACTAGTAGTATTTGTCCTTGACTAAAAGAAATGTTTTTGTGGAGTTAGAGTGATCTGCTGATAAGGATTAAATTGTTTGTGTTAACATTTTATTCATTCAATTTAGTGTCATTCGTCTGAATAACATTAATTTGCCAATAAACATGCAAATTGGTATCTATAACCAGTGAAAGATACAATACTGATCAATAACTAATGAAATGATATTTATATTGCAAGCATCATGTGCATAAATAACTTTACTTGAAAGCTGCTAATTTAGACAATTTTAATTTTTAGTGTAAAGTTTTGAAGGTATTTTGTAAAAGATTAATTTTATTTTTTCTTGCTTTTTTTCTAAGTTTTATCAAAATAAAACTTTCTTTGGATGAGGAACATTTGAAGCAGTTTCTTAAATTTTGTGGAATGTGCAAAATCAATTTTTTTCCATTATACATTTGTCATCTGTGTATTCTGATACATTTGTTCCAGTTGGACTATGTGCATTTATTTTATGGCCGCCAAGGATTTTCAAATGATGCAAATCTTTACTTTCTAATATAAAATTTCCTGAATGATGGCATCTGAAATTATATTACTTTACACCATGTATATTAGTGTGCTTACTACTATAAGAAACAAACTATGACTTTATATATTGTTTTCAATCTCTACCTTCCATGTCAAAAAATCATTGAATGAATTAAATTCTTGCTTAGAAGATTTATATCAATATCATAAACATTTTTTGAATGAAATATTATTTTTCGTCTTTCAAAATTACAGTAACATGAAGGACAAACATAATTACCTGTTTGAGAGTTTTAGAAGTATGATTTTTATTCTGATGACATTTAAAATTTTTAAATCCCTAAATTTGAGGTGGCAGTCCCCATGTTTGTAGCTCAATGATTGATCACTTTTTAAAGACTCAATGAAAGCAATATTGCCAGACTTTAATTTATTTGCATGACATTTCAGATTTTTTTTAAAATTTATTTGTAAAATATTTTAAACAATCGGGGCACTAAATTTACTTTCAGTCTCATTCAAATCTTTTACATACTGAACTACATTAGAACTTTCTTTCTGATGCACAATAGAACTTTGACTTTTCACAGAATCAATAAGTGTAGTGTTATTAGAAATTTATACACATGGCATTTCAAATTGTATTTGTATTTAAAGGGCTTTAAACAATCAGGGAAAACAAAATCACTGTCAATCACATTTAAATAATTCGTACAGTCAACCATATCATTCACAATAGAATCACACATAACAAAATCAATACAAAACAATACAAAATTAGAATTTTCACTAGTAACAGAATCACAATTCTCACACAAAATAAATCTTTCTTGATTTTTATTAAAATCAGAATCAAAAACTTCTGGGGAAACAGAAGTGTTTAACTCTGAAAAGGGCCGTTTTTCTTGATTAATAACCAAGTTTGAAAACACATGTTTGTAGTAGTGCTAGGTAAGTATAAACAATATATTTATACCCTGATACTGTGGGGAAAATAACATCTGCAAGAACCTGCACAGATAATCGAGGATTAAACTAATGTTAGAGTGTCTGGACGCTTGTATTTTAATTGATTATTTTTATTTCTGTTTTCTTTATATTGCAAAAGATTCACTAAATATTAATATTAAAATATGAAAATTTTCCTTTAAAACATACTTTCTTTTTCTTTCTTGATGAAAATTGCTTATAATTCCAGTGAGTCACAAGGAAATAAATAATCACGAAATGTGAAAATCTATTGAAATGATTAAAGAAATAGAAAAGCCTATGTATGTGAAATTATGTAGTTTTTTAAAAGTTTGAAAGTAAACAGAAGAAAAATTTGAAATCGCTTTCATAAAATAATAATTTGGAAAAAAGTCATCCTGGTATCTAATACTTGTATTTATTTTGTAAAAGTGTATTTATATTTGAGAAGAGGTTGTTACATACATCTTGAAATACTCAATAAATTAATAGGTAGGAATCTATTGAAGATATTTAAAAACTCTAAAATTACCCATTATTTTATACAATGTATAATCCAGTAATATAAAGAGTATTGATTATTTAAATGAAAATAATTTTCTTAGCTATAATTTCATTGAAGGCTTTTGAAGTAATCAATAAATATAATTCTAATTTAAATAAAAAATATTCTCATTAATTTTTCAGTTATTTCTATCTATTATTTATAAATACAATTCAAAAATGTTACATTACATGTATGTTTGGCTAGAACAATTTTTAAAATAAAAATTTTCTTTAACATGAATGTCAATACCTCCTGAAAATTTTTGATTTGACTTCTGAAAAATGAACCTGCATACATTATAGTTATCATTAGAGAAATAGTTAGCTGTATTGCTTATAAAATTATATTTGTTTTAATTACTGACTATTTCTTTTTAAATGAAGTCACGCGATATTAAAATATAAAGAACTTTGATTGACATATGATATTTATTGAATAGTAGTTTATTTGTAAATACAATAGCAGCTTGTTTTTACAAGCTTGTAGAAACCAGTAAAACAGTTCTTAAATTGGTGCCTTAATAACGTAGAAAAATAATGTATCAAATTATTAAAATCTGTTTTTTCCCCAAATTTTTTTTCTGTATAAGGAAAATATTATTAGAAAGCATTATATAAGAAATATGAGAAATAAGATTTATACTTTAAAACAACATATTCTCTTTATTGATTCCACTTTGTCCACACAATTTTCTACAACTCAAGCCTTGTTAGGTTTTAAATTTTTTCTAGATAATCGCCTGATGTTTTGAAATATTTTATATTCAACTTCACAACAAAACAGTTGGATTTCTCTTTAATGGCATTACCATTAACAGGAATGTGTTCATTGACATCTCATAGGGACTAAATCACCAGTATGTTTCACATGCATGAAGACTTGTGTCCCTGGAAAGAAAGATCTTGGTAACTGAAGCCTCAGAGACCAACACATTACTTTGGCCTAAACTTCAGGTAAACTTAAGGTGTGTTGTGGTCCACAGTCAGTCAGTCAGTCAGCTTTCATAGATCAAGTGATCCTATATTTGCTGAGTGACATGATAAGCATGGAGGCCATTTCAAAAATGCATGGAAGGCATATAGGACCTGGCTAGCACTCTTAGTTATCCCTAATCACCTTTTAGGGTATTGGGGTAGGTGATGTGGTTAGGCTCTAAATTAATCAACTTTTCTTATGGATTGTACTTTTTTAAATTTTTTCCTTCCTATGAAGCAACAATTAGTATGTGATCAGAAATATTTTGTCATTAAAAGAAGGAAGAACAATTTTGATTATATTTCTCCTTTCTTAATTTATTCGAGTCTTAGTGGTATAGTTGGAAAGGCCAAAAATGTCTCCAAGATGAAATTTGGTAAATCTCTTGATTGAAATATTATCGGCTAAACTGACCAAAATTATATAAAAACTGAAATGTTTTGATAATATTGATGTTACAGTATCTGCTGATAGCAGGTGAAATTCTACACAGGAAGTTATTTCAGCTGATGATTTGTTTAATATTTCAACAGAAGAAATTTTGGATAATCTTGCTGACAAAAAGGTGTCATGTGGTATAATTGTGTTTTCTCAATGCTGAAACTGCATACATCTCTATCCTGAACTAAAAATACCATTCCAGACCCTGATGGCATCTCATATAAAATGCTTTGTCATCTTTGTAATGATTCTTTATTAAACATACTTATTCTGTTTAATAGAATATGGAATGAACATGTTTATACCAGTCTGAAGCAAAACAATAATTATCCCAATACTGAAACCTGGAAAGGATCCAATTTATTCTTAGAACTTTTGTCCAATTTCTCTCACGAGTTACCCTGCTAAAATGTTCTTAAATTTTTGAGCATATAGTCAACACTTGTCTTATTTATATATTTAAAAATAATCAATAGATATCACTTTATCCATATGGATTCTGTAATGATAGAGCCATTCTTGATAATATTATATACCTAGAGACACAAACTAGGAATGCCTTTGTGCAGAGACATTGTTTGGTGTCTATCTTTGTTGTTATAGAAAAAACTTATCTTAAAACATAGCATTGGACTTCTTCATAATTTACTTAATTTTAAAATCAGAGGAAATTTACCTATTTTTATTTAGATTTTTTAAACTCTCATGTTTTTAATATATCCATATTCTGTAATCCATATCCATATTCTGTAATCTGTAGAATCTGTCATATATAATCTGAAAGTGTTTCTCTGGAAAAAGCCTTTAATGTTACTATTTTTAATATATGTTTCAACAACATGCTTCATGTATTACAACTATCAATCTATAGTACATTATAGGTTGATGGGATTTCCAAATCTCTTTCCAGGTTTCCAATATATGACTGATTAAACAGCTAATACAAATTGCAGTCAATAATTTTTTTTTTTGCATGTAATGAAATTGGGCACATTTTATCATCTTGCAAAAGTAATTACATCCATTTTTTGCTGAAAAATTGGGTCTTATCCTGATTCTTTATATGAAGCTTTGGTATTTTTTGACATTAAGCAAATTGTCAAAGACTTTATTTTCTTCTGGCAGAAGACTTGGGATTTGCAGACAAACAAAATTTATGTAATACATTTTTATGCATTCTTCCATTTCCGTTTAGAATTACTGTAAAACTTACATACCTTTGCTTTGGAGATACTCAATTTTACATGCAAGCATTTATTCTTAACTCAGAATGCTCCAATTTGTAACATTTGTAATGTACCGTTTACAGTACATCATATTTTACTGATGTATGCTTAGTGTTTTTTAACAGCATCAACTTATCCGATTTAATTGTGTTTAAGCCACATAGGAGTTTGTTTGCATTTTTACATGCAATTGTTTTTTAAATTTTGCATAAACTTTTATCCATTTTAATTTTTGACGTTAACTTTTATTGAATCTTTCCATCTTATTATTTGACTAGCCATTTATTATAGAGTTTCTACTTCTAATTTTAAATATTATTCTATACTGATTTGTGTGTGATTAAGATTGGACCTTGCCCCAGTAACCCCCACAAGTATCAAATCAAATCAGTTACGTGTCTTCGACCATTGTTCTCGTAATGTCTGGACTGCTGCAGGCATCACTTTATTGCTCAAGAATGAAGAACTTCTTAGGCATTATATAAAAAATTGAAAAAATGCCAATTCATTAAAAAATGAAAAGAAATTTTTTTAAGAAATGAAAAGGAAAGTATTCATCAGAAATAAAAGTTTTCTTGACTAAGAAAAAGTTTTCTTAACTACTCAGAAACTAAAAAGATTTTTCAAAATTTCAGTTCCTAAATGGGCATTTAAATTGTGTCTTTGGTGTCTGATATGGATTAGCTTCTAGTTTGTAAAAACGAACATCTACTGCATGTTGTTTCACAGCAATGAAATTTTCATCTTATAAAAGTATTTTAATATTTTTTTTTCTTATCATTTCAGTTTTTATCCTCTATATCCTCCTCATGAAGAAGTTAATATAGAGTATCTTCATTATGAAGCAAATGCAATATTACCAGTTATGCCTCATATATTAATTGTTCCCTCAGATTTCAGATATTTTATCAAGGTAATAAAATTTATTTTTGTTTTATTATAAAGTGTAACTATCTTTAGAATAATCTTTTAATATTTAATTTCATTCTTTAGTTTTAAATATTTCAATAAAATGAACATGAATCATTGTTTTTAATAATGTCTAACAAATTACTTACTGAATATTTTCTTAACAAATTTTAAAAATTATAAGAATTCTAATTTGATAAAAATCATTAATATTCTATATAGCATCCTATCAAAAAATAATTGTATAAGTAAAAATAAGATCAATAAATAAAATATATTTTTGTGCTGTTATTATCAGAAACATGTTTGTTTATTTTTGTATATAACTTTTATTAATGCTTTAAAATAAATAAGTTATAATTAAAATATTTGCTAAATTTTATTATTTTTTAATTAGTGTTTTAAAATTGTAATTTGTACTTTCAAGAATTCCTCTATTTCTTTTAAGAAGTAAAGTGAAAGAAATATAAGTACATTGCTTAAATTTTGTCATTATTGAACAATAGATGTAGCAAGTTTATTTTGATGAAGATCTATCGTGAAAGGTTTATAATTTGCAGTTCCAGTATGAGAATATGACCCACTATGAATATTTTAAAAGTGTTAAAAGTAGCTGGATTTAAAATTTTAAGACAAACCACAAAAGGCGTTCTTACTTACCAAAATATATTAACTAAAAAATTATTGCGCAGTAATTTCAAATTATATCCATGAAGTTCCTTCATAAATATTTGTGAGATAACTGGTTCTTCTAACTACTGTTTAAAACAAATAAGCTTTAATTATTACCCAGATTATAATAAAATGTTTTTTCTCCTTTCCTTGACTTTTATATTAGGTATTTATTTATATATTTTTATGTTAATTTTTTTTCTCTATTATATTTAAGTAAAGAATTATATTCATCATTATTAAGCATATATATATAAATTAGTGTACTTTTATTATTGATTTTAGTTTATAAATATAAGGTAAAAAAGTATGTATAAAAACTAAGCATGAGATTCATTAATTTGCTTACATTTAGGATGATTTAATTTATGTCATATGTTTCTATTTTAGATGAAAGGCTGACTAATGACATAGTAATATTTTAGAAACATTTTTCTTAAGTTTTTTTTATTTATTTATTTATCATATGTTAGTAAATTGATCATTGTAATCAAAACATACTAATAAAACCCTTTATCATAAAGTAAGATATATTCTTATGGTTAGTATTTTAACTTTACAACCTATTAAAATTGAAATTTTCAAAATATTTTTACAGAGTTAATTTGTTTTAATTCAGAATTTATATAACATCCTTTTTGAGTTGAAATTTTAAATAAACCTTAAGTTTGTTTAAGTCACATTATAATTTGTTGCATCTTCCCCATTAAACTATGAATGGCGCTATTAGTGCTTTGTGAATGAATGTAACTCTCATTTTGTCTTTGTCTACACTCGACACTTCTCTGTGCTATGTGTGAATAAAATAAATAAAAGCAAAATCTTTGTGTCCTTATTCAAGCAAACAACCTTACTTGTGCTCCAATATAGTTTTTGCACCAAAATGTTGTGTTTATGTTTATACATTTTAGATTTTATAACTTTTTAACTTTATATTTTATTATAAAATAATTATTAAGAAATGATCTGATTTCTTTAAAATTCCTGTATAATGTTATAAAGAAAGGATTGAAAAGAATAATTATTGTAAAGAAACTTATTTATATTATTTTAAATGTGTTTATCAATTTGTTTTTTGTAACTTTATTAGATTATATATAATATAAAACTTTATCATTTTAAAATATGTAAACTTTACTCACACAATTGTTATCTAAGTAATATGTGTTTTATATATTGAGAATTATTTGCAATTCTTTATTTATTTTTAAATTATATGATGGTCTATTAAAAGTTTTTGAATTAGTTAATAAATGCTGACGTACAAATAGTGCTCTAATACTTTTTTTCTTTTTTTATCATTTTTCATCTGTTTTAGGATATAAATGGATGTTGTTGTATCAATCCTGAAAGACTCACAAAACATTCTTCTGGGGGAACTTTTGCAAGAATAAAAATAAAAGCCATGGATGAAAAGGATTATGCTAAGAAGAAATCTATTATTGATTTTCTTCAAGCACAAATTGTTAAAATATAGTTAAAAATCAATATATTTAACATAGTATTTTTTTAACAATCAAATTTTATTTATTTAAATGTACATAATTGAATATTTGAAAAATGAGCTCTTTTGGTAATATTGGCATACATTTTTATAACAAAATATGTATATTAATACTTACATATAACATTATAACTATAGAAAAAAACTGTTTTTCACTTACCTGTCCTAGTTATGTGTTCATATTTTTTGTAAGTACAAGTTTACAAACCATATCAAATTTTTTTTAAAAAAATTCTCTCATTCCTTAGAAATTTAATTTTGAAATTCTCTTTCTAGAACAAATCTAAAGATTCAAGCTTAAGTTATTTGATTCTTATTTTATGAGAGGGAAAAGTTACAAAATTAAAGAATAAATATTTCAAAAGACAAAATTTGGAATAAATATTATCAAACTGTATTAAAATTTCTTTTCAAATATATTTTCCTGCTTCAGTGTATTTTTATACTAATACTACATTGTGCAACAAAATATGTGTGATTAATATAAAAGGAAGAAAACATGAATTGTATAAGTAATAGTTCTTATATCAGTGCTAATGTATTTCGTTTCAAAAATTTATGCTAGTTCAGTAAATGTTGGTAATTTGTTGTTTCTATGAGGAACTTGAGAAATTTTTTGATAAAAATCCAAACTTACGATTGTTTTTTTTTCTTTATTTTGAAAATTTTAAAGACTAAAAATAAAATGAAGTTATTTGTGGGAAACATTATCTTCATGCCATGAAAATGAAAATTCAGCATAGAAATGTCATTTAATGTTGGTAATTTTAATAATGTATTTTCTTGCTATATGGAATGAACTATTTAATTTGTGTCATTTTTACAACTTAACAGTATACTTAAGCTATAAGAATCATTTGTATTTTTCCATTTGCTCTGTAGAGCATAATTAATAAAAATATAGTTTTATTTTATTCTAATTGTTTTAAAAATAAAAGGAAAAACTATAAATTATATTTAACATTTACCTATTTGTGAAATTTGTTATTACATAATGGTAATCTTCTAATATTGTATTATTTCCTAATTGACGATAGAAATTTCACTAAAAAATTTAAACAGCTTGGTGAATGAATTTTTTATATTCATAAGCTTCTTATCCTCGTTCTTTTTAATTATTTTGAATGAAAATTATTTTCCACAAAATTCTCTACAATTAAAAGATCTGTCTTTGTAAATTTTAAGTAAATTCTTCCAATACCTATCAATAGTTTCACAACTTATGCCACAGTAAGCTGTGGTTCTTATTAAATAAAATGACAAAATATATAAAATAATATTTTTTTTTTTCTGTATTGTAAATATTGATAAAAATAAGAATGTTTAAAAATAACTGTTAAAAATTCTACAAAAAAAAATTCATAGTTGTTGTGCATAACTAATTATTTTTTTAAATATTAATGAAGTAGGAACATATAGATGTTTTTTCTATACTTAAGTTGTTAGCAGTACCCTAATTTTAGTAAATCAGCATATTTTTGCACTACAACTTATTTTTCTTTACAATAATTTTGCATCTTTCAAAAGTTTATCAATATTTTCCTTTAAAATTTTGAACTTTTTTAATTAAAAACTAAAATGCTTTTTTAATAATATTATTTTATTCTTTTTATTTTGATATTAAATGAGAAAAAGTTCACTAGTGAAAAAGAGAAAACTATCCTTTATATACCATGTTATAAAAATTATTTTTAACTTACATATATATTTCAAAGAAAATAAAAATTTAAGTTACATTCAATGATGTATACATGATCAAAATTTTTTAAAAAATATCTCTTGAAATATTAATTTTAAAAAATTATTATTTGATTTTAAAATATTACAATACAAAACTTATTTTCATTCAAAGATTAACCAACTGCTTGTAAATACTAAATATGAGGTGGAAAAAATATTTCTGGCATTTTTCATGCAGAATATTGACTTTAACGGTTTGATTTACATATTTAAGGAATTTAGAAAATTCAGATTCATATAAAATTTTCCTAATTTGCAGTAATATTTTTTTTTTTTTTTGACACAATACAAAATTTTGCAATTTATTCATGTACTTTTTTAAATTAAAAATAAAATTGAAGTTTTTTAGAAATATCTTCATACCTCTTTGTCATTGTGTGTATGTGATAAATTAATGTTCAGATGAATTTATTAATGTGCGTATAATATTTTTTTCAACTATTAAATCTGAGTCCTAATGTATTCCAGAAAAATGAAATTTCATTGAAAACAGTTTACCGCCCCCATGGAATTAGATTTCTTTCAGATAGTTTCTTTTGTTCCTAAAATTTCGTTCTCTATTTATTTATAAAAGTAAATTGTATTCTAAATGTGTAATAATTTTAGCTAAATGATAATATTTACAACACAGTTTATTCTTATTAAGGTTAAAAAAATTTTTATGTTATCATTGTTTATAGTGAAATTACAATTATTGATTTAAGTTCATATTCATTTAATTGTACTATGATACCATGTTTCCTAAACTATTGTATTCATTTAGAAATAGTACAGAAAACTTACAGAATTTAACAAATTTATTACTTCAATTCTAAGAAGTAAAAATTTAAAATAGTTTAAAAATTTGAAAGAAAAACTTATCAAAATGAGTAAGCAAAATTGCAGATTTGTTATTTTTTACTAAGTCTCTTATTTTAATTTAAGTAAATTTTTTATCTTGTTGGAAACATCATTAGTAGTAAATTGTTTTAGCACTGCCAAAATGTAATGAAAAGTATTAGTTAGCTAAATTTTCATGATATTTCAGAAACTGAAAAGAAGTTTCACCAAATTTTATTGAAATTAAATATGTGTAATTTTATTTGAATCAAATTATAAATAAATGTGCCGATAGAATTATCTTTGTTTTTTAAAAAAAAAAAAAAAAAAAAAAAAAAAAAAAAGCATTCACAAAACATAAAAATACCATTATGCTATATAAATATTTAACTGGCTCTGAAAAATTTGCATTGTTTGAATTAAAATAATGAAACTTTTAATATTTATAATCAGAGCTAATATTTTAAAATACAACTATGGTATTTTTTTCCCAAAAGCAGATTGTAGACAGTTACAACTGCAACAAAGTCTATTAATCTATTGTTCCCTGATACCCAAGGAACAGGCCAGAAACAGTGGCCTCTTAGCTGCCGAGACATTGCCCCGAGTGCACCACAGGGGTGGGCACCCTCACATATGTCATAGGGACCTGTTTATAGAGTAGGCATCATTCATACTTCATTCACACACACAAGGAAAGGACAAAGACAGGATAGAGAAAGTACATCCATGCCTGAACCGGGATTCGAACCCAGGACCTTCCTATCCGTAGTCAGGTGTGCTGACCACTAGACAAGTTAGCCGGCTATAGCTATGATATAAAAGAAGGAATATAATTCTTACTTTAGATCTGAATTTCTTAACCTGTGGTTCATAAAGTTCCATGTGTCATTTTTTGGGGGTCCGCCGAATGTTTCTAATTTTTAAAATATTTGCAGAAGTAATTAAATTTTAAAAAAAAAACTTTATTTGTCACGAGCAACCTCTGTAAGCCGTCTGTCTGCCATTTCCCAATAATAGAGACCACAATATGAGGAAAAAAGCATCGCCATTTCCCTTTACTATGCAACTGCATGAAACTACAGGCATCTCGAATTGTAATCAACTTCTTGTTTTTGTTCGTTACGTGTCTGCTAACATTATCAAAGAAGAATTCTTATTTTGTGATCTTTTGTAAACTAGAAAGGCAGTTGATGTTTTAGCGATTTTAAATGTTTCCTTTTCCAAACATGACTTCGACTGGAAACAAAAACTTCATTCACTTTATACGGATGGAGCACCTGCGATGCTTGGCAATAAATCTGGTTTTTCCTATTTGGTAAAAAAAGAGGTTTCTAATGTTATTGTTACACATTGTTTTTTACATAGACATGCAGTGGCTACAAAACTCTTCCAACCAACTTAAAAGAAGTATTGTTAATAGTTATTAAAACTGAATTTTATTAGAAGTAGAGGTCTTAATCATCGTCTTTTTAAACACTGTGTCAAGAATTGAATGCAGAACATGAGGTACTTCTGTACCACACGGAAGTGTGGCTGTCACAAAGGCAGGTTTTGAAACGAATTTTCATGTTGAAGACAGAAGTATCACATTTTTTAGAAGAAAAAGATAACTCGCTCTTCGAGTATTTAAAAAAAAAAGATTTTGTATGTAAATTGACTTACCTGGCAGACATTTTTGACCACATGAACCATATATGTCTTTCAAGGGCCTGCCGGCCAACTTATCTAGTGATTGGCGTGCTTGACTATGGATAGGGAGGTCCTGGATTCGAATCCCAGTTCAGGCATGGATGTTCTTTCTCTCTCTATCCTATCTTTGTCCTTTCCTTGTGTGTGAATGGTTGCCTACTCTATAAATGGGCCCCTATGTTATGTGTGTGTACTAAAGAAGTCGGACTCCACACCAAATACGGTTCAGTTGGAAAAGTGGAGCAGCGCACCCCAATTTGCCAGCCTAGCTGGCACACGAGAATGGCAACACCAATTCAAGAGCCTGATACAACAATTATGGATGCCACTGAGGAACTACAGGCATTTTTATTAAAACAGTCACTTTGCAAAATTAGAATTCAAAATGGTATGTATGCAAACTTTAAAATGTTGGACGAAGTGCTTTTTGAAAATGGATCTCGGAAAGATAGTTTGTTATTGAATAACTTGAAAAATGAAATCTATTAACACTTGGAAGTATTTCAAGTTTCATTTGAAAAATATTTCAATTTGGGTGGAATAAATATAAAGGATGAGTTGTAGATTCGTAATCCGTTTCTTTGTGATATTGACTGTATCGATGACATGAACCTTGCTAAAGATGAGCTAACTGATTTGAAAACAAAGTCCTTGTTAAAAATATATTTCGATTCAAAAACTCTTGGAGAGTCTTGGTGTTTAAGAGAAGCTTACCCATTGCTTGTAAAACGAGCTATGGCAGCCATTATTCCGTTTGCTACAGTATATCTTTGCGAAGTGGGATTTTCCACATTTGTTACAGTTAAAACAAAACATCGAAATCGACTGAATGTCGAACATTATATGCGCGTTGCTTTGTCGAAAACCATCTCTCAATTCAGTCTGTTAATCAAGGAAAAACAGCCTTCCATTAAAAATTCTTATCTCTTCAAATTTTTTATACTATTGAAATAAAAAATATTAAGTAATAAAACAGACTATACTTTATTAAAAATTATATTTAGGCATTTTTTTTTACAGAGGGATCCGTGACATTTTTAAAATAGTCTATTGTGCCAAAAAGGTTAAGAAACACTGCTTTAGATGTTTCTTGTGTGTGAATAAAGCAAACTCAAAAATAAATGTTGAACAGATTTTGTTTAACACATGATTGAAATAAAAAAGTATTTATTTTAAAATCAGTAACAACTAAGCATTTTTGCTTGGTGAATAATTTTAAAAAATTATATTGAAATTTAAAACTGCCATTTAAAAAAAAATTATGTATTATATTTTCTTCAGATTCTGTAGAATTTCAACTATCCTGTTTTTGTTAGTTCAGTCATCAATAAACATAATTTTCCTATAAATAAACGATTCGATTTTTAATCATAATACTTTGTTATCACAGCCTAACACTCATTCTTGGGTATTTCAATAATACATGTCATAAACTACCTTCTGAGAGGATTTTTCATGGGTAATGTACGCCATTCATGGGTAATGTACGTCACAATAGACTAAACACAGAAATCTTGAGCATCGCAAAACAGATGTGCTTGCAGAAGCACAACCGTCATATTTCAACAATATCTGGTGATCAAATCCAGGATGTTATGCTCCGAAGAGCACAAATTAAAATAATTCCAAGGTTTATAAATACTATCATATATATTTTCTTCTGTTATTTGATCTATACAAAGTTGTATTTTTTTAAAATAAAGCCTTTAGACTTACTAAAACTTTTGAAGTCTAACTTCCTGAAACCCAATGCAGTTTTCATAGTAAAAAGATTATATATTTGCATTATTGCATATTATAAATCAGGATTATTATGGACTGAATGGCCAAAAAATGTAGTTATTTTCTAATAACGTTTTGATCCGTCTTTAGGCCTCATCATTGCTAATATTCTTATATTAATTTAAATATTTAAAGATTGTTGACATGCAACTGTAAGTTGGGTTATATTAGATGATTAGTTAATATTTTCTTTCCTATAACACTCAGTCATTAAAAATTTCACTTTTTAAGCACTACAAAAGACAACTGGTGGCATCCTATGCAGCGGTGTACTTAATAAATGCGCCATCATAATTCTAAAAGTAGGAAAGTTATTTTAATTTAGAAAGCAGATCTTTAGATCTGTTGTACATCTATCAGAGGTATTAGAAGAACCACCATTAGAGGTATTTAAAGAACCACGACCTATACCCCAGTTTTCATTGGTGAGCATGGCAAATCTTTGGCTGGGTCAGTATAGAACTCATCTTCTAGTTGAGAAAGTAATTTCTTTCCCAGCTAGGATAGTTTGAAGTTTTGGAGCGATACTTTTAGACTATACCATTAATATTCAATAGGCTTGGAATTTTGGTACTAAGACTTCAAATCGGTAAAACTTTAAATCGTGTTTATTAAATTGGAGATTGATCAAGCTCTGACAAGAATTTTTGGCCAACTATTAATTACTAGATTTTTAAAAGAAAATTATAAATACAAATGTGTTTGTGCTCAGCAATAATGTTAATGTTTCTTTCCTTAGGTTTAAGATTTTTAAGTTGCTATATTTGAATAATTTAATTCATTGCCATTATTAATAAAAGCTTATTAAGTTTTATAGACAAATTTTGATTATTTATTACCAGCAGGAAATAATATTTTTTCAGTTTTTAAACTTTTGATGTCCTATTACATTCCACTAACTAAATATGACTTTAATTTATTCATTGTTTAATTTCTCTAATTTGTATTTGTTAAAATATAGTGATAGTGATTGCAAAGAAAACTATTCAATACCGCTTAGGGTGATAGTTTTTCCACATTCATTATAGAAAATAAAAAAATTATTGACGATAAAATGTCTTCTGAAATACTTTTATGTTAGTAGCCATCATGTGAAACAAGATTGCTTATATAAATTTAATTTTAAATAGTCATTTTAAACGGTTTCAAAAAATACAAATTAATAATCACAATTCGAAAAGAATGGATACAGTTAATCTTCCATAAAGTAATGCAAATTATGAACTGAAAACTGCAAAGTTGACACTAGAAAATGACAATTTATTTTAATTTTTTTCAATTACTTATATTTGCGTTATTCTTTTCCCCTCATTTTTTAAAAAATGTTTAATATTTGTGTAAATAAATACATAAATAAAATAAAATTTATATATTTTGGCTTTTTTGATTACTTAACATTTTATTTATTATAGTTATTAAAAATAAGTAAAATACAGTATCTACTTACAAAAAGCAGAAACAATGAAAAAATTTCTTTTATCGATACACATCAATGAATAATTTTAAGTTTTGCATTCTTATAAATATTTGTTGGAACAAAAGCATTCATTTTCGCTTATTTTTAGTATTGCCAAAAGCAACTCTGTAAAAATGTTGTTACTTATCTCAGGTTGTCTAGCTTGGCTAGACAACCCCCATAAAACGTAAAATGTCTAAAAAATGTAATGGGTCCCGAAGGACATAGTCTTTTTAAAAATTTAGACAGGTCAAGATATGTCCAGGGTAGGCCATATTGACAGAACACCAAGGACAGTCTGAAAATGTTCTTTGCCCCTGCTGAACTGCCCTTTCCCACTCAGATAGTGGGAAAAGGCAGCTTGATAAGATCTTAGTCTAAGATTGAAGGTCTCACCCGGTCTTTTGGCGAAGTACCATGTCATAAATAATACATAAATTATGAAATTTCGGTAAATTTTCATCAAGAATTATAAAATACTTATTTTTATAACAAATTTTATTGTAATGTAAAAGTTGAATCATAAATAATTTGGAGAAATAATTGTCGTAAAGAATGAATAAAAGATCTATAAGAAAATTTTATGTTTCAAAACATTTATTATGTCCAAGCCTTCCACAAATACTGCTATGATTTTCAAATATATATATATATACATATTTAAGATACAGCAAAATACTTAAAACTTATTTATATTGCACACTCTTTTTATAAAATGCATTCTCACATAAATAAAAAAATTTAGGTATATATATATATATATACATTGAATTCACAGATATTGTGTGTGTGTGTGTGGTGTTACTTTTCTCTTGTACATGCAACTGTTTAAATTTATTTTTACCATTTAGTTGCATTTCGTTTTAAGTAATTTTTAAATTCTCAGATTTATTTTACTACAGTATGATTATTTTATTTGTATTATTTTAAAGTCATGAGTTAAAAATTAAATCCATTTTCTTAAATCGGAAAATCGATAACATTCAGAATTTACTTTCTGCTTTCAAATTGACACTTATCATGTTTGGTTATCATACTGATTTTAAATTTAACTTATAATTATTCAATACATAAAAATCTTTTAACTTAGTTTGGAAGATCCAAAATCGGAATTCCAAAAATGTAGTTATATCAAATTTGTATTATTTAATGAACTAGATTGTCTTAATAATTCATAAAATCTTACAGTAATCAAAGTTTATGATAGGAATATTTCTAAAAAAGCACTGTTATATATTAAAAATATATCTCAGAATAAATATATTTAATTAAAACTGTACACCAATCGTTGAAATATTGCAAAATAATTTAATAACTAAGATATTAGCAATTTTAAACTTTGAAGATTCAGCTTTTTAAAGGCAGAATATAATTAAAATAGAATTAAAAAATAAGGTAAATTTTTATTAGTATCATGAAATATTTGATTCGAATATTTACTAAATTAGAAATTTTTATTCAGTTTCTATTTGTATTTAAAGTATTTTCAAGCTTAAATATATTTTATAATGCTGGTTTATCATAATTTTAAAATCCCCTTATTATACATCAAAATTTCCTTACTCACTATGTTTCATACTTGATACCAAGACAAGATATTTTAAAAAGTTTAAGAATTCTAAACAATGAACTACATTTATTACACATGAAAATATATAAAAGGTAATAAAATAAACTATTAAGGGCATAAAACTTTTTGTAAAGCCAAAAAATATATTGCCTTTATAGTTTTAAAAATGCTTTAAAGTAATGTTTTATATCAACGGTTTATTTAACAAAATTGGGACAAACGCAAAATTTTTCAGAATCCTCTGGAGGATTGTTAAGACACATATGTGTTTCTAAAAGTTCCAGGTATTCTTTCGTCATTTTGTAAAAAGAAGGATGGCTCCATAGAGGAGATATATTATTGTTATCAATGAAAGTATTAGTAGATCTTTTATTTCCTTCTTTTGGTCTTCTGGTACTCATTTCTTGCGCATCGATAAAACTGTTATCTGCATTTCTCATTGGCTTGTAGTTATTTACTGGAATTTGTACAAATTGTATATTGCCCATTTTAAATGCTTCTTCAGGTATTTTTATAGTAACAGTTTTCATATTATCAGAGATTTTGTGTTCCTTTGAAGAATTCGTCCTCAATTCAAATGGCAAAGTAACTGGACTAATAATTGATTTCTGTTGCACAGTAATTGATGAATCTAATTTCCCCCCTTGCTCTTGCTCGTTTGTTGTGTTTTTTCCGACATATTTAATATTAGAATGCAAAATGTTTCGTGAATTGATTGCTGTTATTTTTGCTTCTTGCTTTTCAGTTTTAACAGGGTGTTTTGAAGGATTCGCTTTTCTTTCCAGGGAAATAACTTTTTCATTTTCTATAAAAATTGGCTTTTCTTTTTTGATGTTTTTTTCTTCAAAATTATTGAATTTCTTTAGATCAAAAGGTAAATTAAATAATTTTTGATTCTCTTTCTTTACTTCATTTATCAATTTTAAAGAATCAAAATTTGGCTGTGGTAATAATGGTGACTTAATAGTTTTCAAACTGTTTTGTTTATTAGCATCATGACGTTGAGACACTTTGTCTTGTGTCATTTTTGTAGGACAGACTATAACATTTCTTTTTGAAGGGCGACCCTATTCAAAGAGAAAAACATTACTCAATTATACACTTAAATTAATTTTTTTATAAAAACTTTTACAGTGAATGTAATATTTATTCCTTAAAACTAAAGCATATCATACATAGAAATTTATATAATTTAAAACTATATGTATCCTTTCAAACTAATTACAATTATTTCCATTATTTATAAAAGTAAAAATGAATAAAAAATAAAATAATATGATTTTTCATTGGATATTTATTTTATTTCTGATTGAATTAGGAAAGCATAAAGTCATTAGTAAAAGCAGTTTTTTCTTCCTTTTACTTCAATGGTGTATAACTTAGATTTTAAGGTGACTTGAAAATGTGACGAAATGAAAATGACGGAGTGTCACTACTTGAAAATATAACGAAAGTTCGATTGAATGGAATCAAACGTTAAGCATACTGTTGAGAGAATTGAAGTAGGTTAAACACAAAGAAAAATTTAAGACTTTGGGCTAGGAATCAGTGCAAGAAAATAGGATGTTAGGTATCAACCTACAGATAAAGTCATATAAATGCTACAAAAGGCAATACTACTCGGGTGCTAAGGCAATTTTATTGGAAATGGAAAAAAGTTTAAACCAGTCTAAAATAAGTTTTATGTTTAGACCAATGTGTGCATCTTGTTGAATAAAGAAGTTTTGCTGCTCACCAATGAAAGTGGTGTGAGTAATGTTAGCTGATTCACTGGCAGATTGCTTTGGAGTGTGACACTATACAAGAACAGGACAAACGATAAATCAATCCGTACCATGACACTGTGAAAAATTTGAATGATATGAAATAGTCTAAAAATATTCCAGAATTTTTTAATGAATTAGAAAATTCTCCAAAACAAAAATGTTATAGCACTGCTTCTGTAATAGGTTAATGCACTTAGTAACAAATACTAGATTTAAAATCGCTTAACAGCGCAAAATATGCACAAATGATTTTGATTTACAAATTTTCAACTTTGAATATATTTACATTTGGATATTTCCCATGTGCAGGAAGTGAAAATTGTCAAAACGTTTCTCAAAGAATTGTGTTGATAATTTGAAAAAAACACCAGACAAAAAAAAAATCTTTACACTGAGAAAATTACTTAAAGAAAAGTGAAAATATCAATTTTCAACGCGATTCTCAAAGAAACGTGTTGTAATAGCTCGAGAAAACAAAATAAAAACAGATTTTTAAAATTTCTATTTTACTCCATTACCTTATAAATTTCATATTAACTATTTTTGAAAAGTAATTTTTTCAATGCCAAAAATTCGATATGTATTAAACATTTTTCACGCGTCTGAATATTTTTATTTAAAATATGTTGAAGTTAATTATCTACAACATATTTTAAATAATTATGAATATTATTCATTTAATGAATTTTAATATTCATTTCGAAATATACTAAATATTTTCTGTATATTTAAAAATACTTACATAAAAACGTTTCTTGATAATACTTTAATAATTATTTTAATTTATATATAAACAATTTTTTTTAAAAAAAGTTTCAAGTGAATCATGTTATGTGGTACTTTTATCAATAGTACTTAATTATTCTACCTTTTTGCTTTAAGAAATTGCATTTTAAAAATTCAACTAAATAAAAATGACTTTAAAAAATATTTTTTAAAACTGATGAAATCAAAAATTCTAAATTTAAATTCTAGATTAATTTAATTCTAAATATAAAAATTCTTGAACGGCACTAGGAACGTTGTTAATAGTTTTTTCTCACTCTATCTTCAGTTTTCATGAAATATTAATATAACAATTTTAGAGTTAACCCTATTATTGTTCCATGGAGTCATGATTCTCTAAAACATTTGAGCTAACCCTATTAACTTTCCAAAACAATGTTAACATTACCTACTCACAAATAAACTGATTTGCTATGTTAATGTGTGAAATCATGGGTTTTCCGCATTTTACCCAATTAATGTGTACATTAATGGAGCTTTTTAATTGATTGTATCTATCAATTAATTTGTTAATTGTTTTCTGATGTTAATTAGATTCTTTAGATATCGAAATATAAATAAGTAACAATATATTATTTTAAGCGTACCAAGAGTGAGAGAAACGTTGCTATTCGGTAAAGACCTTTGCTTTCACTTTAAAGAATGCCCAATATAGAACATGAGCAGATTCACCTGGTAATTTAAGAAATTACCAGGTGGTAATTACTGGTAATTCATGAATTTCACCCCATTAAATGATCACTTAGTTAATCTGCATATTATGTAGAATAACTGATTTCGGCACTTGAACGGAAACATTTCAAAATACCACAGGAACATTCGAATGTTGGTATGATTCGAAGTTTTTGAAATGTTACTGGTAATTGAGAGTTCGATGACCATATTTTTATCCAGCGCGTTTCCTACCTCATGAACAGTTTATTCTTCACTCATGATTATTGACTCTGATATTACTTCGTTCTTGATTATTAGCACTAACAATGCGACATCTCATCTTTTGGTGATGAAACAATTTTTTTAAGTTCATCAGTTCGATAAGTCAAACCTAATACCACGTTCCTTCAATTTGCTTGCTGAGATTTTTTTGGTTGTAATTGTTTTTATTAACAAAATCATCTAGTGTCAACTCTTCTCCCCGCGCATTCCCAAAGAGCATACTACGTTAGTTATATTTTCATTATCCGTGTAGAAACTCGTCAATTTCAACCACGTACTCTAGAACTACGATAGACTTGCGCTTGTCAAACAAATCCACAAAAACATCCCAACATACTGAACCAGTCGTGCACAGTATTTTTGATATGTCTGTAAATTTTTGGAAGGTCATAAGGGAATTTAGTCATACCAATGACAGATAAATTCTATGATATATGATAACGAAAATTTTGTGGTTTTTGAGATCTTTGACGAAAAAAATACGTTTCGTTTTCTGATTAATTGAAGCATTTGGCAATTTTTGCGGGAATATATATCTGAATGTTGCATTCCCCTCATTTTGATTTTCAATGTTTATCCGCCTCACTTCAAGAAAGCAATGATGTTAATAATTGATATTTTTGAAGGAATTGAATAGTTCATTATTCGATGTCTATTGCAAGATAAAACTCCCTAGTTTTCAATTTTAATGTCTGTTGAAATGGCGACTGAAAATGAATGAAAACTAAGGTTTTCGTGACGCTACCTGTCGGTCCATAAGCTATAAGAGTGATCCGTTATAAGTAAGATGATATTAAAACTTCCATCAATTAGTTTGTGTGCGTGGTGGTATAAAATATAAAATTATTACAAAGAAATAACCTTGGAGAAAATTTATTTACATATACAATCATAAATAGTCCTATTTTGAGTATTTATAACATGAGTTTTGACTATGTTTAACTGATGTTTAGATTCTGATCTAATTTTTCTATGATATCTTCAACGAATGTAACATTTACTCTTCATGCTACCCACGGTTAAAATGCCACAGTCCAATAGACTTCGAAGAATTACTTAACTCGCAGTTAAACTTAGGTTAATTTTTCTTTCTTAAGAGTTTAAATCAAAGTGCACATAATTATTCAAAAAATTTGAAATTTTTGTGTAACAAAATATGGTTTTCAGTTAAAAAAATTAAACATGTTAGTTTTAGAAATAGCGTAAATTTTTTTTATTTAATTAGCATTGATCACAAAATGGTATTTTCGAATATTTACGGTGCAAAAACTTTCATTTTCACAATTTAAAAAAAAAAAACTGTAATGAGATATTCCATAAAATTTGATTAAAATTATAATTAATAGGTGGAATTTTTGAGTACTTCAGTATTTTTTTTATTACAGACTTAAAAAATGAAAAATTCAGTGCGAATTTTACTGGATAAGTATAGAATGCTTGCTTTGATAACTTAACTGGAAAAGTGTTCAAAGAAAAAAGAACTAAATTAACACCAATAAGAATGATTTTTTAAAACATATATATTTGATAAGCTAGAAATGATTATAAATTTTTATATTTAACAAATATACAATTGAAAAGTATAGTTCAAATATGATTGTAAAATTAGCAAATTTTTATGAACTGAATACTTAATGAAATATCTCTATTATCACAGGTAATATAAATTTGATAAATTATTAGCAAAATATTTATTATGTATATAGTTCTAAATATTTATTAAATATATAGTTCTAAATACAATTAATAATATAAAAGAGAATAATTTTAACCAAAAATTTGTTTCTAATTAAGGTTCGATTAAAACTTGCTTAGATGTTACGGTTTCTTAATTATAAATTTCATGAATTAATAAAGAGAAATTTTTAACTTTCATTTATAAATTTATATTTAATCATCAGAAGTATCTGTTATCAATATATATTAAATGTATTTAAAGTGGTCCAAATTATTTTTCAATTCTTGACGTAATTTTAAGACATTTACAAAACTGAGTAATTAGTGAATATTCTAAGTAAAAAAATTATAAAAGTTATTAAGAAATTACTAAACAGCAAATGAATTGACATTAAAAGTGGATCTTTTAGTGTTAAATGACACTTCATTTAAATAATGTTCATTACAATAATGACATGACAATATGAAATAAAAATTAATTTCATATTTTATGTAATAACAATAATATAAACAAAATTGACTTTCGAGGCTCATTAATTTTAAGCACTAAATTTTCTTCCATTAATTAATTACCAATTAATGAAAGAAATTCTTTTTATAATATCAAAGAAGCAATAAAGAGGATGTAAGAAATTTATTTAAGAAAAGAATTGGTAATTACATTACCAATTATTTTCTTAAATAAATTTTTTGCATCCTCTTTATTGCTTCTTTGATATTATAAAAAGAATTAACACAAAAATAATTTAAATATAAAACTGCATCCACATTATGAATTTTATTACACCATTTTCAGCAGTAATATAAATTAAGAAAACTTAAAATCATTCTCATAAATTCAAGTATTTATATAATGTTCTTTATAATATATTTTGTTAACATCACTTAATTAGTTATTCAAATTTCTTATGTTAAAATACAAGTAATGCAAATCAAAAACATTAATATGTACAAAACAGGTATACATTTTTTAAGCCAAGAAGATTTAAATATAAAGAAAAGAAAAAAACAGATCCGTATGGGGACAACATCAAGCAAGTCGCAGAGGAAATTTTCAAAATTCACGGACACATATAGTTTGACTCTCATGGACACGACAAAAAAAAAAAAAAACACTTTTTACAAAATGATACTATAATTATTTAATAATTTTTGCTTATAGTATGCATTCATTTTTAAAAAGTCGTAGACACTAATAAAATTTTTCTTATAAGTTCATGAAATACAAAAATAAATGTTAACTCTTAAAAACTAAGTTTATATATATATATATATATATATATATATATATATATATATATATATATATATATATATATATATATATATAACGTACTCTATCAAGAAAAAATTAAGAATACTCTGCATGAGATACAAGGTAAAATTCATATTTAAAAACAATTTTGCTATTTTTTGCTGAAAACTCAGGAAAAGTAACAATTTATTTATTATTATTCATCTGTTTTAGTTGTAGATTTCTTTTGTGTGTAAATTACATAATAAATTTAAACTTTCAAGGTTTTTTAATGTGGAGTCAGATGCAAACTTTAAAATAAGATTTCGGCCACCAGTGGATCTCTTTGTATTCATATATTGACAAGTATGCCTAACTTGATAATTTATTTTGTGACTCAAAACGGGACATTCGTTTATTTAGGTTAATTAACAGGTAGTCAATAAAAAAAAAACACTTTTTTAAAGTTATTTATTCAGAAAAAGTCAGTTAGCTTAAAAATTACGAATTAAAAAATATATATACCCGAAACGTTTAGTTATATTTATATTTATCAGAGGAACAAATTTGCTTTAATATAGCAGGTGATGATTTTAAGTAAGAATGAAACTCTTGGCACGTTTTTTTTATATTCACCTTAATTATCGACCTCGCCTTTAGAACTGAAATTTGTAGCTGGGTCTTCTCAGACGTCCACAATTTGTTCATCATGGAAAATACTCTTCCTACTGGAGCATTTGTGGCAGGCAAATATAAAATATATTCAATTAAAATAGAAAAGTTTTCATGCTGAAGATTGTTGGCTTGAAAGTGTTTGAATACTTACAACGAGTTTCCATGGAAACATTTAGATTATTCCATTCGGTTACTTTCTGCGATGTAATAGAGTTACAAATTAACGAAAATTCGTCAAAAACTTCTGCATCTTTATTACAGTCAATATATTCCTTTTCAATAAATACATCCAGAGATTTTTGAACGTCTTCCCATGCGAGGACCTTTTATAAATCTGCCCAATAAAATATCTACATTTTCTTTGGTAAGAAAGCAAGTCCACTGCTCCAGATATTCACGGCTTGTTTGATAAAATTCTGTAGCCGCCCATTTTGCAAACTATTCATCTATGTCAGTAACATTATCCTTTCAATTTCACTATTAATTGACGGACCATAAATGGAAGAAACTGATTTGTCTGTTTCTGAGTCAAATTGTCTTTTAGTTGATTGATTTCATTTGCAGGTTCAATTGCCGATACAGTCTGACCTTCCAGTTTCAATACAGCTTGATGAAAAGTTGCTGACTGAGCGTGTACACAAATTCGGATGTGGGATCTTCAAAAAACTTTTATATTAACAGGGGACATTTTTCAATACTCAAAAAGTAGTTTTTGAATGACTGATACATTTTTAAAACCCTTTCCAAGGCAGACATAAGAGCAGGCCATCTTGTTTTGCTATAGCCGAGCATTTGTTGCTATTCCGTTTCAGTTTCAGCGCAAAACTCCTTTAGAGCTTCAACTCGAATCGTGTAAATATAAAAAAAATAATATATCTTCACAATAATGCTTTCGTAATCTAAGGGTAGTCTGTCTGCAGCAAATTTCATTGCATTGTGAATTACATGGGTTCCACATCCAATACCTATCAATGACTTTTTCAGTGATGATTGTAATTTCGTTAACACATTGTTAGTTCCTCGCCTAGCCGCACCTCCGAAATTGACGTTGGCATTGTCTCCGCAAAATGCCACGACTTTTGCTATCAAATTATTATTTGTCAACATTTGGTTTAAATAATCGACTATAATGTCAGAAGTCTCACCTGGTTGGTTTTGGGGTTCTAAAATTTTTACTTGCACACCTACGTAAGGTGGAAAAAAAGCGCATTAGAATAGGGTTTCTTGTTACCGTGGTTTGAATCGTCGTTTAGTATTGTAATACAATTGGACTTATCAAGATCATCTTTTAATACTTTCATTGCTGTAGGCATCAAAATATTTACTACAATAGCTTCTGCTTTCGTAAGCGCGCATGTAAATTTGGGATCAAAACATGATTGAATTAATTTCGACGCACAATCATTAGAGCGAAAATTGTGGTTTTCTTGTATCGTGTGATAAGCCCAGATGCCTTCTGCTGCGGCGATATCCAGATCCTTTAAAGTTGGTTAGTCCGATTTCTTGAAAAAAGTTAACATCAAAAAACTCGGAGCGGCGACACGATCTGCTTATTTATATATTTTAGACTTTAAATGCTGTTCAATATCACTGGCACCACCATGGGTAACGCTAAATTCTGTACGACACTTTTCATATCTGACATCTGAGGAAGTATTTATTTGCTTGATAAACGGATATTCTGCTTGTAAGTTAACATTGAACGTACACTTGCGTTTCGGCATTTTAACTTATGATTCCAAAACAAAAGAAGTTAAAAGTTATTTACTAGGTACACATGTATCAAACAACAACAAAACAAATATCGAGAAGTGGGAGAACGAAAAATACGTTCGTCTGCAGACCACCCCGTAGAACAAAACCAAGTTTGAAAGAACAGAACTGCGCAAGCTCAGGAGAAAAACTAGCGACTTACGAGATCTTATCTTTGTACCATATTTGGCAGCTTTTCGCGTTACTTTTAGTAATAAAATATTTTATCATTTAGCACTTTTTCTTCGCATAAAAAGTTTTGTTTTAGAAAAGAAGCGGAGAGTGGGGGGTGAAGGCAATCGTTCAATAATGCAAACTTTAGAGACATTTTTATCTGCAAACTTCAGAGACATTTTTTCCAGCCGGCTCGACTACTCATATTTTCGCGCGATTTCAGAAAACGGAACAATTTTGCGTCCCAGAGTTCATTTCGGGGACACCGGGATTCGTAACTTTAAAAAGGGACAGTCCCGTTCGAAACGGGACGTCTGGTCATAAAGTATGCCTAGAATGTCAATTTTTAAAAGTCATTCAACACCATGATCATCTTTAGTTAAAAGTACCTTTCCATATTTGCTCTTGATAACTTAGGTATATTCTAACACAAAGACAATAAGATTATTTTACTAGATGGGAAGAATTCTACACGAATTGCTTCGAAAAATAGTTTACTTCAGTACCAACAGTGTAGTTAGTCAAAATTCACAAAATGCGTACGATTCTTCAATAAAAATTATAGATTCTAGTTTCTCACACAACTACAGAATAAAAAAAAATGAAAAAAAATCAGATACAAAAAAAAAACTGCAAAAGAAAGACGCATGACAATAAGTTCACATCAAACGAAATTAGTTATTATTGTGTCTGTGTGAAATCTTGTCAAATCGTGAGTTTCGTAAAATCATGTGTTTTTTAAATTATATTTTCGTAAAAACGAGCTTAACTATATATTAGAAAATAATCTTTAACTTTTCACTATTCACATACCACGATCTGTTACAAAACTATGCTGCTTAAATAACAAAATAAGATCATTATACAATATGGACGAAGTATACTGCTCTTAAATGATGAAATAATAAAATTGTTATCAATTTCCAAATATATTAATATTCAATACAAATGTAAAAAGAAATTACTTTTTACTCTTTTTACATTACAATATATTTTTCTTCGTTTTTATAAATATAATACATATCCAAAGCATTGCATTCTCAGGACACAAATACACTCCAGAAGCAGAGAGGTAGATCTGAAACATATAAACTGACCTAAGAAATACATTTAAAACTAACTTTTTCAAGAAATTCATCAACGATATGAAAAATATGAATAACAAAATTTCGTCTGACACTATTTCGCATGAAAATATTCTCTTCTCAAGAAAAACTAAAAATTAAATGTAGTTACCTGTAATATACACGGATAGTACGCATAATAATGAACAAACATTGAAAGATACGTTTAAAATTTCGCGTTTTCCTTGAATTCAATGGCAAATATTTAGAAATCAAAACAAAAGATTATCTTTTACTTAATAGGAAAACTGATCCAAAGCTCCTTGGCGAAACGAAACGATACATGATTAAGAACAATCCAAAAACTTATCTCAATATGCGGTGATCGAGACCGCAAAAAAACTAACTTTTATGGCAAATAATCGGAATTTGAAGAAGAAAAGTTGAAGGACACAGCTATATACAACATAAAAGACAAGAAATGCGACACAAAATCAGGGAAAGCTAGAGAATATTATAAAATACAACAGAAATGAAATTCACATAAAATATTTACAATAATTTGCTAATTAATGTTCTCAAAAATCGTTGCATATTGAGTTATTCGTTTCTTAATATAAAACAAGATAACAGCAATTTTACTAAGAATTAACCTCTATCACTAAGATAAACACTAAAATCATGAAATAATATAGATTTGTTCTCCTAAATATTGATGTTTTAATAAATAATTAAAATTTTACTCTTCGTTTTCGACGTTTTCTGCCTTTTTTGGTGCATTTTGGTGCAAGGTTTCTTTTTTCGGTTTGAATATTAATAGGGTCTCGCTGAAAAAGAAAAATACAAATGTAATATTAATACAGTTTTTTATCACCAAAAACTTATATGTCCATTAAAATTTATAATATAGTACTTCAGAATATATTTCAAATAATTATTTTACTTTTCAATAACGTACACGAATTTTACAGTTTCGATAATGAATTTTTGTTTTCGTTCGTGAATGCTTTCTTTAATATTTTAGTTAGCATATTCAAAAAATTAAATATAATTTCATTTAATAAAATCATGAAATTTTTTCTGCCGTTTAATTATACTTAATGATTATAGAATATGTTTATATTTTAATTTATTAATATATTAATCAAATTTCTTTACTTAAAAAAGAATGCAGCTAGAGTTTAATTAAAATACATTGTCGGAAATAAGGCATTTATATCATTTTTTACATAATTTTAAATTATGACGTAATCTTACTTTTTAAATTACTCTTAACACAAGAGAATTTTTAAAATATGTTAATTTTTATATTATTGAAGGATTCTTATATTTATACTTTTTTCCGCATCATTTTCAAATCATAAAAAGCTGTGAATCACAACAGATGATGGATTGAAAATTCTTTCTTATTAAATTCCTCAAATTTCATCAAATTTAAATTCTGGTTGTAAAAAACCATGTTATTAGTTAGAGAATTAACGAATTTGAAGCCGAATTTCTATTTCAAGATAATTGTATGCATTATTACTCACACTTGATCATGCATCAATAATTAGGTAAAGTTACTTTAAAAAGGATTTTTAATTATAAAATATTAACTTCCCAAGTGGTTAACTTTGGTTTGTTGATCCACATTTGAGATAAACATTGCATCTATGAGCTGAAAAGTAGAATGCTGATGTGTGTAGATACTAACTATATTATTCTCCATTAAAAAAGAACAAATATGTCAGTTACGCTGATGATATAAATGCCAGAAATGAGAATACTAAAACATTTTTCCAACAAATATTTTAACGTTTGCTTTACTAATTTCCTTTCAACACTAATTAATTTATTTCAATATTTCACAAACTGTGTTCTGATTTTTAAATATATAATTCCTAATTCTATTTCAATGAAGAATTTTTAATTAAATATTTCATATCAATAATTCTTTCAATAGTTTTCGACATAAGAAAATTGTTTCAATATTTTATGACCTTTTGCGGATTTTCCTTTTTGAACAGTATTTAATTCTATTTTAAAAAAATTTTATGTTAAGTATTACAGAATATTTTAAAAAAATTTATAACTTCACAGAAATATTTTAAGATTTAGATTCGACCCGTATATTATATTGCAAACCATTTCTTGAATTACTTGATTATTTCCTTATAATAAAAAATAATTTAAGCATAAAATGCAAAAAAAAAAAACATTTTTCATATAATATAAATAAACTTATTTCATCAGTAAAATAAATAATTTATTGCATTTATTTTTGATTTTCGTGTGTACATTTTTAATTCGTTGCTATTGTTTTTGAACTGCTTTGTTATTTACTTTTCTTTTGAGGAAGATTTTTTTATTTCTTTAATTTTAAGTGAATTTGTTATATTTGTATTTGATTTTATTAATTTTCCATAAAAAAACTCAAAATTTTTGATAAATTTGCAAAATTGAAGAATAGCTTTAAGATTCGAAATTAAATTTTAAAATTATAATCTTAACTAGTAAGATCCTTCTAAGAATTCTTAAGAATATTTTGAATTTTTGAAAATCTCAGGATTTAAGAATAATTTTAAGTATCAAAACTGTATTTTGTAATTGTAATAATTATTATGAAAATCTTTAACATTATTTTTCGAACAAAGTAATCCTTTAAGAGAACAAGTTATAACTTTATTTATTAGACTTTTGTTTTATAATTAATTTGGCAGCTTTTAATTTTTCAGTAAAATATAAAATATCATTTAAATATTGGGACCTGAGGTACATAATAACTTACATATATTTTTCTTCCTAGTAAGATCCTAGAAAAAGGATTTTTAAATCCTAGAAAAAGGATTTTTAATTATAAAATATTAACTTCCCAAGTGGTTAACTTTGGTTTGTTGATCCACATTTGAGATATTTTTAATTTTTAATTTGAGAATTTCATTTACGAATATTTCCATCATCCAATGGAAATATTCGTAAATGAAATTCGAAAACTGTTGAATAAATTTTTCTTTTTATCCGTAACTCTCTTTAGATAAAATTCATGCATCATTTTAAATGCATCAATTTAATCTAAGATAAAATAATGCATCATTTTAATTACATCTTACAATTTTTTTAATAAATTTGAATTTATTCGAAATTTTACACATTTTTTTCAATTTTTATGCGATATCACTTATTTAAAGCCGCTGAGAAACTCACTTCTCACTAAGCAATCATGACAATTTTGCTATAACGCTTTGAAAAGAGATTTGAAAATTGTAATTTCATAGAAAGTTGAATAAATTTTAACAAATTTCTTTTCATTTCAAATCAACAAGATATTATTCATAAAATCAAAATCAAATAATATTTTGCTTAAATTATTCATTTAATCCCTTTGAATTAATTAAAGAAAATAATTATTTAAAACATTCCTAAATGAGAGCTTTCAGAAATTTCGAGTTACATACATCTTAGTAGTGAAAGTAACTTTATTTTCACAAAGAAAAAATATAATGTTTTAATAACTGTTTTTAATAGAAAAGGTGACTATCAGTAAATTGAATTAATTAAAATTGAAATATCATTATATATTTTTTTATATTTTCCGAATTTTTGTCAGACATTTCAGTAATAATTATAATGCATTGATATTAAATTCATAAAAAAAGAATTCTACTTCTAAATAATAAAATTTATAAATAATAATCAGAATAAAATTTTTGGTGACTTAAAACATTTTTGTTGTTTATGAATAAATTATCCATAACAATATAATGGTAAAAAATAATTAAATAAATTACAAAAGATAAATTATCCTTTTTTAGAATACATTTTAAGAATATTACAACTGTGATTTTCGTTTTTATTATGAGCAGTTTTCAAAATAAAATCAGTTAAATCCTATTTCTTTTCAATAATTTTTCATATTGCATTTGCACATAATTTTGCTATTCTTTATATTCACAAAATTTTATATTGAAATTCTATAACTTAAATTATATACATCTCAATAGTAAAGTAATATTTTTGGACAAACATAATAAAATTTAGTTGAAATAATTAATATTTCTATTATTTATTTCATTTATAAACTTACTATAATGCAATGAATAAGAATTAAATTTAAAAAATGAGAATTGCTTAAACTCTTTTTGGATATTCTTGTTCATATGAAAGAAAATTGTGATGAAATTAATTACCTTTAAATGGGTTAGTTTTCTTGTTACATTTTCCAACAAATCTTCTCTGTCTCTTAAAAACCATGGATGTTTGTATTCATGCAAATCTTTTCTCTGCTTTGAAGTGGAAATTTTTTTAAATCCATATAAATTCAATTGTCTAATAAAGCTAGGGATTTTTTTGCTTTTACAAAAATCATTGTTAACTTCGAGAACTTTCTTCTTGAAATTGTTAAAATCAAAAATTATAGCATCACCAGCTTTATTCCAAAATACTGAATCTACATAAGCAGAACTAGCAATTATATGCAATTTATATTGAAATTTCTGAAAACTCATTTTAAAAGATCTAAAGGTTCGACTTCTGATGTTCCAGAAAAGCTTATATAATTCTTTTATTAGAAAACGATATTTTATTTATAAAATTGTACAATATTTTTTGTTACTGGATGCAAATCGTTTGCGTTTTATTAAAATTATATTTAAAACAATTTATCGTCTGTTTCAAACATTCAAAGTTTTAGTCAATTGTCATTTGAATGCTGATGGAATAAATGATTTACTCGAATTTTTGTTATTAAAACTATAATCTTAAGTAGTTAAGAAGCACTCAAAAACAATCACATCTCCTTTTTATTATGATTAATTTTTATTTTAAGCCTCCTTTAGTTACGATAGTAAATTTTATATTTCGATGACTTCGCTTGATATTGAAATAGCATTTTACAAAATAAAATTTCACTATTATTAAAATAAGAATGAAAGAATTGGACTCCTTATACATAAATTTGCGTCTCTGATAATCTTTTGAAACTAAGAAATTTATTACATTTGTGAAAAACCGATAACTATTATTTTTATTTGATGAATAATATATATATTTCCTAAATTTTTAAGGATTTGAAGGCTAGTTAATGATTTTACTAACGAAATACTATTAGATTATTAAATCTTAATTAAAGCAGATTTCTATAAAAAAATGTTGAATAAAATTACTGGAAATAAAATTCCTGGGATGAATTTTTTCTGTTAAATTGAATTCAATTATTTTTATGTTAGATGAATTTTTTGAAATTTAATTACCTTCTTTACCCATGGCATGAAACTTCAGTAAATTATACTAACTCTTGACTGATAAGTCGAAAATACAGAAATAGGTACATAATCCGAAAAATAGTAAGTAAATTGTTACACTGCTTTTAAATCGTCAAAGCTTATTTAAAGCCTTCATTAAAACTTCAAATATATTTTGCACGCCGAAAAATTATTATAAAATATGCACGCAATAGTAAAATTTCATTGGGAATAAAATATAATACATTTTACTTTTTATTCATAGACATTAAATAAAATGACGACAATAATAATATAACAATCAAGTAAATTCTATGTAAACTATTGACAATGCCTGACTGGCCTAGCCGGATAGAGATTCCTAGGCCAGAAGACATTCACCATCACCCTGCCCTCACCCTCGTTCGTAGCTGATATGAAGTGATTGCCAGCTGGCAGTTTGCTGAGGTACCTGGTTCTAGTGAACCTCAACCCTGATTGGCTATCTAAAAATGAAACTTTGAAGCTAAATTGTGATCTGATTGGCGTAACAAGTAGAAGTATTTTCTTTATAAAAGCTAATTTTTGATACAGAGTAATTAAAAAAAATTACAATTAAACTTGCATATTTTTTGGATAAAAATTAATTTGTGTTACAACACACACATAAGCAATATTTACAAAGAAAAAGTTGGATTAACGTAGGAATGTCCTTAACTAATCTGCTAAAAACAGTATCAGGGATAGTTAAGGAAAACATAAGAATACACGAGTAAAAAGACTTCAAACACTTATAATCTGTTTTTTATTTTTTTTATTCTTTTTTACTTTTTTATAAAAATTTTTTATATAAACTATTTTTTATTTATTTATTTTTTATTTATGTTAGCGAGTAAGAATGGAAAAAGGTTAGCTGTTAGTATTAACAAGGACGCATTGCTTATGTGTAAGGATCATGGTGGCTGGTGAGGAAACTTTGGATGGAAGCGAAGTAGTGAGCGGTGACGGTGCCGATTATGGGTGCTGAGGTCATTATAGGACGGAAGATTAGTCATTGATGTATTTTCGGTTTTAGTTAGATTTTTGTACATATTGTACATAATTTTGGCAAAATATTCTCTTACAGTTGGAAATTTAAGTCCTTCTCTTATTTTTTTGTTTCGAAAATACCAGGTTGCTTTGGATAGCTGAAATGGAGATGGCAGCTATAACTATGTTTTGTCTGGCATATTATTGGTTTTCAGTTTCTGATGGGGCAGAGTTTAATTTATTCTTTGTAGAGATTTTATATGGTTCATGTTGCCTAGCTTTGGCACTTACGCATTTTACTATTATTTTGTTTTCGAGTGAAAGTAAGTGCAACTTACTGTGCCTGCTCTTATTTATTTCCATGAATGAACTTTTCAACAGAAAATAAATTAAAAAAAAGGGTTATATATGTATGATTTTAAAAGTGTCGAAAAAGAACAATTTTTTTATATTTACGTACCATAACATTTGAAAGCTTGTTTGTTTGATATGAGAAATTTGTGCAGCTGGGAAAAAATAATTTAACCTGGAGTGACATTTCACATAATTGTAGTGATTTCTATAACAAATAGTGTTCAGATCACATTCACAAAAAAGAGGGGGGAGGAGGACGTAGTTTTCGTTAGAAAACCTAACTAACTTTCGGATAAAAATTGCTCTTTTTTTCACATTTGTTATTTTCTTTGTTTTATTCAAACTGAACTGACTGAAACTGTTCAAGTATTGCACACTTCATTTGATTTGTCAACTGAAAACAAATCAAATGAAGCGTGCAATACTTGAACATTCCCTTTAATTATAAAGTTATTGCAAATTGAAGTCCAGATTCATTTCATTCACATTTCAGATGTGCGGAATTTGTGAAAAGTATAAATAATTTTGTTGCCGCGTATGGAAACTTACTTTTTCAGAAATTGAGAAAAAGGATCTAAATATCTCATTATTTTAATAAAAAATAATAAACTTAAAAAGAAAAGAGGATCCAATGCCATAAGTATTTTCCTTTAATTCCCCCTCCCGTGAATACGAACGTACGACAATTAAAAACAAAATTACACGTAACTTTTTATAAGCTGTCTAACAATTGAAATATGGTGAATTATTTAAGTTAATCACATCGTGACTATCGAAAATATACAGAGATTTTAAAACAGCCTTACCGAACGCCGTTGCTATAGTGAATCAGTCTGGCCCCGAACAAGTTTATTTCCAGGACCCAGCTGGACTAAGTCATGCCCTGCGTAGAGATATAAGTTTCATTCCCCATTTAATTCACCAATTCCGAATTAAACCTCGATAAATAAACAGAATAAAACAGGTAGACAGTAGAATTTAACAAGTAGGAATTTTTAGTCTGCCAGCAATTATTGTTTTAAAAGAGAACGAAACTGAAAATGTGGTAAAGGTTTCTTAAGAATTTTGACTATTTTTAGCAAAAAAAAAAAAAAAAAAAAAAAAAAAGAAAGACTCCTATTTTCTGATAGAGAAAAAAAGTAATAAAAAATAATCTTTTAATATTTACTGTCTATGAAATAAATGTTTAAAATAGGGTCGACGAAATAATTTTAAAATACCTTCATGGGTTGTACGTATGAGCCCTAGAGTTCTTAAGCCATAAACTTTATTACAATCTACTAAAATAAGTATGAAATTTTACTAAACTGCGCTCACAAAATATAGTTGCGTTGAAATACATATAAGTTTGAATGAAATGCTTTACATTAATACTATGTGTGAAATAGGAAAAATTTAATTTCATTTAACATTTACTCTTGAGGTATTTTAATAATATTTAATATTTTATTAAAAAGTAGACTTTAGTTTCGAATTCGTATTTAAATAATAGTTTTGAATTTTGTAGTAATCGTAAAAGCGAAAGTAAGCAGAACACTCTGAGGTCGAAACTATAAGAATGTTTATAAACAGAACAAGTAGATAATGTCAATACATGTATGACCCATTTTTGACCACCAATATCACAACCCATTTTTGAATAAAATTATTATTACATTCCAGATGCTTCAATGATGCAGAACAATTTGCAGCTTTATTAAAGGTAATTACAACAAGTAGTGATCGACTTGCCGATCTTATTTTGAAACGAGAACGAAGTAAGGAAATTCCAGATCATCAAGAAAAAGCACGATAACATTCTTATCAAATTTTGAATGTTTTAATTCTTTACAGAAGCATTTTTGCAGTATAAACAAAGATTTAAAAGTTATTAACAAATAAAAGATGTTTTCGAAGATAAAGATTGGTGTGTTAAAGTACTACTGAACTGCATTGGATCTCAACAATAAAATCTGTTGTGTTCTTTAATTGCACCTAAAATTCCTAATGATTTATCGTATGATGAAATAATTTCTGTCCTTAAAAATCATTTATGTCATTATCGAACAACACAGATTTCTATCCCGTTTTCAAAATGAAAACGAAAGTATTTCTGATTACGTTGCCGCACTTTGAAAATTTACTTCTACTTGTGATATAAATTGTGAATGGGAAAAATCAGTCGCTAATTTATCTTTGCTAATTTCTCAATTTTTATCAGTCGCTATTTATCACAGTTTATTAGAGGATTAAAAGATGATTTTATTCGAGAGAATCTTTTAATGGTTTGAGATCTAACATTTGATGTAGCTGTTGGACAAGATTTATCTTATGAGCTTCGAAAATAAACAACCGTGAATTATCGAAACACAATTTTAGTGGGAAATCCAGATGAAGTTAATAAAATTTTAAGAAATCAAATTATAGCAATTGTCGATGAAAAAATAAAAACAATTAATATTAAATCCAGAGATAACTATTGAATTAGTAATCTTTATAAAATATAATTAGTTTAAATGAGATATCGCATAAATAAATAATTGAAAAATTAACAAGATTTGACGAATATTCACAAAATGCAGCAGCGAGCGTTCAGTTCTGCTATCGCTCAGTTCCACGGCTGAGAGCAGACTGCCGAGCAGCGTCTCTGCCCAATCACACCGGTCCGTTAATAAAGTTTATTCTTACGCCGCGTGTCTTGTATCCATCCGCGTTGTTTACCTTTTTAGAGTTTGTTTACATTTGGCAGCGGGACCATTATCAGCGATAACGAAATTTTTACCAGTAGTTACAGGTACCACCTGTTGAAATGCACACTATGACTTGAGCGGGTAACTGTGGTAGTTGGAATGACACTAGCAGATGCTTCCTCTTCTATCGCTTCTGTCTCTTGTTCGAAATGGGGCACAGGATAATCTTCATCTTTGGCAACGTAGGCGGGTTTAACACGGTCTATATTTACAGTACTTTCCCGTTCGCGAATGAGTAGCTTGAAAACTTCATCTCCTCTTTCAATGACCTGGAATGGGCCGTCATAGGGCGGTTGTACACCCTATTTTACAGTGTCTGTCCGTAGGAACACATGAGAGCAGTTTGAAAGATTTTTGTTAATAAATTGCTCGATGCTCCTGCCATCGTGGGTTGGATGGTAGCAATTTTAGCATGGTATCCTTCAGCTTTCCAACGAAGGTGACTGGATCCGCTGCTTCAGATGATGTACCTAGGAACTCTCCAGGTAGCCGGATAGTCGTTCCATATAGCATTTCCGCTGCAGTTGCTTGCAGGTCTTCCTTCCATGCAGCTCTGAACCCCAGAAGGATGGTAGGGAGAGTTGAGGTCCATTGAATGGTGCCGTGTGCTCTGATGGCCGCCTTTATTTGCCTGTGGAATCTTTCCACTTGGCCATTGCGGCTGGATGGTAAGGACTTGTGCGGTGTCGAGCAGTGCCCAAGAATTTGGTCAGGGCATCGAAAAGTGTTGCTTCAAATTGCGTGGCCTGGTCCGTTGTAATCCTTAGAGGTGGTCCGAATCTTGCAATCCATCCGGCGTAGAAGGTTGTAGCCACTGACTTCGCTGTGATGTCGACCATAGGGTAGGCTTCTGGACACTTTGAAAAACGGTCGACGCATGTGATGCAGTATTGACACCCTTCAGATGGAGGCAGTGGGCCGACTATATCAATATGTACATGTTCGAACCTGGAGTTGGGTTGAATGAAAATTCCAAGTCTGCTTTGAGTATGACGTACAACCTTTGATCGTTGACAGGCGAGGCATTGCTGAGCCCATGCTCTTACGTCCGCCTTTACTCCCGGCCAGACATATCTCTCCTCAACTAGCCTTGACAGTAGCTTTAATTCCCCGGTGTGAGATTGAATGCAGACTGTGGAATATCTTTTTTCTATCCACTTCAGGCATGAAGGTCGAATGTGGCTGGTGGATGTGTCACAAAACAACTCAACTTCAGGATCACCTATTGCAAAAGATTGAAGTACTAGGGAGGATTTATCAGGATGTAACAATAATTCTGACAGTTCCTTATCGCATTTTTGGTTATTAGCAATTTCCTGGAAGTAAATTTTTGATGCTGTTTCTATCGTTGCAATGTCTATCCGGGAGAGGGCGTCTGCAACCACATTGTCAATTCTCTTCACATGCTGAATATCGGTGGAAAACTGACTGATATAATCCAAGTGGCGTAGTTGCCTTGGCGACCATTTGTCTTCCTTCTGTCTGAAAGCGAATGTGAGGGACTTGTGGTCCGTAAATATGGTAAATGGTAATAATATACGTAAATATGGTAAAAATAAAAACAATTAATATTAAATCCAGAGATAACTATTTAATTAGTAATCTTCATAAAATACAATTAGTTTAAATGAGATATCGCATAAATAAAAAATTGAAAAATTAACAAGATTTGACGAATATTCACAAAATGCAGCAGCAAGCGTTCAGTTCTGCTATCGCTCAGTTCCACGGCTGAGAGCAGACTGCCAAGCAGCGTCTCGTGTCTTACGCCACGTGTCTTGTATCCATCCGCGCTGTTTACCTTTTTGATGTCTGTTTACATTTGGCAGCGGGACCACTATACGAAATACTTTTAAAACAAATCACTCAAATGTTACAAAGCGAGATTTTTCTCAAAAACGAAACAGGTCAAATTCTCGACATAGATTTTCATCAACATTAAATTTTTATGAACTTAGTATTTACAGTACATGCTAATGATGGGGACGTTCAAATTCCCTTTCTCGAGATTGTCGTGCTAACATAACAAAATTATAATGTACACTTTGTAAGCGAAAGGGACACGTTCAAAAAATCTGTTTAACAATACTGCTGAAAAATAAAAAGGCTAGTGAAATTCTATCTGTTGAAAAAGATGAATATGCTACAGATGTTGATACAGTCAATATTTTTCCTTGATGTTTTCAAATTTACCACTGACTCTGAAAAATTCTGGGTTAATGTGCAGATAGTTGGGAAAATACAAAAATTTGAATTTGATTCCGGAGCAGAATTTTCACTTTTGCCTAAACAAGCTTTCGATTTACTGAATTTAACAAAAGTTTTACAATCTACAGACGTAAAGTTTTTATTTTACACACACGGAATTTTTGAACCATTCGGTTTTGTCAAAGTTTTAGTTAAATATAAAAATCTCACGAGTACAGAAACTTTGTATATAGTTCCAGATATGTTTGTACCAGTCTTAAGAAGAACATGGATTCGATATTTAAAAATAATTTCATCTGATATCTATAATTGTAATCAACCTGAAGAAATTCAAATAAATACTGTCAATATTTCTAAAATTATTGATGACATCGTAAAACAATTTCCTACTGTGTTTGAATAAAAAGTGGGAAAAATACCTAATTTTAAGTGCTTATTAAAACTTAGAGAAAATTCGAAACCTGTATTTTTAAAAACTGAAGAAGTACCTTTTGCTTTACGCGAGAAAGTTGACGAAGAACTTAAAATACTTGAGCAAGATCACATAATTACAAAATTAGATTGTAGCGACTGTGGTTCGCTTCTTGTTATTGTACCTAAGCCTGATGGTGGTGTTCGATTATGTGTTGATTATAAAACAGCCATAAGCCCTCAACTACAAGGTGCACATTATCTAATCCTAAAGACAGAGGAAATACTCAATAGACTTAGAAACTCTAAATTTTTCTACACTCTAGACTTATTCGAAGAATATTTACATGTAGTGGTTGATGACGAAAGCAAGGTAATTCAAACTGTATGTACACATCAAGGAACTTTTCAAATAAATCGTCTATCTTTTGGCATCAAATCTGCTCGTAGTGAATATTCCACAGAATATTAGATCAAATATTAATGGGTCTACCAGGTGTATCTACTTAGTTTGACAATATTATAGTACATGGAGAAACTTTTTCAGAATGCCATGATCATCTGATCGAATGCTTGAGACATCTTCAAAATTTCAATATGCATGTAAATAATTCAAAATGTCACTTTTTTAAAGACAAAATTTCATATTTAGGCTATGTAATCCAACAAAACGAAATGTCTAAATATCCAATGAAAACAGAAGCCGTTATTCATGCTCAGCGACCGAAAAATATCGAAGAATCGAAGCGTTTCGTAAGAATGGTTACCTATTATTCTAAATTCCTCCCAAATGCATCATCTCTGACTTATCTTTTAAGACAACTTTTAAAGAAAAAAAATTCTACTGGTCTTCTAACTGTGAATCTGCCTTCATTAAATTGAAAAATGAGATTTCTAGCGATAGGGTTTTGATGCCATACAATCTAAATTTACCCATTGTAGTTTCTTGTGACGCCAGCCCAACAGGAATCGCTGAAGTTTTATACCACATAGTAAATGGTATCGAGAAATCAGTAGCCTTTACATCTAGATCCCTAACAATTTCTGAACAAAATTACAGTCAACTGGATCGTGAAGCCATCATATTTACTATTCAAAAATTTCATAACTATATCTATGGTAAAAAATGTTTACTAATAACTGATAAACGCTCGATTTATAGAATTTTTCATCACGTTAGTAAAATACCTTCTACGACATCATCCCAATTACTAAGCTATGCAGCATTTCTTGGTGAATATAATTATAAAGTCCAACATAGAAAAAGTGAAGAAAATCAGAATGTCGATTATATATCTCTCAAGAGAATCACTAAATCTTAAAGATCCAAACATCTCACAAGACAATGATCTTATTCACTGCCAGACCGTTAACCAAATATCAACTCCTCCCATTACGTTTGAAACAATTTCTAAAGAGACAGAGGATGATCCAGAACTGTCAGTTTTAAAACAAGAACTTTTATCAGGTAACAAATAGGATTATGAATATTCATTACAAGATGGAGTAATTTTTAAACGACATCTAGTATACATTCCTGAAAAACTTCGAATAGGATATTAAAAGAACTTCATCACACACATTAGGAACAGTCAAAATGAAGAATCTAGCCCGAAGATACTGTTATTGGAAAGACATCGATCGAGATATCGAGCAATTAGTTCGAGAATGTAGAAGTTGTGTAGTAAAATATAATCCTGAAAAAATATCCAATCATCATTGGGAAGAGCCATTATCAAATTTTGAACGAATATATATAGACTACGCTGGACCTTTCTTAGAGTATAATTTTTGATAGCAATAGATGCAAGATCAAAATGGCCTGAAGTTAAAAAATACAACAAAGCTCTCCATCAGTATTTCAACAAAAAGATTATTAAAGGATATTTTCATAGTTCATGGATTGCCTCAAATCCCTGTATCTGTGTCTAACAATGCATCTATATTTACATGTACTGAATTCACAGAATTTTGCAAGGAAAATGGAATTATTCATAAGACAGTAGCTCCAGGTCATCCGGAAACTAGTGTTGCAAGGATGGGTAAAAAGCCCGGTTTACTCCCGGGAATAAACCGCGTTTTTCTCATGGGAATTTTAAAAATTTCCAAATTTTCAAATTGTGGAAAAGTTTGAATTTTCCTAAAAGTTTAAAAGTTTTTATCTATTTAATCCACATAATATATTTAAAAAGATATATTTTAATATTTCTACTTTTATTTATGGCAATATAAATTTCTCAAAACATTTGGCAAAAGATGACAGCCATTTGTAAAGGCTGGCAGCAAACCTGTGCACTGTGTTGCTTGTGGATTGTGTTTTATTGGTGTCTGTTTTATGGATCCCTGGTGTCTGGTATATCAGCCAAACACGATTCAATCACGTCATTAAGAACGTCACTCCAAAAATTAACCAATAAAAGTTTATTTGCAGTTTAGCTTGTATTATGGTATTGCGTATTTGTTAATATTTTCATATTTGAAAACATATTCATGCCCAAAACGCCAAGAAATATTGCATATAATACTTTAATTTAAATATCAACAGCAAATATTATTGCTGAAGTATGTTTGGAAGAGGAAAAATTGGAGGACAAAATTTAAATAACATAAAACTTATTCCAATTGCTCACGCAACTTATTTAAAATAAAGTTAACAATATTTCTTTGAAATGAATTTTTATAAACTATAAATAATAACTAAATTGGAAAAAAAAATTTTTTTACTGGAAATACTTATGCATTTGCAGCGTGCCGGCCAACTTGTCTAGTCGTCAGCGTGCCTGACTACGGATAGGGAGGTTCGAGTCCCGGTTCAGGCATGGATGTACTTTCTCTCTCTCTGTCTCTATCCTGTCTTTGTCCTTTCCTTGTGTGTGTGTGAATAAAGTATGAATGATGCCTATGGCATGTGTGAGGGTGCGATGGTGGCCCACCCTCTGTGGTGCACCCGGGGCTAAGAGGTCGCTGTGTCTGGCCGGTTCTTTGGTATCAGGGAACAATAAATTAATAGAATCTGTTGCAGTTGTAACTGTCTACAATATACCATTGGAAAAAAAATATGTAAACAGCACGAATCAAGTAAATATACACTTGTCGCCCAGTTGTGGATGAAAAAAAAATTAAACATTGTGGAAAGCTCCGCGTCAATTTGGTCATACTTGACATCATTTCGTGGATGACCTGTGTACATCTGGTAGTCATCCACCGTGTCCGGGTGGCGGTGACCAGGATTGCTGCCTGCCAAAGATTGGAGAGATTTCAAGTTGTGTTCATTCCATTGTTATTCGTAATGTTTATTGTTTGAATGTGTATTTATTAAATTTTTGGACAGAGAAATCGTTTAAATATTCTGTCTTTCACATTTACATTCCTCGAAAAATATTAAACTAATGTGTGTAAACTTCAATCTTTCAATATATATATCTAGAAAATATTATTCTGCTAATATTTATACACTTAATGTTAAATTAAACACAGTAGATCAGATTGATAACTGATTCAAAAAGTGCATACGAAAATTTTTTATAGCGTCAATCGTTAATGTATATAGATATTCATTTTGTTTTTCATTAGATATTTGGAGATACTTTTGATCAATTTAGATAAAAGTAATAGCCTGGATGTGTACAACTATAGTTTAAAACATTCATTTAATAAAACCTCAATAGTTAAAAAGTAATTTTTATCTATTGTGGTTTTATTTTCTGTGGTTAAATCAGATGTTTAAATATCTGTTTATCGAATCAGATTTTGTACATATTATATACAAAAAGAGAATCATTTTCTCTTGCCAACAAAAGTAATGATGTGAAATATACTTAAAATTTTATTTTCACTCTTAATATGTAAGACTTTTTTTCTTTTGCAAGTTTTTTTATACATAGATATACTTCATAAATGCTTATATATTTGATGTGGGATTTATTGCATAGCGTTGTGTACTTTCTAGAGAATACTGTACCTAGCTTCCGGGGTTCGTGTGGATTTAGAGTTGAATAAAGAAACCACTCAATGAACACAAGACTTTTATTCGTAAAAATTTCACTAGATATACCAGCTGTAACAAACACAATTATACAGCTACAATTCGTCGGATACAATAAGTAACAGCTTCCAATCGCAGGTCTCAAATACCTCAGGCAGAGAACAGCTTCTCTAGACTAGCAGTCACGACTAATTGTCTTCACTCATTAACTGTCTTCACAAAAACTGCCTAACTATGTCGGGCTGCTGTACTTATACCTGACCTGGCGGTGAAATCTGCTAATTTCGCCAAGCTTCTGGAAGCTTCTAGGCTATCTCGCTAAATATTGGTCTTAGAGCTTAGGTGATGGATGTTTCCAAAAGTATCTATTTCTCACCAAGTCGCTACGTTTTATCGCCAAAACATCGCCAAGTCACCAAATCATTAGAAAACCCGCTTTTAACGTATGACACTTCTAAATACCACAATTTCTGCCCAAAATGTGAGTATTTCCGATCTGTCTGAGATATTTTAAGACATATACAATAATTATTTATAAATTTGTAACAATACTAATGCAAAAACCTTCGTAAACAAAACTGATTGCTCATAGATTATAATAAATACTGATTCTTATTAATATTAGTAGAACGATTTCCCAATTTTTTACTGTTATATTTATTAAAGTTTACAAACTTGGTGTTTGAGATTTGGAAAATATCTGAACTTTAATACTGTCACATAAAAAATATATGTGTTTAAAATTGATAATTATTTGCTAATAATAAAGAAGCAGGAAAATGTTTTGATATTATTCCTTATTAAAATGAGGCTCTTTATCATTGGAAATATTGGCGAGAAATTAATTAGAATAACTAGATTTAATTAAGCATATTGGATTTATTACTAGTTAACTTAGTTGTTTATTAATGATTTGACAAATCAGTAATTTTGTTGGGCTACATGACAAGAATATTAAATTTCATCCATTATTATGGACCTTTTAAAATTTCAATATGCATCTTAGTTCCAATAATTTTAGATTTGTGGAGATTTATAACATAATTTTTCTTTTGCTGAAAGTTTTAAATTAAATAGTGGCTGTTGATGCTAATTGATTAGTTTGAAGTTACTTAAAATTTTGATGAGGTGTTTCTTATAATAAATTTATGAAAATAAGTCCAGTTTGCGTCGATATAATGAACTTCTTTACCAGTATTACAACCTTTAAATCCTGTTTGTCCTAACTAGCAGAACCTGTCTCCTAAGAGCATTTGCCATTTCCTCTTTTTCAAGATATCTGTTTCCCATCATTTAGGTAGTATTTCTGAGGATTTTTTTCAATAATTTGAAAAAAGTTAAATTTTAATTTGGTTGGATAGTATTTATAATCGTATATAAATTATTCATGGATACAGCTTTTGTATGTGTTACATTATAGTTTAAAATGAACTAGATAATAGATAAAACTTTTGATTTTAACCAATTTTATTTTGTTTAATTTATGTGAGCTGAAAAGTGCTTCTAAAAATTCTGCTTAAAAGATTATGTCATATAGAGATGTTCATAATTATTCTAATTATGTATATATGTATGCACACATAACATAATTAGGGGTTCGTGAATCAAGATTATTTCTCAATTCAAAAACGTGTCTTATGTATTTTCACTATAATTATTATCAACTATTATATACAGAATATGTTGATGGTTGGTAATGACACACTTATATGAGATTGTAATTAATGTTTGTGTGTGATAGGTGTTAAATGTTTCTTCAAATAAGAATTTTTATAAATTCTAATATACATTGTATTTTACATTTATCCCAGAAAAAACAAACTTTTCATCTGTGTATTTGAAATTTTTTAAAGTGAGTTGAAGTTCACAAGTCTTCCTTCTGACAGCATATCTATGACCGACATGCATTGATTTACAATGCATTTAAAGTGCTCAAAACTTGCTATTTTAAAATGAGCTATTAATTTTAATAACTCAGAAAGGAGGTAGGATCTTATTTCTAATACCTAGCTACTGTGCGCTTGATTACAACAATGATAAAGCTATCATTTTTACTATTCTTGACTCTCAACAAAAGCTTGCATTCCAAAAGGACACAGGAAAGGAGCAAAACCTTTTTGGAACGATGAACTCCAATCTCTGCGGGAAGAGAGAGATCGAGCAAGAATTCTTGCTGAATTAACTGGTCTCTTAAGAGACTATTAATTTAAGATAAAAACAAGCCCTACTCAAAAAGAATATTTTAAGTTCTAAACATGCTTGTTTTAATAAATTTCTTATTGACTTGGACTATCGTAAAGATGGAACTAAGGCCTTTAAATTTTTATCCACTCTTGATGGAAAAAGACCCAACCTTGTAAAAAGCCAATTGAGCCTTATGGAAAGTTTTTGACCTCTGACAAATATATTGCTGATACTTTTTGCAGTCATTATCGCAAAATTAGTAATTTTAGACCAAAAGCAAAAATTCGAAAAGACGAAATAAGGCCAAACCCTTTAAGTGACTCCAGTCATGCCTCTATTTTGTTCCCTTCTCCAATGAAGAATTCAAAAATGCCTTAAGGCATTTAAAGCGTTTCAAAAGTGCAGGACCTGATAAGATTTTACCAGAATTTATCCTAGAACTCGGCTTGAAAGTCAATACGAAACTTTTAGAATTTATTAACAGAACTTGGGGTGGAACACTTCCGACTTAATGGCGAAAAGCTAACATTATTCCAATCCTGAAACCAAATAAAGATCCATCTGACCTAAATTCGTTTCAACCCATTTCTCTGACCTATATCTTGAGTAAGCTGACTGAGGGAATGATCATTGATAGATTACAGTTTTTTCTTGACGGTAAAGGATTTATCTCTCAGAGATAAGCTGGGTTCAGAAAGGACTTTAATACTACGGAACAAATAGACAGATTCAGTCCACAAATCATACGTAGATGGTTTTCATAGAAAAGAAAGTATTCTTGCAATCTTTATTGACTTTAAATCAGCGTTTGACCGTGTTTGGCGAAAACTGTTACTAAAGAAGCTTCGTCAGATGGGCATCTCTGGCCACCTCTTAAAATGCATCTTTGATTTCCTTTCACAACGTTTTATTAACGTAAATTATAGAAATGCTAGATCGGGTTTCGGGAAAACTGCTCGGAGTCTCCCTCATGGTTCTGTTTTAATCCCTGTTTTGTTCAACTTGATGATTAATGATCTCATATGCAACATTTCGAAGACCTGCCCTGATGTTCAGGTTTTGTTATATGCTGGTGATCTGGTCCTTTGGACAACTGTGCTCTTAGGCTTATCTCTGGGGGAGCCTTCTCAACTCCAATACAAGCTTTGGAACTTCAGACTGGCCTTGACTGTTTGCACGATTGGAGAGTTTTTGCTACTTTGGTTCTTGGTGAAAGGTAACTACGTAGGGAGGGTTTTTGGAGTAACTATTAACCAAGCACTCTGAGACTAAAAACACAACGAACATTTTTAGCAGAATTTGTGAGAATTTCCAGATCCCTTGGCACTCCAAGTAATAGAGCCCTTACAGCCAGTCTTCCCAAGTATGATAAAATATGCCACCCCTGTCTTCGATCTTGTCCTTCCTGTCCAGAAGGGAGTCTCCCTTCAGGCAGAACTCAGGGCTTCTGCTCTTGCTACTATTAATGAGAGATACCCACTCGACAATTGGATGCACATTTATACTGACGGATCAGCTGAGAGAAGTACTGGGAGAGCGGGAGCTGGTGTCTTCTCCAATTTTTTCCAACTCAAAGAGCCTTTGGGAAAAAAACTCAGACAATTTTGATGGAGAAATGCATGCAATTTACATGGCTCTCCAAAAAATTTTAGATTTCTCGGAAATGAAATTTGTCCTTCTTGTTGACTGTCAGGCTGCCATTCATTCAGTGGCAAATTATACTATCCTACCTACATCTATAGAATTTAACTGTAACACCATCATTAACACTTTACTGCCTGCGGGAAAGGAAATTACTTTACAATGGATCCCTATCCATTGCGGCTTGCCTGGTAATGAAAAAGGAGACAATCTCGCGAATTTTAAATATTTTAACTATAATAAAAGAAAAAGTGTTTTTATTTATGATTAAATTTGTGGATAAAATTTTTTTATATAAATTTATTAATTTGTGTCTTAAATATTAACTAGATTTTGCAAATTTAAGTTGCTACAAATGTGACTTTTTAGTAAATTATTAATAATATAAATATTGAGTTTGTCAATTTAAATAGTTATAAGAGCTACTATTAAGAAACTGCTAATAATGCTAGAATATATTGATGATAATTTCCCTCTGCAAATAAAGATATTTATAATTGGATTGGAATAACATTTGCAGTTTCAATGCAACTCAAAAATTACATACAAATTCAGGATATTGTTTTACGCTAGCTTATTTCATAGGATTTTTGTCACATTAATTCCTACAAGATATCATTTAAATGATGATTCTCTAGAAAAGCACTTTTTTGTGTCGCCTCACACATACTTTCATTTACATATTGATTAAATTTGTGCACCATTTACATATATTCAGTTGAGAAGTAGTATATGAAACAGTATCTTCTTTGTATCATTGATAAATTAAAAATTTGTCAATTAGAAGTCAAAACAAAAGCGAAAACAATTTGTTTGGCATTATTTATTTTTAAATCATCAATTTTCAGTTTATTACAAAGACTGAAAAAAAACAAGTACCACCTTACTTTTTTTCAAATAATTTATTTTTAAGAAATATAATACATTAAAATTAAAGGGAAATCATTTTTTTAACAAAGAAATTTCGAATACATAAGATACAAATCTACTAAATAAAGAATGAACGCAAAAATTAATAAATCTCTTGCAACCTAAAAGAACTGAAAATAGAAAAATAGGAATGAAGAAAAGAATCACTATTTGTGTGTTACAATGAAACAATATTATTTTTGATTAAATAATAATTTTCGGTTTATTTTCATAGTTTCATTAAATATATATCTGTGAGAAACATTGGCTTCCCGACAATATTAGTGACAGATCTCGCCATACACCGATATAAAAATATACCCTAGGGATGAAAATTTTCAATACTATATTTTTTACTATTTTAATATTCATATTTTATGTTTTTCACTACTTCTATGGATGCTTATTGTAGAAAATAAAATTTCGATTTGCTTAAAAATTATTTAGAGATGCCAAATTGAGAGAGATGCGAAAGAAGCTTCTTTTTTAAACCCTCCAGATGGCCTGAGAAATGTCAAATTCCTTCTAAACGGGGTTATCGATCACCAGCGAAAAATGTATTACAAAGAGAATGCAGTTGATGCCTCTTGGAGAACCCTGCTGTGCTCATGTATTCTCAGAGATCTACCTAGATCTATAGGAGTCTCCTGCTTCATGTTACTTACTGGGCATGATTTTATCCAGAAACATCTATATCACATTGGGCTTGTGGATTCACCCGACTGCATTTTATGTAAGGAACATGCTGATGTGGATGGCAAGCATCTTTGGAAATGTTCTGCCCTCCAGGAAGCCAGCACTTCTTCACATTTTAAGACGCTCTCCACTCCTGGAGATACTTTTTTTCTTTATTGGACTGCAAGACTTATTATGCTCGAAAGAGCCAACATAAGGACGTAAAAAGAATACCTAGCTACTAGGAGCATTACAAGGGCTTCCTTTCAGCATTACAAGGACATTACAAGTTTTGACAGATTTATATCATTGGGCATCAAGTTGGTGTTCCATCGTGAAAGAAGTGGTATAAACATTGAAAAATTAATATTTTAAAACTTTTATTTAAAACATTTAGTGTTATTTGCTTGTTTTAAATATAGTATTAGTGTTGTTACAATAAAATATGTAGCTTCAATTTTATGCATTATTTATTACAACAATCTTTGTTATATCCACTTTAGTTGCCATTCATAAAAATGTTGAATTCATAAAAATCAATCAAACAATATTTTTATATTTGTAAATATTAGATATCTTCTACCATAGAAATAATACCTAATTTTATTTCAAAGGGTAGCAAGTATAAACATATTTAGACGGGATCTTTTTATTGTGCAGATTTCTAAATGCATCTGTACAACTTTTAAAATCCTTTCTGAACAAACTTTTTGTTGTTACTTCAAGTTTTTGAATTGGAAATACACAATTCACAAAATTACGGATTTGTCGATTATCCTAAAATTTTTGTATTATGTGCAAATTTTAATCTTGTGTGTAAAAATTTAAGTTGAACTAACTCTTAAAAAATATAAGTTTTCAAGGTTTTATAACAAGATTATAGAACAATAATATACCTATTTTCTTATATCAAATTGGTATTAATATTTTTAGAGCTAGTATTTGAACCAAAAATCTTCTTTTGAAAAGAATTACACATTTCAGCCTTTTTATGAAAAGCAAGATGCATTGAATTAAAAAATAATTTTAATTTATAACAAGATTACGTGAGTTCAAAATGTTAAAAAATCAAGAACACTTTTTTTTTTTTCAGAATTCACATTTGCTTGACTTTCATAAATTCTTTTCATAATATCATAAAGTTAATTCCATTTCTAGTACTAAAGTCTGAAAAATGGAAATAATTTCAATGTGTGTGTGTGACAGATTATCAATAATTATTTTATTTCACGCACATTTTTTGCCTTATCATTTAGAAATGATGAACAATAGTTTAAAGTGATTTTGATTCTACCTTACTGTTTTGAAATCACTTTTAATGTTAAAAAAATTGTTTTCAAAAACTCAATGAATAATTCAACTGTAGATATATTGTAATTGTGTAACTTAATGTATCAGATAATAGTTTCATTTAAAGTCTGCATTATATATCGTACTTAATTTTTAATTAATCTTAAAATATAAAAGAAAATTATTTTAAATATTTTAATTATAATAAAAGAAAAAGTGTTTTTATTTATGATTAAATTTGTGGATAAAATTTTTTTATATAAATTTATTAATTTGTGTCTTAAATATTAACTAGATTTTGCAAATTTAAGTAGCTACAAATGTGACTTTTTAGTAAATTGTTAATAATATAAATATTGAGTTTGTCAATTTAAATAGTTATAAGAGCTACTATTAAGAAACTGCTAATAATGCTAGAATATATTGATGATAATTTCCCTCTGCAAATAAAGATATTTATAATTGGATTGGAATAACATTTGCAGTTTCAATGCAACTCAAAATTACATACAAATTGTGATATTGTTTTACGCTAGCTTATTTCATAGGATTTTTGTCACATTAATTCCTACAAGATATCATTTAAATGATGATTCTCTAGAAAAGCACTTTTTTGTGTCGCCTCACACATACTTTCATTTACATATTGATTAAATTTGTGCACCATTTACATATATTCAGTTGAGAAGTAGTATATGAAACAGTATCTTCTTTGTATCATTGATAAATTAAAAATTTGTCAATTAGAAGTCAAAACAAAAGCGAAAACAATTTGTTTGGCATTATTTATTTTTAAATCATCAATTTTCAGTTTATTACAAAGACTGAAAAAAAACAAGTACCACCTTACTTTTTTTCAAATAATTTATTTTTAAGAAATATAATACATTAAAATTAAATAGAAATCATTTTTTTTAATTAAGCAATTTCGAATACATAAGATACAAATCTACTAAATAAAGAATAAACGCAAAAATTAATAAATCTCTTGCAACCTAAAAGAACTGAAAATAGAAAAATAGGAATGAAGAAAAGAATCACTATTTGTGTGTTACAATGAAACAAAATTATTTTTGATTAAATAATAATTTTCGGTTTATTTTCATAGTTTCATTAAATATATATCTGTGAGAAACATTGACTTCCCAACAATATTAGTGACAAATCTCGCCATACACCGATATAAAAATATCCCCTAGGGATGAAAATTTTCAATACTATATTTTTTTACTATTTTAATATTCATATTTTATGTTTTTCACTACTTCTATGGATGCTTATTGTAGAAAATAAAATTTCGATTTGCTTAAAAATTATTTAGAGATGCCAAATTTTACTTCATTTCGTTTCATATATAACCGAAAAAAGAATCTCTAAAACGAAATATGATTGGCTGAGTTTATTCTCTCAAAATTCCTAATATTCCCCAAAATTCCCGAGTAAATTCCCGGGAATTTTACATCTGTACCTGCAACTAACAGGTTAGCTGAACGTAATGTAAATACCCTTAAAAAGAAATCAAAGTCAATGTTCAATGAAAAGAACTTAATACCAGAGAAGGTAAGAGAAATTTTATTTCGTTATCGAGCAACTCCATTACAATCCGGGAAAACTTCCTTCAGAATTGTATCTTGGACGCCAAATTCGAATTAAACTAGATTTATTACGTCCACCAAGCAAGGGATTCAAATACACATATACTTCACCTATTATTCCAAATCATAGAATTTTAAGTGTGGAAGATCGTGTACAATCAAGTACTTATGCCAACAATAAGCTATCATGGAAATTTGGCATCGTTAAAAAACGAACTGGAAAATTACACTATTTAATAAAACTCGATGACGGGAAAATTATAAAAAGTCACATAAATCAATGAGGAAAAGTGAGGTTCCTAAAATTCCAAGAGTTACAGTTTCCCCAAAGCCTGGTGTCATTTATCCGAGGAAATCGATCCGTACTGGAAATCATTTCGACCCCATGTCATTAAAAGTTCTAATTGCGAAGAATCATGGTAACCCAACCAGTATCTGGTGTTTCTACTGGTACCGGTGTTCCACGAAGTCCTCCTATTCGAAGATCAGTAAGAATACGACAACAACCACGTTATCTATCAGACTACGTAATTTAAGTGTGGGAGAATGCAGTATTCTTAAAAACGAAAGTAAGCAGAACACTCTTAGGTCGAGACTATAAAAATGTTTACAATCAGAACAATTCGATATTGTCAATACATGTATGAGTGTATAAGTGTGTCGTCTCATTTTTGAATAAAATTATTATTACATTCGGGCTGCTTCAATGAACATTACTATAAAATACACTACATATTTTCTTCAGTGCAATCAGATATTTTTTGCTTAATTTAACATATCATGATAAAATTTACTGTTATACTTATCTTTGAATTTTATTTGTGTGTTTAATTAATAGATTCCTAAAAAAAGTTAATATTTATCAATTAGAAAAGGATATATTTTAAGAACTTTTAATTCAAAATATATCATTGGCTAATTGATTGAAAACTTTTTTTACTTTAAATTTTATATTTTTAAATGATATAGATCTCCATAATATTTTTTTAATTTCATTAAGAATTCGTTATAAATAAAAAGAATCCCTTCGAGGAGTTCTTGACTGTTGTTGAGAGAGAGAAATCAAAATTTCTGCATTATTTTGTAGCTTGTGGACGGTGAGAAATTAATAAAGGATAACAAATTTTTTTATTTCTTCAAAATTACTTATTATGTTTTTTAATTTAATATTTATTGTTAGAGAAATCTTATGAATCCTTAAAACTTATTATAATTTTTGATATAAAGTAACGGAAAACTGAAGCCTTTTGTTACGCATTGAAAAGTCCGCAGCTTCTTATCTTCCGAAGAATTTATCATTGTAAATGAGTCATATTTGTCATATTTATATTCTTAAGGAAGATAATGGAGAAAAAAATTCAGATATTAATTTCAGGCCATGCAAAAAATAGAAGGATAGCATGCATTTTCTGTTGTTGACCCGAAACCTGCCGCTAATCAACTCTACTCTATCAAAAATATTCTAATTCTCAATTGGAAAAAAATTATAAAACTTTATAGACAATACACCATTTCTACCTCAATAGTTCCAGCTTGATTATGAAAGTTTTACAAATGCCCTTGAAAAGTTTCAAAGGGAAATAATGATAGACGTAACGAAACAAATAAAATGAAAGTTTTACATATTATAAAAATGTTATTGACATTATATATATAATACAAGTTCAAAACAAAATAATATGAAAATTCAACATAAAAAACTTAATTTTAATCGAATTTATAAATAAAATAAAAACAGCACATGTTTCGCATTTTTTAAATTTTTTCATTGGATGTAGCTAGTTTTACTCACTAAAACTCTAAAAGGACAATAAAAATTTGAGAGCTAATGTAGAGTGTCAGACAAATTTAAATTTGACATTCATTTTGATTTTTTTTATATATATATATAAATTGAATATTTACAGTGTATTGAAAATTTTCTCTTTATCATTTCTCAATGCATTTTCTTGATGCAAAAGTGATTGCTTGTCTCTACAATCAAATACTAGCATGTTTTTACTACCACTAACCTTTGTGCATATGTTTTAATTCTAATAGCATTGCGAAGTAAACAACTTTAATAATCACATAATCATGTTTAGTATGCAAGAAGCGAATTGCATGATTTTGGAGAGTATTCTTTCTTTAATGCAAGTATTATCAAGAAAAATCTCGGCCCTAATAAATTGAATAATTAATTATTTACGTTAAAAATATAGAAATTTAAGCTTTCTTAAATGAAAATTTGACGTATACTCTTTTAAAATAAAAAAAGGTTAAACGGCTTATGTTTTGTAACCCAAGTAAAATGAAGTCATACCGTACCATTTATTCCAAACGTACATCCCTGAAAATTAGTTAACGATGATCATTCACATTTTAAATAGTTCTTAAAACACACCTTGTGACATTAATTCTGCCAAGTAATCAAATGAGTCCAATGATATTTTTATAATCCATTCATGTCTTCCGCTACTTTTTTTAGCTTCCAAGTAACTTTGTTAGAAGTATTTCTTTATTTTATCAACTCATTAATATTATATATGACCCACTCATTAAGATACTCATGACATATCTTTTGGAACGGAAGCTCCAAGTTCGTATTGGTATTACATACTCAACAAATAAACAAATCTTAGGCGACGTGCCACAGGTAGAGTTGTAAAATTCTCGATAATTTTGAACGATGGGAATTTAAGGAATTTTGAGGGAATAAACTCAACCAATCATTTGCTAGACGGTTTTGTAATATATAAATGAAGAAAAGTAGAATAAACTACGAAAATATACATAATGGTGTGTTCTGTCTTCTAGTTAAAATGTTAAATAGTTTCGCACTTAGGTAAACAAGAATACTTGTTAAAATAAAAAAGATAGTGAATTAATAACTAATAAAAAAATATCAGGATATATTTTTCAGTATAGTCAGGAAACATATTAACACATTCATGTTACTGTCGTTATAAATTCCTAAATTCATATAGAGGAAAATAGAAAAAAACATTTCTCAGCATTAATCTTTGAGTTTTGTCTAAATTCGTCATTAACGCAATTTTTTTCTTTTCCTAAAATTTTTTCCAATAAGGTAATTAGTAGTAGAAATCATAAAATAAGTGAACTTTTATTTATCTTACTGATAAAAATCTTCTAAAATTTCTAACTCAGCTGAAAAATTTCACAACTCTCGAGTTCTTTCAAAATTCCCAATGGAATAAACTGGTTTTATTCCCGAACCGTTTTTCCCCTTCCTTACAACACAAGCCACAAGGGTCCAAATTGAGATCAAGACTCATTCTTATCTATGTGAACGACATTCCAACACCAACCCTAACTTCCCTGTTCTTTTTTGCTGATGACATATTTATACTAGCACAAAGGTAGAAAAGAATCACAAATCACAGAATCACTCAACAAACACTTTGAACAACTTGTACTCTGGTTTAAATGGAAAATTCTTATTAGTGTCAATAAAAGTGTAACCATAATTTTTAACAAAAAAGATTACTTTCACCCAGTGAAATTAAGAACAACAACGAAATTATACCAGAGTCCAAACCTAGTCGAAAGTTACTCCTAAATATCCACATGTGTTGATATTTAGGAGTAACTTTCGACTAAAAATTAACATGGGACTCACACTTGATTCAAATTATTAACAAATTCAAACAGCATACTGCTGCATTATACCCACTTATCAACTGGAATTCAAAACTTTCCATGAAAATTAAAGTGCTCATTTATAAAGCATACCTTAACCACTTGTTTTCTATGCCTGTCCTATCTGGGGTTACATCCATGATAGTAAAATTAAAAAGCTGGTAACTCTTCTAAATAAAGCCCTAAACTAAGGTCCCTTTGTTTATTATATTGTCCCGTTATTTGATTTCTAATTAGAAATCAAAAAATCAAACAAGATTTAAAAATACTCTGAGAGAATTCTTTGCGAAAATAATGTAAAACATGTATAAAAAAATGATACAACTAACAACACAAAACACATTAATTAACTTTTCGTCCTATATGACCTAAGTACCCATAATAGATCCCCCTGATATTGCCCAAAGTTATATTATTGATTTAATTCAACATCATTATAATTATTTGATTTTTATGGACTTTATAGTATATCTCCAATAACTATAAATACATTGAAGATTTAAAAAACATTTATAACAATATCTAAACTAAAAATATTAAATTTCTATTCATCAGGGTTGTATAACCAAGGGACAATGTATTTATAATGACATGTATTTTTGATATCTTATAATGCCTTTTTTAAATTATAATTAAATCTCCCTCGAGATCTTAAATTAAAATTAAATAGTGTGGAAACTTCTGATTTCTTTTTTTCATTACTGAATACTTTTCTTTCTGTTAAGTATGAATAATAGATGAAGAACTCATCATATGTATTGTTAAATTTATATTTAAAGTAATGTGAAACATTTCATCTATTGTGTTGATATAAACTTATCGTTAGTAGAAAAATTTATTTTAATAATTTATTTATATTTCATAAAATGTATGTACAAAAAGTTGGCACATCTTTTTAAGTATGGATTTTTTTTATTCAAGAAAAGTTCAAGTTGATGATTGCAGTCTGCTGCAGATGTAAACAAATGCATGAGTACTTTTGAGAGCTTTAACTAGGTTCTTACTATATAGGTTTTCAAAAGGGAAGTGGAATCCTAGAATTTGTTGAAACAAAAGCCATTATACGTAAAAGGCTTAGAGGAGTCTTAAGCCGTTTTCATTGTTGTATAGAAAGAAATATTTATGCATAGTTTTGTTTTAGTATTGAATTAAAAACGTACTCCAAAAGAGTGTTTCGATTTCTACCTATAAATGAAGGAAACTATTGTACTCTAGATTTCAGATTTAAAATTAATATTATTAGTGGCTTAATTAAGCTTTATGTGATAAAGTTTTGTTTTCCTAAAATTTCTCATATCTTTAAATTATTTTAATTAAGGAATTCTAAGTCGCAAATGTCCTTCCTTACAGATGAAATTAATTATAATGGTACTTTTTTTTTAAATTTCTCTGTTTTTTTTGCCCAATCCAAATAATAAAAAAGTATTTAGACGAAATGAAATATTTTGTTGGATTTAGTTACTGAAACAGTTACCAATCTATAGTTACTGGAATGTATGTACTTTTGAAATAAAAAAAAGCTATACTACAAGACTGAATGCTGCATCAATGTTCAATAGAAAAATATTATAATATTGGCAACGCTAATTTAAAGTTCTGCTTAAACTAAGCAATTTAATCATTGAAAGCATATATCTAAACATTTCATTTACTCATTTTTAAGGATATGTTGTTTACAAACAACATTTCAAATTTATTCATGTTTAAAAAACTCTTTTCCTTACCGGTCCTCTATTAATAAAAAGAAAAAACTTACCTTTTTTTTATCAAATATGAAAATGCTAAATTTAATGAAAATATATTTTGTGTGTTTAAAAATGTTAAACTTGAGAAAATGATTTTTAAATTCTATAGTCTGATAACTTGTTTTTTATTGGTGATCACATCAGTAAAATTCTATACATTAGAATGTAAAGAAGATTTTAAATACAGTAATAATTTATATATTTAGATAAGAATTTGATAAAAAAAAATTTAATTCTGCAAATAATCAAGATATTTTTCAATTTTATTTCACATTTTTAATATTTGATTGAATTTTTCTGCAGTAAAATCTTTTGTGCTTCAAAAGTGTAAGTAACACTAATATATATAATTAAATCTAAACAGATGTAATGATATTTTATGGAAATCTGTTGACCCTATTATTTTTAACTCATATGTTATTAAATCTATAGAACTATTAATTTATAAATGCTATCACTACGTGTAAAAATTTATAAATTATTTATTCTGAATGCATTGTTGATAAAAATTAATTAATATTGTTTCCATAAATTGAAGTGTCTTTTGAATAATATAATCAGTAGAAAATTCTATTGTATGTTTTTTAAAATGATTAAAAATTTAGTATTACCGAACTTATAAAATTTATTGCATTAGAATTTGTTAAGAATGAATAGTGTTAGAATTTTTTCTTCAGGAGATTTGTGACCATTTTTCCCAAAGACTTTTACAGTAGATAAATATGCATATATCTTTTTTTTTAATTATGAAAAAATTAGAAAAAATTTCCATAGATAACCATTCCTTTCCAGAAGTCATTAAATTTTAATGTGAATGATCATATATTAGTTATATTAATGATCATGTATTATAATAAATAACATTTTATTTGTTTTTTAATGAAACATCTATGAATAACAACATATATTTTTTTTATATCAGATGATCAGTTCTTTGAAGTATCATCACCAGCTGTTGCTGAAGTAAAGTTAAGCCATTTAAATACTAAAAGTTCTGGTGAGCTATATATTCTTTGTATACTTGATATTAATTTCATTTTTTTATTGTATTATTTAATAAAATTCATTGCTTATAGGTTTATGTCCCACAAGTCAAAATATTACTGGTCAATATTTAGTCTTACAGCAACTTGAGGCCCACCAGAAAATGGTATCTAGAGCCAAAGGTTAGTTGAACAATTGAAATCATTGTTAAAAATAGAAATTGTAGAAATAGTTTATAAAATGTTTGTCTTAAATTGCATATTTTTTTTATAAAAATTAATTTCTCTATAAAGAAAAACACTTTTTGTAAGAAATTTTAATTTTTAAATTGTCCAAGTTTAAGTTTATTAAGTATTTGTAAAATTTTTTAACTAAGTTTTATTTAATTTCAGAATTTATAATTTTAATTATTTGCTTACAAAGGGGTTTATTTATTAATTAATTAATTATTATTATTATTTTTTTTTTTGGAATATTTTTCTAGTAATCTTGAGTTTTCTTTGTCAAAGTAGACATAAAATGTAACTTTTAATGCATTATACAGAATGAAAAACAAGTCTCAGCTGTACTCTTTTTTATTTTAAAAGATATTTGTTTAAAATCTCCTTAAATAAAACTGGAACACTCTTATAATTTTTATTGATGAAATCAAAATTTCCATCAATCAAGAAAACAGTTATAGGTACTGTAGGTCTTGTCCCAATGAGACTGTAATGCCATTAAGAGTGAGAGAATTAAAATTAATTTTGAAGAATTTATCAAAAATTTTTATTTGTTGAGAAATTAAAAATAACTGTCAGCATAACAATTTCTTTGAAGAAATTAAATATTTATTTTGCAATTACAATTAGTTAATAACTAAGGTAACAGAAATTAATGAAGAAAAAAATGCATGAATTTAAGATTACTATTTGATGAATATTACTTTTGATTGTTTATAAATTAAAAAATTGAAATATTTCTTAAGTATTTTAACAGTGAACTTGCTATTTTAAAAAGCTAAATTATTAAATGTGATTGCTATAAATTATTTCCAATTTTATAAAAATTATTGCATTGCCAAAAAAAAAAAAAAAATTATTTCAAGTTGATATTAACTTTTAAAAATAAAAATTAAGTGTTAAATAATTATATAATTTTATGAAGATAATATATTTAAATACAGAAGTGTTTAATTATTATTATCTTTAGCTGTAGTTGACAATTCTGCACCTGCATCACTTCAAAGTTATATAAATGGTAAGTTTTAAGATATTTTTACGTATCATTCAAATTATTTTGCTTAGATGTAATACCATTTTATGTTGTGATAAATGCATAATATTTGGTATTTAAGTGAATAAAAAAAATCCAATCTATTTTTATATAATTAAAATAGAAAATAAGTAAATATTTACATTATTTTTACTGTGACTGATTTCTTTATTTTTCATTCAATATCAGTAATCATCATATACATATTTTATTTCAAGTTAATTTTTTTAAATATTTATTTAAAATTTTACTTATTAATAAATATTTATATTGAAGAATGATTGATATAATTTCCAGTTTTAATAACAATTTTTTAATTTAATAAATGTATGGAAAGCTTAAAAATTATTATTATTATTATTTTATCCTATGCTTAACCTTGGTTTTTAAACCATTAGTCTATATCAAGCAGCCTAATACACTGTAGAATAAAATGAAAAGTCATCTTCCTCAGAGTTCCTAACTATTACGTCATTAAGTCCGGGGCAAGAGTAGAGATGGTCAACAATCATTTCTCCAAGTCCACACAAAAGACAAGTCAGAGCGTCAGTTTAACCAAAATGGTAAAGGTGTGCTTGAAGATAGTCATGCTCTGTCTTAAGACGTAAATTTGAAACGCCCACATAGCTTAAAATTTGTTTTAAACTAATCTTTGTGTACAAAAAATTAAAAAGAAATCTTAGTTTTTTTTCAATAAAAACTTTTAAATTTTTCTTGTTAAATAAACTTTTTAGTGTTTTTAAATAAAATGAAATATGTTTGGAAATAATAATTAAAATTATACACATTTCATTTTCATGTCTCCAATTATGAGGAGCTCTACACTAATTTTCTAGAATGTCAATGTCAATAAATATTTTCAAAAAATATATTTGGATTAATGTGAATAAATCCTCATTCATATAAGTCCAGAATTATTTAAAAAAAAAAAAAATCTTAAGATTTGCAATGTTTTAGTTTTAAAATGTGACAAATGTATAACATGGTGTTACAAAATAACAAAAATTAAAAATTCATGACTGTTTGTTACTTTTTTACTGTTTCATATTTTTAAACTGTGTTTCTGTGTCGAAAGAAATTTACATATTTGGTTAGTTGAAATGTTCTGCACAATTTTATAACTTGTTTAATTGAATTCTTTTCATCTCTTTTACAATTTACTCTTTAATATAATAAGTATATCTTTAATATAATATTATTATATTAGATTACTCATTAAATTCCATAATTTATTAATATTTCAATGGTTTTTGTTTGTTAAATTAAAGCAATACTTAAATTTATTTCTCTATATTTTGTAAATTAACTATTGTTAATCTGATTGATACATTTTATATAATATTGCAAGTAGAATTTTTTTATATTCTTGATTATTAAGTGTTTTTGTCATGCAATAGTTATATCAAAATTCTTGTAGCTACTAATATCTTAAATTTTTCTTAAATTTTTTTTTTAAAAAAAATTAAATGGGCCATTAAAAAAATAATTATTTTTATTGAAACCCATTGAAACATTATCATTAAAAAAATAATTATTTTTTAATGGTCAGGTTTTTACTATTATACTAATTATAGTTGTAAAAGAATTTCAACTTATCATCAGACTATAATGTACATTTACTTGAATATATAATATTTTAAAGCCATAAAATTCAAAGTATTTGATTCATAATTTTTGTCAGTTGCAGACAAACAAAAGAAAAAATTATGGCAGCGCCTATCTAATCACTCAAAATCATCAGATATGAATGGAACCTATAATCACAAATCACGATCTACCCCAAAAGTTCAAGAAACATTATCAGAAGAAGTATTTGTTTCCTATTGATTCTTTTATTTGCTTAAATACATTTATCAAAATAATATTGAGTGAAATTATAAAAAAGTAATTGAATATTTTCATTCAGCAGATTTCATAATGATTTTACAAAAAATATGATCTGTTTTCTCAATGCCTTTTTCATTTGAAAAAATAAACAAAGCAAAAATCTTTCATTTCATATATTTTTATTATTTCTGGTTAATGAAATCAACTTTTGCATCTCATAAAATTATACTTTAAAAAATGTTTGAAATCCAGAATTATTTCTCAAATATAATTATTTATAAATTATTAAATTCCTTTTATTTAAAAGTAATTATTATAAATTACAGTGAAATAGAGTTACTAAAATAATTTTGCACAAATAAAAATATAAATTATTAATTTCTTATTTAAAATATTTAGCAACAAATTGTTTTCACATAGGTCTTGATCATGATTCATTTAAAATGCATAAAGCATATTAAATAATTATGGTAAATTGTTTTAATATGATTAATAGTTTTGTTATATTTTTAAGTGCAATTTATTTTTACATTTAAATTTTAATTAATTTTCTACACATTTAATTCTTTTTTAGGAGGACAATGCTAGTTTAAATGCTTCTTCTGTAAGTAAAGTTGTACAAACAGACATCCCTTATGTCTCTATTAGTAGTAAAACTGCTGACAAGATAAGTTGGTATTTAGAAGCACTTAGCCAAGGAGAGTTACTTGCTCCACCATTTGTCCACAATCTGGATTCACAAAATAGTTCTCGCCAGTCTAACAAACTGAAAACAACATTGCCTTATAAAAAAAGAACTGTGAATGGGGATATATTAGAAACTCATGTAAATTGCTTTATACAGCCCAAGAAACCATTTTCACCCAGAATATTAGCAAACTCTGAAGCAAAATCAAAAATTAAAGGAATACGTTGCTATAATCCTCCATCCAGAAGAAGAAAACACAGCAGTACTAATTCCTCAGATGTAAGTCATCCTTTTTGTCTCTCATTCATAAAACAATGGTGTTAAATGATTTATTTTAAAAGTATTTTAACAAAAGTAATTTTATTTTTATTAAATATGTAATAGACATTTATTGCAAAATTTACTAATATAAATGAATTATTTTAAGAAAAAATTTTTTTTATGTAAACGAATGTGAAAAATAATGGAAGAAAATAATATTATATAATTTATTTCATTATTGATATTAAAAATTAAAGAGCTGGAAAACTGAGAATATTTATACTTGATAAAGTATATTTAAGTTCCATATTTTGATTATATAAATGCAAATTTTTCTAATTGAAATCATGGACTTAAGAGTCATAGATTATAATGTTTCTCTAAATATAACCATATTTTTAATTTTGAAAAAAATTGATTATGATCCAGAAGTGATATGGGTAAAAGATGGATCTATACAGGTTTGGTGCGATTTCAAATTTTTGAGCTAAGCACTTCATAGCTATCTTGCCAACCTAAATTATGCAACCTACGCAAAATATCTGCTTACTAAATACCAATTACATTCGAACTTCAACTTTGGAATCGTGCAATTTTGAATAACAAATATCAAAATTTCATTATAATTACGTACTATAGAATAATTAAAATTCTAATTACCAGAAACAAATTTTATATTAAAACTCAAATTTTAATATACTAAGCAGTTGCGCCCACCTTAAAAAAAACTTCAGTGTACCACTACCTATTACCTAGACAACTGAGTATTAAAACTAAATTTCTAACATTAACAAATTGCATTTTTTATTAAAACGCAAATTTGAATTAAACAGGCATGTGATGCCACCTTAAAATAAAATTCAGTACGGTATTATCTAACACTAACATTAAACACTCAATAAAGCTTACATAAGAATGTATTTACTTATGTAACGATACATTTTTATAAAAACTAGATATTATCACTCGGAATGAAAGTTTAACAGAAAAAAAAAAACTTACCTTATCATCAGTGTTTTGCAAACATCACAACCTGTTGAAGAATAAAGTGTTTTTATTGATTTAAAAAAATCTTCTATGTTGTTTTGATGATTTCTTTTACATACTTCACAAGATAAGAATCAAACTGACCATGCACCGAGCTGGCAGCTGAATGGTTAGCGCTCTTGCCTTCGGTTCAACAGTTTGTGGGTTCGAATCCCACCTTGGGCATGGATGTTTGTAGTGGTTCGGAATCCACTTTAAACAGTAGGTCCCAGTCTAATTAGCTTTCGTGTGCAAAAAGTGACTGTTGAGCGACAGACAAACCAAACCATGCATATGATTAGTACCCCACACAAATATTTTAATGGCCAACCAAACAAAAATTCAAAATAATATAACCTTGAAAAGTTCCAAGCAATATACCTTTCAAAAAATTGAAACATTATTTTAAAAATTCCAAACAATATATCTTTTGAAAATTCCAAATAATACAACTTTGAAAAAATTTGAAGTCCAATTACGGCAACATTAACTTAACAAATTCTTAAATTGTAAACAAATAAAATTACTCATCCACTCTTCAAGAGTTGCACACAAAACGAATGTCAGGCATGTCATACAATCACCTTTCTTCATGAAACGAAAATCATGTCATGCAAACACAATTTCCGAGCCGCTAAGCTAGTTTGACACATTTTACCCACTGTACAGTTTTACTCTTAGGCTGTGCTTTGTTGGAAAAATTATTGATTTAATGTGATTTTTAATAAATATTGTATAATGTGTGCTTTCTAAAACATTAAAGATTTAAATAAAATTTAAAGACAAGCTGGATGCAATTCAAGATAAATATATACTTACTAAAATAATATCTTCTGTTTCATAAAAAATATTGTCTGTTGTATGATAATATTTGGTATAAATATAGAAGCTGATATAAAAATTACTTTTATACCAAACATTTGATTATTTGCTTATTTATTTCAGTTAAAAATTATAATTTTTTTATTTATATATGAACAAAATATGTTTATTTATCTAATCGGTTTTTTTAAAAAATAAATTATACATTTTACAAAAATATTGTTGAAAATTTAGCCTTTAAGTTAATTTCATAATTAATGTTATAATATTGTTTCATTATTATTATTAAACATGTTTTTGGTTTGTCAAGAGGTGTAGAGTATTTAAATATTTTATTAAAAGATGTATTTATTAACATAAAATTCTAATGTGTTCTGTATAAAAATATTCACATTTTTTAAAACTCTTTTAAATATAATAGTAAAGAAATGAATTAACTTTTGAAAAAAGTAAATATGTTTAAGAATCTATTACAAATGACTTTTTTTAAAATAAAGAATAAAGTACAACTTCGTATCTAATTCATTTTGGAATGTCAACAGAATTAAAAATAATATGAAATTATTTTTTGAGATATTTAATGAGCTGTTTTTAAAATATCATTTATATTTTAAATTATATAATTTTTTTATAGTTTTACAAGTTTATAAAAATTTTATATATTTTTATAAGTTAAATATTAATTTTTAATTAAATTAAAAGAAATGGTTTATTCCAGACATTTGAAAGTTATGATGAAGATGAAGATTTAGATGAAGTAGAACAGGAAGAGAAAAATATTTTTAATAACATTTCTGAAGATATTGAGACCCAAATTAATAAAAAATCACCCATTGAAAGTAGTTTCAGCTTAAATACTAGATTACAAGATTACTTGTTGCACCATACTAGAGAAAAGTTTCATGCGACATACAATCAACCCGATATTTTAAAAAGGTAAGTTGTTAACATGATGAAAAAAACTAAGTTGTATCTTATTAAATTAATTGAAATAAATGATAAAATTAAAAAATAGTTGCTTTTATAAAATTACTATATGTAATTTTTTAAACATTTTGCAATTAAATATTTGTCTTTGCGAAATTTAAGCTCATTTAGAAATAATTAATGAGTGTTAATGGAATAATCACCAACACAAAAATAATAAAAATAGCAAATTATTAAGCTTTATTTGTGATTAAATTGTTTCTTGTAGAATTTTTCCTTAAAAGTTTTCATGTATGTATAAATGTCATCAATACAGTCAAAAATATTTAGTAGCTTTCTTTTATGACTAGTGACAAAATTTTTTTATTAATTTTGTGCAAATTATTTTAAACTGCTTGTTGCTGTAAAATTTGATTTTTATATTTTGTAAAAAATTAATTTTTAGAGAAATTTAAACAAATTTAATTTTTAAAACAATGTGTGTTAAAATCTAGAATTAATTAAAAAATTTTCAAAGTAGAGGCACTTTAATCTTTGTATATTATGAACTCAGTAATGATATTTAGTAACATATTTAATTTGTATTTGTGAATATTAAAAAAAGATAACATTTCAGATGTTTGCTTTACTTTCCTTGACTCTGCTTTACTATCTATTCCAGGTGTTTATATTTTAATGCTTACTCTGTAAATAAATTATTTAATTTGCTTATTCTGTATGCAATAAGTTTATTACTTTTTATATTTTCTTTTGAGAATTTGATGTAATGATTGCAAGCAAAACTCTGACGATTTTTTTTTTAGTTTTAATGTTTTATATATCAAAATATTAAGATTAATATATATAACGACAAGAAAGAAAAGAAACATAATTTAATTAAAAAGATTGAAATTTAGAAAAATAAAATTGGAATTGTTTCAATCATATGTAAAGTTTTTCAAATTATTTGTATGAAAATTTATTTTTCATACAATAGATTTATATTCTAATAAGTCACAGTCATTTATGGAAGTTTGATGCGACTAAAGTTCTTATTTACATGAAAATACACTATGCAAATAAAAAATACTTCAAGTAAAAAATACTTCAAGTAAATAATACTTGCATAATGTCAGTACACTTTACTGATGCCTTATAAAAGCGGATTGGCTGGATTCTCAAAGTTTATTTTCTGACACAATTGTTAAACAATTGGAAAGATTTGAATGTATTCTGTAAGATCCAAACTATAAGTGCTGGTTTGTTTAGAGAGATTTATAAGAAATTAAATCTGCTCCAACTAATATTATTGTCAAGCAAAAATGATATGAAAATATTGAACCAATTGTTGAGGCAGGCTCAAGATTAGAAAACAATGATGTTGTTTTCATGGAAGAATTGGAACGATATCTTTATCTGAGCAGCAGATGATATTTGTCTAAGCTTAGTTACACAAGCTAGTATTAGAACTTGCCATTGAGAAAAAATAGCTCATTTTCTTGATTTTAACTGCTATATAAGTATTAACCATACATACCATTAACTAGAGGTGTTTGCAGTGATGGGAATTTTGGAGCAGTAGAAGAATTTTATGTGAAGTGGTGAATCTCAATACTAAATTGAACACTTTAATTGGCATGTATGGATATGGAGAATTGTATTTACCAGAATGTTTCATCATATCATTTTATGGCATTGTTGGAGTTATTTAATCTGATTTGGGGTTTGGCTTGTTAGTTTCATTATATGATTTGATAGTTTCTGATGTGTATATATGAAGACACTAGCATGCTTCTGATATATAGTCAGTGTTTAAACCAGAACTTTTATGTAAAAAACAATGCTTTTGTTCATGCTGAATTCTCTGTTGCATCATATTTAACAATAATTAGGTGTAAGTAACTTCCAAAGTCTTGACATGAAACATTATAGAATTTCTTTATAATGAATTACACTATCAATTGTGTGTCAGATGCATTTGATCAAAAACCAAATGTACCACATTTCTTACTCAGTATAAAAAAAGGTTTTTGAAAATCTACTTACTTGGTGTAATATAAATTGGATTACATTTAAAAAAAAAAAAAAAAAAAAAAAAAAGTATTTATAAAAAAACAGAACTTGGATCAAAGATTTATACAAAAGTAAAATGAATTTTGTATTGAAATAGATTGATATATAAAATAGATTGATGAAACTTTTTCCTATAAGGAATTTCTGCTTGGAAAAGGAATTTGAGATTTTGAAAAATTGGAATGAGTTTAGTTTGCACCCCAATTTCTTATACAGTATTTTGAGAATTATCAGAGTTCAACTAACTTAATCTTTTATAAGAAAATATGAATTAAAAGTTAACTGAAATTTAATATTTTGTACATAAAATGTTACTATATATATTGTGATTGTCTTCACATCAAAAAAGTTCTGGGTATAAAGACAATTAATATTCTTTTTCGGCGGATTGTTTCTTTAACCCAAAAATATTCTTCTTTAATTATTACTACTTTTACAATTTAGGAATGAAGAAGACAAATACCTTGATTTTTTAAGCAAGGTAACAGAAGATATTTTACGAAGAGGCGTTTATTCTGATAGGTGAGTTTATTTTATTTAGTTATTTATCATGTTTTCATTTTAGTTTTGATTAGCAAAGTAATAATATTAATTCTTTTAAAATAGTGCTATACGGCAAGCATTTGAATTTCATATGCAATTCTACCAGGATGATGAAAATAAGGTAAACCTAATTTATCACATATATTATTAGTATTTTTCTAAAAACACGTTAAGCTTAAATGGAAATCTGATTAAATTCCATTTTTGTAATCGTATTTCCAGTTCTGTCTTCAATTTTTGTTAAAATGAGTGATATATATATTTATGAGTCATAAAAAATTCACTTGTAACTTTTTCTAATAATTTGTAATTTTTATTTTCATATATTACCAAATTTATCAGTGATGATATATATTTTAACTTCTAGTAGTTTTATTTGAAAAAATATTTTTCATATTAATCAATCAAAATGTTTGATTATTTATTATTATATAATTATGAAGTTGTCAATTTAGTTGTAAAGTTTAAGGAAACTGCAAACTTAAGATTTAGGATAAATACATTTTTTTTATAATTTAGAATGCATTTGTTTAATTATTTTACATTTCTAATATATTTTTTACCATTAATTTGTATCTAGCAAGTAGTATAAATATATTGTATATATTTATCAAGAATTTTCAATTTTTCTATCAATATATTTATAATGATTTTTTTACCAATGTTTGGTTAAAGCATCTAAAATTATATATTCTTAATGTAATATTCAATTAGATAATGACAGAATTTAGTGTAGCATAAGTTTTTTTTTTTTTTTTTTTAAAGTTTAAAGGAGAAAATATTAATTCTTGCCTAATTTTTAATCTTAAAAGATCTTTTAGTATACAATACTTTGTCTTTTCAGTCCAGCAAAATTTATTTTAAATTTTAAAGTGAATTTTTTTACAAAGATTAAGTATGGAATGTATGGTACTCGGTATCATGTAAAATGTATCATTCCTTAAGCAATGATACATTTTACAATCAAAATTCAATGATTATGATGGAAAGTAAATTGCGACACTGAAGAATAATTATTACAAAAATTAGAAACTTAATCAAAATTCCTAAAATCATTAAAAATTTAATAGTTTTAGTAGACTCTTTATAGTTTTTTTTTTTTTTTTTTATCTTTCTTACCAAAAATAGAATTCGTTTAAATCATCAACAAATTTGACATACATTTGTCAGACTTTAATACGAAGTTACGCGCGTTTGGGTTCCATTTGATCTTGAATCTCCAACAGACTGGCTTTTGATTAAGTTTATTTATTTATTTATTTATTATTTAACAATAGAGTATGAAAAATACAATTTTTTTTTTCATTCAAACAAACTATTATTGTTGCTGTTGTGACTTATTCCTTAAGGTCTAGCTGGAAAAAATTTCTAGTAATTTTAGAAAACCAATTGCTTAAATTTTTCAATTTTTCTAAAAAAACTTTTGATTTCAAATTGGTTATGAAAATATTTTCATTTTTAAATAATTGAGGAAATTTTCTCCACTCCAAGTGCAGTTTGAACATATGTTTCCAGTTTCTAAATTTATGCTTCTATAGTCCCATAAATCATAAAGCTAAAGAATAAAGGAATGAATGACAAAAACTTTCTCATAATTCTTTACTGTTTCAAATGAAACAGAAAAATACGATAAAGCGGATTGCATTCAACTTTATTTGAAAGTGTTATATTTTCACATCTGCTTCTTTCACCAATTTTACTTTGGTGCAAAATATGAGAAAGTTTATATAAAGGGGAAAAGTTTGAGCAAAGATGAAAAAATAGCGGAAAACTCAAGTGAGTACACAAAACAATCTTTCCAGTTATGTTATATAAAATTGCTGGGCCGTTTTATTGCATAACTTTTTGACCCCACATCGACGTTTTGTATCTTCGAATTTCAGCAGCCCCTTTCACACCACCCTCACCTTTTTTCCCATTCAAAGTATTACCAAAATTCGCTGCTGCCTTTTTCTTCGCATTATTGGAAAGAGAAAGCAGCTTTTCTGTAGGGGTGCTCCCTCCGTGGAAAAATAACAACAAAAAATGTTTGGTCCACTGCTCCACCATTCCCTTTATCCCCTTGAATCGTAAGATACCCTTTACGGCTGAAGCTCATAAATCCGAGGCTTGTCCCGTAGCCACGGGGCGCCTTTACGGTTGGCCTGTGAGTCTCTGAGATGCCATAAAGCTGCGAGAAATTGAAGACTGCCAGAATTACAAGTGTGATGCATAGCAAGAGGGAAAGGGACCCGTAATGTATGCAGAGGGTCCCAAGACGCCCCCTTGATGAATACGGGAAAAACTGGCGTTGAAAGAGGACAGCGGTTCGCGCTTTATAACGCCACATTCCAAGGCATCTGTAAGACGCCCAAGAGGACGCCAGCCTCTTTGGAGATGGACCATAAAGTTTGCCTCTGCTTTTTGCATCGCTAATAGAAGTGTACGTTGGAAGTATTTTCCTCCCTGACCTCTTTCCGCCCATTCCTGCTCATTCTCTTGGGCTTGCTTAACCACACCCGCGTCGCGACTTCCTGTATTACTCCACGCCTAATAAATAACTAAATAGGTAAACGTTTTTTTTTCTCCCTACTCTTCCCTTCTCAACCAAAATAAATTATTTCGGCGCACTCAGTGGGGAAAATGACAAGAAAGACGACTTTGATCCCGAAGCTCAACTTTTTCTCCAACAATCTCCGCCATTTGATTCTTACTTAAAGAACACGGAACGCAGAGAATGCCCGCATTTCAAATTGTGAAAAATTGGTGGATAAATGAAGGACAAGATATTCTTAAACATAATATGTTAAAAAATATTTTGTATTCCTTTATACATCAATTTTACAAAAACTTTTTTTTGTTTCAGTATTATTTTTTTTCAAAAAATAACTCATATATTTATCTTATATAAAATAACTAATATATATTTATCTCATTTTATGAACATTAATCCTGACTAAATTAAATATGTTATTTTATTCTGTTTTAATCCTATATTAAACTTTCATTTCAAATAATTAGCAGTCCTAATTTTTTAAAATACCCAGTTAATAACTTTTATTCACCTGAGAGCTGGGAGCCTTTTATCTAAAATAACATACACGTATAAATTGCTTTAGAATTAAAGATTAATGATTTGGTAGTATTTCTATTGAACTAAAAAATGTGTTCCATTACTTTTAAAAATAAATTGATTTCATTATAGGATAAATTGCAGTCCCTACTTAACCAAGTATTAGAAGGTTTGAAAATTACAGATGACGAACCTGAAGAGGGATTGAATCGACTTAATCCTTTGTTGACATCTCTTAGTAGACCGAATAGCCCTCCAGAAAAAGAGACATCCTAAAAACTCGTTTTATACCTGCTAAGCTATAATAAATAAATTTAGGTTATGCTCTTATTTTATAAATAATTGTTTCATTAGAAATTATCAGATTTTAATGTATTATAGAAAAATATCTGATCTATTTATTTGTCAATACTTTTATCTGTCTGTATTTTAAATGTGTTCATTGTTTTTGCATCATTTGTATATAATAACAACGCACAATAAAGTAAATGGATTGTGGAGATATTTCTATTGGAAGGATGTTTTGCTTTGAGATAAATTATGCTAATTAAATTAATTAAATGCTCTAGAACTAGATTTAAATAAATATATTGAAAATAATTTGATTAAAATTTCCATCATTTAGAAATAAATTATTAATTTAAAATAAAATATTCCTGTTTAATATGCTTAATAATCATTCAATTATATCTTATTAGCATTTTAATATACATGTCATTGTAATTTTATAAGGTATTTAAAATTTGATTGTAAAATAAATATTTGCATATTGAAAGATAGCTCAACACAAAAATTCTTTTTGAACAGATTACAAAGATTGCATAAAATCATAAATTGATGATGTATGCCAAAATGGCCAATTCATGATTTTTTAAAGTTCTTTTACATTTGTGCATTAATTTATTTTACTTAATTATAAAGCTCCAAACGAGATTTTTCAGTAGTATTAGATCTTGTTAATCAAATACTTTGATTACTATTTTACAATATTTTGATGATTAATAAAAAAAAATATGTTCTTTATATTTCACAGAATTTTTCGGATTCTCAAATATTAATTCAAAAAATAGATTATACAATAACTTAGAAATATTTTTTAAATATGTAATGAATATTAACTCGAAAATTTTATAAATATTTGTTTTAATGGTTCTAGATTTAGTAGAGTAATGAAATCATTGAATAAATTTTTAATCTATACAGTTTCACCAGTAAATTTAAAATTTTATACCTGCATTAATCTAAATATGACAATATATGAATGTAACAAATTGGTGCTATTGTTATAATATAGGGAAAAATTTAAATAATAATTTTTTATTATTTAAATTTTTTTTATAAATTGCTAATTTATATAAATAATATTTAAAATTAGCAATAAAATTAAGTTTTAATATTTGAAATTGAATGATAAATTATTTTTAAATTAACTTAATCTATTTGGATGAAGCAATTTTTAATATGATTAAGAATGCTTTAAATATTCTATATATATTTGTAGAGCTAAATATTTAAAAACTCGTTTTTATATATTTTTATCATTTGTAAACAAATTAATACAGCATATATATCAATTAAGTTATCTTTTTAATATTAAAGGATTATGAAAAACATTCTCAATTGCTTTTAAAAAATCTTTTGATTTGAAGCAAATTTTTGTTTTTAGTAAATTGGAATATTGGCTATATGCTTATATAGAAGCAATAATTTCTTCATTTCATAATACTTTTTGATGTGGTTTTATTTACAATTTGCTTTTATGCAAAAGAAATTAATTCTTAGTGAAATAGAAGGTAGTTAAAACATTTTCTTTTCATTTACTCTTTAATATAATTGTCATGCTTAATTACCATTATTCCCAAAAATATTATTTAAATACAAAATAATTAAGTTGATTATAACACTATTTTCTATAATTACTTTACTAGATAAAATAATTAAAGTATAAAACAATAACTGATATATTGAACAACATATAAGAAATCTTTCTATTATTGATTTCTTTCATTTTTATTATGTGAACTCTTTATTAGTAAATATTAAGAAATCTTATTTAAAGAAATAATTGTTTGAAGGAATTTTGAAATAAATAATAATTTTCAGAAACATTTTAGTTAGCATATATTTTTTAGTTATAATGCAAAAAACGTGTCAAGTAAAAATTATTCTCATGTCATATGTTAATAAGTTTCTTTGCTTACTTATTGAAGTTTAATAGCCAAAAATAAAAATTTTTATTTACATTAAAAATTTCATATTTTGCAAAATAGATATTTTTTTAAAGAAATTATTTTATTCAGTAATTTGAATGATTAGTAGTAAGTATATTTTAAATCTAATTGTAAGTGATATATCACAAAAATTAAGTTTACAAATAATAATAATTTGACTTCTAGGGGAAATAATTTTTAAAACAGCCAAGTAATTTATTATTTAAGTGACAGTTGCTAATTTTGATTCATAACTAAGTATTGCTTGGAATTGGTCTTAATAGGAAAATATAAAAAGTAAGATATAGCACACAATCCATCAGAAACAACAAAAGGCAGAGCCAAAACATCAGATTACAAAACGAAACTGGATTCTTTAATATGGTAAATGTCAAACTCTGTTTCTTCATTGGTTACAATTAATAGAACTTCCAAACTATAATTACAGTATGGCTAAATATGGTCAGAAATTGTAAAACCAGAAATAATTAAGGAATCAATGATATTCACATTATTGACACAGAAGTAAATTAAGAGCAATGGTGACATAATTTTTTAAGGTATTTTTCTCAATATTTGAGTGAGTTAGAATCCTGACTTAAGGCTCTTCCTGACCTACATGAGAACTTCTATGGTCTTGTCGCCCCATCTGGTGTTAGTTCTCAAAGCTTGTAGAGGGGAGTATCCCAAACATTATTATTGGTTGAAATTGCTTGCCAATCAATCCTTCGAAGTTAGCAAGTCTGCCAGATTTGGCGCGTTATATCGTGAAAAATTAAAGTACTAACGCCATAAAAACAGCCAAAAAGAGAGTTTTAAATTTGCTCCTAACAGATGTTTACCTCAAATTACCCTCAGGGTTCTTAGAATAGGGGTGAGGGAAAGTGGGTCAGTACAAATGCTCAATATCTACACCGGAATCACCTGTTGCTGTCTTATGGAAAATTAGCTGCCAGTGATTCTAAAGAAAAAATTATTTATTTATATTTTTAGAGTTCGGTTTTTATTATTCGCACTAAAAATATGAAGACAAATTGCAAATGTTGAGTGATTTTACAGTTTCTAATTAAATGGTCAAAAATGATTATCAGAATTCAAATCAAACCTAAAATACTATATGAATGATTAAAAATATTTTTTTAAGTGCCTTGGTTCAATTTGATTTTATGAGACTTGATCCATTGACTTAAGATACTTTTGAATATGAATGCAACAAGTAATTAAAAACTATTATTTTCAAAACTAACTCAATATAAAATATTTAATTTTTTTTCAAGTTTTTTTAAAACTTGAACTATATATATATATATATTCTAATTAAAAATAGATGAAATGATTATTATATAAATACAGTTACAATATATATTTTTATGAAAATTACGTTACGATTATCTATCTATATATATGTATAATCGTATCGTAATTTTCATAAAAATATTGTAACTGTAATTATTTATATAATAATCATTACATCTATTTTATATAATTAGAATTACTTACAGCTTGAAAGAGAGATTCATCTCTTATCTTTTATCTCACAAGTCCCTAAATTTATTCCTCTATATAAATAAAATTAAGTTATAATTAGAAGTACACATTTTTTAAAAAGTTGATATCCTGGTGTAAAATGTGTTGTAAAATATACTTTAATTTTGAAAATTTTAAAACTTCAGTTATTTTTTTAGATATTTTCCCCTGGCTTGATAAAAACAAAATTAGATTAGCACTAAATATGCCTTATAAAAACACACAGGTAAATTAGATTAAAATAAGTTTAGAGTAAAAATGTGAGAAATATAAATTAGGTTTATATTTGTCAACAAATAATCACAAATGCAAATACAACTTATAGCATACGAGAAAAATATAATTTCATAGTAATACTATTAAAATATAATACCATTTCATGAGCATATGGGAAATTTAGTTAATACCTTGAAATATATATGATGTAAAATAGTAATTAAAATAAATCTGTTAATAAAGTAAAGAAATGCTTGAGCAATTCACATTTCATGAAGGAAAAACAAACTAAATATATATATATATATATAGTTCTAGCTTCTGTACAGACACAAAAACACTCTATATACAAACATACAAATTTGTATAGTTAAACTTTTATTTTTTTGGATTTAATTTTTCACTTTTTTTGTCTTTTTTTTGTTTGTGATCGGAAAGGAAATTGATTTTTCATAGATTTCCTTTTAGTGAAAAGATGAAGTTTCCTTTTCCTACTGTAATCACTTTTTTTCATGTTTAAAATAGACTAATTTTACAGAGTTTAATTAATGAGAAAAAGATCCAAATACATTTAAAATGGTAAAAGTGTTGAAATGAATTTACAAGAAATTTGAATTTTCAGAAAACTGCATTCAGCATCAATTGAGAAATGCGTTAAGGTGAATAATATGTTCAACAGAATCTTGCGGTTGAATAGTTTGGAATGGCTGTATTAGAAAGCTGTTTGGAGACGGTATTGTACTGCGTATCCCACCTTAGTGACAACAAGGTGATCTATGATTTTATTATTGTTGTAGCCATACAGAGAAAGAAAGTCGTTCAATCACACTATTTCTAGACTAGTCACTTTGAGCATATCTAATTGATTCTCAATTTCCTTCCTGATATTCTCTCTCAAGCAATTCTTCTCAAACATCAATACTATAACTTCGGTTACATATTTTGTATCGCCTTAAGTGCTACAGGATATTTATTCATTCTTTTGATATTTTAATACTTTTATTCCTTTTTTCAAGAATAATATCATTTGCATTGCGCAGGACAATATTCTTCTCAAATAAATTTCGTGAGCATAAAATGATTCCCCTAAGAGCATTGATGTCATCTGTATTGTAGTGTGTTGTAATCGTTTGTTTGGTTATTGAAATGCTTTTATGTTTTTCCACTGAAGTTTTACTACAAACCAAAATTTTTTTCCAAGATATTTATAATTTTTCAAATTTAAAGTGTTTAATTTCTTATCAGACGCAATATTTTAATATGCTGGTATCGTATGCTTATTAATCATACCTCATAGTGTATTTTTTTTTTCATGAAATAAGTTGAAAATAAAATTAAATGTCCAAATGTTTCTTGAGGTAAAAACTCAATAATTTTGGAAAATGATTAAAAATCAAATTAAAATATTTGTCTAACTATTATTCTAATAAACTTATCGTTCTTATTATTAGATATTTTATTTTATAAGAAATATATATATATATATACACACACACACATATATATATATATGTGTGTGTGTGTCTATTGTAAAATGCATTTTTTTATATTAAGTTCTTTAAATGTTTAATACATAGTCTTATTTCAAAATTGTAGTATATAATATAATTGAACAAGGTAACACAAAACAGTTTATAATATTTCATTTTTAAAATTTACTTAAATGAAAATAATCAAAGTTGATTTAAAAGTACTATAGCTACTTTTCCAACGCTAATAAACAGAAATCTAACATGCATTATTTACAGATGCATTTTCTATTTCATGAGTGAGATAAGCTAATTCGTCTTGCTCAATTTGGAAGTGTTTGCCAACCACATGGTAAAAGAAAATCATATGGGGAGAAGTTTTTCTCAGAAATTCCTCCTGCTTTAGGTTACAGTAGAAAAATCAGCCAAGTTTGGCGTTAAAAATTTTCCAGTTTAATAGGTGGCATTGTGTACAGAGGTGGATTTACAGAAATAAGAATGAGTTTGATTTGTAATCAAAATTTGTATCGAAATATTAATGCAATCAAAAATATTTTTAGCTTAAAAAAAACAAAAATGTTCATTTTGTAACTGTACGGAGAAAAAAAGGAAATATCTTTAAACCAAATTTTGTACAACCTCAATGAAATTAGAATTTGGTTAAAATTTACTCAGATGGAGATATTTTGACATTTTAAAAATATTTGAAAAATTTTAAACGCTAAAAATGGACGTCGAAGTGACAGTAGCTCTGTTTTTTGTAATTTGCAAAAGACCGGAAGTTTCTATCATGAAAATAGCACTTGAGAAACGTTAAAATATTATCCATAGGATTAACATAGGATTTGATTTTTCCCAACGAAGGTCTAGCAGGGCCTTAACCAAAGATTTGTCAGGTTCACCAAAGGCATGTTACAAAGGTTATAAATCACAATGTTCTTTAAGTGACATACTTCTGGGGGTATAGTAAAATCTGAAAATATATAAATTAATTAAAATTTAAAATAGATTTCAAATAACATGACATTTATGTTAATGACATATTTATTGGGATCTTGTGTGTACAGAAGTGGATTTTCAGAAATAAGAATGAGTTTGATTTGTAATCTGCTCAGCCCCTGCTTCCAAATTACAAAGACTCCCACTTTGTCACTTCCACTTAACTTTAGGCTAGTTATTGGGAAGTATGCTGGTACAATAACAGAGCTAAGTCATTTACATGAATGATGCCATTTGAAATCTATTATGAACTGAAATCAATTTCTATATTTGCCATTTGTACGATTATTTACTGTAGTAAACATTACAATATACGTATAACAAGAGTATAAAACTGTGTGAAAAGATTCCATGTATGAATTTGGATGGAGATATGGTAAAGGAATTAAAAATGTGGATGCACATGCTTATCAGAGTGAAACCAAAACGTAAGTGTATTGACAATGTTGCTTGTGGAAATTTACGCTGTGATTCATAAAAATGTATGTAAATAACTAGTTATTCAGAACAATCTTATTCTTTCCAAATCAAATACTGCTATGCAGCCAGAAAAACGTATTTTTTAAGCATATTTAATATTAGATATTCAGGCATGTTTGAACTTGCAAAATTCCAAATCTCAAGCTCAACAGCCAAATAGTGAGTAAAGTTAGAAATTCTTTTTTTAAAATAAAATTTTCGAAGAGCATGCACAAATAAATAATGAAAACATCTGGTTTTCTCAAGCATGCCATAACTTTTAATTGTGAACTAAGTGGACGAAAATGTTAAACTTCTATCATAATGTAGTGTTATTTCTTATTCCCGTAACTAGCAGTGCTAAATTAAGTTCAAGAGTTCATTCAGAAATACAGTACTAATAGGTGATCTTGAATCAGGTCTTGTCTGGTAAGTCCTAGATAAGATAAAATGTGACCAGGGGAGGCTTTTGCAGAAGAGTCCTTAGTGCAGTCTTTGAAGTGCTTATTGCCTCCAATAAAAGTCATTGAAGACAAGTTACCACTAATGAAATGGATAAGAAAGAGCAATTTGGGCTGCCAGGGCACCTAGTCTGTGAGTACTGTGTCATATTATGGGTGTACTGGTGGGACCATTCAAATGTTCTTAATGTAAGTTGTGTGATATTAACTCTTAAGTGTTTAATTTCAATAATGCAGCAATGATATATAAAAGTTAGCAAAAACAAAAAACTGTAATTCTTGAAATGGCAGTATATAAATGCACGCTCAGAATCTTACCAAATCAACTAGATTGCAAACTTTATTGCCCTCCCAAATGTCAACAAACTTTGTAAGCCTAGTGAAATCTCCACTGTTATATATACATGGATTATGCAATAGTTTTTCACATTCATTCTCATAATTAATATTGATTTAATATTTCAAACAAAATATTGATTGTGATAACTTTCAGAAAATATAAATAAATTTTCAAACAAATAACTTTTATTTATACAACAAATATACATATAAAAAGTATGAAGAGGATTTTAAAGAATGATCATGTTATTTAGATGCATTTTTAACAATTGAATTATTAATTTTTAGAAATATAAATCATCATTAACAAACATTTTGAGGTTATAATCAACAGGAAAACACGTTTTTCTCACAATAATAACTTTTAATAAATAAAAGCACACATAACTTTAAAACCAAAAACTTAAATACAATTAATAATGAAAAAAACCTATTTAGGCAACATAGCACAACATTCCATTTTTATCCTGATTATTTAGATTTGTATTTCTTATCCAATTTACCTTTTCTTTGGAATTATCGGCAAAGTCCTAGGAACCAGTTGGACAATAAATGTACCAAACTGTGTTTTACTATGCTAGAGTGTATTCTTGCCATTTTATGACTTAACATGATATAAGCATGTGTAAAATTTGTTAATTTTAGTGACTCTTGAATTTTCTTTTATGGGTGAAATTTAAGTGATTGAAATTGTTTTGTTTTGGATATGTATCAAAATGAAATCTAAGCATTTAGTTATTTTGTTTTAAAAGTGTCTACCAAATTAAAAATTTTAAATTTTTGTATTAATGCGTAGGAAGTGAAAGGTATGGATAGTGATACATTAAATTTATATTTTTGTAACTCTACAAATGATGATAAAGTGAGTATTTTAACTTTATGTGTAAATTGATTAAAATTACTGTTGTATGTAATAATTTTTATGTTTTATTGAATATTGTGTGAAAATATTTGACACATATTTAGGTTTATCGAAAGTTGGAATGCATAAACTCAAGTCAGTAAATTTTAAGACATTAACTGACTTGAGTTTATTTACTATGTTTTTTATTTACATTGTTGATTTAACTTTATTACCTGGTTCTCTACAGGGTAGATAGTGTTACTTTAATGCTTTTGGCAGGTGAGTGTCACTGGCTGATTAAAATAAATTGGAGTTTTCATAAAAATGTATGTTATTTACATTGTTAATTTAATTTTATTGACCAGTTTCTCTCGTCTTTTTCAAAATTAGTTTCTAGTTATTAGTATTGTAATATTGCTATTATTAAAATACTAATAACTAGAAATTGTTAAAGTACTTAATAATATATTAAAAATTATATTTGAAATTTAAAATAGCCCAAGATTGCTAAGTTCAAGTTTAAGTATGATCAGGATTTGGAAACCAGATATTGCACCAAGTGACATAATTTAGGTTGGTGAGAGAACTGTGTTGCACTTGGCACAAAAATTGGAAATTGCACCAAACATGGGCAGGCTCCTAGGATTTTACTGAATTATATCTTACATATATATTTTGTATATTTTCCATTAATTTTTTAATTTCACTTCAGCTGGAATGTTTGCTCAAGATAAAAATAAGAATAAATTTTATTTTGTTTTAAAATGATGAGTTAAAATATGTTAACACACTCCCAAAAAGTTTAATTATGAAGAATTAATGAGCAAAGACTCAAGTTCAGTCATTTTATGTTTTTGGCAAACAGTCAAAGAATCGCAATTCAAAAGAGTCAATGCAGCTTCATCACTTACTTTTACTAGTGCACTTAAAAAAGCTTGATATGTTGATTTAATATTTCCTTCTAAACCTCTTTCTCCAACTCTAGAAAAAGAGGTAATGATATGTTGAGGCCAACCACTTTGTATCAAAAATCCAGCAATCCAAGGCATTAGAGGTAATAGAACTGATAATGCTTGCATGCCTAGAAACCAAAGCTCCATTATATCCCTCCAAACCTCACGATATTCTCGTACAATACAGAAAGAAGGCATTCCATTTATGTCCTCAGTATTGTGAGCATCCCACAGAAATTTAACACTAGAGGATAAAAATCCATAGAAACTAGTTTCACAAGATTTAACCTTTTTATAAAATTGTCGTGTAATCAATAACCCTAAAACAGAGAAATTTGCTTTAATAGATAGCAGTTCCAATCTTGGTGTCAGTGTGGGTAAAGCGTTAAAGAGAAATTTTAAGAAAAAGAAAAAATCGTCTGTTTCAGCAACTAACTTAGATTCTAATACCACAATGTTTAAGAATATTCCACACAAAGTGGCAACAGTAATTTCTTTATGTGGAGTCTGATTTTTTTGGAAATCTGCCCATAAAAATTCCATATGATTAAACAGCATGGGAAGAAGACCATTTTCTAGTAAAATTTCACGAGTCCTATCATCAGCTGTCAGATGGCACAGGGGAGGAATAAAGAAATGCATAATTTTGTATTCAGCTACTTCTTTTCCATATGGTGAAAGAGACAAAGGTTGTCGGGCTACATCTAAAATAAAAGGTAATATTTCTAGCACATCATCTTGCAGAGCAAAAGTTTCTTCAGCAAGCCAACAACATAAAACTCGAACAGTTGCTATAACTATATCTTGACAATTAGGTGATTTAAAACTTTCTGAATTTTTTCCCCAGTCTTCAGATAATGATTTCATAAAATTTAAGATTGATTTGAATGACATGTTTATGGAATTGATGAGTTGTTCAGTATTACTTTGACTTCCTTGAAATAAGCTTTCTTCTACCATAATTCCAATGACTCTTTCTAAAATACAGTAACAAGAACTTAATAAAAACAATTCTCTGCTTATTTCTTCCACAGAATTCTCTTCTAAAAGCATACATACTTCAACACATGTTACTTGAACTAATACAGTAAAGAACAGTTTTGATGCTTCAGAATCTTCAGCAAACCACTGAGAACCAAATTTATGAACAATTATACCAGCTAATTTAAGAGCTGAATCCCTTTGAGATTTCCCAATTTTACTTTGTAAAATTTTTGATAAGCTTTTCTGAATTATGTAACTGCTTTCCAAAGTTAAGCAATCAGTGAATTTTAATAATATTGACACCAAATAGTTACAAAGTTCAAATTTTCTCAGGGATTCATCATCATAAAATTCTTCTGAAAGCAAATGTATTAATTCAATGATTCCTTCAATTCGATTGTATTTTGGTTGAAGTATAACCATCATTAAAACAGCTAAGACCTTTTCTTGTTTCGATAACTTGTACTGTTTTAGCAAAGCTGGAAGAATTTCATATTCCATTAGTTTTTCTTTGCAACCATCATTGCTCAACATTGCAGCAATGATGTCAAGAGACTCATTGACGGATTCATTAAGATCGTTGTAGTTATCAGAGTTTAAAATTTCAAGCAAGGTGGGGATAAATTTTGAAATTTCAGGACTATCTAATAATTCAGAATTTAAACAAAAGCCAGAAAAGATTGTAACAGCTAAAGTTTTATATGGACTTACGCCCGCCTCATTTTCGTCTTCAGTTTCACAAAGCCTCAACAAAAAATTAAAACCTATAATATCAAATATCTCTTTCTTCTCAGTCTCCGAAAGATTTTCCTTCTTCAAGATTTTAGCAATAATCATCAACGCAGCAAATTTTTCGGTATCAGACTTGGCAGCAGACCAAGCAGTTTTACATTTCATAATAGTTTCCATTTCAGAAGTATTTTATTTCATTCAAAAAAAATCAAAAATTACGGTATTAAATTATACTCTAATATTTTTAATAAATATAAAAAGATACTTTAAAAGCAAAATAATATCAATAAATTATAAGCAAATGAGTGTAAAGAATAGGTGACATTCAAATCTTCATCATATTCAAAAACAAAACTCTGAGTTCACTTCGTACGCGCAATCTAACTGAGAGCTTTATTTATCTGCTTCATTTAAATTGAATTGCCTTATTTTGTATCTTTAGAAAGAGTAAAATAATGATAAATGTTGTAGGATCATAAAAATTTAGAGTTAATCAAAGGAAGTAGAAAGTAATTTGACTTTGAATTTTCTGAAGAAATTTAAAAGAAATCTGTCTAATCAAAGAGTAGTTTTAATTATTGTATTTAATTAACATAAATATATATATTATCAATCAATTATATTCTACAATTCTTTCGTAATGGGTGCATTTTTCTTCACGTACATCATGAAAATTTATTGATTTTACAGTGGAAAACATGGTTTAGAGTTTGTATTTTTATTATTAACTGATCAGCATAAGCATGGCATTTTTATAATTGTTTATAAAAACTGCAAACAATAACAAATACACATCGTGGTTTTTGTATTTACTGTGCTGTTGCTTTTTGATTTCGGAAAATAAAAACTCTAATGCGAGCTATAAGCCTGTAAGCATAAAGAGTTTCTTTTGTCTTAACCTATAACCTCCTGTGCTGTTATAAATCAAGTTCTGATTTTATTCCAGTGCCGTCTAATAGTTAGCTTTACCATCAAATCTTAGGTAAATAACTTAATATGAAATTTTATAAATATTTATATTTAAATATATATTCGAGCTATAATTCTATTAATAGCTTGAAAAATATGTTTTTCGAAGTAACTTCTAGAACTTTTTATTTTATAATTCTTTTATTTTAGAGATCTTTCATTTTATTATATATATATCTTCTTGATCATTTCAATAAGGCTATCCTACGTCCCCAGCTTCTTGAAATCAATTTGATGGTTTCTTATCAACATAGGAAAATTCTTAGCAAGTTAAAAATGTAAAAAACATGAAAACATTACTGATAAGAAACTGATTGAAACTCAGTGTGATCGTAAATGAAAATGATAACAAGAGTGAACCCAATACTATTGTTCAAACTTTTATCATTTAATTTCATATAATCAGATTTAATGATGCTTCTTATGAGGAAAAGAAAAGGCCAAAATTTGCCGAATTTCAGACTATAGTGCAGAATTTATTTTCAAAATTCATTTTTGTCAGTGGACCTGCTGACATAATAATTTGAAAACAAAATTATTTAGCTAGTTTACCGAGATTATATTAGCTGTATTATTTAACAGGACTAATTTATTTAAGGTATATATTGACTCATAAGTAATGTTATGAAACAGAAATTATTTAACTAATGTACTGAGATTGTATTAAACATTTAATATTCAGTTATATACAAAGTTTGTTAGCTTATCTCTTTGATTTAATAATACTATATTTGTTGCAAAATATATTACGGATAATGATTGAATATCTACTTTAAATAATACATTTTGCTTTATAAAAATATTGTGAATGTTGTTTCTTAAGCATTAATAAGCTGAGCTGACACATGAATGGTTAGCTCTTTTGTTTCCAGTTCAACAATTTGTGAGTTAGATTCTCACTCTAGACATGGATATTTATAGTTGTTCAGAATCAATTTTAAACTGTAGGCCCTGTCCAAATTAGCACTTGGGGGCAAAAAATAACCATTGAATGTTAAAAAATACAAGCTAACAACAAATCATAAATAATTTTTCTAATTATGTACAGTAATACAAGAAATCCTTGTAAATTATTCTATTATATTTCAAGCTTTCATCTTTCAATGACATTAATTTTTTACCAAATTCAAATATTCTACTTTTAATTACATGTACAACTTATTAATAACTGTATTATTTACTTCATTAATAATTATTTTTGTTAAATAAATGGTATTTATAAATTACAAATTAACATTGTAAATAATTAGTATATTTTAACATTGTAAATAATTAGTATAATAATAATAATACTTTAAAATATTTTGCAAGACAAATCATAACAAAATTAATTCATAGTAATTTACTTTGATGCTAATTTTTAAATATTGTATTTTAATGCATTTATATTTCTTTTATAGAATAACTATTTTTATAAAGTAAGATTATATTGCAAAACAAAGCTAGTGATATACATATACTTTTAAATTTTATAAATGTGTTTTGTTAATTGAAGATTATTATAATTATTAGTATTTCAATTATATTTTTAGAACATGTTAAAAACTAAATTAGAGGATACTGAAATGCCAGAAAAGTCGGATAATGATGACTTATCAGGTAGTGAAATGGATGCAGATGAAAGTTCAGAAAATGACTCATCTAATGAAGAAGATATTGGTTCTGGTAACATGGCCTGGGCAAAAGCTATGTCAAATGTACTCAACACTTCATCTAAGACTGAAAATTTTATTCTAAGCAAAGCTAAGAAAGATGATGATATAAAAAGTAAGAAAACAAAAGAAATTGAATTAGTTGACTCAAGTGGTAAAGTAATTAAAGAAAAACCAACGAAAAAATTGGAGAAAAGTTATGATGAAAAAAAAATGCAACTGAGGGAGAATCAAAGGAAGGTATGAAAAATATTTTAATAGTTCTTATAGCAATTACATTTTCTAAAAACTAAGGATAGAGATATTTTCTAAGAACTTTGAAATAAAGTGCTTTTGAAACAGAGTAAATTTTGTATATTTCTTTTGATCTAAGATTGGTCAAGATTAGATATTTTAATAGTTATTAAATATATTTTTAAATATACTTTTTGCTCAGGGTTTTCGGTTTTCTTTTTATAGAATATTTGAAATAAATTTTTCAATTAAAAATCTTTTATTATATTTTTAATTTTTAAATCTTTGCATTCAAATTCTTGTTTGAAATTTTATTTTTATTGAGTGCATGATGATATATCCGCCTTATTTAACATATCTAACACAATATTTATTCCTCATTTCCACAACCCTTGATGATGGTGAGCTACAATGATTAAGTGGCAGTTACATCATTCTATGAAATTTGCAAACCTGTTATTAATATTATTTTTGTAACTCAAGTAAAATTAAGATTGAAAACATACATGACTTCTTTTAGTTATTTTACATTGTGTGATTTTGAATTAATATTAAAGATGCCCAAATAATTTTTAGAATTAATCCTTGCATGCAGCAATAAGAATAATGCAAAGCATTAATCATTTGTTTTATATTGCTGTGAATAATAAATGGTGCTAGTAATATTTAATCAAAAATTGTAAATGTTTTCAAAAACTTAAATACTAATTTTTTTATTGCAAAAGTTAAATTAAATAATTTGAAAATTTTGAATGAAATATTGTGTGGCCCTTTATTTTTAAAGTAATTACATTTTAAATTACCACTGAAAAATTATTCACCTAAATATTATATTTACATTTAAGTGAATTAGGGCATGCCTTTTTTTTAATTTTTAAGAAATATTTAAAGCATAAAAAATTATTATTAGAAAAGAATTGTTGATTTTTTAAAAGTAGCTATAAATGGAAAAACATATAAACCCATAGAAAAAATTTCTAAACTTTTTTGGTCTTGTTGTTGTTTTTCATCCTTGTGACCAGCAGGGTTAAATCAGGTCCATGAAGAAATCCAGTACTAATAGGGGTCTTGAACTAGGTCCTGCCTGGTAAGCTCCTGTACCAGATAAAATTTGACCAGGGGAAGCTTGTGCAGAAGAGCATCTAATGCAAATTTTGAAATGCTTATTGCCTCCAACAAAAGTCATTGATGACAGGTGATCACTATGAGTAAAAGCAGTTTGATCATGTTTTTGGTCTTGGTGTGTATTTATGTAAAGTGATATACACACATCTATGTTTTCATTTGTTAAACTGTACCAAAGAATGAAGAGGGTAATTTTCTCATTAGACTGTTTTACCATTAGAGAAATATAAAATTGGATACAAATGATAATAAAAATTGCTTGATTGCAAATTTGCAATGGATTCTATTAATGAGCGAAATGCATTATTACACAAAAGTTAAGCTCAATAAAAGTCATAGTTTATAAAATATGTTTTACTTAATGATTATATATCATTTATGTACAGTAAATGCTCATTTTAATGAACTCTATTGATTTTAACAGCAGGTGGCTGTTTTTGTACATGTTCTCATTGACATAGTGATAATTTAAATTCCCTTTTATGAATTAAAATTTTGATAATCTATTAGTGAGCTCATTTTCATGCATCTTTCATTTTTGTTTTATTTTAAAAATTTTTTTATTTCATTTGAGAAACCTTAGCTTTTGAATTGTTGATGACTGATTGTAATGCTTATATTGAAATCCCGGATTTCAGAACCATCGCATGTGAAATTTCTCCTGCTTCATTGCCATGAATCAGAATTATCATTTTACATAACTATATATAAATTGGTGTCAATATATATATATATATATATATAGTATTATCAATATATAATTTTGACTTATTGGTGCTGTAACTGAAGAAACCAAAAATATTTTTCTGTTGACTTAAAAGAAAAGATAAATTACGCATCCATGAACATTTTCTTATATTTAAAATAACAAATAATTATGTTTCAGAAAGCAGAATGGGAGGCTATGTGCAGAGTAAAGCCTAGTATTATAAAAAAAGAAAGGGAAAGAGAATTTGTAAGGATAGCAACTAAGTAAGTTATTTATGAAAAAATTCTAAAATTTCTTGTGAAATATACATTTTATTATTTCCTTAAAAAAATTAATAAGATCCTACCTATTAGTTGGATTTTGTCATGATTGTTAATTTTATCTTACACCATCTCAATTATCAGAGGTTTTGTTATTTTAATAATAAAAAAATTTTTCTAACTAAAATTATATATAATTTCAGAAAAGGCCAAAAATTTAATGATTTTTTTTTTTATTTAAGATGCAAAATAATTATAATACAGTTGAATTTAAAATAAATGGTATTAAAATTTTAAAACAGATTGTAATTGTCACATTTTGCCAATGGAATCAATATACATGTTATTATTTCGTTTATAATTGTAAATTTTAAAACTAACTAAATAATTTTAAGCAGATTTAGTTTGTTATTATGTTTGTATTCAACAGATTAATTAAACAATGAATTTCTTATGTTTATTATTTAGGAAATTAATATGAAATTAGGAATGCATTTATGATTCAGCTTCAAAAATATAGTTTATAAATCATGAAAAAAAATTAATAACTTTATAATTGATTGTCAAAAATGTGGCGCAATTAAAAGAGAGGCTTCATGGTTGTCAATTTTTAATGAAGACTGTTTTGGCTTGCTTTTTTAATCAATGTTATTTCACCCTGCTATTGCAAATGATAATATGTGTGTTGCTAATAGAGGGGGGGAGTACATTTCTCATATTCTTAGCATTTATTTGCTTTTGTTAATTATAGTAAATAATTTTGATTATTATGAACAAAAAACATACATATATTCATGCATGCTATTTTTTTTTCAGGGGGGTTGTTCACCTGTTTAATACTGTACAGGAGCATCAAAAAAATATCAAAACTAAAAGCTCTGTTAAGAGTGAAAAAGGAAATTCTGTTAAAGGTACTTTTATGGACATCTTGAAACAACATGCAAAACAGGACAAGCTCTCTGAAGTATGCAATTGAAGTATTTTTTATTCTTAAGGAATTAATATTCAATATATTGTTTTTAATTATAAATACTTTTTTGAGGATCTGATCATTTTATTATTAATATTAATAGGATTCTGTCATCACAAAGGTTAAACAAGAAGAAACCTGGAGTATATTGAAAGATGATTTTATGATGGGTGCTGACATGAAAGATTGGGATAAAGTTAGTGAAGATGAAACTTAATAAAGATGTTACAACAATAGACTTTTTGATTACTGTGATAAATTTGACATAATTACATTTTTATATTGTATATTTGAGTTCTATTAAAATTTTTAATATAATTAAGTATAAAATTATCTTGATCAGCAATTTCTATTATTATTAAAAAATAATTTATTAAGCAGGATCTGTAGTTAAAAAATTTTTTTTGATTATGGAAATGGATGGAATCTGAATTTTAGATTTTTATGTAATGTTGAATTAACTATGTATGAGAAGTTTTCAAATTACAGTGAAAAATTTTTAACTCATTGTTTCAATAACATTTAAATTCCATATTTGTAAGCATCAAAATTTACCACTTATTTATTTTCAGTAAAAATGTAATGTTTTTGTTATTTATAGGAAGTTGAAATAATATAGTTTATTCATTATTAATTCTTTTTGAGTTAAATAACATTTAATAATTTATATTAAATTATTTCATTAAAATAAATTTTTTTAATTAAATAGGCAATAGTTAATATCTAATTATAAGAAAACAAGCTTAATATTACAGTTGTATTACAAAGGTGTAAAAATTAGAACAAATAAAAAAATCAACAAATTAATTTATTCATACATTTCATTCATTTAAAGTAGTTTCAATGCAAATCAAATTTTTATGTTTTTCATTAGGATATTATTTTTGTAATAATACTCCAAATTTATCTTGAGCTAATCTATAAATACAGATACAATAATTACACACTATTGTCACGTTAAAAAATTACTGTTTCGCACATGCAGCATTAATTACTGCATCAGTATTTTCATAAAGAAGTCTATTCTTTAGTTAAATAATTAGGATGAGTGGAATCCGTCAGTTCATAACTGTTCAGACTTTAGCCCCATCTGAAGTTTCGTTGAAGTGGTAATGCACTTTAAAATCAGAAATCAACTCTAAAGGGAAATAAAAAAATTAACGAATGATATAATTATGGGATATATGAACTATGTGGGAAGAAAGTAAATGCAAATGACTACAATGATTTTTTGATAAATTGATTTTAAAATTATTTGGTTAACATCATTCATTCCATTAAATGAATCACATTAACATTTTATGTATTCTTTTTAATATTAGATCAGGATTTCAAAATATGACATTTCACCAGTTTTCTATAAAAATTCAGATTTTCTTAAGTTCTGCATCCTATATTACCTTAATATTTGCTCGTTTGATAAGTTGCAATACAGTGAATATAAATTAAATGTTAAGATTTAGTTTTCTTTCACAAATAAAAGTTTATTTAATAATATCACATACTTAAATTTCTTTGGAAAATTAAAGATCATAATCAAATGTTTTTTATGTTTGTGTAACTTTCAGGAATGCTAAAAAGTATGTAATTTTCATTTACAATAAGTTTGTTTTTCCCTATTTCACACCTAAATCATTAATGAGTATCTTACACATTAATACATTCAAAAAGACAAAATAATAAATAAAATACTTTAAATATATTTGATGTTAATCTTTAAATTTACAAAATTGTTGCTAATTTATTAACTGTCAAACTTTAGGCCTGGCGCTTACTTTAACCAAAGAGTCCTTATCCAAATTGAGTTACTATTAAAAGAATTAGAATTTTCTTACAACACCCTCCACTTATAGTTTGTTTGTGATATATATCTTACACATATGCATTTCATATTTCTACAATTGTGAAGATTGATTTGCTTGTCACGTAAGCAGTCAGTTATTGTGTCCCGGAGTTCAGTTTAAAGTTAATTCTGGACCATACAAGCATCTGCAACCAAAGTGCTAACCATTTGACTAATAGCTCAGCACAACCGTAAAGAAATTAGGGAATATAAAATTCTTGCCAGTATTTTAATTTGGAACAAATATTAACAAAATTTAATTGTGTGCTAATAAGATAACTTTACAAATGCTCTTGTATATGGGTTAAATAAAGAAATTGGGAGATGGTCGATTTGTTTTAGTGTGACTACTCACTGAAGTAGTTTAAATCCCAGAATGTTAAATACATCAATTTTCATTTCTTCTATGACATTAGTTTTTGAACATTATTTGTTCTTTAGAACAGTAATTAATATTTCATAAAGTTACAAAGGGAATGAGAGCCCATATCACTTTTACACTTATATGATATCCCTTTCTTAGATATCCAAAATTACCAAATCGAAACAAGTGAATTTTGCTTTCAGGCCTTTGTCCCTTAATAGTCCAATCAAATTTTCTTAATCTTGTAAAATAAATTGTTTTAAGGTTTTAACAGAATGGACCTTGGATCAGTACAACTATCTTTATTTAACTTTCTGGGAAGTATTTGTGATGGGTACTTTGTGAAAAATAACAACATGCTATGTGGAATCCTCCATAGACCATGTACTGAATATTACAATTGAAATGAATTACAAATGTTTTGAAATGAATTATATCTTTTATTTTTTTAAACTAGCGAAAGACAACTATTCCGATATAAATTTCATTTTGTTCTATGCATACTTTCTCCCTTCAACTCCGAATAAAAATTCAGCAAACAAACAATAAGGATTTTATTTATAAAGATTAAATGATTACAGGAAAAAAGTGAAAATGCACTGAAACAATGCTGGTATGCTATGAAATATGATTTATAAAGTTACTTTTTAGTACTTATAACAATGCAATATTTGCATTTTATCCATTATTCATAAGCCTTTAATCTTAAAATTTTGATTACACGAGATTTAATTTAGCAACCTAAATAGAAGTAAAAAAAAAAAAAAAAACAGTTTTCTTTCAAATTAAAAATGAACAGCTTTCTGAGTGTTTCAAGATTTATGAACCACAAAGTGTACAAAAATATATTATGTAAATAAAATACTATATACAAAATTTTAAAGCATTTAATCAAAAATAAAACAGTTTTATTCAGGAATATTTAGTTTTCACAATTTAAAAAATACTAACATTTTCATACTATTAAGAGAGCTAGGGACAGATAAATACAATATTTGTTTGAAATTCAAAATGCAAAATAACATTTGCTTTTCATTCAAAACAATGAAGAAATTTCATAATTTTCACTTCTAATAAAATACAAAATTGGAACTGTACAGAACATAGAGTTTAACTTTATATTCTTTTAAATTATTATCTCACAAAAATATTAGAAGATGTACATATTTAATTATAATGTATCATTGCCACTAATTTTTCTTTCAAAATTATTCTTTCCAAAGATACATAGGAAGCAAAGTTAATTGTAAGACTTTTATATTTAAAAATAATTTCTACAATGATGAATTCATTATTTTTTGATTTTACAACAGCAGTAAGTGCTTGCACCATTTTTCATGTCACTCATTAACTGTTCATACATATATTTAGCTGCAATGAATCAATATCATTTTATATGCACCAGTAACATGTTCAGCACCTTTTTATTACAAAAGTACATGTATTTGTGAAAATTTCAAATTACACTTAGTAATTTCAATTTATTTTAGTTCAAGACAAACTGCGGCATAAGTCTGAGCACATTTTTGTAAAATGGAAAATTTGTCCTTGGCAATCTAAAAGGTATTTCCAGTTTTAAATGCAAGGAAGTAGAACTCTGCAGGATAGTAAAAAAAATGTGTTTTCACTTTTATGAAGCATTCTATGTTTGATGGCAAAAAATCTGTCGATTTTGCAGAATCTTCATTGATTTGTGTGCCAACTACTGATCAATGCTCTTTCCCAAAGTACCTGTACTTCCATGAAAAGAGAATTGTTGGAAATATGGCTGCTCCATTTCCTCGGAAATGGAATTTAGTGGACCCTGATCTGGTGGAGTTAACTCCACTGATTCTCCAGTAAATTCTTGATCAAAGTACCTTGTATCAGTATCTGAAGTCACCTGGGGTTTGAAAGGAGGAGTAACCTAAAAAGGATAAATTATTATTGCTGCAGTCAAATAGTTAATTAAAGTTGCATAGAATTTAAATTAACAAATGAGAAAAATTGTGTTAATAGATTGTAATAATGTAAAAAATTGTTCTGCATCTAGGTTATTTTCAATATGGACCATTAAAAATAAAAATATTAATTAAACTTATTTCTATGATTAAAAACAGCTTCTACAATATTCCTAGATTTTCATTAAAAATAACTAATTTTGTTATTAAAGTATATTATTATAAATTAAATAACTTTAAAATATTTGTCACAGTTGCAATTATCCCTTTTTTAATAAATATTTAATAGAAAATGATATATTGATTATTCATTCATTGTAAATTGATGGTACAATAAAAATCAAATTAGGATTATTGGTGAGTTTGTGCCCATAAAGTTTTATTTAATAGGTACATTGCAAAAGTGTAAAAATAAAAGTAAATACTTTTTTCATTAAATTTAATGTTAAGTCTTTACTTTTCATTCATTGACTTTCAGAAAGTTAATAAGTTTTCTTATGACATATTCCTCATTTTAAATAACTTGAACAAATTTGCTTCTTATTGAGAAAAAGTATAAAAATTTTAAAAAAATGATTTGAAAAATATAATTTTTTTTAAAATTAAATGCAGAGTTCAAAATAAAAGCCCTAGGGTAAAAGTTCAAAATAAAAATATTACGAATTTAAAATATTTGATTTTCATAAAATGTATGAAAAATGGTTTTAAAATACAAATTAAATATAGACATATCAAGTGTGTGAAAGTACAAAATAAAAAAATCATAATTTTTTATGATACAAAAACTTAAAAAATAACAACTACCAGTAGTAAGATTTTCTTGTAATGTTGTAGATACCTTACATCACATCTCTACATATAATAAAAATCATGAATACTTGGATTTATTAATCACTAGATTACCATAAACTGCAATGTATTTAAGATGAGGAATTTCAAATTCGATGTTGAACCTCTTCATAAACTTTAATTGCACAGTTAAATTGAATATTGTACAATGACATAAAATAATGCCTAATATGTGAATGCTGCTTTAATTGCACAAATCAACACAATATAGTAATATGACAAAAAATTTCTGGGATTTTGAGTAAAATATAAATCAAAGATTTATTTATATTTAACATACTTAATGAATATAGTCAACAAAATTAAATTTTATTTTTTAAATTATGAAATAACTCTTTTTTAATTTTTTGTGACAGAAAAAATGCAAGATATTTGTTAATAATATAAAAAATAATACCCTAACTTGAGAATGCAATTAAAAAGTAAAACTTTAAGTACATCCCAGAGCATTTTAAATACTTGCAAGTCATTCATAAAAGCTTATAGATCAGGGCATGGCTAAAATCGTCTTTTTAGTTGGAAAATTTCTTAAAGATTGTTAGTAAAATTATTATTTATTTATTTGCAATCATCAATCTTTAGGAAGCCCATATTAAGGAATAACTTTAAAAGACTCTTCCACTGAAACCAAAAGCTATGCACATTCAGAAAGTCGTCAATTTTCTAAAATCTTTATGTTTAAAAATAATCTTCATGATTAAGCTTATGGTTTATTACTCACAATAAAATAATTTATGATTAAAAATATTTGGTATAAAATTTTCATTGAAGATTTTCATTTCTTTTGATTGAGGTAAATTGAAATAATACAATTTACATAAAGTAAATTGTATTAATTAAATTTATTTCAGTCAAAAGATTGATTTAAAGAGTTTAACAGTTGGAAGCATTATATCAAAAGCTGAAAAATTAGCTAATGAAATGAAGTTACAAAAAACTTAATATCTAAGCCACATCATTGTGCCCAATCAAAATTATGAAATTTTTTTGCACAAAAGTGAAAGTCTACATATTTCAAAAGAGAAATATAAAAGAAAATTTCTTTCTTTACTATAGAATAGTCAATTAGTGAACTGGAACCAATATTCTACCTATTGAATAGACATAACTCTTGAATTTTTTATAGCACAATTTAAAGATGTGCCTTAACAGAAATAATAAATTAAAAAAAAAAAGTACACACAGAACAGTAGGCAATTTCTACAATCTTAATATTTTATAGATTTGGCCAACAAAACCAATATTGTTTTTTTCTTTAAACAGAAAAAAATTAATTTGTTTTTTCTTTTAAAAACAGAAAAAAATTAATTTGATTCCCTTAAATTCATTACCTCCTTTAAAAATGAGTCAGAGTTAAACATTGTTTAAAGAATTTTTATAATCTTAACAATTTTTAGTTACTAACAAAAAATAAAATTTTATGAATAGAAATATGATTTAAGAATCATGTGCATTCAAAACTGTCAAATTGTGTTATCAAAACTGGCCATTAGTCCATTTATAAATTAAATCCAAAATTGTCTGCAACTTTACAAAGCAAAAACGTTTGAAAAATATTTTATTACTTTAAATTTGTAAATTGTACTAATGTCTTTTATTATTAATTTTTTAAAAAACACATTACTTACAAATTTTAGTTCTAAAATTTACGTTTTGATCAATTAAAAATTTGTAAATATAATCCGTTTTAATTCAGATTCAAAATATTTTTCTGAATATTATGTACTTTTCATAAATCTGCTTTCTTTTAAATTTAAAATTTTTAAGCATGGAATAGTAGCAATATTTTTGAGGTTTATCAAAAGTGAAAATAACGCCTGGGTTGTTTTTGTTTAAATTTCAATATGGAATTGATTTTGTTACTTTAAATATAGAGACCCTTTCATAATTTTCTTAAAAATAAGAAAAAATTCAAAACATGGAGAAAGAAAGTATAACTCATTTTACTTTTTTTTCAAGTAAATCTTGCCATGGCATGGAACGGAAAAATGGATCTAACATTACTTCTTTCGCATCATCGGGACCTCCCCCTAACCTTTTGGGAAAAAATATATTAAGAAATATTAGCACATAACAGAATAATTGTATGTACGTATAGTATATAAAATAGTATCATAATAACATTTGAATATTTTAAATGTTTCTTACTTTAAAAAGTTCATAAATTAATAAACTAGAAAAAATTATTAAGAAAAATAATAATTTGAAATCAAATATATCCATGTTTAAAAATACCTTATAAACTTGTTATGCTTAAATCTAAATTAATTACCTTTCAACAGTTTAAATGTTTCCATACATATATACAATAGAAAAAATATTTCACTTGAATTTATGATTTTTAAATAATTGCAATCAGCAAAAGGAAGAAAATGTTACAAAATTTACTTTAACTTTCAACACAATTTAATTACTTTAACTTATGTTATTAAATTATTTCCTACCTCATTTTAGGTTATAAATAATTAAAAATATTTTTGAAAAAGCAGTATTTTCATTGATCTACAAAACATGTATGTAAAATTGTGTATACAAACTTTAAACAATACATCTCTCATAAATGTTTTCATCCACATAATTCACATCAAAAAAAAGTATCTGAACACAAGAAAATTAATACCTTTTTTTGGGATCTTTGACTAAAAGACCACTCAGTAAAGATTTTGCTTCAGGTGAGAGTGATTTTGGAAACTTAACTTCTTCAATCAAAATCAATTCAAACAAAATATCATGATCTCTGTTGTAGAATGGTAGACGTCCACACATCATCTCATACATGACCACACCAAGTCCCCACCAATCAACAGCACGGCCATAATCTGTGTCTTCCAGCACCTAGTTCATTAAAAATATCAAAGTGTCAATCTCTAATATATTTTCAATCAAATAATGAATATGAAATGAATACCTCAGGGGCTAAGTATTCCGGTGTTCCACAAAATGTTTTCGTTGTGGCACCATAGCTAATATCTTCTTTGCACAACCCAAAATCAGCAATTTTTATGTGACCATCTTTATCAAGAAGTAAATTTTCTAGCTAGATATTAAAATTTAATCAATGAAGCGCTTATACAGAATTGTAAACATAAATAAAACTTCAATGTCAAAATATCAGATAAGCCAAAAAGTAATTCAGAACTTATAATATAATCATATACTGTGCAAAAACAATAGATTTAAGGACAAGTTTATAAAGAAATACTGCAATAAAATTTAAATATAATCTATTTTTAAATTATTATTTTATAATTCTGAAAACATATTTTATCTATAATTTGAAAGCATTATATCTATAATTTGAAAGCATTATATCTATAATTTGAAAGCATTATATATATAATTTGAAAGCATATTTGTCATTTTTGTTTGTATAAATGTATTATTTCCTTAATATTTATTCTCAGAAGTTAAGTTCTGCTTGCTAGTCTCAAACAAGGATATATTGCTAATTTTTGAGAATCATATCTGAGTCCAACTATGACGAGGAATTACATCCATAATTGAAATATGTAACCTCATGTGATTTATATTTCTTATTTCATTCACAGAAAAAAAATTGACAAATAATAGTGTGACAAAAAAAATAAATAAATAAATAAAAATTAAATATTATTTGAAAGAAAAATAAAAAGATAGTGACAAAAATAAATTATTATTTAATTTAAATGGTGAAAGTTATTTTTTAAAAGTAAGGTTTCCTATTTGTTTTTCATAATTAATAAATGCAGTGAAATACTTAAAATTCTATACCATATCTTAAATTCTCACAATATACTCTGCTACCACATCTTAAATTCTTATAAAAAATTAAGAATTTTATAAAATTAGTTAAAATTTAAGAGATCACTAGTATTAAATATTTTACCAATAAAATATATGATAAAATATTAATAATGCCTTTAATGTAATAAAATGCGAAAAAATTACTATAAAGGTTCATCGCAAAATTGAGAATAAGTAAACTATTGTAACACTAAATTTGTTTATAAGGCTAAAACAATATCAGTCAATTTATAACTTATTATACCTATATTAAAGAAAAATTAGCCATTTTCAAAATTAAATATTTTAGCTATTTTAAATTTTATGTCTCTCTCATTTCTTGTATTTTTAATTTCTCAGGAAGACATATCTTAATTCTATAAAGTTCACAATTAATGTATAAATGCAAATTACTTTCATTTGTGAATGTAGTAGAAAAAATAAGTTAACAACAACATAAATAGAAAAACTATACTATCACAGCCATGTATTAAAAACACACAAATAATATAACATAACAAATAATATCCAATATATAGAGATTCAGAGCACAATAGAATATGATTTTCAATAATTATTACTGTCATACAGTTATTTTTTAAGTATTTAATTGTTAAAATAACTTAGAATAACATTAATTTTTTTATGGCAAAAATACTGAAAATATTTGAAAAATTTCATGTTGAGTGCAGTAAAAGAGTTTTACAAATACTAGCAAAAAGTTTTGAGCAAAGAAAAAAAAAAAAAAACACTCACAAAATAAATTACAAACATATGTTGATTTGTTGAGGTCATATATGTTGCAAGACATCGCCATGTAAATGAATCATCAAAATGACACTACTCTGAGGTGGTTAGGGAAAAAAACAGATAAATGTCTCATCGTGAATTAGAGGCTTCTGTACTTTTGACAAAAGCTTAGGGAACTCGAACTAGCTTTGCAGTGAAAGAAAAAACTATGTTGCCATTGCAAGCACATTTCAAACAAGATTCTTCACAGAACCTCAGATGGTTATAGAGTTAACTGAATTTTATTTCAAACTTATGTAAGTAATATTTCCTATAAAAAAAAAAAAGATAAAGAAATAAGCACTATTATCTTATTTCTCCTCCATTTGCACTGTGATGAGCAAAACAAATAAAATACTCAAATTCTTTTCAAACAATTCAAAAATTAAGAAATCAAAAAAATTAAAGATTTTTTTACAGTAAATCATTTATATCCTACAAAATTATTAATTTAATCTATGATAAATATTGTGCTTCAAAGTATACTTATTTGTTAATTAACAGTATATGTTCATTAGTTGTAAACATATTTATTATTACAAATAAAAATAAATTTTACTAAAAATAAGATTTTATTATCTTCCTTAGCAACATAATTTTAATATTTAATTTATATACAAAATAATGTGATGGAATTTTAAGATAACACTAGCTGTCTGGAAGTATGTTAATGTTAACATAACCACAAGGAACTTACTTTTAAATCTCTGTAAATTATTCCTTCAGTGTGAAGATAATCAAGTGCTAAGAGGATTTCTGCACCATAAAATCTAGTTCTCTCTTCACTAAATATTCTTTCACGAGAAAGGTGGAAAAAGAGTTCACCACCATTCACATATTCCATTACAAAACAAAGTCTATCAGCTGTTTGAAAGGAGTATTTCAATGACTAAAAAAATAAATGTTTAGCTGTTAAAAAAGCAAACATTGTATTCTAAAAAATCTTATTTAAATATAATAAAAAAATCTACAAAACTTTCATTTATCTTTTAAATTTCACACAAAATACCACAGATTCATTTAAACTACAGTTCCAAAAATAACTCAAATTGCTTATAAAACTTTAACAAAATTAGATATTAATACAACATGAATGAATGGATAATTTTTTAAGGAATTTATATTCCATCTTTTATCAACACATAAATTTAAATTTTTTTAACAATATATGTAAAAATTTAATAATACCTTCAAAAATTCAGCCTAAAAAACAGTCATTTACATATGATTAAATTAATATAAAAGTTTAAAAATTGAGAATTTTTTTCAAGTATTTAAGCCATATTTGTTTTTTTGGAAAACAAACTTTGTTTATAATTAAGAAATATTTGACAAAGATTAGATGAAAAAGAAATATTTGAAAAAGATTGATTCTATATTTCAACAAATAGTGAGTAATGTGTGTGTCAATAAAAATCTGTTAAAATTTCATATAAAATATTAAGTAAATATAGAACTTTCAAAGCTTTCATATACAATAAAAATAATGCAGAACAAGAATTCCTAAATTGTATAAGCTTTAGAAAATATGATGGAAAATGCACACATACATGTAACTTTTTTTAAAATATTTGCTACAGTAATTAAATCTATTAAAATCATAATTGTGAAAAAGACAAAGAAATAATGATTGTTGAGTAGTAATGAATAGCATAATTACTGTACTTTCTTGTATATAATCTGCATATCATGAGCTTAAAAAGTTTCAAATTTCATTGTATGTATTATATGTTTTGCAGTGGATTATCTGATAAAGAAAAACACTTTCTGTCAAAAAAGTTTAAAATAAGGTTTTAAAAAAATGCCGTTTATATAATAAAAATAAATAACAGATGACATCCTTTCTTGGTAGACTTATTGTATTTATAATCAACTTTGTCCAATAATGTTTAAGAATAAACTTGGTTCCTTGGAAAAATATTACAGTTGATTTTAGCTATCGTCATTTTACATTTTTTCTTGACCTGATTCATTTCTGTTGGCCATATTAAATATTTCTTAAAGTTTATATCATTTTTCACATTAAAAAAAAAAAAAAAAAAAAAAAAAAAAAAACACCAATTTTGTAAAGTCAATTTCCACTTGTTTAACAATCTCCAAAAGCACAAATAATTTCAGAGGGTATATTGAAATTATTTACAGAATGCTTTGGAAAAATTAAAACGTCCATTTTTCAAAATTGAAATGTATTTGTGAAATAATAAGCCAAATAGTAGACATTAAATTACAATAACATGCTGATTACTTATTGCATACATATTAAGCTTAGTAAAACTCAACTCATTTTCTTGTTACATAAAATGTTGTCTTAATTGATTCTTAGTAATTATTACATATTTTCAAAAAAAAAAAAAGTTTATTAGTGAACTATTAATGCTTTGTATTGAAGATTAATACTTTATCATACAGCCAATACTAACAATATTTGATACTTACTATCAAGAAAGGATGTTTTGTATTTCGCAAAACTCTGTTTTCTGTCAAAGTATGAGCCACTTCATCCTGAAAATCAAATAACACACACAAAAATTTAAGAAAAAAAATAGTAAACTCACATAGATTACAATTAATATCATTTAATTTACATTTAATGTATGTGATTTTCATCACTTACAGTAATAAGGAAAATTTGGGGGAAAAAATCAATTAAATTCATACAAAGTTACGGCATAGATATAAATATTAATAAAATCAGTTCAGAGACACAAGTTTAGTTTATAGACAAAAACAGGATAAAATGCTCTACTATTTTCAATATTCATGATAATTAACAAAAAATATATAAAAAAAAATACTTTTTTTATATTTGTTTACATAAAGTAAACACACAAAAATAAGTGAAAATCAAACATCTTTAAAACTTTTATATAAAAAGCATTTGAATTTTCTTCAGAATGAAACTCTTTTAAAGTAAAATTTATATATATGTGGGATTTAAAGTGTCACCACAGGGCCATTCCCATCCAGTCTGCAGCCGGATATGCACATGAGAAAGACGAGGAGGAGGAGGAGAACAACGATGTGATGGATGAAAAAAGAAGTGATGACATAAAGTGATATTGGACTTTCGAATTATAACTAAAGGATGTTAGAATGGACAATGTTCTTTAATATTACTTTGTATTATTATGCTTTGATATTAATTATGTATATATGTAAATAAATTTATCTTGTTCTTTGAACATATAATTAAATAACTTTAAATGTGTTAATTCCCGACAATGAAGCCCACACACATTATATATATATATATATATATATATATATATATATATATATATATATATAAACTATAAGATTATATAATTAAATAAGAGAAACAAATAAAATTACAAATTTTTCATTGTATTTAATTGCATAGCAAAAATTATAAAACCTAATATTATATAAAAGGTTAAAATAATGCATAATATTAAAGTGTTTAAACAATATTAATTCTTGGGAATGATCTCTAACAAGCAATGAGATTATACTGAACAATTAAAAACTGAGGTTTTTTTACTTCCCTGTAAGTATGTTTATAATCTATGTGTACAAAAAAGATTATACAAAAAGTATTATACCAAATTGATTGCACTAGAGTGTACTGTTTAAAGTAGATAGTGAACCACAAAACAGTCATGTCTGAAGCGAGAAATCAAATTAGTGAATTGTTAAAACTGAAACAGAAGGCTAGGGTGCTAATCCATTTATATCAAATGCTGACATTCTTGAAATGGAAGTTTAAAACAATTTCTCGATATAAGTTTAGACTTAACAGGGACATTTACATTTTTCACAAGATAATTCTCGTAGAAAATATATTTTAGCTACATGCAATCTTACTTTTAAAAATATATTAAGCTAAGTTAAATGAATTTTTATATATTAATGTTAATGTTTTAATATAATATTGCAAATTACATAAATACACTTAATTGTTTAAATAGTAAAATAAGAAATAGAACTAAAGAATTTAACCCCTTGCCTTCTGAGGGCATATATACACACCTTTCCAAGTACGCTTCTTTTTCTTTAATGTACTGCTATCAACAAAACTAGACCTATGGCTTTGAAGCACAATAGAATGTCCTTGACATTGTTTACATTTTTTTGTAAAAATAAACAATTAAAATGGAAATAGTGCCTTTTTTTTCCGCCAATACAATGCATAAATGCATGTGATTGGGTGAAAATTCATGGCAATGGAGAGCCAATCTAGTTAGACTTCCTGGGTAGATAAGGGTGTTAATAAGGTGTAAAAGTAGGATTAATTTACCAATTTAATGATTTTAAATGGACACATTATATTAGTTCTAAATTTTCTGTTCTCTAACTAAAGTCTAATAAGGGTTTCACTTTATCATATAGTCAAAAATTTACATAACTATGTACCACATTTGATTCCACCTATAAATAATATAGCAACTGACACAATCTCCCCAAATTAACTCTATTTCAAAAAATAAAACATTCATGTATATTTCTTAACTGATATCATGAAACAAATATGGAGTCCTTATTCTTCCAGACATATTCCATAAATAATTATTTTATATAGTTTATATTATTTGGGGCAACAGTAATCATAGCAAAGTTTAAGAGCATACTTGAGTAGAAATTATTTACAGCATAAATTCTACAGAATGTGCACTTAGCATTAAAATTACCTATGCTCTAAATAAAAAACTGTGAAAGCTATTTAGAATTTGTCATAATGGTAAAAATATATACACACAAGGTAATCAGTTTAAGATTACTTATTAGTTTTCTTATTATTTTTTAGTTTCATGGTTTTATTTCACTATTCTAACACTGAAATATAATGGTTTGAATTTCAATTAAGTGTGGGAGACGATTTCCAATTATGTTGGAAAGTTGAAACTTTGTAAGATAAAATAGATATGAAACAATGTTGAAACAATTTTATTTTTCAAAAACATAATTTAATTTAAATTTCTTTCCTTTGAATGTAAACGTAAACAAACAAAATACAAAAACATTTTGAATGCAAACATGAGCATGTTTTTTTTAATTAATTTAAATTAACTTTTTATTTTATTTTTTACTTATTTTGTTAATCAATGATGTTAATCAAATTCCTTTGTTTTAATTCACCAATGTCTGTGGAGCTTCAGTGGAAAATTTTATCCGAAATAACTCAAATCTAATGTGGCAAGTCTGGTAGCCTTAGTGACAAGAGGCTTACTGAAATTTAAATGATCAGTATAAAGTAGCTCCCTCTAGCAGTAATTGATATTAGCAGTCTTGTACTTTTATTGAAGCAATAAAAGATTGAATTTTGTCTTCAGAAATGATGAGTTGGAGAAAAAATCGTTCCTATTATACTGATACGATTTAAAATCTTAAAAAATAAGTTTCACAAATAAAAAATTATGAAAACATTGAAATTTACAGACTATTTACTCAAATCATTAGTGAAGAACCAGATTAAAAACTACTAATGCTCAAAGCAAATTTATAGTTAAAAAAAATTTGATATATCAAAAACAAATGGGTATTTTTAATAATTAATCACCTTATATATTATATATGTATATGCAAAAAAAAAAATTGTGCTAAAAGCAATAGATAATAGTACTCTCATTACTGCATTTTCTAGTATATAAACTGCAGCGGAGTATTATCAGCGAGCCCTTTTTTTTAAACAAAAGACAAAAACGCCTCGCATAATCTGCAACAACGTATAATCCACAGCAATTTTTTCAATGAATAGTCGAAATTTTATACTACTGATAATTTATAGCTAAATAAAAAAAATATTCATTGTGTTTAAAAATATAATAAATTCTGAAGAAAAAAACATTTATAACGATAAAGTTCTGTTTGAATTCACCTCAACACAAAAGTGTGATCAACTGAGATGAAAGCACGATATCAATCAATGTCCAAGAAGATTCTAGTAAAACATATCGATTTTTATATTTCAATAACTTTTAAAACAAGGTTAGATATATTTTAAAAATAAACTACATTTGTTCCGTTAATAGTTAAATGAAAAAAAAAAGATACTTTCTAGCTGCGTATGGAATACATTTTTTCTTTTGTACAGTGCATGCTTTGTTTTTCACATTTACTGTGCAACTTAATAATTTTTACTTCTCCATGACAACATACGAATTTGAAAATGCAATGACGCAGAATGCAAAATGATGTTAATGAATTGCAACTTTAATAATGTTCGGAAGAACTGAATTTGTTTTTCAACATAACTGGGCATTGTTGATTATAGTTAGAATAAGTCAAATGAGTATTGGCGCCATCTGTTATATATTTATTTTATGAAACATAAATGGCATTTCTTACAAAACTTTAGTGAAAGCTTTTAAGATAAAAAATATTTTTCTGTTAGATTATACGTGGTAGAATATAAAAGCACAACGAAATTTGAAACCTTTTTAACAAATAATCAGCGGATTATATACAGGAAAATACAGTATATTAAAAATAGTTTTGAAATCAGAATCAATCAATCTCTTCACACACATATGACATATTTAATGTACATCAAAGGATAAAAGTATGAAACGTATAATAAAAAGAGGAAAATAATTTAGCGCAAATAGTTCTTAACATATACTTTAAAAAAATAAATAAATAAAACCTTAATGTTTAAAAACATTTTGTTGAGATATTTTATAATCAAATGCATAAGCTGAGTTATATTTCCTATTAACAAAAACTTTATTAAATTTAAACAAATATGACATACTTTTGCTATGATAACTTCCTTTTTCAGTACTTTAATGGCATATAAAGAACCAGATGCTTTTTCTCTGCATAATATTACCTTCCCAAATGTTCCTTTACCAAGAACTTTCAAGAATTCAAAATTATCTAAGGTCTTAAAGAAAAATATTTAAAATGATGAAATAACATAGTATTTAACAATACTTACAATTAAATGAATGAAATGAATCATATAGCATAAAATTTTAAAAATCTATAGTAAAATATATTAACAAATATAATCACTTGATTTGAATCAAGTATAAAAAAAATCAATTATATTTTGAAGAAGGCTATTCTCTATAATTTTAGGAAAAAAAAAAATTTAAAAATCTTTCACTCTGGACCAGAGAACTGAGAAATGGGTAAAATGCACCAAGTGGGGGATAAGTGCAGAAAACGGGCTTAACAGTTTGGAATCCGTTTGTAGGACATGATTTTCGTTTTATGATGTAAGGTGACGGTGGGATATGCACAAAATTTGTTTTGTGTGAAACACTTGAAGCATTTAATGAATAATTCAAGAATTTGTTAAGTTAATGTTCTCACTATTGAACTTCAATTTTAGTTAAAGTTATATTATTTTGAATTTTTGAAAGGTATATTGTGTGTTTGGAATTATATACCTTTATAATTTAAAAGTCATATTATTTCAATTTTTTGTTTAGTCAGTAATTAAAAGATCTGTGCGGGTACTAATCCTGTGCCTGGTCAGTTTGATTCATACATCACAGAGTATGTATGGCAAAGAAATCATAAAAACACATGGTAGATGATTTCTTTGAAGAAATGAGAATTCTTTATTCTGCAACCTGTTGTGACAATTACCAAAGCACTGTATTGGGTGAGTTATTTTGTTTTTCCTTATAACTGCTGTTGTATGAGTTTCTAGTTTATGTAGTATTATAGTTTTTGTATCTAGTATGTATAATGTATCAAGTCTATTTAAAAATATACGTTCACAAATATATCTTAGAGTAATCTTTATTTCATGTTGTTAGATTGTGCAGTACTGAAATTTATTTGAGGTGGTTGCCACTTTCTGGTTACGTAAAATTGAATTTTTAATAAAAAAAAAAAATTTACTTATGTTAGAAATTTAGATTTATTGCACGGCTGTCACTGTAGAAGGTAGCACTAAATGAAGTTTTTTTTAAGGTGGGTGTCACTGCCTGGTTAATTAAAATTCGAGCTTTAATAAAAAATATTATTTCACATTAGAGATTTAGTTTCATTGTGTGTTAGTGAACTTTTGTGAACTTTGTGATACTTAGTTTATATTTGTTTTCAATTGTAATCTTTGAGTAATTAGTTTCTAGTTATTAGCATTTTAATTCTTTATAGTAAGCTATTATAATGAAATTTTTGATATTTTGATATTTAGAATTTAAAATTGCCTATGATAGCAAAGTTGAACTTAAAATGCAATCGGTATTTGGTAGCCGGATATTAAATATAGTGTAGTAATTTAGGTTGGCAAGATAGCTGTGCAATGCTTGGCACGAAAATTGAAAATTGCGCTGAACCTGTACAGATCCATGGTTTTTTAACCAAAAACTTTTAAAAAATATTTTTTTTCCAAAAAAATGTTTTCTTTTTATTTAATATATATAATTGGAAGCCGAAATTATTATAACAGCTTTATGGAAAATTTAAAATGAATAGATAATTATTAAGTAGGCTATTTAAATGACAATTGAGTATTTTTCATCTGGTAGGAGGTTATATTCAATTATTCAAACAATTATCACAAAATTTGCACACAAATCTAAAAGTTGACAGCATTCAGGTGACCATTCAGGTTTATTAAGAAATAAAAATAATATTTCTTAGTTTATTCAATGAAAGCTAAAAATTTTTAAACACACTCTAATTTTAAAGCTTTGTAATTTTGTCTCATTTCACAAACTACTTATAGTATTGTAAATATAAATTTTTCAATCTGGTTTATATAAACAATAATGAACATAATAGATGTAACTATAGTAGATGCTTGTTTTTTTACAAACTTTTAATTTATAAACACTCATACTTTTATGAATTAGTGACTAGTCTCTACCCTAACACCATAGACACAATGATAATTTTAAAACTCTCTTTTTGTTAACTTTTACTACCATTTGTAGTTTTTTATGACCTGATGTCTAATTTTTTGTTTGATATTACTTCTATGCAAAGCCTGAAAACTTGTTTCATTTTTGAACAATGAAGCAACACGTACAAACATTCTAGACAATGTGGAAGCAATAGTTAAAAACACATGGATATCAGACATTTGATAGGAAAGAACTGTAGTGCCAAATTTAATTTCTGTGCTCTCTGTATCTAAGAACACAAAAAGGGGGGAAAAGTTTGAGCTCTCTTTTTCTGTAGTTGGTATTGTTTGAATAACTTAATTTATAAAGTTTTGTTTGTTGAAAAAATAAAGAGAGAAAGATTGAGTCAGTTCTGTTGAAGGGGATTTGACACACTCGAATGAACAAATGTCTTTGTCAGTTGCAGTAAAAATGAAAATTCGGAAAAATACAAATTAATTAAAATAATTATAAAAATTGCCAAAAAGTATGCAATTCCAAAAAACAACCTCTAAACGATTTTAAAAATTCTGCAAAAGAAAAACTATACCAGCAAATCAGTTTTATCTATAGGTAGGAATCTTATATTGCATGTTTCTTATAGAGCATTTTAAATAATTCTTTCTAATAGTATTTTATAAATAAAGGAAATAAAGTTTGATAAGAAAAAAGAAAAAAAAATAGAATTAGATCTGAAGAATCAAACGCATTATTTTCCTACTTAATGAATTGTTTAACTGATCCCTGAGTTTGTAAAAAGAAGCATCTACTGTTTTCAGTGTTTGTTTTACTTCTTTTTAAAATATTATAAGGTTTAACATATAATTTTCTTACAAGCTTATGACATTAAATTTAACCTCACATAATAAAAAATAAATAAAATATGTTAAAAATAAATAAATTAGGTTAACAAAAGAATATATAATATGTAAGTACAAGAGTTAGTCATTACTTACAATTTTTCTGCCTTTTGAACCAAACATTCGAGTTGAAATATTCAATCTTCCCAAGAGATCATCTTGTTCCATCATTTCAACATCCTGCTCAGGTTCCTGCTCTTGGAGCCTGTCAGCTACATACTGAATGGCCTGCATCCACTCTTCTCTGAAATTTAAAAAGTATATTCTTTGGTTGCAACTATAAATATTTATTACAATTGTAATAATAATTATTTTTGTCATTACTAACACAAAATATAAATAATACTGACTATATTAACTGTTTTTTGTTACAGCTGACACTGTAAGACATTATTTACTTGGATAGTAATAAAATGATATGCATAATTCCTGTAATAAATAGTGTTCTATTGCAAAATTTTTCAAAGAATATAACTTTGTAAAAGTAAATGAAATATAATTATACCATAATAAAAAAATAACTTAAGTATTTTTTTTATTTATTTACATTAAATTTTCCAAATTTTAAGTAAATTTGGACTTTAGAAAAGTTATTTTAACAAACATAAATATGTTTAAACTTAATATAAGCATACTATATTAATTAATCCATAATATAAATTTATAACTATATAATGTGGAATAAAAAGTACAAATACAATGTTTATAAATGTGGAAACAAAAATCTTTACACATAACTTTAAATCATTTTAGTTTTGAGGTAGATAAGCTTTTGTGTTTTAATTTTTAATTGAAAACAAAATTCTAATAATTAAATTAAATATTTTTCCAATATATAATGAATATTATTATTAATTAAAAAAGCCTTATAAATTTAGTATCTAAATACAAAACCTCATGTAATTTAGTTATATGGCAGACTTATTAAATAATGAATTAAAAAGTAAAAAACAATTAAGATTTATGTTGAATCAATCATCATAGCTTAAGCACATAAAATAGTAATCAGGTAATAATTTTAGATTAAAGTATTTTGTTGATATTGAAAGCCATTTTTGAATTCATATTCCAAACCAACACTTTACAAGAAGCAATACTATCTAAAAACATTTTTTTAGTTTTTCAAATACTGTAATATCATGTGATGAAAAATCTGGACTTAATGATTGATGATTGAAAACTTTTCATTTAAATTTTTAGTTAAATTAGTTAAACTTAGTCATGAAAAAAAACAATAGCTGAAGAAAGTGCAGACACCATTTTAATTTCATTGTAAGCCACAATGATGTATTACATTATTCAAAAATGTTACATTTATACTATTGTTATGTTTCCTGCTGATCATAAATAATCTTTTCAAATTAAAGAGAAAATAAATGGTGACTTAGATTCTTTAATCAGAGATGATCATATATGCTTTCAAAGGGCTGGTTTCTTAATTTGTTTTTTTTTAATAGTCATTATTTGCATATGAAGGCTGATTAGGCCAAGATCTACAGTTAAAAGCAAAACTGGAACTATTAATATTATCTGATGGAAAAATCGAATACATAAATTTTTGAACTAAAACTTCAACATTAACCATTCAACTGCCAATTCAGCAACACTTCCATTGGTAATATTACAACTTAGTCAAAAGTGGCTTTTTGTAGTGAATCATTAAAAATAACTAGGTGATAAAGCCATAAAAAAACTTCTTCCATTAAACAACTTTTTTTGACAATTATTTTAACAATTTCAATACTCACATCAATAGTCTTAGCAATATTTTATGTTTTCATGCCAGATTTTTAAATCATTTCCTACATCCTGAAACATTATTAGTTTCCATGAATTTTTATCATTCAATGAAATTAGCACTTTTCAAACCATCACCATATTTTGATTAATAGTTGGTTGAGTTATCATTCTCTGTTCATTTTCAGAATACACAAAATTTTATAATTCATATTAGGAACTACAATTTCAAGTGGATTCCAAATTACTATAAACATTCAAATTACTATTTCATACCAATTTGACATCTTGACTGGTGATAATGGCATACTATGTAATTTGCATTATTTTACCACTCTTTCTTAAATTTAATGATTTAATATTCATTCAACCAAGTACAAATGAATTACTGTACTTTCTTGCATATAATCCACAAGCCCCTTTATTTGTGCAAAGAAAAAAAATTTCCCATTATCCACATTGCCGTATAATCTGCGGCAAAATTTTAAAACAAACAGTTGATATTTTATACTGCTCATAATTTGGTGCCAAATAAAATAAAAAATACATTCATTATAATTAAAAATATAATAAATTCTTCAGAAAAAAATACATTTATAAAGATTTGTTTGAATATATCTCAACGCAAAGTGCGATTAACTGAGATAAAAGCTCTATATCGATCAATGTCCAAAAAATATTCTTAGTAAAACTTAATCCATTTTTAGATTTTAATAACTTTCAAAATGAAGTTTAGAAACATTTTAAAATAAACTATATTTGTTTTGTTAATAGTTAAATGAAAGAAATGGATTACTGCACATGAAATACATTTTTTTCTTTTTTGCAGGTTTTGTTTTTCACCTTACATTACATGTTTGTTGACATTTTTTTCGTTTGCCTTCCCTATAGTTTTCAATTTAAAATTTACTCTGTAAATTAATAATTTGCACTTCCCTTTGACAATATATTAATTTAAATGTTTTCAGGGCGAAACAGATCATGTGAAAAGAGGATGCAAAATGATGTTAACGAATTGCAAATTTATTAACCGTTCAGAAGAACTGAATTCGTTCTTGAATGTAATTGGACAATGGTGATTATAATTAAAATAAGTCAACTTAATAATGGCACCATCTGTTATTTATTTTATGAAACATATATAAAAACGGCTTTTTTTTTTTTTTTTTTTTTTCAAAACTTTATTGTAACCTTTTTTTGATGAAATATATATATATATATATATATATATTTTCTTGTCAGATTATCTGCGACAGCGTATAATGTGTACAAAGAAATTCGGAACTTTTTTAACATATAATCTGCGGATTATATACAGGAAAATATGGTAATTGAATGTTATGATGATTACTTTTACTCTTAAATTATTATTTAAATTGAAGTGCGTGAAAAAGAAAATATTTTTAACAGAAGCAATACAATAAATGTCAAAAATAGCTGTAACCCAAAATACCTTTCTTTTTCAGACTCTACATGAAAAGTTCTTTCTATAACAGTAGTCCACTGCAAACCACGAATAATAAATGTGAAAGGCTTAGGTCTGTCAGCTTTCATAAGTTGGCATCCTACAAGAAGTATAATAATTGACAAAAGAAACTTATTTTTATTCTTAAAATAATTAAAAAAATTTTAATATAATTATATACCCAATCAATGAAATTTTAAATAGGAAATATTTTTATTCCCAAATTAGGAATTTAATTTTCATGTTAAGAGCTCATACAATGCTGAATCACAAAAAAAGTTTAAACACTATTACTTACTAACACTCTATATATTTCATCAACACTATTATTTATTAACACAATATATTTTATCAATATTATTTATTAACATAAATTTTATCAACACTAACTACTATTCTTAAGTTCATTAGCTTCCGAACTTTTTGTTTTGTTTCAAAATCTGATGAACCTGGAAAATATAGTTAACTGATAGCACTGACTGTTTAAATTGTATTATATGTATATTAAGGAAGGGTTATAAAAACTAAACAATATTTAGATTTTATTTTATAATTTAATAAAAACAGAGCTGTGTGAAAAATCTAATACCAATTAATTCTACAACTATCACTTATCAACAGTTATATTATGAATGACTCCCTTATTTCACAATCTTTTAAAACTTAAATTAGAAATTCAATATAGTTACAAGATGGTATTTTTAAAATATTATCACAAACATTAGCAGTTACTGAAACTTTAAAAAGATAAATTTAAAGATAATTAAAGAATTTAAAGATAAAGAAAAAAAAGAAATTAAAACCTTACTATATTTTAATATAAAAGAGAATAAGTAATTTAGATGTTAAAATAATGAATCAGAATTTTATATTTAAATTATATTTATTTTGATAATGTATCAATGTAAAACTTGGAAACAATTTAATGCAATAAATGTCAAAAAAATGTTAAAATTTTAATAACACTACTAAGTAAATAGATTGATTCTATATAAGATCTTATTAAACACGTTATTTCTTCTATGATTGATCATAAATATGATAAATTCTAAATGTTTGTATTAAGGGAAAATTAGCATTTTTAAGAGTGATTGATCAATTAAATATTTTCATTAAAATAAATTTTTATACAATTCCTTGAAAAATCATATTTTAAACAATAAATTTTTACCATTAATCTAGAATAGAGGTCTTCAACCCTTGACTAGCAGAAGGTATTTAAATAGGCAGTTTTAAAAAAAATAGTCAATTCGGTTTTTATCACAAGACATTTTTTTCTGTTATTCTTGACATTTATAAATTTTTCATTGATTGATTTTAAAACATTTCATTAATGTTTGATATCCATTTGATAAAAACTTTGAAAAGTGGCTAATTTTAGAAGTTTTACAAGCTTATCCAGACTGACTGCAATGATTTTTTTGCATAAAATCTGAAGCATTTCTGGGAAAAAGATCGATTTTCATCTATAACAGGCTTGCAATAGATGTCAATTTTTCACCAATAATTTATCAAAGGTGAACTGAATATGTTGCTTTTAGAGAGTGGAAATAAATGCAGAAAATTCTATTTCTCTTATACTACAGTAAGTTGTCAAACGAGCAGGCAGTTGTAAACATCCTGTTTAGTTGAAAATCAGTAGGTTTCAAGCAGTTGACTTAAATCTATTTATGCTTTCATAACAGATTTTAAAACTCCACTTTGTTTTCTCCATTGGACATAAAACATTGAGAATCCCTAATTTAGATTATCATTTAATGTTTCACAAATAAAATCTTGCTGTAAAAAGTATTACCTTTAACAGTAAAATTATTTAATGGATCATCAAAGCCATGTTCAGGTTTACTTTTGAAACCAATAAGAGCTCCATTATCAAGCAACAAGAAATATCGAGGACGCCAATTCTTAATGTGTTCACCTGTAAATATTTTAAAAAATTTTATGCTAAATTGAAAATAAGATAAAGTGAAGTTTTACCATGTATAAATAAGAGTATCATGAGCAGAATTAAAACAAAGGAAGAAAAAAGAAATTTTAATTCATACCACGTTTGAGTAGCCAGCCTTCTTTTACTATTGTAGCAGGAGGTTGTGGCATCATCATTTCTGCAGCCGACAAACTGTTCACTGGTGTAGACATAGTGAAAACAATGTTTTAGCTCATGAAGAATTAAAATGATCTAAGAGAAAACAAACATTGTATATGAATGAAATAATTAAAATGAGCAACATTCATATTGGTACACTAATTACCAAACTGGAAAAGGTTTATTAATAAAATTGAGGTAGGAAAAGCTTTAATATTAAGAAATTTTCTATTTGATTTAAATTTTGTCTCATGTTAAAAGCTTAAACCACTCTTTTGATTGATTTTGCTGATATATTAAGAAAGTTAAATACACAGAAATATATAAAATTATGTATGGGCAATTCTCGAAAGATTACAAAATGTTTTGAAAGTTTAATTATGATTTATGAACTTTGCGTAATGGATAAAAGGGCAGATTAAATGTTGAATACTGCTTTGGATTTTACAATGAATAAAAATATTACTATATTTTATTATAAATAAGACGTATAAACTTTTCTTAAATTCATTTAAAAACAGTCTGTTTTACACTTACATTTTTTTAGCATTTGAAACACTTCTTATATTGTACTACAACTAATATTAGGTGTGAACGTTGCCTTATGTCTTGTTCAATACATAAAGTACTCAAAAAAACTTTTATATATTAATAAATAATTTATATTTGCAAATCACCTCATTTTTAAAAGAAATTACTGCATGCTTGATATTGCATTTTGAGTTAACAGTTATTTTTTGTTGTTGCCATGACAAATAAACAATTAGGATTCATTAAAAAATTTTTAATATTCACAATACATATCAATATAAAAAGCATATGACTTCTGATATCACTGATAAGCAGTTTAAATGTTAAAAACACAGTTTTAACTTTCAGGTAACATAAATATACAAAGAAATTACATATTATAATTATAAAAATATGTAGTTATTTTTAAAATTTTGGTAATTTTTAATTTATAAATTTTTTTTAGAATATATTTGTTGTATTCTACTTGATTAATTTGTACCTATTTTAAAATTTTTAATATAATTTGTTGCATTTTTTAAACACTGGAAAAAAAAGTATGAAAGGCAATCTTAAAAAACAAATTAAATAACAAAATTAAGATTTAATCGAAACATATAATTTGTTTTATTAAAAAATAACTTTTGTATTTGAATTATTTTGGCTGAAAAAAGTTGAAACAGAAGTGCTAGTTTGAAAACAAAATATTAAATATTTTTAATTAGGAAAACAAAATAAATACTAAAGTAAACATCATTAGCATGCATTATCAATTAATACAAAATCATTTAATTATAAGTTAAACAATTGATTGATTATTTCCATTCTTTGTAATGACCACCATTTATGACTCATAATAGTTTTAAAAAATTAAATGCCTTGAATCAAAGATATTTCAAAAAGAAAAAGATTCTTAGAAAAAATTTGCTTTATTTTGCATCAAAGTTTACTGGTCATTATTGATGTAAAATAATTAAAGACCAATGCATATTTTATTGTGGCTAATGCTATTCATCTCTGTGACTTATTTCACAGGAGCCCATGAGGTAACGTTAAATGAGTAGAAGTTCTCAGTTTGTTTGTCTCTCAACGGTCATTTTTTGCACACGAGGGCTAATTAAACCGGGACCTACAGTTTAAAGTAGATTCCGAACCACTACAAACATCCATGCCCAAAGTGGGATTCAAACCCACGAACTGTTGAACCGAAGGCAAGATCGCTAACCATTCGGCTGCCAGATCGGCGTAGCAGTTTTCATGCTTATTGGCATGAAGGATTAGAAACCCAGTATTCGCCATTAAAAGAAGATATTTTATCAAGCAAATAATTACACAATACATAAAAGTACTTTTTGATACATTTATAATCGTGAATTTTCATATACTTTCTTATCCAACAGAATATGTAAAGGTAATGTTTAAAAGAAATTATCACATAAACCAGATCGATTAAAAAACAAAACAGCATTCACACATGTCAGCATTTTAGGAATATAAATATAAGGAGTCCCTGGATATGTTTCACCGTTTAATTTTAAGACATGCTACTTATAATAAACATATAATAATTAATTTACACTCTAAAAAAGGACAATAAAACAAAGTAGAATATTTTTTTCTATAGACAAAAATTAAAAAAAATGAATAAAAGCATCCTAAAATGTTACTTATAGTTTTGAATACTGCAAAACAGGATATAAAAGCATCAGATAAAATAAAGTATAAGGCATACTTATGTCTTTCAGTAATATTTGTATTAAAAACACATTTATAATTTAAAATATCTTTTATAATGCAACAAATTTGATTTAGTTTGTTCATTAGTGGTTGCTTCGTGTACATGACAGCTTAATTAAACCAAGAGAGGGTTTAAAATGGATTACACAACTCCGAAAACATCCATACCCAAGGTGAAAATTGTATACAAAAATTGTTGGACCTAAGGCCAGAGCACTAATCACTTGACTGCTAGCTCTGCTATGATGAAGCAAGTAAAATTCACACAAAACTTGATATATGTATGACATATTAATATATTTTCCATTTATGAACAAGTAATAACTTTAAATATTTTCAATTTCTTCTTAGGGAAAACTTAAGATTTTATTATTTTTCAAGTAATATTACACAAAAAATTAAAAACCTGAATTTTCCCATTTTATTGATGATTAAACTTTATGAATGACTTTTAATTTCTCAAAAACTGTTTGAAAAATTTTTTTCTTCATTATTATCAATCAAATTAGTATCGATTGTAATTTAAACTTGTTTTAAAAAAAGTTTATATGGTAAATAATAATGTAAACAATTTTCAGGAGTGATAATTCAGAAATTTACATTTTAAAATTCACCTGTTAAGATAATAATTTTAACTTTGTCTTTCTCTAAATTTCTAAATAAAAAACAATTTTGCAACACAAAATGATTCAGAAAACATTGCTTTAAAAACCCAAACTATCACATAAGTCAATCTGAGTACTAATATAATTATGTAAAACATATATATCAAAATATTAAGTATATATCAAAATATTAATATTTTTAAAAGCTAAATCATTGCATATCAAAATATATTCAAACTCAAAACTTTATAAAATATATATCTTACTGACAATATTTAAAATTAAAAATTTTATAAACAATAAAATCCCAAAGAAAATATCTCATCAAATTTATGTTTAATACATAAAGTAAATATTTTTAAATATCAGTTTATAGTTTTTGGATGTAAATATTGAAACTTGTATAATTGACTAACGCTAGGATTTTAGGATAAGTTTTTTATTCTTCAATTGATAATACTCTTCATGATATAAAGCATGCAATATTAAAATAATGATAAAAAGTATGAGTTTTCATAAAAAATTTCTTTCTACATAACATTATTGTACATGATGAATTTTAACATCTCAGCTTTTTGAAGTAATTCATTATGTGATTAAATATTTTTTCTTTAAAATATTCAACACAGAATAAGGCTTTAGAAGGAAAATTTCCTTCTGCATTGTGAACCCTTTATAGCCAACATAACATTATGAAAACAATAATGAAGAAAAATATTTTCTCACTTTCTTTGTTACCATGGTTACATGGGGTGTAATCAAAACATGTCAATATACACTCAGAAAATGATGTGACCTGATACTCTCAAATAAAAGAAATTAAGTACAATACACCTTATACACATATATGTTAAAAAAGTAAATTCACAAATAAAAATTAAAGCAATTATTTTCAAAACTAGTAATTGTCAACACGATATACGAATAAAAACGTATCACATAAGTTCAATAACCAACTTAAATTACCTTAATTACTTAATGAATTATTTAAGTCGTTGATAAAAATTATTCAGATCAACGTTCACGAAAAATTTAGATTTAATAACAAGCATGATCTCATTCAATGAAACCATTTATGCTTACAATGTAAACAGAATATGAAAGTTCACACTTTTCAGTTTTTGTTTTAGAAATCTTAGTGAAAATATTTTTTGTTGAAGAATGCTGATTACTCTTCAAAAGTAAGGAGCACTTTATGCATGGCAAACATGTTAGTATTTTGAACATCTATTATTTTCTGCATTGTTAGAAGAACGTTTAGAGACATCGTTGTACGTTCCGTCTCACATTTTAGCAATGTGAATTTTCTGATCCATAAAGTATTGTCTAAAATTAAGAAAGTAGTAACTTTCGAGATTTCAATTGTGATTCAAGATTCAAGAATAGAGACGAAGAAGCAGACACAATCACAAATTCATGTAAGATTTAGTTGTTCTGGTTTGACTTTCATATATATTGCCAATAATTTTATATTATTGACTTCCGTTGAAGTTTTTTTATTGTTTTCATTTTGAAATTTTAAGCAAATTTTTTAAATTTTGCTCACAGAATTTTTTTGTTCCTTGTTTTGCCTTTTTTTTATTTCATTCAAATTAATATTAAATATTAAGTTAGTCGCAGTATCTTCTGAAAAGACAAAACTAAGCATGCATTTTCAATCCTATGAGGAATAACTGAAAAAGAATCTGAAGGCAAAAGGTTACATTAATGTGATATGAATCCTCAATATTAATTTAAAATTAGATTATATTTTATTGATTTCTATCAGCCTGTCATCTAATATAAGTGTGGAATTTTAATATTGGAAAGTAAAGTCCAAAAAAGTTTTCATGAGTTTTCATCATAATAAGCAATTTGGAATCTATTAAATTTATTTTCAATGAAAGAAGTCTAAATATATTATTATTTAAAAAAATATCTATGTCATAAAATATTGCCATTAAAAAAACTACATATATTTTAGGAAATGTAACATTTTGGTGGCATATTTTCTGGATTCAACTGTCAATACATCTACATTCTCATTTGCAATTCCTAGAGCTAAGAGTAGAGGAGCCTACATATGCCATCGAATACTTGGATATAATAGCAACGGATAGCCGCCATTTTGGTTTCACTTTATGTGGATGTTAAACTTGCATACATCAAAGTCAATTCTGACAAACTTATAAATTTAAAAATTCGAAAAAATTAAATATTTTTAACAAAAATTTTTAGCAAATTTTTAATCAAAAATATTTTTTCATATATTTCGTTCCTTTTTTCAAAATGAAAGAATTTAATTTGTAGGCTTCATTTTACAATATTTAATTTTAAAATTCAAATTTATTTTTAAGTGTTTGAATGATTCCTTTTAAGCACGGAAAGAGGAATGAGTAAAGCCGAATGGTCAAATATTATTTTATTTATCACATAAACTTTATTAAATTTATGTGATAAATAAAATAAATGAGTAATGAAGAATTTGTATCGAGGTATATAGGAATAAAAAAGCAAAATGAGAGCTGCAATCACATATTTTACATGCTTCCGAGGGTTAAACTGAAATTTGTGAGGTACGCGCAGACGAGAATTTACAAAATAAAAATAACGGCTTAATTTTAAAATACAAAGTATTTTAAAACAGAAGATGATTTTTTTACTGACTTTCTTCAACTTGTTTAGCGTAGAATAAATTTTAAACATAAGAGAAAATGGAGTTGACGCTAGAACATTTTCGTGATATGATTTTCTAAGACTTTAAAGCAGGATTAAATCAAGAAGACTGTGTTCAATGGTTACAATTAGCATTTGTTGATGAATCTCCAGCTCGTGATACGGCATTCAGATGGTGTAGAGAGTTTAGAAGAGGTCGCAGTATTCTTCAGGATGAAGAACATACAAAAAGTCTGCCGTCGGCAGTAATCCCGGATAATGTGTCTGCCGTACGAAAAATGTTAATGGATGATAATCGCTGTACCTATCAAATGATACAGAAGGAAATTAACATTGCTTCCGCAGCCATTAACAAATTCATTCATGAAGAATTGCATATAAAAAAAGTAGTTTACCGTTGGGTTCCCCATAATCTAACTGAGCACCAAAAAGAGGAGCGTGTCAGAATCAGTAAAGGAACTCCTAAATTGCTAAATGGTGGTGACCACCGCATCATTTAATTAATAAAATTATAACATATAATATTACATTAATAAAATTATAACAGGTGATGAAACGTACATGCCGATTTTTGACGTTCCAACATGTTAAGAAAGCAAAGAATGGGTCTTTGAAGATGATCCCACACGCCGATAATGGTGAAAAAATAACGCACACTGGAAAAAGTGATGTATGCCGTTTTCTTCAGAAGTACGGGATTACTCAAAGACATCAAGTTGGAAGGACAGAAGACTGTAACAGCAAACTGGTATACCACTAAATGTCTTCCAAAAATTCTACAAGAACTGAATGTTCGGGGACTAATGCTTCACAATGACAATACATCTTCACATATAGCCGGATTAACAGTTGAGTTTCTTAAACAAATACAAATTAAAGTGACTGAACATCTGCCATATTCACCTGATCTGGCTATATGCGACTTTTGGTTATTCTTTAATCTAAAAAAGTACTTACTTGGGTGTCGTTTTCATTCAGAAGAAGAGAGTGATGCGGCTTTAAATGCATTTTCCCCATCTATTCCAAGAAATGAGTGGCTTGAGGCATTTAATCTGTGGAAAATTCTTCTACAAAAGTGCATTGATGATGGAGGAGACTACTTTGAACACACCTAAAATTCTGTAAGTATAACTTTAAAAACCTAGTTATATCTCAAAAATTTCAGAGTGACCCTCGTAAAATACCCCTTATTAAAAATTTATTAAAGATTTTCACTCTCATTTTTTAAAATATTTATTTTTTCGTGATTTAAAAATAAATGACTAAAAGGCTAATAAAACATTTCGATCGAAGAAAATGGGTACATTTTAAAAATATTTGATTTATTTACAAAAATGTATGGAATTCAATTGGAATTTTTAAAATTTCTACTCATATGCACTTAGACATTGAATCTAGATTTCGCTGGGTGCTTAGAAGATGCATTTAATACATTTGAGAAACGATAAAAAGGGCTTAATTGTTAACACAATATTATACAGGAAATTCACACAAATGATTTTTTAGATATGTGTAGAAATAAATATAAGAATTTTAATTTCTTATATGTTTAATTTGATAACCCTTTCTTTGAATTATCATATTACATCTTGATTTCACAATAATTTTTTTTAATATAAAAGATAATATTCTTCCATTTTCCCCAGTCAATTCGATGTTTTTTGATATGCTGCTAATAAAGAGGTTTCTTTAAAAATCCGAATTTACAGTATGTAATCCATAAATGTCACTTCTGTGAACTTGGATCGGATGCATTTAAAGGGAGTAGCTCCAATTCCATGTTTTTTTTAAAAAAAAAATAAATAGAACATTAGATTTATAAGTATGACTTGGAGTCTCATCCTAATTTAACTTAAATTCCCTATGTTAACTAACGCAATGAAGATTGTTTGGATAAAAGGATGGAATTTCTTTGAAAATAGGTATCATTTTTTTAAAAAATTTTGACAATTCTTTGTTCTTCTTATTTTAAGTATTCCATTTTATGAAAAATCCAATGATAATCTTTAGAATTTTTGGATTTATCATTGGATAAGAATGAAACTATTAGAAAACTTTCCTAGTTTTTTCACTAAACTAACTTCTCTTTTTCTCTTCTTTTTCGGAGGTAATATATCTTTTTCTATTGCAGTCAGATAAATATATCGAAGTTACATCAATTGTAACTATGTATTTCCCTTTTTCATGTGCCAAATAATTTTCATCCTGCCAAATTATCACAATCTCAGGTACTTTTCCATAATGACCACGTTGATGATTTTAAAGATATAGAATGTTTCTTACGGAGAAGCGAAAATAATATAATGTTAATATAATGATTTTAATGACTAAAAATTTATTTTTAAATCTAATATATTCCAATGATTTTTTTTTATTTGTACAAAAATTGAAAAAAAATAACGGTAAACAATGATAAACAAGTTAAATGCTATAAACAAAGTTGGTGCAAAAGATTACTTAGTGACAATTTTGTTAACTAAAAGGTATATTACGGTGTTTAATCACCAATAGAAAAAAAACACAGCCAATTACAGCAAAATTTAACTTTGTTTCATTGAAAAAAAGGTATTATTAAAATATACTTATGCAATCGATCACCAATTTTATTGTTAAACAGTTTCAACCAGAAATATTCATTGGCGTTTAAATAAGTTTTGTCAATAAGATAATTATTTAGTTGATAAAATGTAAATATATATTATCTCTATTATTTTTTGCAGTTTTTGGAAACGTAAGCCTTTTAAACAATACCGACTTAATCAGAAATCCGCAGTGTTCACTAATGGTGGTTACAATGTTACCCAAGTTAAATAATACCTCTGAGAGAATGGCAAGTTACGTACTGGTTGTGTGTGTGTGTGGTCTTCTGCTTTGTTCCTGCTACTAAATTATGAAGTGTGTGGATGCTTCCTCTTAACTAATATAGTCCACCTCAGTGTTAGGTACAGGGAAACATACTGGTGCAATAGCAACAGTTAGTACAGAGATATTTAAAGATTTTGCTTTAAAATATGAGATGCGATTTTAGATTCAGTAAGGATTAACTTTTGGTATATGCAATTTTTCCTTCTACCCAAGTCAAAAGTTTGACGTTTCATTTCATTCATATTAAGTACGTCATTAATTTCGTGAAAAAATATTAAAACCATGATTTTTCCATTTTTTAAAAATAACTGAATAAGTATTTCTCTTAAGATAGCGTAAAAATATAGCCTTCGATCCATTGCGTATATTTCAGCAACATTTTAAAGTAAAGAACACTTTTTTAATGTTGCAGACGATAATTAACCTCCATTACAATTTGAAACCAATCCCATTTTTTAATTAATATTTAAATTCATAGAAAAAAATTAAAAACAAAACTGAACAATTGATCCAGGGTCCTATTTTTTCTGAGGTAGTCGTATATTTGCTCAAAATAAGTAATTGTTATTGTGACGACTTACAACTGATACGATGCGCGTAATAATCAGTTTTTATGTGTATATATATATATAATATTTTTTCTCCATAATCACAATAGATACACACCTCGACTACCAATGTGTCACCATATCAGGAGATTTACGATTATGAAAAAATCCCAGGTTTTGTTTGTTTGTCGCTCAACGGTCATTTTTTGCACACGAGGGCTATTTAAACGGGACCTGCGGTTTAAAGTGGATTCCGAACCACTACAAACATCCATGCCCAAGGTGGGATTCGAACCCACGAGCTGTTGAACAAAAGGCAAGAGCGCTAACCATTCGGCTGAAAAATCCCAGGAACTAGATCCCTAAAATTAGATAAATTGCGTGCTATGATAAATCAATTTCTTTTCATACTAAATGGTTAAGTTGTATCCTACTACATTAAAGCGTATGTAATACAGTTAAGACATACTGTATTACATGCGCTGTAATATTGTAGGACTCATGATTCGGAGAAATGTTTTCAGACATCTATGGAACTGACAATTATTGCTGAATTTGCAGTAACAAAAAATATTAGTTGATTTACTTATTCATAATGTTAATCTTTATCATGAACAAGAGAAATGATTTGATAAGACTACGTTCAGTGTCGCAAGACAAGTGCATAACATTGGTTCTATGTAATACATTTCAATGATAGCCCTAATGCCTTAGGCCTCTTTCACACTAGACGACTTTTATCGTGTGTAGTTATAAAAAAAAATAAAAAAACCCACAATAGACTGATCTCTTTCACACTGAGAAACGATATTTATCGGGAACCAGTCAATTGTGTGGCTTTTTCTTCTCACAAAAAATATAGGGCAACTTTTTATCGTACGACAAATGTCGTCTAGTGTGAAAGAGGCCTTATCCTTTTCATTCACTGCATGTGTTAATTAAATAGAACATACTTTGAGAAGTTATTGTGAAGTAGATCAAAACATTATTTTCTGTAATTTATAAGAATTGTTTTCATAGAAAATTTTCGGAAGAAATCTGTTGTTTGCTGGTTTTAAATTCGATTTTTATTTTATGTGGGGATGTTTGTTGTAATAATAATTCAGAGTCCACTTTAAGCTAAGTTCTAGTCCATTTAGCCCTCATATGTAAAATGTCCATTAAGCGCCAAATATAAACGAAAATGTAGAAAAATATTTCATAACAGATAGTCCTAAACCTGGAACAATCTATTATAAGACAATTTACTTCTTAAATAAACAATTGTACGCTAAATGGAATTTTTTTTTGCATATAAAAAGCAGTATTAACGTTATGTAGGAAGGAGTATAAATTTATTAAAACTTTGTAAAGGAATTTGATATTAGAGTGTGTGTAATAAATTTTTTTGGTCACATAGCAAAATAACCCTTTTTGAATGAACATTTTTTGTCATAAAATTTAAATCAATAATTTTTTAATACTACCAAGTTTCATCCTATAACAATCTTGCCATTGGTAGTCTGGATGTAAAACGTTACTCCTTACAGAACATACATAATTCATAAAATAAACAAAGGGGAAAAAACTTACATTTAAATTTTTTTTTTATTTAATATTTTAGTAATGAACTTGAGAAACGATGCAATTCTCTTTGTAAAGGAAATAGCAATTAAATAATTCAAGAAGGCTTTTTAATATCAATAAATGTATGCATCAATTAAATAGAAATAAGATTCATATGCTAATATTAGCTTGACAATACTTAAAACATATTCAGTTTGGAAAAAAAAATAAAAGGATAAAATGGAGATAAATAAGATGTTATTAAAGACGATTAGGGCTACTCTTGATGATTCCGATAGTTAAGTTCCAGCTCAGAAAGAAGTTGGTAAAATCGTAGGTACACACGTGAAAAAAATTGGTGTAATTTTAAGAAAAGATTCATGCTTAGTGTTCAACGAAAAATAACTTAATGGATGTTAAACATATATTCTACATAGAAGAAATCGATACCAGTTTGGGAACATTTTGATCGGCAATTACATATAGCAATGGTCGAATTGTCAGATTAATGGCAGACATCTTCATCAAAAAAATTTCATAATAATAATAAAAAAAAAACTTCAAAACCTGTCCTGAATATTTTATTCCTTTGGCAGAAATTAATCGGAAATTTTAAATTCGAGACAAGGAACATAAAAACTAGGTAACTCAATACTATACCTCAAAGAGTTAATTACTGAAGTAGTAAGATGTGGAAAAAAGGATCATGGAGTAATACAACGAAATTTCATGTTAGTTTTAGAGCTATTAATATAAACATTTTCGTAATCGATAAGCCCATGTTGAAGAGCTTATAAAAAGAGTTATCACTTGATAAACAGTGCATCTCATTTCACAACTATCACACGTAAGATGAGCAAATATTGAAAATGGATAATCTTGTTGGTCTACATGTTTGTATGGGAAGATTTTTCTTTAGACTCAATGCATAAAACATAAATTTTTCCTTAATATTATCCATTTTTTCGTTTTTTGCTTCTTATAATATAAAAAAAAACATTTAGATTTTGTTATATATAATTTCTTGCAGAATAGCAATATCATTTTTGTTTGATTTAGGCTAACTAAATAGAGTAGTGTTTAAAAAATTATATTATGGGAATAGTTTACTCTTTTAACCAAAGGTTTAATTTATTTACAATTTATTTTGCTATAAATTCATAGTAATATAAACATCATAACATAAAATTACAATTATTCCTTGTTTTTAAACTTTATCCCATAATCATTTTGAAGTTTTCGGACATATAATTTAAAAACAAAAATTTCAGAATACATGTTTAAGTTAATTACTTCTGTAATAAAAAAATTTGAGAAAGTACAGAAATAATAAAGTTACAGAGAATAAATGTTTATAAATATTAAATTAACACAGCAGAAAATATTCAATTTTAATTTTCATATAATTCTACTATTTCTGAGTTATCATAAACATACTTATTGAAATCTTTTCTACACAAAAAATGCATATCACGTTTGTTTTTGATGAATATTCCATTTCAATAATATTAACTAGAAAGTGTTTGATTAAAACTGTCAATGGATTTTAACAATTAGTTTATAAATGCTTTTTCAAGAATACTGTATAGTTGTCTTTTTAATAATTTTAAGACATGGGATATTCTACATCTAAAATGTAGAATATTCCTCATTTAAATAATTTCGAATTTATAGTTGCTTTTGCGTACATAATTACTTACTTTATTTTAAACACTAAAAAGCAGTATGAGTCCTCTTTTTGTAATTTTACCTACATTTTCATCAAAACTTATTTCCTGGATTAAATGCAAAATTTGTGCATAATTCGAAATAAATCGATATAAATTACTAAAGGAAATATTACATGGCTTAAAGTTATTTACTATAGGAGAGCTACATTGATTTTACTATGCTCCTTGAAACAATTAATATAGAACAGAATACTAAAGATATTTTGCTGCTCTTCTATTCAAAAGAACAGCACAATTCACAAATATTTCAGCATGAGTAGTATATATAATGAAAGTAATTAAGTTTTAACTTTTAATACACATAAAATTTTTTGTCAAAAACTTGGAAATTTTTCATGCATAGAAAAACACTACTTTAAGAACACTCTCTAATGCTTTTAATTGAAATTTCAGGAAAGTAGTAATTCACAAAATTTATTCCCTTGCTGCTGTAATATTTCTATAACATTTAAAGGACTACAAGCATTAGTAACTTACATAAATATATGCCCTTTATTTAAATAATAATTCATGTAATTGAATAATTTTAAAAATAAATCTGATGAAATAAATAAACAATGAAATTTCTAAAATAATATTTTTTTTTACAGATTTCAAACAATACAAAAGTTTTACTTACTCTGTTTTAATTTTAGAAATTTTGAAAGAAAATTAAAAACCAAAATTTAGAAATATCATTCTATGTATAAAAGAAATAAAATAAAACTTATTTCCTATAATCTAGCTTTTTAAAACTTGTTTTTCTGGTGAAGCAAAAACGAATGATAATATAGAATATATAGTACATATTTTGATTTTGCAAATTTTTTATGATATTTAATATTGGACATTAAATCCAGGATTCAATGAGACCAGATAAAAAATTATTTTAAGTAACAATTATGGGCACATGAGAAGGTAAAATCTGAATTAATAAACTAATATTTATTTTACTAGGAAATGAATATAGATTTAAGAAAAGTGGAAACAACATTAAGTTACTTGTAACGAATATTATACAGTAGTTTATACAAATAAAATCAAACATTTTCAGCTGATTTATATGTAAATAATATTGACAAAAATTAAAAAAAAATATTAAAATGAGCAACACTCAAACATATACAAATTTTTTCATAGTAAAAATAATTTAATAACCTTAGAGAATTTGAAAGTCAATGATTATAAAATTATTTACAAGGTAAAATGAAATTGTTGACAATGATGATGAGAGTATTTACAATGATAAAGCTTGAATAAACACTCAGAGTATTGCATATTGCTGATACAATAATTCTCGAACCCTGAAATAATCTTCTGATAAAGTTCCTTCAAAATCTATGTGTCCTGACTCATTCTGAAAAATAATATCATGTATTAATTTTTTATCTATATAAATTAACAAGACAAGACAAAATTAGTAACTATTTAACTTTGGAAATTAACATTCATTTATTTTTGAAAAAAGTTCATATCTAATTTGATAAATATTATTCAGTGCAAACACAAAAAATAGCATATTCTTTATTTTTATTAAAAATAGCAATTTCCATATTCTAAAATGATTCGCTTCGGCTTTGTATACAATATTTTCGTATTTAACTATTTTCACTTTTTAGGCATATAGTAATAATTAAAAAGAAGCTGAAGACATAAAATTGTGTAAATTTTAATGTACATAACTTTATAAACTTAAACAGTGGAACAAACATTTTATTTCAATATTGTATGTAATGTAGACAAATGATAAGATGATACATGAAATATTATAATTAGTAAGTATTTCATCACAGTTAGAAAAATTAGAGAAAATTAAACATTTCAGAAATGATTAAAAATGTAAAAAAAAGAAACATTCACAAATCTGTGAAAAATATGTAGATTTCTGTCAAATTACTACTTGCTTTTATTTGATGTTTTTTTTTTAGCAAAAAAATTTGAAATTCTTCTAGGAGAAAACATTTGATTAATGTCACTATATTTGAAAAAAAAATTTTTTTTTCTATTTCAAAACTATACTTTAATACTCAATATCATGTCATGCAATAAACTTTTAGATAACTGTGAATTTCGATACATATACTTTACTTACGTTAAATTAAAAAGCTTGCTTCACTCATTGTACAAACTTCATCAAATTGTTAAAAAATTTGGTATCGCTAATTTTTTTTGGATTATTAACAATTTAATGGAGTTAAAACTATAAAGTTTTCTACATGTATATGTGCATTAGTATCCATGTTAAGTAAGGGTACTTTTAAAAGTCACAAAATATTTTTAGTTTTTCGTCTCATGATCATCTTTAATGATGATAGGACAAATTTTTGGATAGACAGATCATAAAGAAAAGCATTTGTGATCATCCTAAGATATCTAAGTGGCCTGTACCCTTGGTATAGATATATTGTAACCAAAGTACTTTTCCTTTATGATAAAAATAATATATTTAACAATGTAATAAATTTAATGCATAACTTTCTCTTTTTATAGGTTATTAAGTGTTAGATTATTAAGGTTTTCAATTAAAAAAAAAGTTCATTTTCAAGATCTTACATGAAAACAACTTATAAAAACTTGAATCATTTAATACAAATTTTGATTACAAATATATTGTAAGAAATTATTTATTTTGAAAATAATAAAAACTTAAGTAATTTAGCTAAACATATAAATTCATTTCAATTGATTGTATAATCTTTTAAAATGATAAACATGGTTAGCAATTAAGTGATCATGCTTCTCCAAATTTACACACTATGTAAAATTATTATTCATAAAATACTAACAAAATGACCAATACAAGACATTTATATCAATGGAAATAAAGAGAATTTATACATATATTATAATAAATAAATGTTGAATCTAAAAAACATAACTTTAGCTTTTTGAGATTAAAATACTAACTCGTTTTAAAGCAACCACATCATTACAATACAGAACACCACCAGCAAATTCTGCATTGATCCCATTTCTCATTAAAACTTGCTTAAAGTCTGAAAGTAATACTTCATTTATAAATAATGTAGGGTGACCAGTTATCTGAAAAGGAATAGAAAAAAATATGAGACTAAGTCTTGTTTATATATATAAAGTGTACATATAAAAAGTCATTATTTAAAATATATAATTAAGAAATAAATATTTACTTGACTGGTAGGAAGTGGTTGAAGTACTGGTATCCTCTCCATTTCAGCTTCAGCTAATTATAGAAATTATGTATTAGCAAAGTCTTTGAAAAATGAATAAATTAAGCAAAACTTAAATATTTTAAATATTCAATGGACAAATGTTTGACTAAGCAAAAAAACTATTAAAAAAAAAAAAAAAAAAAAAAAAAACCTCACAAAATATTTATTACCATTATTTAAAAATGATTAAAGTAAATTAAAGTGATTTAAATTCAATTAAAAATTTCTTTAGGTGAATTCAAATAAATCACATTACAAATTTCATAATTAAGTAAAAATCTTAAAAAAAAAAAAAAACCCTACTTTTAATTTCTTCTGAATCTTCCCCATTTTCAAGTTTATTCACTGGAATTTTATCTGCATCTTCTTCCATAATAATTTCGCCATCAACCCATGCTAACTCAACATCTTTAGACTTAACAAAATCTAATGAACTGACTAAAGAATCTTTTAATTTTACCTGTGGAATACATTTTTTATAAGAGAATTATTTCAAATACATCTAAAAAAGGAAAGTATATGATCATAATTCAATAATGAATTATGTTTTATAAATGTAAACTTAACATATTTTATAACATTCTTCATGTAAAACTTAAGTTTTTAGAGCAATCAAAAAATAATTCAATCTTATAGCAAACAAGATTTATATTTATATTGTTCTCCCTGTGTATGCATATATACATACAGTTTAAATTATAAATATGCTCATTTGAAGTATTTATTAGATGAAATAAAATTAAAACCAGTTTTTTTTTCTATGTTATTATGGCTTTGCTCAAAACAATAAATTTAATTTGTTACTAAAAAGTTGATAAAGTATTAGATTGTAATGAAAGTATGTAACAACAAAGTTAGTTAATTTAGAGAAAAAAAAAAACATGAAAGTGATAGCTTTAAATGCAGTTAGTAATATATTATTTTCAGCCAATGTTACAATAATTTTCCAAAGTTCAAAAACAAATCAAGCTTATTGCAGAAATTCAATGCAGAGTCAAAAATAACATTAGTAAAATGTAATTGTAGGCATGATAAAAGATAAATGTCCAAAGGATCAATATTGGGGCTATATGATGGGAGAAGCAAAAGATCCCATTCAAGTCTGTATAGAACCCAGCCAATGAATGCAGTAACCCATGGTCTTGCATTATCTTGATAAAACAGTATTTTCTTGTACCAGAATTCACTTTGACATATGGATTTGATAGCAGATCCACATGAATTAGTATAGCGCTTTACACATTACTGTTGAGGGTTTTACTATTTCCAAAATTTTTTTGTGGATAATAGCTACCAGATACAAAGCATGATCTTTTTGTTAGTCCAATTGCACATTGCAATATTACTATTAGGCTCACAAGACACAACAATCCTCCTTTAGGCTTGTGTTGTCAAAGAAAATCCACTTTTCATTACAAGTAATGATCTGTTTGAGAATTTTGTCCTAGCATATTTTTGAACAGATTAGTGCAAGTCTGAATATAGCTGTTTGTATCTGCTTGAGTCAGCACATGTGGCCTACAGCAAATAAACTTGTACACGAAGATTGTGCAATGCATAGCATAACTAATGGACATCTAACTCCTTAACTAGATCTCAAGAGCTTGAATAGTGATTTTCTTCCTCAGGTTCTTCCAAGTAGGCTGCATCATTCTGAATAGAAAGATCAGAAGCCTTTGCTTCTTGAATGTCAGAATTCTTGTTTTTGAACTTTCTTGTACCAAACCTTCACATTGATATAATATAAAAAGAGTACCTAAAGCTGTGTGTAAACATAATTTACTGATAATCGGTAGATTTATGCAATATAACTGGAAGTAAGTGATGGTTCTAATCTAGTAGCACAATTACATTTCCTACAACAGAGCTGGAAAGTAAGTCTCCTTTCAAATTCCAAAACTGGACAGACAAAATATAAACAAACATGGCAATGTAATGTTTGTGCAGATGATATTAACAGTGGTGGAAAACGTTCCTTATAACCCAATATATATTCCATTATTTGTTCACAAAAAATGAGTTTGGAAAAGTACAATAGAAGAAAACAATTTAATGATTAAGATTTTTTACAATATTATCACAATATATAATGTAAATAAACAAGTTCATGGGTTATGTTTTTTTCCCATACAGTTTAATCCTAGAAATTTCTTGTGAGCAGTTTTTGGAGGATTGGCTCATAAGATGCACATAGATGGCCAATTTTGAAAAAAATTCTTACAATGACTTATTAAAATTAATATTAAATAATGATTTTCAACTTATAAAATAACTCCATTTATTTTATATCATTAAATTAAGAAATTGCTCAACATTTATCATAAAATATATTTACTAATATTTAATTTTATTTTTAAGATATAATGAATTTTTAAATTAAATAAATTTAATAAAATGAATATTAATGATAAAATTTTTCAATGCACTTAGAAATTCAAAATATTAATTAAACATGTACTTGATAAATATGACTTTCAGTAGTAGCATCAACCATTTCTAAAACATGAGGCGTAAAAATCTTTCCTGGAACTGTACCACTTTTACAGTAACTTGCTAATGCTTCAGTAGACTCTGTAGTTCCTCGAACAATAATAAGCCTTCTAGGCTTGATCATACTAAGAATTTTTTTTATCGATTCACTATCTGATCGTCCTTCAAAGTCTATGTACTGAACTGAAGCTCGAATATCTAACGTTTGCATGTATGCAATACATTTTGTTGGAACCTCTGTGATATCTATAAAACATTTAATAAATTAACAAAAGAGAAAAAATATAAAAGACCAATTATTGAGATCGTGATATATTTTTAGAATCTTAAAATAAAAATAATTAAATTTAAATTAGAAAAGTCTTTTACCCTGCACAAGATCATCGCATTCCATTTTATTTTCCTTATTTTCTTCTTCAAGATTTGAAGGTTCTAAAATCATATAATCTTCTAACCTACAAATAAATAAAAAACAAAAAAATTACAAACTAAAAATTATAAAAGACAAGCAAATATTAAGGAAAATAATATATATATAAACAGGATTTATGCAAATTATCTCTGGCATATTTAATGATGTGGAAATAAAGCTGATATTTTTGAGCCCCATTTGTCCGGGCTCATCAAACTAGGAATTTAGTGGGTGTTTGCATGGTTTTCTGAATAAACTGACATTAAATCAACATTTCCTTTCAATTGATATCAAAATTTTTACATTTTTATTCATAAAAATATAGTAATCATTAGTTAGAAATCAAACCTTGATTATATTATCCTTATAGATTTTAATAGTAAATAAAATATGAATACTAATTTCCAAACAATTTTGTTTTTAAATATATTATCAAGAAATACTTCACGGTAAATCTCAACAGAATTTCTTACTAAATTTGTGGAATTAAATAATCTCTTATCATGCACTCACTTATAAAATCAATAATTCCGTAGTATTCTTAATAAACGAAAGTAAACAGAGCACTCTTAGTTCGAGACTAAAAGAATGTTTACAAACAGAACAATTTGATAATGTCAATACTTGTATGTGTGTATAATTGTGTCCTCCCATTCCCATTTTTGAATAAAATAATTATTACATTCCAGCTACTTCAATGAACATTCCTATAAAAATACATTACAATAAATTGGCGACAAGAATTAACAAATATATATATATATATATATATATATATATATATCATGGACGCAGAACAATTTTCAACTTTATTAAAGGTAATTACAATAAGTAATGATCGACATACCGATCTTATTTTGAAACAAGAACGAAGTAAGGACATTTCCAGATCATCAAGTAAAAGGTACAATAACATTTTTGCAATATAAACAAGGATTTCAAAATTATTTACAAATCAAAAATGTTTTCGAAGATAAAGATTTGTGTGTTTAAATACTACTGAACAGCATTGGATCTGAACATTATAATCTGTTGTGCTCTTTAATTGCACCTAAAATTCCTAATGATTTATCATATGATGAAATAATTTCTGTTCTTGAAAATCATTTATGTCATCGAACAGCACAGATTTCTATCCAATTTTCAAAATGAAAACCAAAGTATTTCTGATTACATTGCCACACTTCGAAAATTTACTTCTACTTGTGATTTTAATTGTGAGTAGGAAAAATCAATTGCTAATTTATCTTTGAGAGCACAGTTTTTTAGAGGATTAAAAGATGACTTTATTCGAGAGAAACTTTTGATGGTTTCAGATCTAACATTTGATGTAGCTGTTGAACAAGATTTCGCTTTAGAAGCTTCAAAAATAAACAACCGTGAATTATCGAAACACAATTTTAATGGAAAATCAGACGTAGTTAGTAAAATTTTAAGAATTCGAAATACTTTTAAAACAAATCAGTCAAATGTTACATAGCGAGATTTTTCTCAAAAATGAAACATGTCAAATTCTTGACATAGATTTTCATCAACATTAAATTTTCATGAACTTGGTATTTACAATGCATGCTTACGATGCGGACATTCAAATCACCTTTCTCGAGAATGTCGTGCTGACATCGCAAAATTATACTATGCACTTTGTAAGCGAAAAGGACACATTCAAAAAGTCTGTTTATCAACACTGCTAAAAAATAAAAAGTCTAGTGAAATTCAATCTATTGAAAAACATGAATATGTTACGAATATTGATGCAGTCAATATTTTTTCTAATAGGACTAAAGTTGATGTTTTCAAATTTACCACTGACTCTGAAAAATTCTGGGTTAATGTGCAGATAGATGGGAAAATACAAAAATTTGCAGTTGATTCCAGAGCAGGATTTTCACTTTTGTCTAAACAAGCCTTCTGTTTACTGAATTTAACAAAAGTTTTACAACCTACAGACATGAAGCTTCGATCTTACACTCTCAGAAATTTCGAACCACTAGATTTTGTCAAAGTTTTAGTAAAAAAACTCACAAGTACAGAAACTTTGCATATAGTTCCAGATATGTTTACACCAGTGTTAGGAAGAACGTGGATTCGACATTTAATAAATTTATCTGATATCTATAAGTGTAATCAACTTGAAGAAATTGAAATAAATACTGTCAATATTTCTAATATTATTGATGACATAAAACAATTTCCTACTGTGTTTGAACAAAAAGTGGAAAAAATACATAATTTTATGTGCTCATTAAAACTCAGAGAAAATTCGAAACCTGTATTTTTAAAAACTGGAGAAGTACCTTTTGCTTTATGCAAGAAAGTTAACGAAGAACTTAAAATACTTGAGCAAGATCAGATAGTTACAAAATTAGATTGTAGCGACTAGGATTCGCCTCTTGTTGTTGTACCCAAGCTTGATGGTAGTGTTCGATTATGTGTTGACTATAAATAAAATAGCTATAAGCCCTCAACTACAAGGTGCACATTATCCATTGGCGACTTTTTGAAAATTTCGCCAAGGGTGAATGTATGGTAAATTCTTACCAATTGAATGCATGTAATTTTCATCAAGGGAAATATGGAAAACATGTTTCAACTCCAATACAAGGAAAACGGTAGCAAATAAAAAAAGAATAATTTAAAGTTGCAGGTCTTAATTGAGCAACACATTTATTTTTGTTTGGTAATTACTTCACTTCCTTTCCCTTTACATAAATCTAAATACTATTAAACTGAGTTATCATGAAATTATTGTAGCTGAACTAGGTCCTGAAACGTTTATACAAATCAACAATCAAAAGAACCAAAAATTGATTATCGATCGTGCCGCCATCTAGTGGCAATATTAAAAATTAATACTAAATTAAGGTTTCTGACTATTTTATTAAAAATTTTAAAATATTAAAACAAAAAAAATTCAAAAAAATTATAAAATTTTGTATCGAAAAATAAATGCATCAAGGTAAGAAAAAATTCCAGAAGTAATTCATGATTTTCAAGCAGTCAAGTCAAAGTTCAAAGAGTTACATGGGCCTTTAATTTTTTTAATTTTTTTTGGAATTTAAGGAGTTTTCAGGAGTTGTGCGAACTCTGTTAAATATTCCATGCTTCAATAAAAGATTCTATTTTATTATAACCATATTATAGAGTAGAAAAAAAAACTTAGATGTTCAATAAAGTGAATTCCTTCCTTCAAGTAGGATTAAAAATTATATTCTGTATTATGTGGCAGAGAACAGAAGATTTTTTTTCTGTAGAAGCTCTAGGAACAAAGGAAAAACTCCTGTTAATAGGCATAAGTGGTGTTCAATAGAATTGCTTTTTCCTATGACCTTTCCCATGGTTTCTTATAGTTCCATCACAAAAAGTAATAAAAAAAAAATTAGAGAAAAAAAACGTGTTATCTGTTTTTTTTTTTTGGGGGTGGGTGGACAGTGAAAACTGAAAACACGATACCTTTTATTCATTTTTAAATGAGTAAACAAAAATGAACTGATGAAAAACTGTTTTCTAAAACTATTTTTACTGAAATGCACAATTTTTGCATAAGCTTAGAGACAAATCAGGATTGATTTGAATAAACTATATCAAGAGATTCCTTTACAGGTTGAATTATTATGGTGAAACTTTTACTCAGTATATTTTATTAGTTATTTAAACAAATAATAGAAGCAATCTGTTAATTTATGTTACTTCCTCTCATTATATTGATAATGAAGAATCTTATGTTAATGATTTAATATACAATTTCCCATTTTAAGAAATTCCTTTCCTCCAATTTTAATGCAACTTACTTTATTATTTCCCCATAATCGTCCCACTTTATTTTTTCTTCTTTTAATGGGTACATGGGATAGGATTTCTTGGCTTGCTTAAAAAATCCTCCTCCCCTTTGTTTTCCCTGAAATTGTTTTCAAGTCACATTACAAACAACTTTATATTCAAAATAGCAGAACATTTAAAGTTAAAAACAGTAACATTGGTAAATATATATAAACATAGAAAATTAAGAATTTTTTTTATCAGTTCTAAAACAGCACATAAAAATTAAAAAAAAAAAAAAAACTTTTAGATTTAAATATTATTGAAGCAAAAATTTATTTTTTTGTGAAGAATAGTATTCATGAACAATTGCTTTTATAACAAAAATTGATAAAATTTCAGCTCCAATAATATCAATTACAATGAAAGTTGTTATGTGGAAAATTTACAAATACAATTATTTTTTTACATTCAAACAAAGATAAATTTTACAAACCTATGATAAAAAAAATTTTTTTAAATGCTCAATAAAAATATTCAAGAATGAGAAAATACATTTTTAGTTAAAAGTGGAAATATTGATCTTTGACCAAGTTTAGATTATTTAAAACATTAAGAAACATGATTTGCTCTTTAAAACTTAATTTTAAATGGCAGAAACAAAAGCTTTGCAAACTGAGAAGAAAACAACATATATTTAAGTTTTCTCTAATCTTCTTTATATAAAATATAACATTACTCCAATTTAACCGCATCAATGCAATGCTAAACCAACACATCAACATAAGTAAATTAAATTTTAAATAACTTAATTATTAATTTAATAAAAATTGTATTTTGCTATGCTTGCATTTTACTATAAAAATAATTTATAAGTGATTAACAAATTATACAGTGCCAGTCGATTCTAATAAAACTTTTATTAGTTGAAAACAATTAGCCTCACAACATATCTAGAAATAGAAATTCAAATCAAACTGAAGTAGTTGTCATTTATATGTATAAAAGATTACATTGACAGACAAGCAAAAATAACAGTGTATGACATTTGACTAATTATATAATATTTTTCAAATGTAAAGAAAATTAAAATTTAATTCAAAATAACAACATATCAAAAATTCATAAAATAAAATTAATTTTACAGAGTATATTTTTTTATTTAACATATAATGCATAAGAAATTTATGACAATTTTTATCATTCAAAATGTAGCCTAAATCAGATTAATAAAAGTGATAAAATACTTTTCAACAGAATATAATAATAATGCAACATAAGGCAAATAATAAAGTAAAGTATTTTACCTCAACTTTCATCATAAGATCATGCCTAGCATTTCCACATCGATCAACTTCCATTTCATCTTCACTTTCTTCACTTGAATCAGAGCCCCCAAATTCACTGGATTAAAAGAATTTATTGTATCATTAAACTACTTTCAAGTCAAAAAGATTTTTTAAAAATTAAAAAACTCACAACAGTAACTCATATTCACAAATTAAAAATTAGATAGTTTTCCAATAATCAAGGCTAAATTTCTGAAGAGTCATTGACATCCATTTTAAGATATTATCTGACTAGCTAGTATTAAGCTTTCCCAAATAAACTTATATATTGTATATGTATGTAATATTTTTCTACATTACATACCTAAATAATAAATGAAATATCAAATTTTAAACAATATTTTAATTTAAATCGGCTCAAAATCATGTATAATATTTATGTTATTAATATTTTTAAATGAAGCTTCATAGCACAATAGTGCACTTCCCACTCCCAAGGTACACTTGCGAGGTTCAATTCACAGCGAGGTCAACTCAGCCATACATTCCTTCAGTGGATTGATAAAATTGAGTATCAAGCATGCTTGGAAACTAAACACATGGGATTTAGCGTTAAACTGGCCACCGAACCTGGACATATCCTTCACATCATAGGGCCCTCACTAGAAAACAGATATAGACACTATAGAACTTGGCCCCATATGGGCTGTTATATCACTCAATTTAGTAAATATTATCAAACAATCATTCCTACAAACTATACAAAAGTTAATGGATGTAATAAATAAACACTAATATATATATATATATATTAATCAAATGCTTTAACCCTCTGAGCCCGGCATCAATGTTTAAACAAACTGCTCCTACGGTGGTGCAAGAAGATGACATTTCCTACCCCCTTGAACAAAAGGAGAGGGTCATTTTCACCCCACTAGTGAGTTGAGGTTTTCATAGTGACAAATTTTTATTGTTTTGATGGTGATACACAGTGCTAGGTCTGTCATAATTTTCATGAAAATGTAAATGGGTTTACCATAAATACTATTCATTGACAAGTAATTGATTTTTTCCCATTTGTTGTTTTACACACCAAATTAAGAAATGTTATAAGAATTTTAAGATTATATGCATGCATTTGTGAAACAAATTTAGTCTGTTTCAAAAACTATGATAGAATATATTAATTTATTGCTGAGAATTCTTTGAAATAATTGTTTAAAATAATTACAGACTTCCATAAAGTAATGAATTAGCAATTAGTTATAATAAAAATGACGAGCAACAAACTAACTGAATATTTCAAAAATATTAGTAAAAACTACATGCCTGATATTAAAAATGTAAATAAAGATATTGAACAAATATTTCTTTTTATAATGAAGTACATGCAACTTGTCAAAGTTGCATTTGAAATAGATTAAAAGTAATCTGTGAGTTAAATACAATAACAATATCTGTTTTCTTTTGATTGAAGTATTTTTATGTATGACAAATTTCTATATTGAATGGATTAAAATATATGCTTTTTTATCTTTCACTTTTAAGCAAAAAGCTTAAAAATTGACTTTTCCCTTCTGCGTGTTTCTGTAACTAAATATGAAACATTTTGCACAATAAATATAGCCAGATGAATCTTAAGTTTCTACTTTATATGTAGAATTCAGGTTGATTGTTCAATAAAATTACATTTGTCATACAATAAATACGAATATTCTGTTCATTTCTCAATGATTGAGAACTTGAAAAATGTTCATTCAAATAGTGCATTCCAAAATATACTCGTATTAGTCTCAGAAAATACTTTTATAAAATTTTTATCAGAACATTAGCAAGAAAACAAAACCTTTATATTGGGGATAAATTCTTATCTGCAGTGTTTTTTAAGCTTTTATATAAAACAATGTTTATTAAATTATTTTTCAAAACCAAAACTGTGATAGTTTTTATTTTATACAGAAATTAAAACTACGTAGAAGAAAGACTGATGACTGACAAAATATTTGGCAGCTTTCTTAAATATCTACCACATTTCAATTTATTATTGGAAGTATTTTCATTTTTATTTTATTTCTAGCGACAAAACGTAACTGATTATAATGAAGAAATTTGCTAAAGTGAAGATGAATATGCTTCCCTTTAAAAAAAAAAAAAAAAAAAAAAAAAAAAAAAAAGCGAGCTGATAAAACCATTTTTCACGAAAATTTCCGCTTAGACAAGTCCCCAATTTTTACGACTTTCACATACTAAAGAGCAGCAATTAAATCCCCCTCAACAGCCCAAAGAAATTTGAGCAGGAAAAAGCTAAGTACTTGAAAAAGGGTAAATCTATGGTACAACTGCTGTACCACAGCCGGTTAAGCAAATTATTAGCAATTAAAGGTTAAGCAAATTATTTATGCATTGAATGTCTTCTCATGTTTTAAACAATTCTTAGAATTCTTTTCTTTTTCCCATGAAGGAAAAAATTTACAAAATAAATATAAATAACATAATTAAATAAATTATTTTTGTGAACTCAAAAATGGCTTCAATTTATCTCCATGATCAAAAGTTTTCACATAAGAAAAAGTTTCTTTTTCAGTATAAGTTTAATTACTCATTTAAAGTACCATAATTTATAATCGAAGCTATGAGAATTAATTTAAATTCAAATCAATAAAATTTTAAATTTTCCAAGAAATTAAAATAAATGCTTTAAAATATTCATAGTTATTCAAAAACACTTTGAAGTTACTAGGAATTTTCAAGTAGTTTTAGCAATTTAACTATGTGGCTTTGAGAAAATAGCACTTCACCAAGTAATTATTGTCATTAATCACATATTATTTTAAAACGACCATACTGAAATTATATCATTTAATTAAATTTTGTAAGTAAATGATAAATTTGGTAAGAAAGTTAATTGATTCATAAAATACTCTAAAGAGGAATAACAGAAATATATTTGATGCCGTACTTTTACATTATTGTATTACAAATTGCATGTGGAGAAGTATACTAATTTAAATTATCATATCTTTTATAATCATGTAAGTTAGAAAGATTTCCTCAACAATGCATATAAATAAAAATAATTAATGATTCTTGATTTACAAGATTCATAAGCCAAACTTCTTGCTATAAAAGATTAATTAAGCTCAACATATCTTGCAATGATTATATAAAGAATCAACTGCATACTCTTTTCTTAGATTTTATTTTTTGTTAAGGCCAAGTTTAAGTTTACTAATCATATAAATATTCCTTATTATTTATAACTTACAATGTAAAAAATTTGCAAGGAAGAGTTTATAACAAAAAATTGTATAGAAATAAAGATATATGCATACGCTTCTCTTTCTGCACGCTGCTTTGCTGCCTCTAGTTCTTTTTCCTTTTCTTTTCTTAAATAATCCTCTAATTCTGCTCCTTCCAAACGAACTCGCTTACGAATCTGTAACAACAAGTGATATTTTCATCAATGTTATGCAGTTTTAAGTACTATAAAAAATGCAAAATTATTGAATATAGATACACTTTAATACTTGATTACAAATCTATTACATGACAGTTTAAGATATTTCTCAAAATAATTTTGTATATAAAAGGCACAATAACTTTATGCATAGTACTTATAACTATTAAACAATTTTTACAATATTTTTCAATATAGAAACTTTTCAAAAGCACTTATAAAAACATCTAGATTTAAAGAACTATTTTATTGAATAAATACATACACCAAAATAAAATTATGAAAAACTTAGTCAGTAAGAATATATTTTGATGATATAATAGGGTGGGTTAAATAAAATTATAAATTTCTCTCAGTCTTTAGACAACTTAAGTTAAAATAACAACTTTTTGCTGCTTTGCAGTTATTTTTTTAACATAAGTTAATTTTAATGAGAAATACAGTTTAAAATAGAACAATTACAAGTATCAAGCTTGATATGGGCACTGAATCTATGAGTTGTTGTGCTGAAACGTAGGAGTAACCATTGAACTAGAGTTTAGTTTATAATATCAAATGTTATGGCATTCCTTGCCATTTTATACAAAAAATTCAAAAAATATGTACATCTGAAATTTAATAAAAACAGAAAAAGGTACAATTCTATTGCATACGATAATTATTTTAAGAGGAATGAAAAATATTGCAATCATTGTAGTAAATATTCGCATTTTGTGTTGTTTTAAAATTAAAATTTTTTAGAAATTACTTAAAAATCATACAAACATTTTATTTACATTTCATAAACTAATTAATTATCATTTATTGGCATAACTTATTTAAATGGCAAAGTTTATTTCTGATGAAAACTGTTTATTAATAGCTTTGATGACCGATTGGAGAGGTATAATAGAACAGTACCCAGAAAAATTATATATTCTTAAATAACATAAATACAGAATTAATATATATATATATATAATATGCAGAAAATCTAACTCTTAATAAAATAAATAAATATAAGGTTTTCAACTTACTTGCAGTTCAACTGTTTTTTTCTCAGGAAAGTCTATTAAAGTCCTAGCTAGTGTTTCTGGCAAACTTCTAGATGTTAATATAATACTATTTTTACTGTTGCCACACCACTGAATGAACAATTCTCTAGAAAAACCACATTCCATTCCTGGCATACTTGCTAAAACAACCTTTACATACAAAAGCATAAAATATATTAATTTCAAATACATTAACAATAACTAATTTTTAAGGACAATTCAATTGTTTTATTTGTTAAGTTCAATTAATCTAATAATAATAAATAATCAATCCCTACTGACATCAGTTGCCCGTCAAGTAAATGATTAAAAAACGTGTTAATGAAACCAAAATATAATTTAATAGCATATTTTACAGAAATAACGTATAATTTATATATTTTTGTATAGTATATATTTTGTTATATGAACCTGTACTTTTAAAGAACATACAAATTTTAAATAATTACTCATCTTCATTTATACTTTCAATGCTTACTGCTTTCTTAATTGCAATGCTCCATTCTATATCACATCTGAAAGCATGGTCTTTGTTGATCCTGTATGTACTTTGTTTTTATATGATTAAATAGAAGCAAAATATCACCAAATCATCAAATTTATCAAAATATCATCAAATTTTACCAATTTTTTCAATTACCAATCACATTAGAAACAAATTTTGCTGTCACTGAAAAATCTCTAATGTTCCGTAATTCTATTACTTTAATGCTTACACCATTCAATAACAAAGCAAAAACAATAATCTTCAGAAAACTGAGCTTTAAAGAGGTATGATTAATACATTAATTTGTATATATTAGAATGATTCGAATAAGCATAATAATGATTTTATTCTTAAAAATATTGTGACATATGTGATTATCAAATTACATTTTTATTGCATATTTTCTCTATGGTATAAATAAACAATAAAAATTTTTAAGTTTAACAAAAGTTTTTAAGTTAAAAAGGCATACTTTGGGTTCAGGTACTTTATTAAGTTCTCCAAGACTATGACACAATTGTAAATGTTTAAACTGGAAAGGATTGCTTTTTTGACCACCTTCAAATGTACGTAATATTTTATCACTCATCCATTCAACCTGAAAGGAAAAAAATTCTGTATAGTATTTTCTTTTATATATAATTTATGGTGTTTCCTTTAACAATTATTTAATATCAGCATACTGCAAAAAGACTAGCACTCACTAAGTTTACTATATATTGATGCTAAAGGGTGATCACCCTGTGATTGTTTTTACATCAATGTTATTATTCTTTCTTCTGAGATGATATAGCTCACCATATAAACGGGTTGTCATGGTATGGCTTGGGTAATACTATTTGCCTATGTGACATGGTTTACAGGTACCCACTGGATAATGACAAATGAGTAATAGCTCCCAGCCTTATTATGATGAAGGGTTAATCACCAGTGCCTGCAGTTATTAAAAAAATGGGAATCAGATGGTTTGCTAGCAGTTCATCAGTGCTGTGAAATTCATAAGAGGAAGTTGTTACCTGCACCTGCTCATTTTACTTTTATTGCCAATGCAGGTATGAATTTCAATATTGATATATCTTACGTTTTTGAATTTTTCTAAAAATACTTTGAAGAATTGACCAACATTATTACAACCAAAACTAATCAATATGCAGAAAAACATGCTCATAGATTTTATTCATAACTATAATGTTTTACTTCTCCAGAGGAAACAAAGAATTTTTTTGGTAATAACTGTTCCCTAAAGTATAATAAATAAACCAAATCTACACGATTAATACAGTAAGAATCAGCTGTGTAACATGCTCCTTTTTGCAAGAACTGTGTCATACAGACGATTTTATAATCTAAAGCAAAACTTGCACTACAGTAACAATGATGCATGTACACATCCTTGTCCAAAACTAAATATGATATAACAATAGATGAACGTTTATTCTTTTATAAATCCAGACTTGGATGAGTGTAGTAAGTCCATTTGAAGAGAATGTGATTTGGAATAAAGAGTTACTTATTGTGCGAATCTAAAAGTGGGTATGTGTGGAATGCCATTACATACAGTAAAATGGAAACTAATTTTGATAACTCTTTCAATAATTTTTCTATGTCACCTCAAATTGTGATAACTATTGCAAAATAACTGCTTGATAAAGGTTATTACTTTACCATAAACAATTTCTATAGTTTGTCAGATTTGTCTAATGCATTAGTCAATGATGTGTGTGTGGAACACTCTGATTAAATAGAAAATATTTACTCCTAGATCTAAAGAGCAAGAAATTAAAAAATAATTGGGTATCAGAGAGGGAAAACAACTGCAATATGAAACTTGGGTTACTTTCAAGACAACTGGATAATGACAAATGAGTAATGTTATTCTTGCTACTGAAAAAAGTCAAACTCAATAAAACAGCATGCTTTATGCTCCTGTAAAAGAGATTGCAGAGGTAATGTGATTAGGAAAAAGACCAGATGCCACTGTACAGAATGTCAGGTATCACTTTATATCTTCCTTTCAAAAACTATCAAACAAAGACTAACATTTAACTTTTTTTATTTGCCTGAGATAACTTGGGATAGTAATGTAATATTTATTAATTACTTTTGTACTAGTAAAATACTAAAAATTAAAACTCACATATTTTTCTTTGCTTCATTTCCTAGTATTTATTAATGGAATAAAAAAATGATGATTTTTTGACATCTATTTAAAAAAAAAAGTTAAAGGAAGTGATTAAATCTGACAAGTATACATATGTTGTCACAAGTGTTCATTAAAATAACAAAAATGCATACTTTGAAAGAGAAAAATTAGAATAATCTAAATTTTTATAAAGGGAACAAATTGTAAAATGGAAGAGGCTGACAATAGCCAATACTAAGAAACATAAAAGTAATTACTATTGAATTTCTGAGATCCAGGCCTGCTCCTTATATTGAACCTATATAGTGGTCAAAATCTATGTTTCAACATTATAACTCTGAATCATAAAATCCACAACATTTAACAGCCTTAATAAATATACAATAGTTTACAATGATTACATTACAGTTTATTTTTAAATTATAACAGCATGCAAATATATATATATATATATATATATATATATATATATATATATATATATATATATATATAGATATATGTGTGTGTGTGTGTGTGTGTGTGGAGAGAGAGAGAATTTTATTTCTTAATTCCAGTTTTAAAGAAATTTTTTAAGTCGAACCTTTTTTATATATTGAATAATTGAAATGTATATTTGATTGATCAACAAAAAACAAAAGCTAATTTTAATATGGAAGGAAAATAAAAGCTCAGTAAGTAACCAATAGAATTTATCTACATGAAATATCAATAAGTCTTTTTTTAAGCCCTTAGAAAAAATAAAATTTTAAAAAAATGAATGAAATAAGATACGTACTTGTGATTTTGCAAATTCTACAACATTATAACTGACATTATTTAATAATGCTAAAGAATATGCCATCAAACCAGAATCTTGGCTTCTCCACAGTTGATCCTTAACAAAAAAACAGAAAATTGGCATTAACATGGCTTAAAGAAGGCATTATCACAGCCAAGGCTAAAAATTTAAAAACAAACCATCATGTGAGCTAGTTCCAAGACTCTTCCTGCAGTGTCAACAGATATTAATACATTGCCATTATTACGAAGTGTTTGAAGCACATTTGCTAAAAATGAAAAATAAGTGCATTTAGCTCAGAAGATATTTCACAAAGTTTATTCAATTCCAAAAAACAGTTCTTAAAACATAACACTAATTAAATAATGTATTAAATATTATAAAAATAAAGTTGCTGAAACCAATAAAAATACATATCATTCATTTAAATTAACAAATTCAAAATTATTAACCTGATACATATACATACTGGATTTTATTTATTTTAAATTCATGTTCTCCGTTAATGATGAAAGAAATTGAACTCATACCATCTAATTATAATAAAATTAATTAAATATATTTTGCATATGAAAATACCTTATTTTTTACATTGTTCATCACAAAATTTATCCATTTCCTACATTATAAAAAATTTTATTATCTATAGGTAAAAAATTTAAACTGACTAGTATCTTCGTTCAAACAAAAAATATATGTGACACCAAATCATGAAACTTAAATACTTATTTTTTTTGTGGAAATATATGATAGATGGGATGTATATCTACAACATTTAACAGCCTTAATAAATATACAATAGTTTACAATGATTACATTACAGTTTTTTTAAAAATAAAACAGAATTCATATATATATATATATATATATATATATATATATATATATATATATATATATATGCATGCTGTTATAATTTTAAAAAAACTGTAATGTAATCATTGTAAACTATTGTATATTTATTAAGGCATATATATATATATGAGTGTGTGTGTGTGTAAAGTACCTTATATCTCAACATTAAAACTGCATATTTTAAAATTTATATATTAAAAAAATATATATTTTTACAACAAAAGAATTTGAAACTAAATTTTTAAAATTCAAAATTTAATTAAAAATATACATCAAATAAAAACACATTATTTACAAGGTGTACAATATTCAGATTTTATTTTAATTTAGGAATTTTAAAAAATATTTATAAAAAAAATTAATCCTTATGCATGTTAAAATTTAAAAAAGAGCAGTTATTTCTATAAAAATATTTTAACATCATAACCTAAATAATAATTTAATGAAATAAATGACATCATATAATTGGTTTAACGAAATGTTTTTGGTTATTTCATCTATTACTATAAAACATGAAATTAAATTTATACCAAAATTACACATACTTCTATGAAGAATAAATAAGTTGCATAAAATGTAGTGAGAAAACATTTTTCTTTTGTTTTTTGAAGTAAAAGTTATAAATAAAAATGTCTCTTATAAAATAGTATTATAATTTTTTGAAATATATATATGAAAATTAAATTGCAAGATTTTGTATTTATAACTTTCAATGTATATTTACTAATAATTATTTTTATCTTTGTAACTAATTTTCTAAGAGTCAAATTGTATTTCTACCAAAGCTGCAAAAACATGGTATTAAATTGAATAATGTCAATTTTTTAATTATTTGTAAATCTTAAATATAATAAATGTAGTAAAAAGTTTCAAACATCGCTGCTAAAAAAATTTTCTAATTTAATATATATATATATATATATATATATATATATATATATATACACACACACACACACACAAATATCACCACTGTTATTACCAAAACTCAAAAACAATTTTCATACTTAAAATTTATAATTACTTCCATACATATTAAACATTTCATATTGCCAAATAATTTGCAAATAAAATTTAAATATAAGAAAGAAATCAACTGCCAAAATAATTAGTGTTAATACTAAATAATTGTAAAATAATACATTAAAAATATCAATAAATAATTATATGTATTTTGCTTTCAGTTATACTTACTCATTAGTTGCTCATCTCGTAATCTTCTTCTTGGCTGAACATATGTGGAATTGTATGAATCGGTAATGAGTAATGATGGGCGAGAAATAGTTTCCAACACACAACCATTTAAATGTCTTTCCTTTTTATGATTAAAATCTACAGCATAAATAATATCTTCTTCACCATCTTTAATTATTTTCCAAATTGCACCTCCAATCATATGTCCGCCAGGTAAAGGAGTAATTGCAATTCCTTGCCCTTTACCTATTCATTAAAATTGATTTAAATTTACACATAATAAAAATGAATTACTAGCATTACTAGTTTAAGGATTATAAAAGTGTTATTGAATTTGTAAATGTAAAAAATCTTATAAATAATAAAAATATTTTAACCCATTAAACAAAGTCTGGAAAAACTAATTTCTATGAAATAAAAAATATACTTTGAAAATCAAACATTTGTTTGAATATGAAGCAATATAAAAGTAATAAATTAAATAAGTCAATGGAATTTTATAACTTTATCTTGAACAAAATAATTTTTCTCAAAAATTATATTTAATTAAAAAATTTTTATCCTACAGCAAAAAAAATATATGATAAAAAAAATTTGTTAGAAGAATGTAGAGCTATGTTACATAAATACATTGTTAAATATTTCCCTTTCTTGCACATAAAAGGGATAAAATCTAAAGTTTAAAATAATTATATAATGCTTAAACATTTTTTATACTTAAGATTATATGACACAATTTTCATTTATACTGATAATAGAACTGCTAGAAACATTAGGATCCAGATAACAAAGCACATCTTTAAATACCATTTGCATTTTTAATATTGTTTAGAATAGATTTTGACACAGCATAATTTATTGGAAAAAAGACTATTGTAAGGCATTTGAGCATTCGCAAAAATAGGCTTCTAGGAAGACTATTCATAAATATTGTGCCATATTCAGGAGTCAGAAGGGAGGAAACACATATAACTCCCAAGCATCCACAGAGATTCATGCAATATCCATCTTTCATTGTTCAAAAGTGGCTAGGATCAAACATGAAACTTCATGGTCCGAAATATGCCATCGTACTACTAGGATCAAACATGAAACTTCATGGTCCGAAATATGCCATCGTACTACTAGGATCAAACATGAAACTTCATGGTCCGAAATATGCCATCGTACTACTAGGTAACAGTGTGTGATTGTTTATAAGAATCCATAATATCTGAGAACAGGAACATATGATAAAGGATAATAAATAGTAACTAGTCATATTTTTTCCAGTCTTCAATAATAGAATTCACATTATTTAACAATCAAGTTCTCTATTTAATAGATTATTTCTTAGTAATAAGAAAATAACTGAAAACAATAGTTAATACAATATAAAATAAAGAAAATTGTTTAAAAAAAAAGTTAAGTGGCATTAAAAAATTCAAAAATACAAATGAAATCTTATTTTTTAAAATATACTTTGATTGTATAAAATACTGTTATAATTATAAAAATATTTTTTAATATCATAATATTCTAAGATAAGATTAATTATTAGTAATTATATTAGTCAAGATATTTTAAACATTAATTGATTAAATTCCACCATTATTCAAATATATAGAAGTATACTAATGAACTTCAGAAGATTATTTTTTTCCCTTTTCGTTAAAAACACTTTAAAACAAAAAATTTGACAACATACATATATTTGAAACCTAAATTGCATCAATATTAATAGATGCTTAGGCATTTTAAATACTTAAGTCTTACTGATAAATTCCTAAAAAAAATAACTAAAAGCTAAAATAAATTATTATTTTTAGAAGACTTTAAAGCATGATGTATACAAATTAATTTTATTTGGTACTAGTGTCACAAAAAAAGGCTTTGGAAATTTTTGCATAAAAGTAATTTAATAGTTTGATATAAATTCTATATATTTGAATTTAAAAAATAACAAGAACGGAAAAACATATCTTAAATAAATAAGAAAAAATTTATTCCAAACGCAAGAGATACAAACCTTTTAGGTTAACTGTTTGACTGTATTTCAACTGTATAATTTTATCAAAGGCTGCATCAACATCATCTAATGTGAAAAGATCAAAATCTTCAGTGTTATGACGAGACTGTAAAATATCAAAAAACAATTAAAATTAAATTTTAATAAATAATACATTAAAATTTTAATATTTCAAAAATAACTTTAAAAAATCACTAGAGTATAATTTAGCTCCAATTTAATATGAGCAATAAATCTATACCTAAAATATAAAGATTCTTATAAAAATTAATTTTAATATTTCAAAAATAATTTAATGAGAATCTAGAAATTTTGATCAGAGAAGCATGTTATATTCCTGAAAAAACATAAATATTGAATGAAAAAAAGAAGAGATTCAAAATATTACATATTTTCCTGGTAGAATTACAAATTTTTGCAAATTTTTGTTTCAGATAAAAAACTTTAATTATAATAATTTCAATGAAAAGTATTTGTGTTACAAAATTATTTTTCTCACATTAACAATCCTTTGTAGTGATAATAAATTATATGTATCCCATCCATATTAGTAGCAAATAATAAGTTTAATTTATAATTCTACAGCTAACCTTTGCAGATAAAGACTGATTTCATCAGGACTTAGTCTTGAAAGGGGATTTTGCACCTACAACTTTTAATCAAAATTGACTTTATAGTGTAAAGTGACTGATTCAATTAAGTAATAATTTCTAATGGGCAACACAAAATTTATTTAAAATCAGAAATTAAAACAAAACCACTTGGAACATTTCACTTCTAGAAAATGTTACAGACAGGGAGCTCCTCTCTCTGTAACAGCTAAAAGTATGGCAATCTTTCTAGAAAGAGGTGAACAATGCCAAGTTACCCACTTGAAAAATTTTTTTAGTATAGCACAATCTACCAGAGAGAACCAAGCAATAAAGTTAAATCTACAACATAAATAAAGTATGCTTTTATGCAAACTCAAATTTTCATTAACTGGACTGTTGTAACCACTTAAAAAAAATCACTAGAGTATAATTTAGCTCCAATTTAATATGAGCAATAAATCTATATCTAAAATGTAAAGATTCTTATAAAAACTAAACTTTCTAATTAATTAATATTATCATACTGAATAAATCTAAATACTGATATATGAAAAATTTAAATATTTAGTATATAAGATAAAATAATTCATACAACAGATCTAAGATGATCAGTGAGGAAAATAATTTGAAATCATAATTCAAAATAATGAAAAAGATATCAATATTAATTTATTTTATAAACTTGCTAAATAAGTTTTACAAATGGAACTTAAAATATTCACTGCAAATTAATATTCAAAAACTTAGCTTTAAAAAAAACTTTCAAAATGTAAACATTATATTATCCACTTCAAAAATTTAGATGCAATGTAAATGGAAAAAAATGACTAATTAAATTATTCCAAGGGTTCATCATCATCATTCATGACACACCAGCCCAGGATGGGCCAAGGCCTTATGAACAAGTTTCTTCCAGCCACCTCTATTGGCAGCCAAACTCCTCCAATTTTTTGTTCCAAGGACCCTACAGTCCTCCTCGACTGTATCCGCTCATTTCAGCTTTGGTCTTCCTCTTCATACGCTGATGGGTTTTGCAAAAAATATTTCCCTTAGTGTTTTATTGTCCTTCATTTTAATAACATGTTCAACTCAACTAAGACGACTTATTTTAATGTGATGGTTTCTAGGGTTACTAGCACAAAAAACAAATTTTACACATGTACACAATCACCCTAGGTCATAAAACAAAAGTTATTACATTCCAACATCTTAAGTCCATTTCGCACATTTTATTGACTGCACACTATATATTCAGCTATACTTTTAACCAAAAACTTGTAAAATATGGTAATCAACTGGAGTGACTATTTTTTAAAGAAAAAAATTCCAAGATTTTTGACATTCATGATAATGTTGGAAACTGAACGGACAAGTCGCACAATGATTTCAGAGTGTTGATAGGATAAACAATCTGGAATCATGATGATATTGTAGCTTTTTAGAAATATTTAGGTAGAAACATTGAATCTCTTGAACCAACAATATTCACTTGTTTCCACATAGTAAGAGACAAATTTGTTAGGTGTACTTGAAAAACAATAGTTAGAACAAAAAGTACTAAAAAATAAGTGCGCAAAAATATTAGTTTACACTGGTGAAAAAAAGAGATTTAAATGAAAGTCAAGAGGACCATTAGTAACAAAGAGAAAAATCAAACAATAAAAAGTCCTCATAAATTATCAATAGATATATTACACTATAACAAAAACAATATCAACAAAATAAAATAGAACTTTTTAGTGAAGATCCTACAACAGAAATATTATTGTTAAGTATTAATTTTGTTAACATTAAACTAAGTACAATTTTTAAAATTACCTGGAATAAATCATACATAAACATTTGACCCATTTTATAAACGGGTATAGTGGCATATATTGGACAGTCCAGATTACATTTTCCTACAACATATGGCAGAGCTCCAAGATGTAAGATGTCTGGATATGATAATAATACTGCATCAATCTGATGAATATGCCTGTAATAAAATTAAATAATTGTATGAATTGTAAAATGTGGATTAAAACCCATTAGAATGGAAAATCTTGCATACATACAAAAATGTAAATATACAAGTCCTTTGATAAGAAATTCAACTATCATTTTTTATATTAAATATTATTGTATGGATTCACTAGAAAAATAAAGTATCATTTCTTAGAAAAATTTGTTTTGCAACATATTTTTTAATTAATCATTTTTATTTTTATTTTAAAGAAATTTAGAACTATTCTTGGAAGAGAAGTCAATTATATTCCAGAGCATTTGAAAACATCTTCCAAAAAATTACAATGCATTAATTAGAATAAAACTTTCAACAATTAAAAATTCCATTTAACAATTTTTGACCTATTTGAAATTAATGATAAGAAATTTAAAAGTTAGATATACTTAAAATTCACCTAACAAATTTAAAAAAAAATTGATATTGATGAAATGAAAATCACTCACTTTTTTAATTCTTTAATATGAGTCATATTGAAATTCTCATCCCAGCCACAATCAAGTAAAAATTTAAATTCATCAACTTGTAATAAATAACAATGAGGATCTTCACTATGGACCCCAGAGAGGGGAAATAATTTAATGATGGAAGTCATGATGAATGAATGATTTCAAAATCTAAAAATATATAAAAATAGCATTAGAGCTTTAATATCATGAAGTAGTTTAATTAAAAAGTGAAAAAAACTTATAAAGTTATATATCATTTATATAAAGAAAGTAAAAAAAATTAAAGAAAATACTTAATATTTTGATAAAATAATTATCAATGTTTACTTTGAAAAATTCCTAACAAGAAATTAACAATGAATAAAATGAATTACAGCACACTTTTAGAAAACTAATATTTTCTTCACATAGACAAGTAAAATCTTTAATTACATTAGAAAGCTAATTTATAAATAAAATAAGTAGAGCCTGAATTCTTATTTATGAAGTATGTTCTTTTTATTCTGTATTAATTTCAATTGATTGATTTTATTTAATAAAACTAAACCACAGATTCAGGTGTATGCGGTTTCCACAAAATTACTTCTTTCTATTAAACGAGCAATAAATACATATTAATAATGAATCATATTTTTCTCCATTCTCAAATTTATGAGTTACGTTAAACTTACCATAATTAAATACCCTTGTAGTAATAATTTGCTTGTTTATTTATGACCCTCCCAAATAATAATTGCATCACTTTTTCTAATCTAAGGTATCTAATCAAATGTACCTCATCTGGAGATGTTGCTATACATAACAGAGTTTAACAGAAAAAACTAAAATTTGACACAATACTGAAAGCTTTTATTTTAAAAAAAGTAAAACCATAGGAGCCAGTAAGGCAAAGATTCAAATTTTCACGTCTAACATTGCAGTTATTTCACCAACCTAAATTACATCACTTTGGGCTATATCAGCTTTTCAGAGTCCCAATAGCACTAATTCTTGAAATGTGAATATCACAATCTCTCCTAATTTTTATTTTGAATATTTCATATTTACTTTTTACAGAAAATTATTTCAAAACCAAAGAAAGGCAATTTCAAACAGTTTAAAAAAATTACATTTTATAAATATAAAAATATATATAAATTAACTTTAAATATCAATGCTACTATTCATGCTAAGTCAATAAAATAAACAAAATCAATTTTTTTTTTAATAATTTTCATTTAGTTAATCAAAAGAATATAAAATCTTTAAAAATACATGCTATATAATCCCAAGCCGGCATTAACAACTATGCTTATAAATCTCTAAATCAAAAATGTAAATAACATACATTTTTATGCAGTGCAAATGCTACATGTCATGGCCTAGCATTTGGTTGTTTTGAGCAAAATCTGCATTTTTATATGTATACATCCTCAGTTTTTGATGCAGTACATCACTGCACAGGTAATTCTGAATCTGCCTGTCTGATTGACTCACGAGGGTTTCAAATGAGAGTTTATTAAACATCTTCCATTCATGAATTAGTAAAATATGAATGATGACTACCTTTGGATCTTTTCTGTACATTTCTTTATTTCCAGAAAATTGTTGTGCCATTTTTTGATGCTCTCAGCCAAGGTAAATATCTTTTATAATTGATTGAAACATTCTTTGCAATGTTATTGCAGATTTGTGCTCTGCATATTAATTTGAATTTTCTCTTGCAGTTTCAGTCTTTTTTTCAATTGTCAGCTCATAAAAAAAGAACAGATGTGTCAGGAGCAATAACAAAAATTGTTGCCACTCTCAAGTAAAAAATATTCATTTTCCAAATTTAACCAATATCAACCCTGTAGTGCTAAATTTTTTTTATCAACTGTTTAAATTAGATACATTTAATTGTACACCCTGTATGATTAAATTGATATCTAAACAACGAATTTTTTTAAGAAAGCAGAATTTGGAATTTAAGGAAATTTTATCTTTCTTTATTGACAAATATCAATGTAAAACAAATTTGGTTTGTATGCTGCTCTATGGTCATTTTTTAACAAGAGGGTTAATTGGACTAGGGGCTTTAGTTTAAAGTTATGCGATATTTTAATACTATGTTGCGAGCTATTTAATGCTGTTGTAGGACATTTTAACATTTACTACATAATTATCTTCCAGGAGGATATTTCATATATTGTACAAGCCAGCCAGATTCATATATCTCAAGGGGGAAACCTGGAAAAATCCTAAGCACCCACTTCAACAGACCTGCAAGCAAAAGGCGGAAATGCTTCGTTCACATCCCCCAATATCCAATATTGGTCGGGATTGAACCTTTTGTGTTAAACAGTGGTGTTCTAAAATTAGGCCTTGGTGAACCCAAGATATACAATACTACAAACATCAACACCCGAGGTAAGAACTAAACCTACAAATTTTAAATCACATGGTAGAAAGAAAAACCAATTTTTAAATTTGTTACTTCACTCTTGCTTTTAGAAACGTTGTAGCTACACAAACAAAAAGTTTGTAACATTTGATATATTCTTCCTTTTTCTATCAAATAAAATTAAAGGAGGGAAGAAGTAAGATAGAATAAAACTGGCTTAAAAAAATGGAAGTACAAAAATATTATAAAATCAACTATACTTATTAATTACAGCTAATTTTGTTGTTATAACAACCTAGAAAGAGATTATTGATAAATCTTATTATAAATATTTAAGATTAGGATACACCTATTTAAGATTGTATGATTTATTCAATAACAATATTATAGTAACTAATGCAATAATTGTACACTTATCTTTCACGTATATACGAATAACTATCAGATATTTTGCTCACTGTTTGAGTTCAAAGATCCCTTTATACTAACAAAGAAATCAGTAAATGATCTATAGTTTCAAGAGCAGTCTAAACTACATCAAGCATTGATAATTAAAATAGAATTCAAGCTCAAAAATGATCAATAAGTCAAAGCTCCAATCACACATTGTTAGTTGGATTTATTGTTTGAGGGTTCATTAAATATACATCACATGTAAATAAAAAAAAAAACATAATTTACATGTTAGATATAATACACAAAAAAAAATTTTTTTTTTGGTTGATAATAAAATTCTAGAGTACAATTAAAAAAAGCAGAATTTTAACAGTTCAGAAAGTTAATTATCAAACACATAAATATAACTAAATTCACCATTCTGTAATGTTATTAATAATTATTCTAAAAAATAAAATAAAAAAAAACATACAAAGCGAGTTGCTTTGAAAGAACTTGATCTATCCATTTCATTCTTTTAGACTTTACACATAAAGTTTGTTCAATGTAAACAAACAAAAATTATAAAATATCTTCATTTTCAATAACATACACTTACAAAACAAATCTTGATCCAAAAATAAACATGTTTTTTTTTTTTTTAGAAAAGAGGATGTGCACTGGTAAAAAAGCCAATTTTCTATAAATATTTCGAGATCTAGTAAAAACAATTAACATATATAAATATTAAAAAAGAATACAAATTTCATAGAAAACTAGGTATTTCATTGACATTACAGATGCATGATGAATATCATCAGTTTAACTTAAAATGTAAGCTATCTCAAAAATAATCCTTGCACCTTCATACAATTACAGATAATTTTTCCTTCCTTTAACATTTAAATATTAAAATTTTGTTTTACCTATAAAAATAATTGGGAAAGAATGAATATTTCAACTGCACATTTTTTTTTAATTAAAATATCTTAAATGTTAATTTTCTTTTCAAAAGTAATCCTTAAAATTATACACACATAATACATAAACATGTAATGATAGCTACCTGCACAAGTTTTATAAATATAAATTCCTGTTTTACAATATTTATTTAAAAAAATGGATATATTTTGAAAATTCATGACTGGGAACTGAAAAAAAAGTTCTTACTTGATTAAATCAGTTAGAAACCAATCAATAAAATATCACTTCCCGAATTTTCAAATCAGATATTCTGTTAATTTTAAATAGACTAATGGACATATAAACTTTAATTGCGTTAACGCAAGAAACAAGTTTCTCATAAACATCAAAACTCTTAAACTTGCAAAAAAGTTCAGTATGATATATTATTTGATTAGTTATTCATTTAGTGCTATTTTATCATTAACTTAAATTATATGTTACTTGTTATATAAAATTCTTCATCTGATACATGTTATTAAATTTGGATGTTTAGATAGTAACCTGAAATGTAATAAAATGTTTTCCGGCACAAAAAAATTGTTTTTAATCAACAGCGTAAAAGGAAATGTGTAGATCATTTACAATAATATGTCGTTTCAGTTTCCACACTTATTATGTTGAGTTCCCTGAACCCACAAAACGTGTTCAATGTTATTATTTGTCATACTTACACGAAAACATTAAATTCTAAATCAGCCGCTTAGGCCTACTCTAAAAGAAGCACATATGTGACAACCAGGTCACAAATTAAAATTATTTGAACAGTGTCATAATAATACAAGTATTATACATTTCTTCAATTTACATAAACTTTGAGAAGCAATCATGCATATGTTTAGAATAAATTCCCCACTTATTTTCGGCTATCATTTTCAGAAATTAAAATGTGATGCCGAAATTGATATTGCCAAACTATTTAAGAGAAATTAATTTTCAAAAATGCTAGAGCCAAATAAAAGAATTATTATATTTATAAAATATTTGTGGCACTCATAAAATTCAAGACTCAAAATAACTTTTTTATAATAGGTTAGCACTAATTACAGTTATTTTTAAAGTAATCAGTATATTAACGGTTACTTTTTGTATCAATTATAAGTACAATTGACACCACACTTGCGTAGCTCACTCTTACTCATGGTAACGGTGGTGCGCAAACGAGTGGACCACTCCTTATAAGTTAACACTTGCGACGAAACTATAAGTTATTAAAAATAGTCTTATGCGCTGTTTATGGGTATGCAAACCGGTCTGGAAAATCATTTTACACGATTCCAAAAATAATAACTAGAAAAAAGTCTTCAAATCGAGCAAACTACTCATAAACATAGAGATTTTTGGGTATCTCAATTAAGCCGAGCAGACATAGCAGAAAATAATTTATAATATCCTAGAGTTAGCAACCTTCATTTTATTTCTAGTAAGCAGAATGTTAAAAGTTTGTATAACAATGAGAGCAATGCAAAATTGATTTATTACAAATTTATTATTTACAATTTTTCCTAATAGTCTATTGTCATGGATTTAACTTATCGAAATATATATTTATCAACTTCTCTTAATAATTTATGTGTTTAAATGCAATTTAAACAGAATTTTTCAATAAATATTTCCTGTAAATAGCCTTAAAAGTAACTTGCAAAAATATTTTAAACGAGTAAAGATGTATAAGATTTTTATTTAGAACAGTGATATTTTTAATTAACTGTAATGAACTTATGTTTATAAAATTAATTTAAAATTATTTAAATGCATTAATTATGAAAAATAAATATTCATTAAAACTAAGCATTGCAAAAAAATAGCATTGCATATGCTTATTCTATGTTTTAAATGTTAATAATCAATGCTTGTTGTTAATAATCAATAATGTTGTTAATAATCAATGCTTAAATTTATCAAATGATTCAATAGAAAGTTCGTCAGGAAAACATAAATAATTATTATATAAAATTTAAGGAATTATTTTTTCAAACATATCCTATAAAATGCAATTTTTTTATTTTATATTTTTAAGTTATAATAAAATATCTGCAATATGTATCGTAAAAAATTAGTTTAGGAACAATTCTAAGTTTCTAAAGTTTAAAATAAGGGAAAGAATTCTTAAGTGTCGCATCTGTATTATATTTGCATTTTACTATCACTTATGTAAGAATTTCAAGAGAAACAAATCCACTTGTGAAATAATTGTGGTATTCTAAGGATTTGTAGAATTTCTTTTGACAATATCCCAAGTAGAAAAATAGCTTGCCTCTATATTGGCTTATCGTAGCTTTGTCTAGGTCCATTATTGGCGGTCTATATCGGGACAATCCTGGATGGTCTACATTTCATTATATAGGACCAATATCGGTTGCCTAAATAGTGTCAAACTTGTCAACCTACATTGGACCAATCTGAGTGGCCAAGATAGTACCAAGCTTGGCTGCCAAAATACGTCAAATTCAAGCAGCCAAACTATGCTACAGAAGTTGGTCCAATTTTGGTAGCCAAGATAGGACCTATCTGGCTTAGAAATTTGTCTAACAACAAAGGATTTTATTTTGAATTACTAAATTAAAAGGAAGCTATTTTAAATTATTACAATAAGTCCGAATTTTTTTCATTTAAAACTGTATTGTTACACCTTACATGAGTAAATTTATTGTCATGATTAAAATCTATTATTTTGCATTGCATTTTTAAAATAAATAGAACTGCCAAATTTGTCATTTTTTTAAGCAATACCTAAATAATTTAACAAAATTTACAAATTATATGATGAAAATCAGATATGTTGAAATTAACATTCAAAAAGAAAGAGAATTGAAGTAAAAATCAAGTAAATATTTACTAGTTACCAATTGTGACTATATGAACAATTTAGCATATAAATCTAATTATCATGTATGTAATATTCTAATTAATCATAAGCACTATATTAATTTAATTTGTTTAATATTAAAAGAGAATCATGTTTCTGCATTGCTTAGCACTCATTAATTGAGTAAATTTTTTTCTCTATAATCACATTTTTATATTTTATACTATTTTTATTTTACTAAATAAATGTTTTTTTTCTATTAAGTAAATTCCAATTTAAAAAAATCTACTTATGTCTCTAATGAAGAAAGAACAATTCATTATATTTCTAACTTATAAAACTAATTATTGCTATACATCTAACAAAAAAAGTATCCAAATTAGTATTATACTTATTTAAAAATATTTAGTTAAATGTTAACAACTGTTTCTGAATATTTTAACATTAGTTCAATCTCGCATTCAGACTTTCGAATACTTTTTTTCTTTACATAAGAAACAACATAAATAAAAACAAACTCATGCATTACTTGTTAAGAATTCAACATTAATTTTGAACAAAAGTTGCCTAGTTCTTGAAATATTCTTTCCTGAAAATATTAACTAGACAGTAGAACAGTTTATTCTAAAATTTTTATTTTATAAAGTGCATGCATTTTTGCAATATAGATAATACACGTTATTTCCTTATATTTCTAAAATTCAGCTTTCAGCGTTGCTCTTCACCATAATCACTTAAGATACCTCTTCACTATAACCTGTCAGCACTAGATCAGCACATATAAATTTAACAATAAAAAATTATTAGTTTAATACTTTTCTACACATGGATACCTTATATTTAAAAAGCAATCAAAGTTCTTCCCTAACTGAAAATATTTTTTAATTTTAGAAAGTTTCAAGATTAAATTTGTTGGATATGACATCAACTGTTGACTATTTCAATTAGAAGCATATGATTTTTCATAAACAAATATTAAATTATATTATTGTAACTGCTCATTTCAACTGCATTTGTAACTATAAAAATTATTATTGAAATTAACAGCTCAAAGAAAAATATTCTACGATGAAGACTTTTGAACAATTATAGCACTATTCTGGAAATGGTCTCTAATCAATGTCCAACATAAGTATACGATTTTTTTTACTATTGTATTTTGATTTAAAACTTGGCATAAATATAGTGAAAAATCTAGATTAATGTTTCACAATCTCCATGTGTAAAGCAAGTGTTCTTTTATTGTGTAATTAAACAAAATAAAAACGTGCAATTTTTTATATAAACTACTTTCAATAGGATATATAACTTTATGATATATTATTAGAGAAATACAAAATTACCACTAGTCATACTTTTACTTATTTGATTTGATTTTGTTATGTTTACTGATGCAAGGTCCAATATTGGACATTTTTGCACCGTACAATGTTTAAAACTGAAGGTAAAAATTCTATGTTAAAAGACTAGTCAAATGTATACAATGGAATGTATTAGAAGTTCATGAAAAGCATATGTAAAAGATTATTTTGGATAAAAATCTTAAATAGAATTTAAGAAACCTGTTGCACGTAAAAATGCAAACAAATTTCTATGTGGTTTAAACCCAATGAAGTCAGATAAAATTAAATTTGTGGTATTAAAAACACTATGCGTAAATCATTGAAATTAGGACAGACAATTAAAATGTGATGTACTGTATATGGTACATTACACATAACACAAATTGGAGCTCTCCAAGACAAGAATAAGTGTTTGTGTAAATCTAGTATGTCCAATACGAAGCCGTGTGAGTTTTACATCAACTCTTCGCATGGGATCACCTGGGAATGGAAGAATATGAAAGGATATAATATATATTGTTTTTCTGCAAATCCCATGTTTTTTGCCACTGGGAGGAAATGAAACCTTTGATAATTTGCTTAATGTCAAAAAGTGTTAATGCAGTATGCAAAATGCCGGAGGCAATTTTAGTAGCATTATGTACAAGTTCATTCCCAGCAATGCCAACATGACTTGGAACCCAACAAAACAGGATGTCAAATCTTTTATTCTTCAATGTATTTAAAACATCCAATATTTCCATAATAATTGGATGACACTTATCATTAAAATGATTTAATTACATGACCACATTCATGCTATCTGTATAGATACAGTATTTTCGATGAGGGCTGGATTGTATTATTTCTAGAGCACGTTTAATAGCAACAGCTTCGGCTGTATACACAGAATATGATGCATGCAGTTTATAGCTGTAAACTGTATTTTCAACAACAATACCACAACCAACATGACTACTTGATTTTGAGCCATCTGTATATACAGAGATGTGGGAGGAATAATAAGAATGAATGTGTGAAAATAATTGTTGCAAAATAAGGGGAGATGTATCTGATTTATTGTATCCAGTAAAGGGTTTGATTATATTGACAACAGGAATATTCCAAGGAGGAAATCCTAGAGCATCTGTAGCTTGAACAAGTAAATCAGGAAACTCAGATGAAGACAGGAATGAATTTGTACGCTCATAAAATGGTAATATGTTATATGGCCGTGCATTATATAGCCTTCTTAAAGAGGGGCAAGTAACAATTGATCTCAAAGGGTGTTCCGATACTGATAGCATTTTAAAATAGTAATGTAGAGAGAGTTGCTTACGTCTCAGATCAAGAGGTAGCTGGTTGCAAATTACATAAAGCCTCTGGACAGGAAATGCCCGGAATGCTCCAGAGCAGATTCGTAAAGCTGAGTGATGAACAGGGTCTAATTTGCGCAAAACTGATGGTCTGGCTGATCCATAAACTACGATACCATAGTAAATTCGCGACAGAAAAACTGACTTATACATTCGGAGTAATGCTTTACGATCTGCACTCCAAGAGGAATTAGAGTGAACTTTCAAAATATTTAGTGATTTTTCGCATCTTTTGCGCAAATGTAAGATATATGGTAGGAAGCTTAACTTTTTATCAAATATAAGCCCAAGAAATGATACCTGATTAACTACGGGAATAGTTGTGTCTGATATCTTAATTTTTGGATCAAGATGAGGCCCAGTTTTTCTGCAAAAATGGATACATTTGCTTTTACAAGGGGACAAAGTATGCCCATTTTCATTACACCAAGCAACTAGATTATTGACAGCAGTTTGTAATTGCCGTTCAATCAGTCGTATATAGGAACCTTGGCAAGAGATTTGGAAGTTGTCAACATATAAGGTTCCATGGACAGATGGTTGCAATACATGAAAAATGTTGCTGATGCACATATTAAAAGCAATAACACTTAAAACACTTCCCTGAGGAACCCCCTCACAATAGATAAATGGATTAGATAAAACAGATCCTATACGGACATTAAAAATGCGGGAATTTAAAAAGCTCTGAATAAAAATGAGTAAATTTCCTCTGAAATTAAAATTAGACAAAATTTGAAGAATTCCATAACGACATGTCTTATTATAAGCTTTTTCTATGTCAAAAATTATAGACACCAAACGATGTCTCCATACAAAGGCATTCCTAATTTGTGTTTCTAGGTATGCAATATTGTCCAGAGTAGATCGACCTTTCCGGAAACCACTTTGATTAAGTGATATGTACTGATTGTCTTCAACTACATAAACAAGTCGGGTATTGACCATATGTTCCAAAGTTTTAGCAAGGCAACTTGTGAGAGCAATTGGACGATAGTTTTGAGGATTAGTTGGATCTTTCCCAGGTGTAAGAATTGGAATAATAATTGCTTTTCTCTAGAGACTAGGATAGACATGTTCATTCCATATTCTATTGAATAGAAAAAGAATGTTTATTAAAGATTCGTGATTAAGATGACAAAGCATCTTATATGAGATACCATCTGGTCCCGGACTAGTATTTTTAGTTTGGGACAGGGCTCTCTGCAATTCCAGCAAAGAGAAATTGCAATTATATGGATGTATGGCTTTATCATGAAACTTTATAGGTTTCTTTTCAGCTTGCTCTTTGATTCTGAGAAATTAAGGATCATAAGAGGCTGCACTAGATACCTTTGTAAAAGTTTCACCTAGAAATTGGCAATATCATATTGAGAAAAAATTGTGTCAGCTCCTGTGTGTAGTAATGGGATAGAGAAGTGCCTATATAAACCACTGGAAGCTTTAACTTTCTTCCATAACTCTTTGCTGGAAGTTGATGGTGTGATGGAGGAAACATATCTTATCCAAGATTCTTTTTTACTACTTTGCCATATTCGACGAGCAAAAGCTTTAGCTTTCTTGAAAGCTATGAGGTTTTCCATGGTAGGGCACCTGCTGAAAATTGTCCACAACTTTTTTTGTTTTTTGCATGATACTTGGCACTCACGGTTCCACCATGGTTTATGATATTTGCATGGAATTGGGGAGCGCTTGGGAATTGTGTTTTTGGCAGCATCTAGAAGTGTATTAGTTACTTTTTGCACAGCATCATTGATATTATCACTTCTAACCGTGCTGTCAGTAATCGCAGCTAAATGAGTGTAGAGAGACCAGTCTGCACGATGATAAGAATAAGAGGAGTGGAAGATTTGTGGTCTGCTTATACCAGTTTGATTTATAATTAAAGGAAAATGATCACTGTTATATAAATCCTTATCAACATTAAGATTTAATAAAGGTAGAATTGATGGAGAACAAATAGCTAAATCTAATGAATGAAAAGTTTTTGATGGTTGATGAAATAGGTTATTTCTGTGGAATTTAGAAGGCAGATATTGTTATTAGAAATGAACTGTTCAATTATATTGCCACGAGGACTCATATTATCACTACCTCATAAGGTGTTATGACCAGTGAAGTCACCAAGTAGAATCAAGGGTGCAGGTAGTTGATCCAGTAAATTGTTTAAATCGCTTTCATGGATGATCGCATGGGGAGGTAAGTAAATGCTACAAATAGTAATGAGAGATGTTGAGTGTATGCGTACTGCAACAGCCTGTAATGAAGTGTTAAGGGAATGTATAGTGCTAGGAATATTACAAGACACAAGAATGCATACAGCTCCAGAAATTGAATCATGATTAACATCTTTCCTCACACAATTATATCCATGCAATTTTAAACAGTACTGAGGTTTCAAAAATGTTTCTTGGATGGCAAAACAAATTGGATTATACAGATTTATAATTGCTTTTATATCTTCTATATGAGTGCGAAAGCCCCGACAATTCCAAGAAACGAAGGTTCTTATTAAGCTAAGCTGAATGCTCCGGCATTGGAGCACGCCGTCTGGGATTCAGATGAATCTCCATTTAGGAGTGTTTCATCATCTGATGGGTCTACTTTCTTTATATCTATCTTAGAGGCAGTTGAGCTTCTTTTACTCTTTAAATATGATTTATGAAGCCCTTCTTTTGCATTCTTTAATTTTAGGGATCTTGGAGACTTAGATTTTGCGAAAGACAGTGAAGAAATTCCTTTCGGAATTGGTGAGACATTTATGTTAGAAATATTTGAGGATAAGTTTGGAAAATCTAAGAAATCTGTTTGGGTACTGCAAGATTTCATGACTTTTTTTTAACTGTTTGTGAATAGCTAATACCTTGATAAGGGGTACGGGATGACACTATTTGCCTGGCTTCAGGGTAATATAAGTTTTGTTTTATTTTCACAGTAATAATTTTCTTTTCTAATATCCAGGTTGGGCATGATCGGAAGTACGAGGGATGTTCACCACTTCAGTTGACACATTTTTCTTGTAATTGACTCTGACTACTCATGTCCAACAGATGCGATACACATCGAGCACAAGTCAAATGTCCTCTACAAGTAGTTTTGCATGGCCAAATCGCTGACATTTAAAGCAACGTAATGGATTTGGTATGAAGGGGCGAACACTACAATTTAGGTAGCATCTTTAATAGATTGAGGTAGTATAGGAGTAGCAAACGTGAGTATAAGGTGTTTAGGTCTTATAATTTTACCCTCTCTCCTGATTGTAATGCGCTGCACACGTTGTACTTTTTGGTCAACAAGATTATCCAAAATTTCCTCCTCTGAAATATTAAATAGATCATCTGCTGAAATTACTTCCCGTGTAGAATTTAGCCTACTATGAGGAGATACTATAACATCTATATTACCAAGGCATTTTAGTTTTAGGGTGGCTTTGGCCTGTTCAGTTGATAAAACTTCAACTAAGAGATCCCCATATTTCATTTTGCGAACATTTTTGACACTTCCAACCATACCAATAAGACACTTATTAATTAAGAAAGGGGAGACATTATTAAAATTGCCTCAATTCTTTTAATAACAAAATATTTCTGATCCTGTATCATTTGTTGCTCCATAGGTAGTAAAGAATTAGAAGTACATTCCATAGAAATAGGTTAATTACTTCAAGGCCTGACTGCATCACCCACCATCGAGCCCAGCAAGGGGATGAAGTATAACTGCATCAGTGCTAGACAGACCTTATACGCCTTCAATATATCTCTGACGTGGCCTCCACCCTTATCGAGTCACATAGTAGATATATGATCGCTTGATCCATGGAAGGCGATTGGCATGCTGAGGACCACAACACACCTCCCGTTTACCTGAAGCAGAGGCCAAAGTGATGTGTTGGTCTTTGAGAGCCTCAATCACCAAGATCCCCCTTTCCAGGGACGCGGGTCTCCATGCACGGCAAACACACGGGTGATTTAGTCCCCAAAAGAAGCTGATAACAACAGTGCGGCAATAGCTACTCAAGGGGAGCCCTCAACCTCTTACAAGGCAACCACAATGAGGGAGAAAAGGAAGAAAAAGCAGAAAATGAGAGGAGAGAAGAAAAAAATAAGTGGATAGTTCACTAGGGTACCTCGGGATTGAGACACACGTGTTTATTTAAAGAAGGTAAACCCCCTGAGGGGCATACTTTTACGTAATAATTATATATATATATATATATGTATATATATTATAATAAGTAAATTACATAATTGATGTACTTTTAGGCAAAGAATACAGAGATTTCTGGTGAATCCCAAAGCTTTGCGCCATCGCGCCAACGAAATTCTTGTAACCCTTGTAAGAGGGATCAGTAGTGAGATATATGCTATGCCACCTGTACACGAGAGGAAACTTTAGAATGTCTGTGTAATAGTAAAAGAAAAGGCAATTATTAAAATTGTTTGATGGAGATAATATCTTGTTGGTGTTGTTTATTTTAACGTAATAATCTCCTCATATACGGATATCAACATGCAACCTGCTTTAAAATTATCTGGATATTTTCGCCTGTTGAAAAAGATGAACTACTGATGCTCTTTCAGTAAGGCTGTAGCGTTTTTCAAGTGGTGGTGATTTGTTACTGGGGTGAGTCTTCTTGTGGCGTGTTCCGAAGACAGCAAAAAGTTCCCTTCTTAAGATAAGTTTTTTTTGTTTGTTTCTATTTTATTCTGTGCTTTTGCTTTGAATCTAAAATGCGTAATTTTTCTGATTCTAATATCATATTCGATTTCACAATTGCTTTCATTTTTTATTATTTTTTTTTTATATATGTTTTGAATTTCATTAATTGTTACAAATCCTTAAAATATGTATAATTGTTATTATGTAATTTAAAATAATTTCATTATTATTACTAACAGTTAAATAACGTAATTTTGTTCTTAAACCTTACATCATGGTTGAAGTTAATGCTGTTCAAATTCCTGTACATAACAGATCTGATCCAGCATTATGGTTTGTTATGTGTGAAAGCGCGTTTGTTTTTCCCACACCACATACAAAAACCATTACAGGGCCGATAATTAAATATAATATTATATCCCATCTTCGGCCCGAAACTGCATCATTTCGTGATGTACTTATGAAACCGGATGCAACCGATCCGTACAAGCAGATGAAACATGAATTAATAAACCACTTGGGAGAATCATGGCGACAAGAAATTCTAAACCTATTATTAGGCGAAGAATTACCAGAAACCGACAGAGTTTCTAATAAATATGAAGAGTCGCGCTGAATCAAGATAATGTTCCCGATAAACTAGTGTTAGAACTATTTTTACAGAGATTGCCATCCAATGTTTAAACTATTTTAGCTGCAGTTTCTGATTTAACAGTAAAAAAAAGCTGCTGAAATTTCCGATCGCATCATCGATGTAACGTCATCTCCTGTTGAAACATTTTCAGTTTCGAAAACAAATGAATCTTTTAAAATTAAAATATTAGCGAAAATGGAAAGTTAAATAAATAAATGAATTAATCAACTTTCTTTTTCTCGTCGTCGCTCTCCATATCGTTGTAACCAATGTAGTCTTGAAAGCGATCCCATAAACGAAAATTTTCAATTTGCCGGTATCACAGACGTTTCGGAAAGAAATGTAGTGATGATAAATGTTAAACCTTGTGCATGGCAGGAAAACGAATGCAGCAAAGAATAGAGGCGACATATTCTTTCCTTCGCGAATCATGTCGCCCCTTCATTCGCGACCTGATATCAAATGTTTTATTTCTGGTCGATACTGTCTCTGACGTGTATTTAATCCCTGCTAACAATTACCAAAAGCGAAATTCTATATCGCAAACGCTTTTAGCTGCAAATTCTTCAGCCATTAATGTCTATGGACAAAATACACTATCTTTAAATTTTAATTTGAGAAGAGATTTTACTTAGACATTTCCAGTATCCAATGCTGGTACACCCATTTTAAGAGCAGATTTTCTTCATTATTTTGAACTGTTTCCAGATCTCAGCCATAAATGTCTTAAAGATACAAAAATGAAATTACAATCCTAGGGCCACTTAAAATATACAGATCATTATTATGTTCAAGTTTCCATATTTTACAGATACTACTTATGATAAACTTTTGATAGAATTTCCTTCTATCATTAAATTACCTAAGCCAGTTAAACATAATACTTTACATTGCATAATTACGAAAGGTCCTCCTATAGTTGCAAAACCTCGAAGGCTAAAGACAGATACCCGATATTTTGTATAGCGGATTTTACTGCAGAATTACATGGAACAAAAATATTTAGTCGCATAGACCTAATAAAAGCTTATCATTAAATTCTCCCTCCCCCACCCAAAAAAAAAAAAAAAAAAAAAAAAAAAAACGCTGATGATATATACAAAACAGCTATTTGTAACCCATTTGGTTTATTCAAAAATACAAGAATGCAATTTGACCTCTGCAATGCATCTGCTACTTTTCCACGTCTTATAGATGAGGTTATACGCTATTTATCAGATGTTTATGCTTTTGTCGATGACATATTAATTGCTTCTAAAAATACGCCATCTAATATCAACAATCTAATCTCCACGCCATCTAATATTACCAATTTAAGCTTATGAAAATAAGTAGCCGAAGATAATTCTTTTTATCATTTTCATAAGCACTTTTTGTGCATCCGAACAGTAGTTAAACAAGACTCGCAAATTTCAAGTGCAGAGCTTGTTTATGGTACTACTTTGCGTCTTCCTAGTGACATGGTAAACATGACAGTTATTCCATCCTGTGACACTGGTTTTAAATCTAATCTTCGAAAAGTGATGCAACAACTGTGTGTGAGAATCTTATTACAATTTCCGACTAGTGTACTGATCGATTTTATGTGCATCCATCACTAAGGCAACCCCAATGAGGGAGAAAAGGAAGAAAAAGCAGAAAATGAGAGGAGAGAAGAAAAAAATAAGTGGATAGTTCACTAGGGTACCTCGGGATTGTGACACCCGTGTTTATTTAAAGAAGGTAAACCCCCTGAGGGGCATACTTTTACGTAATAATTATATTTATATATATACATATGTATATATATTATAATAAGTAAATTACATAATTGATGTACTTTTAGGCAAAGAATACAGAGATTTCTGGTGAATCCCAAAGCTTTGCGCCATCGCGCCAACGAAATTCTTGTAACCCTTGTAAGAGGGATCAGTAGTGAGATATATGCTATGCCACCTGTACACGAGAGGAAACTTTAGAATGTCTGTGTAATAGTGAAAGAAAAGGCAATTATTAAAATTGTTTGATGGAGATAATATCTTGTTGGTGTTGTTTATTTTAACGTAATAATCTCCTCATATACGGATATCAACATGCAACCTGCTTTAAAATTATCTGGATATTTTCGCCTGTTGAAAAAGATGAACTACTGATGCTCTTTCAGTAAGGCTGTAGCGTTTTTCAAGTGGTGGTGATTTGTTACTGGGGTGAGTCTTCTTGTGGCGTGTTCCGAAGACAGCAAAAAGTTCCCTTCTTAAGATAAGTTTTTTTTGTTTGTTTCTATTTTATTCTGTGCTTTTGCTTTGAATCTAAAATGCGTAATTTTTCTGATTCTAATATCATATTCGATTTCACAATTGCTTTCATTTTTCTTATTTTTATTTTATAAATGTTTAGAATTTCATTAATTGTTACAAATCCTTAAAATATGTATAATTGTTATTATGTAATTTAAAATAATTTCATTATTATTACTAACAGTTAAATAACGTAATTTTGTTCTTAAACCTTACATCATGGTTGAAGTTAATGCTGTTCAAATTCCTGTACATAACAGATCTGATCCAGCATTATGGTTTGTTATGTGTGAAAGCGCGTTTGTTTTTCCCACACCACATACAAAAACCATTACAGGGCCGATAATTAAATATAATATTATATCCCATCTTCGGCCCGAAACTGCATCATTTCGTGATGTACTTATGAAATCGGATGCAACCGATCCGTACAAGCAGATGAAACATGAATTAATAAACCACTTGGGAGAATCATGGCGACAAGAAATTCTAAACCTATTATTAGGCGAAGAATTACGAAACCGACAGAGTTTCTAATAAATATGAAGCGTCGCGCTGAATCAAGATAATGTTCCCGATAAACTAGTGTTAGAACTATTTTTACAGAGATTGCCATCCAATGTTTAAACTATTTTAGCTGCAGTTTCTGATTTAACAGTAAAAAAAAGCTGCTGAAATTTCCGATCGCATCATCGATGTAACGTCATCTCCTGTTGAAACATTTTCAGTTTCGAAAACAAATGAATCTTTTGAAATTAAAATATTAGCGAAAATGGAAAGTTAAATAAATAAATGAATTAATCAACTTTCTTTTTCTCGTCGTCGCTCTCCATATCGTTGTAACCAATGTAGTCTTGAAAGCGATCCCATAAACGAAAATTTTCAATTTGCCGGTATCACAGACGTTTCGGAAAGAAATGTAGTGATGATAAATGTTAAACCTTGTGCATGGCAGGAAAACGAATGCAGCAAAGAATAGAGGCGACATATTCTTTCCTTCGCGAATCATGTCGCCCCTTCATTCGCGACCTGATATCAAATGTTTTATTTCTGGTCGATACTGTCTCTGACGTGTATTTAATCCCTGCTAACAATTACCAAAAGCGAAATTCTATATCGCAAACGCTTTTAGCTACAAATTCTTCAGCCATTAATGTCTATGGACAAAAGACACTATCTTTAAATTTTAATTTGAGAAGAGATTTTACTTAGACATTTCTAGTATCCAATGCTGGTACACCCATTTTAAGAGCAGATTTTCTTCATTATTTTGAACTGTTTCCAGATCTCAGCCATAAATGTCTTAAAGATACAAAAATGAAATTACAATCCTAGGGCCACTTAAAATATACAGATTATTATTATGTTCAAGTTTCCATATTTTACAGATACTACTTATGATAAACTTTTGATAGAATTTCCTTCTATCATTAAATTACCTAAGCCAGTTAAACGTAATACTTTACATTGCATAATTACGAAAGGTCCTCCTATAGTTGCAAAACCTCGAAGGCTAAAGACAGATACCCGATATTTTGTATAGCGGATTTTACTGCAGAATTACATGGAACAAAAATATTTAGTCGCATAGACCTAATAAAAGCTTATCATTAAATTCTCCCCCCCCCCCCACCAAAAAAAAAAAAAAAAAAAAAAAACGCTGATGATATATACAAAACAGCTATTTGTAACCCATTTGGTTTATTCAAAAATACAAGAATGCAATTTGACCTCTGCAATGCATCTGCTACTTTTCCACGACTTATAGATGAGGTTATACGCTATTTATCAGATGTTTATGCTTTTGTCGATGACATATTAATTGCTTCTAAAAATACGCCATCTAATATCAACAATCTAATCTCCACGCCATCTAATATCAACAATCTAATCTCCACGCCATCTAATATTACCAATTAAAGCTTATGAAAATAAGTAGCCGAAGATAATTCTTTTTATCATTTTCATAAGCACTTTTTGGGCATCCGAACAGTAGTTAAACAAGACTCGCAAATTTTAAATGCAGAGCTTGTTTATGGTACTACTTTGCGTCTTCCTAGTGACATGGTGAACATGACAGTTATTCCATCCTGTGACACTGGTTTTAAATCTAATCTTCGAAAAGTGATGCAACAACTGTGTGTGAGAATCTTATTACAACTTCCGACTAGTGTACTGATCGATTTTATGTGCATCCATCACTAAGGACACGCACACATGTTTTCTTGAGAATCGATCGCATGTACGTCCTCCAGTGTGCCATGTGCCAACCTTACAATGAAGGACATACACGTGTCCTTAAGAAGTCTCACAACGAACTGACAAGACTATTACCATTGACATTAATTGGAAAAAATCTATTGTTTCTCTTGACCGTGTAAAACGAATAGATCTTACAGAAACTATCTATCCACTGAATACAACATCTAACACCAACACAAACCAATACTTAATGATAAAAATTTATCAACTGCTTAACAAAACTGTAACCAGATTAGGGAGACGTGTACATTTTCCAAAGAAATTTTCCACTTACATTACTTATTTATAATTTTGTTTTAATTAATTTTGTCATTTGTATTTTTTATTTTATATATGATTGTTTCTAAGTTTATTCAAAATTAACAATTTTGTTTGTTCTATTGAAATTTTGTTGCTATTTTTTTTTAAAGTAATATGTATATATATCGTTCCATTGGGTTGAATGCCGTCTGTCACTTGGGGATACTCTGTGGTGAATTGCAGAGTTTCCGGTCATCGCGCCAACGAAATTCTTGTACCGCTTGTAAGAAGGATCAGTATAGTGGGAAGTCATATGCGTAGGATATCGTAAAACGTATCTATCTATACAAACTATCAAAACCCCTCAGAATATGAATCTTCTGCATTAATACATATTTGCACATTCTTAATTTCCATGCCTGGAAAGTACTCTAAAAGCCTTTGGCTGGATGTTATTAAGGAGCTAGATTGTTGGGGACTGAGGAAATATGGTCTTGCTATGGACCAAGTAATCGAGAATAGCGAAGGCCGTGTACTTGGGTGCGTTGTGGTGGAAGTTTCATCGAGTTTTTGATGTCGTTCCTCAAACACATGAGCCTGTGTTTCATTCTCTAGTAAACCTCGGCATATAATGGACAGTTCTTTAAACATCAAAGAAGACAATCATTGATTTTTTGCGGGATGCGGGCTTTTTAGGCAAAGCCATACTAAGGAAAGAGCATACAGAACAGTTGCTTTGGACCTTCCACATCAGAGGAGGTTAAATCAATTAGTAAGTTTATTTTACGTTTCCTTCTTTAATAAACTTTTTTTAAACAAAATATAACAGTGTAAAATAAGTCAGTTTTATTTAATTTCTTCATTCATCTATCATAAGAACACAAAAAAATCTATATTTCGTAAACCTATGCCTTTTTTTGACATTATTCAGCAAAATTTTGACAATTTAGAGTAGACAAGCTTAGCCAATCAAAAGCTTATATATCTGAATATGCTAAAATGCGATATGTTGACAAAATTACGTTCTTCTGATTGACTTAATTTTCGCAGAAGATGACAAAGTTAGCAATCAGAAAATTGCATTTCGGAAGCTTGTGAAAAATTTACATATTTTATCGATATGATTTTTAACTAGATCACCTTAATACTAGCTGTGAAAAATTCAATTGCATTATCAGAAAATCAGTAAAATGTACAGAACGATACTTCCTTTGACTATTGGAGGGGGAGGATTTAATAGCTATTTTAGGTTGTAGTCAATTTTCTTGTTATATACCTGAATAATGAGGTGAAAATTTTAAATACTTTCATAAACTTCGTTTCTTCATTACTGAATAAGTCAAGTAGAAGAAGCTCCCAAAGAAGTTTTTTTCCCTTGGCACCAATTAAGCTATGTCGGGCCCTGCTTTTAGAATTGTGTCATTTGAAGTTCTGCCTTTTCAATTCTGGATCAGTTACGATAGAGTCTAAGATATCCATATCATTTTCACGTAATTTCAACAATTTACTACAGGGAAAACTTGAATTTGTAAATCCTCGGTCACTATTCCATGAACAATAAATGTTGAATTATTCAGGATGTCAGCGATTTGTTAAGTTCTTGAACGAAGTTCTGATTTTAAAACATCGTGCACGAGCTGGTGGTACAAAGCAAGCTGGTCGTTGTTAGGGATCCAGAAAAGGTTCCCTTTGTGACATCTTCCCGGCCGTCTTAGCAGACTTGAGGCAAAGGTGGTTGCTTGAGAGCTTCACAAGCAGTCATATTTTAATAACCTATTGAATCATTAGATACATTTTCGTAGTTTCTGGTTCGTAAGTTTCCTCTATATATATATATATAAGACCATGATATAATCCGCAAAAACAGGTTTCACGCGGCTTCCTAATGCCTCGGCTGCTGGGAACAAACTGAAGCTGGTCGCGTTTGGAAGGTCCTTAACTTTCCCGTCAAGTAAAATGCATTGAAATTAATAGTTGTGTCAGAAAACACTTCTTACTTTTACAACGCACCATATGTACATAAAAAACAATATAAATACTGATGACAAACATCAATAATCCATTTTCCAAAATAATATCCTTTTTTAAAGTGGTTGCTGCACCAGCATGCTTCCCAGTACCTAGCCCAGAATTAGATTCTATCAGTTAGATAGAGGCAGCCGGGTAGTCTTCGTGATTTCGAAGCAAGGACCAAGCAGAGGACCTCCAATACTTGGTCAGCCACCATAACGGCGTCATTTCACTTGGAGGGCATTGCGATCACGCTCAGTTTTAACATGCCCCTGCCGCCATTAGTGAACACGACGGATCTTTGGTTAAGCCGGGATTCGAACTCAACACCTTTCGATAATGAGAACGATGCTCTAACCAACCAGGCCACGGCGGCCCTTTTTAAAAAGGTTAGTTACTTTACAGACGTTCTAGAATTGTGATATTGGGTGAGTTAAATCATGGTGTTCATGTTAATATCATATGCTTGCAACAGCATAAAATAAAAATCGTTATTTAAGACTGATAGTCAGAAGAAAAAGCCTGAACAATGACAAAATCACACGATTAACAGTAACTATGGACTTCTGTTTGTTCTTTGATGAGGTAGGAACATAAACAGTCAGAATAGGTATTCATGTTCGAGTCTGAGTAGAAGTTGTTATATGGTGGACTTACCAGAAAGTACAAGAAGGCCAGTTCCCAGTATATATTTGTTAAATGAATATTTGAAAAACAAATTAAAGCCAGTATTTAATTTTCAATAAATGTGATGTCTTAAAGTGTTTACATTCATCTGTATGATGAGAGGATCAACAAAAGCTTACAAACACAACTTTATTTCAACAGTGCCTTCAGAGTCATCAGAAGTAGATATTTACAAATTACTTACTTTGTTCAAAATGGACTTGATGACATAGAGTTGTAATGTCTATGTTTAATTGCTAAGTAACAATGCCTGTCCATTCCAAATGGGATTAAGGATGTTCTGAGTTAAATGTACTTAGGATAATACTTTATATTATAATCAAAATCGGGGCCTCTTTTCTGGTTCTTCCAATAGAAGATCAAACGTCTCGTCTCTATGATAACAGACAGATACAGAGAAATTCGCAGGAGCCATTTTTGTGATAGACAGATAATATGTTCCCATATCTATAGCTTAGATTCTATAGACAAGGACCATTACCCGCAAAATGTGGGCATAGCAACATTTCACATGGGGATCGAAAGAGTGAAATAACACAAGCTCTTCAAGGACGAGTTCTGCTTCATTTTATGATTTGACAATAGATAGTTTTCATTTGGAGAGAATCAATCGCAACAATCTTGCATTTGTATCTTGGTCTCTATTTTGGAAGAATGATGATTAAAAGCAGTATTTCTGTCAATGGCTGCACTGACATGAACAATACTAGGTTTGAAGAACAAATGCTCCAAAGATAAAGAGATGTCTATAGCCCAATTGTAGTCATTTAGACACAGCAATCGGCGAAGAGTCCATTCTCATGGATGATAATGGCAAGCTGCTATGTAATCCACTAGTGAACTATTTCTTTTTCAAAGAATCCTTTGAAAGGATTGATCAGCATATTCTATAGATATGAATTTAATATAACTTGATAAGGATATTTCAGAAAAGGATTGGTAGTCGCTTACCATACACAGAAATAATTCAGCAGTTGGAAATCTCATGTGCAGGAGTGAGTTCGGTTGATTTTTGTTTGTCGATCATCATTTTTTAAAATCGATTTACAATTACACCGGGATTTACAGTTTAATGTAGACTACAAACATCTCAGTTCGAGATGGGGTTTGAATACACAAACTGTGTAGAACCCAAAGTCATGGAGGCTAACTGCATGTTTGTCCTTGGCATGCAGGAGCAAGAATACGCCAATTCTTTAGATAACGCTATGCAATATATACATCAAATGGTGACAATGCTTTCGGAAAATCATGGAAAAGTTTCTAAAATGAAAACAAACATTTGTTTTAATGTTATTATTTTGGACAATATTCACAATTTTGGATGCAGATTTGTATGCATGAATCCAAAAGACAATACCCATTGACCATATAAAACCTTAAACATATAGTATTGCTAAATTACAAAATACATATTTCCTTTATATATTCTGTATAACAAATGAAGCATAATGTTTAATAAATGTGGCATATGCTATCCACAAAATATAAAGATGAAACTCATAAAGAACTTAGTACTAATGAGGAAAATAAATTCATTGACTATATAAAACTTTAATTATGAGGATTTAAACAGAATCCTCTGTTAGTATGCTTTTTTTACGGATTTTTTAAAATTTTATTTCATAGTGCTTTGAATTTCAACAGAGTTTAATTCTTTATTCATTTAAATTGTACCTGATTTCAAAAATTCCATTTTCAATAACTTCTGCAGATGTTCAAGAATATTATATGAATTATAATTTATCATAATACAATTACTTTTCATTTGGTTATATTCTTAAGATGGGAAGGAAAATTTATATTGAGATGGAAAATGCAAGTCAATATCAAGAAAGAATAAAAAATTATGAATAAAAGATTCCCCTTTTTCCCCAACACAAAACATTTTTGTAAGTAGGAAAATATCGCAAAAAGCATAAAAACATTTTTATGAATACTTCAGCCACCATATTAATATAAATAAAAATAAGCATATTAAGAAATAAATCAGAAACTTTTGCATAAAATTAGCAATAAAAAAATTTATTTACAGCTTTTAATACAATAAATTAGTATAAATTACATGTATAAAATTACAAAATTACACATAAAAGTAATACTAGTTATATAATTGTAGTTTAAATTATTTTAGTTTTCCCAAATTTTACTGTCTCATTTTTTACAGGAAACATTATAGTTACTATAATAAGTTTTTATTTTGTAAGCTAAGTACTCATCTAACAATAAATTTCTTTAAGAAAGCTAAATTCTTCACCTGATTGATAAACTAAACTAGATAATAATTTTTATTTCTTTAATTTCAGTGTAAATAATTACAAAAATAAAGGTATATGAGATCATTTCACATATGCAAATAAATCTTACAATCATAACTCATTGAAAAATCATTTTGGCTTTGCTGTAACAAAATGTTTAAGATTATGCAATGATTGAGGAACCAAAGTGCTTAATTCTTGAATGTATAAACTATCAGTAGGATTGACTAGAATCTGAAATAAAAATCAACTTAATTTTAGTAAAACTAACTTCAAATTTTTATTGTTTTTTTATGTAAATATCTTACATATATAATATTACACTTTACAAACGATGATAAAGCAGATTATTCTATTACCAATTTGATGGATTATTTTGCAAACTAATTTACAAAGAAAATTTTAAGAAAGAAAAATTTTAAGATTAAACCAGAAACGAATGTTTCATACTTATGATTCCTTATACAAATATGTTTTTTTTTTAAATACAGTTTGAAATGTAGTTCCCACATAATACAATTAATTTGACATAGAAATATGAATACTTAAATTGTATGAAAGAGAAAATGAATTAGTTGATATAAAGAAAGTACATTCAAGAAAAGATTTAAAAATAAAACAACTGTATATATACTTAACAGTATATAAAATGTCAGAAGAAATTCTGCAGTTTTATTTTATACATTAACGTGAAATTATTAAATTTTTGAATGGTAACATAAAAAAATAGAAAATCCATTATCTCTCTTTGAAATAAAAACTTTGATTAAAAGTATGTAGTCTTCTATTTAATAATCATAAGTTTTCTAATTATTGAAATATAGTTTATTGATTATTTATAGTTGACACTGAAATGAATTTAAATAATTAATCGATCATAAAATAATCATGATAGAATCAAAAGCATTATATTTAACTAAATATAATGCTATAATTAGATATATTCAAACCTAGAGATATAAGCACAACATTTATTTCAGTAGTAAATTTTGATTTTTTGAGTGAAATATCAATCTAATAAAAAATAAATTAAGAGAGCAGACAAAAACATTTTGCTAAATTTTAAAGTTAGAAAAAAAAAATAGAAGGTTTAACTGAAAAGATCTAAAATATTTAAGAGGGGGAAAATAAATAAATAAAATAAGTGGGATACACTGGAAATACAGTAGTTGAGATTTATTGATTTCTTTTATATATATATATATATATATATATATATATATATATATATATATATATATATATATATAATACTGAAATATAAAATAACAGATAAAATAAATTCTGCAATTTTATTTTATTATTTTTACTCTTTTATGGATTTTTAATTATAAGATATAAATTTACAACAATTAATATTAAAATCATTATAAATATATATTTTTTGACAAATTTTATGAACATTACTGATAAAATTGTAAAAATGTTGAAATTATATCATGCTATATAACAGATAAAAATATTTTGTAAGACTAAAATAACATTTTACAAGATAACAAAATTAATTATGCTATGTTTAAAAAAGTGAAGTTTAAAAATATTAACATTCATTGGAAATATTAAAGTAATAAAATCAATAAGACAAAACTTTATATGTAATGATTAATGTTCATAATTAATATAAACTGGAAATACTAATTCTCATTAAATTCCTTTATTTTGATTGGAGTCATTTCCTCCATTTTTCCAATCAAAGTTAAGGAAGATCACATTTTCTTATTATTTTGATTGGAAAATTCATATTTATAAGGCAAGTTTTATTTTACTGAATATGTTAAATCACAGTATATCTTGTTTTAAAAATAGTCTTATAAATATAATAAAAGTGTTTACTGTTAAAAAAAATAGCAAAATTTTAAACGACAGGTTAAAAAATTGAAAGTATCAACAAAATGTGATCAAAAATGGTTACTTATTCTTACATGCTGATAACCATAATAGCTAAGACTGTAGTTTAATATCAACAAATATGAAATGACAATATATAAGCTAGTATCTGACAAATGTTTAAGAAAGTAAAAATTGGTCAAATACTCAATTTCGAATTAATGAATTTGAAACATTAACAATAGAAACTGTTTATAATATTGAAAACTATTAGAAACATAATAAAATGACAGAATGAAAGAATTAATTTGCAACTGAATAAAACAAATAACCACTTCATAGTGTTCATACAAAAAACACCTTTCATAATCACAACAATAACCAATTCATAATAAACATCTATTTTTCTTACACAAGATCAATAATATTTCTTACACGTTTTTATAACTGCAAATATTTATTTTATTGGGTTATTGAAAGGACTGCATTCTTCAAAAAACAAAATCTCAGGTTCAATTCCAATCTCTGTTGAATAATGTAAAATGAATATCAAATTTATTCTTTCTACTTGTAGGTTTTTCAGGATGAATGCTTGAAAGTTTCCTGGTTCACACATGGGCCATTGAAAAAATATCTTCACTAGTTTTATTATTCTTATAAGATTGGAATTCAATACTTCATTTCCTCCATTAAATTTATACATTTTTCCACTCAATGATGAGAGAGAGAAATAAACAATAAAGGTGCTTCTATAATCCAAAGTGAGTTCTATTATTAATTATGCTCTCAGTATTAAATCATTCTTTAACTTTTTTTTAACCTCCATATTTTTAAACCATTCAAAGTCTTACATATTAATTATTAATTTAAATTTAAAATATGTACTTTAAATGATACTAAATGATATCAGAGTAATCCATAAAAAGCAGATATTTTTATTTGAGGAAATGTTAAATTCATTTCATGCTGTGTGTGTGTGTGTGTATATATATATATATATATATATATATATATATATATATATATATATATATATATATATATATATATATATATATATATATATACATACATACATAATTCTATCAAGTCTTTTTTACTGCCAATTAAAAAAAAATACATACAAAAGTTTGCATTCTTTTGCAAATATATTAAATTTTTAATACATTAAAAGAATGAAAATTTAAATATAAAGAGCATATTGGAAATATATGTAGAATATTTACCTGAATTAAATAAGTAACTTTGCAACTTCTTTTAGATATATTTTGCACAATCCATCCACTAGGTTTTAACTAAAATACAAAATTTAAATACACTTTATTCCTTAATGAAATTTTTAAAAAATCCTAGTTTTATAAAATATTAAATATTTGCATCGATAAATAATACTCATACATGGTACTACTTAAAAGCAATATGAGTGAGACATAAGAAAATGAAAATTCACTGGTATACAAGGTATGATAAATATAAATAAGTAATAAAAATTTAATTAAAAGAAAATTTACTACTAAAACTTAATAGATGAAAAATTATTGGTTCTAAAACATTTTATGTTATTCTAAGTGAAAAGTAGGATGCAGTGAAAGTAATACAGTGGTAACAAGTAGAATCTAACAAAAAATATATGTTTTGTTTTATTTATTTATATTTTTAAATTATTTTTTTAAGAACAATTATGTATAACTAACAATGTAAAATATTTAAATTTAAGTTCCATGTAATATTTAAAAAATTTCTTGATACTAATATGGATATCATTAAAGAGCATCAACTAGTCTCGGGCATTCTTGACACATATTTGGCGATAGTGTTGGAGCATTGTCTTGTTAGAAAATACCTTTAGTGAGATGCAAAACAAATGGCAAGTGATATTCTCATCATATTTTTAGAGCTGATTTTTGATCAGAATCAAAGAAAACAGTGTATGTTATTGCTTAATTACTTTAATTTCTACCATTAGAAATAAAAAGCAACAGTTTAAAATGGTTAAAAAAAATCACATAAAGAATAAAATAATGATCCTATTTCAACATTATACATGAGTTACAATATATTATATAATGATAAAAATTAAGCAACAATAACTGCACAGGAACACTTACATTTCCCCTAACAACAGATGTCATAAAAGGACATTTTTCATATTCTATAGACTGAAAAACAGAATAAAAATTAGCCTTTTCTTCACGTTCTGTTTGAAGAAGACAGAAATCAATTGCTTCTTTTCTTAACAAGCCACCAGTTTCATGATAAATATGAACTGGAAAAAAAATGATAATTAAAATAAGCACAAAATAAATTTTTAGAGCCTGAGTGGATAAGAAAAATTAAAATCGATTTTCATAAAAAAACATATTGAATTTAAAAATACATCACTGTCTTTGAGAATAATTTTTGATTCAAATATTAAAATTAACAAATTTAAAGAATATTTTACTAAAGATACAAAAAGTTTATTATTTTTTCATAATACCTTCAGAAATAAAATACTTGTTTTGCTACTTAAGTAACTTAATCAACTTTCTCCAATATTGCTTTTAAAGGATTGAAATTAATGTAAATAAGACTGAAATAAAAGGTAAAAACATAAGAGCTTATAAGTTCCAACTAAATGGTCTTTCTCTGTTCAAAGCAATGAGAATAAGACAATATTGCATGAATAAAATGATTTTTTTTTTAAATTTAAAACAAAAACAGCTATTTTCAAATAGCCTTAAAACATGCAAGACATGACACAATATTTGTAAACACAAATTCCTTCATCAGCCGATTTTGCTTTTAAATATTTAAGAGAAAATACCAGGAAAAAAAAATTATTTAACTAAACAAAAAAGAATATAAAAAATAAGCTCACATTATTAAAATTAAAAAATTTGTTTTCCCTTTTTTGTGAAAAATACCATGAAATAAATAAATTACTTTGTGTATGTATTTTAAATTATTATCAATAGTTCTTTAAGATAAATTATTCATGCTCTTTTAATACAAAGCTTGTTTAATATAAAATATAAGAATAGTGATAAGATAATTAACATGTTTATAATGTTTTTATATTTCTGGATTTTTTACATTATGTAACATAATAATAAAACTAATCAATTTTTATGACAAAATTTAAAGCAACAGATCATAGTTTTCAATTTTTTCAAAATGAAATATTTGCAAGGAGAAATTTAAAACTTCCTAAATGAGGAATAAAATATTGGAAAAATTTAATATCTACATTTATGATACTTGTTTTTGCAAATATTTTTCTAAAATACAATCACTTCTCTTAAAGTAACAATTTTTACCCTTATTTACTGATGTTGAAGTATGTGCTTCATTGGACTCTAATTAAACGAAATTTTCTAATATGGAGCTCGATATATTTAAATTAAATTTTTTTATGTTCATAATCGTAAGATATAACACATAGAAATTAAGAGAGTAAATCTATATTAAGCTGAATAATTTATTGGTAATTCTAAAAAATGCTTCATACCTTTCAATGAAATATATAAATAATAATGGTATTTAATAAAATATATGATGAAATAATTCACAGTTTAGTTTCTTTTACAGTTTATTAATTTAATGAGTTATAATTACTTTCAGCAAATTATGTCACCACTTAAGTATATAAATTATGTTCTAAAATATGATACTAATTGGCTAGTATGACCTAGTTTTTGTTTAGAAGATTATAACTTTCATTAAAAATAATTGACACAATTTATATTCATAAATAAACATCATATATTTCTGTATTTAACCAAGCAGTTTAATGAATATATGAAGAATGTAAAGGAAATTTTTCTGTAAATTTTATGAAATAAAATTTTTATTAATGTCATTAAATTTTATCAGATTTTACAATGATTTTCTTTATTTCATAGAATGTATTTTTTAAATGAATGCCATAAAATTCTAAAATATTAAATGAAATACAATTCTAAGGGAAAAAAAAACATTTATATTATAAAAAAATTGCAGAATAATACCAAACAATTCACTTTCATTTTTTTTATAATGAGCTTTACATTAAGTTCAGGAAATTAAATAGTTTCAAAATTCATCACATATTTATAAATCAATGTTACATTTAAATTCAGAAAAAAAATAGTTAAAAAAACATCTTACTAAGTTTTTGTGTCTCAGATATTTTGTCAACAATTTCAACACTCTAAATAATATAAAAAAATAGTTAATATTTTTGAAATGTCATTACATAAAAAAATTTTTTTATGTAGATAAAATTTTCAAACATTCAGCACTAATATTTGTTGGATATATGCAAACAATTAGACAATATATACATACATGTGTGTGAAAAATTTGCAAATTTTTAAGAAGAATTAAGAAAACTACTAGATATTTTTAGCAAATGAATAATGGTAAATTAAAGCAAATTAAATTAAAAAATACTAAGAAAACAGCACTTGTGAATAACATAAAAATTTTTTTTCAGTATAACAACATATAAGAGCACTAACAAGAGAAAGGAAACAAGAACTAATTTCAACTAACATAATTTATTTTACATAAAATGAATCACTCCACAGACTCTTATATACACACATATATAAATGTAGGATTTTCATAAATACATATTCTTAAAAGAAATATGTTAAGTAAAAACAATTAAGTTAAATGCTTTGGTTTGAGCTTGCTTCAAAAATTTGTATACAAACTTAAATTTTTATAAGCCTTTGAAAGGATTATAATTTTACGTATGCTTGAATTGGAGTTCACTATAAATTTTTGAAAACTTTTGAATTTTGAGAAACAGAAACCAATTTGATTGGTTGTGATATCATTATTAAATAATCTTTCATTAATAAGCTCATATAATGCTAAAGTTTATATGAATTCAGATATATTATGCTAATTAATTAGGATGTGAAAGATTCTTAAGAATTTACAAATAAACTTAAAATATTTAATCTTTCAAGAGAATTTAACATCTGATGAAAATAGTGATATGCCTCATTTTAAAAAAAAGTGATTAATAACAAATGTAGGAAGGAAATATGCATAAGACACTATGAAGTTTGAGTTTACTTAAATCGAGGACTTATTCCTCAATTCTAACACTTTTAATATAAATTATTAATTTTCTACGCAATATTAATTTTGTAAGAGCATGAACTAGGTTAATTTTATAGAATGAGTTAAAATTTGAGAATAATTTACTAAATTCTTACTGCTTGTATTTGGCAGTTTAATATAAAATGAATACATACACTTGAATACCATAATTTTTTCATTTCCAATTTTCTCATATGAATAAGACAGTCCATTGATTTAGGGTCATTATAAAAATATAACTTCATGCAAAAAATATCAAACCAACACAAATACAATGGAACTAACTTTAATTTAAAAGAAAATATGAAGTCATAAAAATATTTACGAGTAACTTAGACTCATATTTTATTTCAAATGAAAGCATGTGTCATCAAAAAATAATTAGTTTAATTGCAATTACTTTTTTTGCACATCTGAAGCATTTTAATTTTATATTAAATTAAAAAATTTCCCAGTACAGTAATTGAATGCATTTTCAATATAATTTTCAGAATTGGAGAAACTGAGTTGATTAATTATCTCCTCTTTAGTAGGAACTATTGACTTTTAAATAAAAATAGAAAGCAAGCCACTTACTTCATAAGTTTTAAATGATTTTTTAATATATACATCAAGTGAATGAAATGAAAGAATTCTAATAAGAACATATCAAAAATATTGAACTTTATGTACAACATATTAATAAAGTGCAGCAACCACAATATCTATTAAATTTACATTAGTGATAAGTTCATTTTACCTTCACAGTTTCATCACAAAAGAATCGAAATCGAGGATTTTTGACACATCTCCAGACATCTTTACAGAACACAGGAAGTTCCATTTGGCACAGAAAGCTATAGTTCATAAATAAATTGATGAAAACGACATTCACAAATAAACAGTGTGGCCCAGAATAAGTATTTAAAAATTTATATCCAATTATAAAAAACAAGATAAAATAGTTATATTTTTTTACACACATCAGCAAATAATTTTTGTATTATAAACAAGTGCAAATTGTGACGTCAATTTCTTGAATGACTTTATATAAATGCTTAAAAAATTTATTGAAACGGACATGCATGCTGAAAAATTTTAGAATTTTTCACATTGAGGCTTTTAGTACCCCGTACTCTGAAAACATGACACTATTTAAATTTGTACCAAACAAGATTTGGATTTTCCATTCAATTTTAAATGTTTTACTACAAAAGCACATGCTACCTAATTATGCTGGAGTCTATTCTTCAATATCAAAATTTTGTCATTGTTTATTAAATAAATTTTATGTGATAACAATTACTATACAAAGATGAATTGTAGTAAATTAGTCAACAATCAGTTAAAACAATTGTCAAAAAAAATTTCTAATTGTTGAAAGCTTTGACTTTATTTACAGGTGGTTATAAATTTAAGATTCTTTTTTAAAACATAAGTAAAAATAAAGAAAATCCTCGAATAATGTTGAAGTAAAAAATGATGAAATATATAATTTGTTTGAAAGAATATTAAATATAGATTTTGCAAATAAAAAAGAATTCTTTGTTCATTTCAACAAAATGGAAAATTTTACTTGAGTATATATGAAATTAAATTTGCAACTATTTTAAAGAAAATAAGCTTATAAAAATGAAACTACTTACTTTACATAACTTAATTAAGCAATTTTTAGAGATAATAAAGTTAATACATTGAAGGAATACTATAATAAGCTAGCTAGGTTTTTAAAACAAAATTATAAAATTTACAAAAATTCATTGAGATGATAAAACAAAATAATTCATTCATTCTGAATTTTTCTTCATTCTGGTGAATTTTTGAAATTTAAAGATGACAAAAAGTCAAAACAACAGTACGGAAATAGTTATAATATTCTAATTGTTTTTTGATTATAAACAGATATTATTTCAATACAAAAACAAATATTTTGCACAGTTATGTTCATAAGCTATTTAAAAAATGATATGTTTCCATTCATGTGATAAAGTATAATACACAGAATATATCATAATATTCTAGTGCCTTCATTACCTGAATTCAGAATTGGATAACACAATTTTTCAGCTTGTCTAGTTATCACATTAGCCAATGTATTAGATAAATCACTTTATATAACTCAATTAAATGTTTCTAAAATAAATTACATTGTTTTGTCATTTAGATAACAATTTTATTGCCTGTATGGGCAATATATGAGCATCTCAACTCATATATATATTGTTTTAAAACAATAAAGAGAAAGTGTAATATTTAATAAAAGTCACAAATGGTTATGTTTCCTATTTCAAATGCATACTAGGTAAAATAAATATATTTGTTAGTTAAAAAATAAAATGTAAAATGAATGATGATAAATTTACATTATTTTGATAAGTAATCTAAAAAATACAAGGTACTGTATTAGATATGAAAATTTGGGAACCATTTAAAAATTCTGAGACTTGATTTTCTTCTTTTTGTTTTAAATAAGTTTTATAAAAATTTAAATAAAAATAATATTGGTTAGACAAATTACAAATATTCTAATATATATATAAACTAAATCAAATATATTCTAATATATAGATAAAATAAGTTCATTTTTTTACCTTAATATTTTCATGACTTTTCCACTAATACTTTTAGTAAAAACAGGAATTCCTTTAAAAGTTGAATGGTGACTAAAAAAGATTAATATATATATATGTATATAATTTTAAAAATCAAAATAATTAAAATTTAAAAATAAAAAATAAACAATTCTTGAATAATGATAGATACTCAACAAATATAATAATAACTTTTATTCAGAGTTTGCAGCTTACAATACATAAAATAATATACAATTGAAAAATGTTACAAGTAATAAATGTAAATAATGGAATTAACTTTTTAAAAAAATATTGTGAAATCATTAGCTGACTTTTAAATAACAGTAAGAGTAAATGTATTTGAAATAAAAGTAATCGATAATCTTATACTTAAGAAAAACATCAGATAATTTTTTTTTCTAATTTGCAAGTCGAGAATTATTTTTAAGCATTTTGCTTAAAAATAATTTAATCTCAAAATGATATGATCCCCCCCCCAAAAAAAAAATAAAAATAAAAAACAATCTGATACATGGAACAAAGTTTAAAATAATCAGACTTCCAGTTCTTTTTAAATTTATCAGATTCATTGCAAATACAATGGCAAAATTTTTTTAAAGAAGAGACAGATAGAATTCATTCCTTATTGGATTTCAGAACAAACTTTCCCAAGTGACACTTAATGTCAATGATTCGATCAACTCAAATACACATTTTCTTAATCACTATGGTTAAATAAATGATAAGGGACTTATTTAAAGGGAACATTTTTAATTAAATCAAACCATTTTTTAAAAGAATGATGTGGGCGTATTATTTACAACTTCAATATTTATGCTGAATACACCTCTAAACAGAGAGATGCATGTTTTTCCACAGAAAAAAATAATTCTTAAAAGTGTAAAAACTATAGTTTATTATTATTATTTTGCAATTCACTCACAATCAAAGTAAATTTTAGTACTGTTTAAATTTTTTCAATACACTAAAATGAAAAATTATAAAGTATTCATTGCTATAACTAAAACTTTTTATTCAAGTGAAACAGTACCAGAAAAGTAATATTTGAATAATAAACCCTAAAATTATATAAATTTACAAACTTTCATATTATATTACACAAGTTCAGCCAAAAACCAAGAAACATTCAAAAACAAATTATTAAGTACTGAAACGATATTCTTAACTATTTCAAGAATATGCAAGGAAAAATTATTCAATTATACAGCTAGTAAATTTGGCATTATTTAAATTATAAAATAAAATGCAAAATGATAGATGTTTTTGTGATTATTGGATGGATTGTTTTAAAATTATGTAATAAATTTCAAATAAGGTTCTAATTCTAAAAATTTTTAAAAATTGAAAATAATTTCCCAGAAAGCTTTTTTGTAATTTTAAAATAGAAAATTTTTAAGTGTTTTTTAATGAATTTAAAAATAAAATCAACTAAGAGTGAATAAAATATTATGATTAAATTAGGATAAAAACGTATACAATTAGAAATAGGATTATTTTTCTAAAATAACACCATAAATTAATGGAAATAACTCAGGTCATTATAGATTACAATAATTAAGATATATAATAATTTTAATAATTTAGGAAAAAAATTCTTTTAAATATTTTGAAATAATATATGGTTAATATATGAGAAATAATTTTTTCTGAATTCAACAATATTTAAAATTCAATTGCATGAATAGAAGTTACATTTTCAAATTTAATGAATCTTAAACTTTATCACACAAATTTTAGTCTAAATTAATTATAAAACTTATTTGTATTATAAGATTAAATATGCATACATCCAGCCACCAGCCACTCTATTTCCTGTATGCATTGTGCTATCAAACTGAGATGCTAACATCATCTATGGAATGAAAAAAAAGAAAATAATTAGTAATTTGATAAAATGTGAAATAATTGTTTCAAATATATTTAGATTAAGTATTATGGAATAATTTTTATATTAGGTGAATGAATGAAAAATAGTACATTTTTGGTAAATGTTTGCAGTTTGTCATAATTTATCCCAATTTGAAGCTATTTCCTACTTGTTTGATAAATTCTACAAATTAATAATACACAAAGATTTATTTGTGAACTTTATGTTTGTAGGTCAGATATACTAAAAAGAAAACAAAATTGCAATGAACGAAACACTTAAAATGTGATCAACATGTAAATAACTATATTATAAAGTATATCAATGAAAAATTTATGTATTCAAAATTCCACACTAAGCAAATGTGGTTGTTGTTCTCCTGTGCCAGATAGGCTGGCAAGTTGGGGTGCTCTGCTCCACTTTTCCAACTGAACCATATTTGGTTTGGAGACCGACTTCTTCAGTACACACACATGCCATAGGGACCCGTTCATAGGGTAGGCAACCATTCACACACAAGGAAAGAACAAAAACAGGATAGAGAGAGAGTACCATCCATGTCTGAACCGGGATTCAAACCGAGGACCTCCCTATCCATAGTCAGGCACGCTGACCACTAGACAAGTTGGCCAGCAAGCAAATGTTGTGAATAGGAAAATGTGGGGTATCACAGCAACCCTAAATTTTTAGGAGATTAAAATGAAGAAATCATTGATGTGAAATGAGTGATGAAAAAAAGATTTTGAATTTTCAGTTAGAATAGCTATTTTTTTTGACTTATTACACTTTTCTTGACCAGTCCAGGAATGCACACATGTCTGATAATTGCTTCAAAAGATGTTTTTTTTTTTCATTATTAAAAGTAACATCATAATGAATGACATCAGCAAGATACTAATATGGAAAAGCATGAACTGGCATGAGAGAGGATGAATAATAATGGATTTAAAATTTTGCTATCTCAAGATTTTTCATGTAATTCATGAAAAAGACTCTGATAATGTTCCTTAAAGTGCTAAGAGAAATGTAACTTAAGGTCTTTATCAACTTGAGCTTCCTATTCCTAAATTATAACATCCAAATAATGTAATTCTTGATTCATGCTTTCATTAATTGGAAGAAGTTGAATTTCTGCAAATATACTTCAAAAGAATAATATATATCAAAGGTTGCAAATTAACAATTTAATGAAGTCAGGTCCAGTCTTAGAAATATGATTATCAAATGCAATGATAATAGTTAAAAACCAGATCTCACAATTTAAGATTTCTAAAAATAAAAGTCACATACTAAGAGAATTAAATATTTACATAAAATTATTATAATAAGAAAAACTTTTAATAAATCTAAATTTTAATCTTTTAAGAATTCTAAATAAGTTAACTTATCCTTAACCATTATCCATACTTGAATGATAATAAAAAGAAAGAGGATAATTAAGCTACAAATAGCAAAGCAATATTTAAGGTGCTAACTTATTTAAAATTTAAGACAATATAGAATTTTTAATGCATTTATGTTGTACGTGTACACTTAATGATTTAAGAGTATTGTGAAAATCAAGCTCTTAATGGAAACAGCAATTTTTGATTTTGTTGTCTTCCGATGAAATGGACATGCTAGACTGAATCTAGCCAGAGTGAGATGAACGGTGTGGTTGTGAATACAAATGGTAGCAAAGATCCTGCTCCTGGGCAATGGAAAATATACGCCTCTTTGAATAATGTGGAAAGAAACGTCTAAATTTAAACTTGTGTTAATAATTAACATCTGTGTATGTTAATGTGCAATAAATGTGTCATCCGAAATGAAGGCATTTGTTATTGTATGATCTTAGAGACAACAGGTTCATGACAACATCACCAGTATTATATATGTAAAATAAAATTTCATCTAATGTATAAATGTCTTTTAATATTTTGTTTAGTAAATGAATAAACCAAAAGAAAAATATTCTTACTTCTGTTTGTAATACTGATGCTCCATAATTTCCCTGAGTTAAATAACTAGCTATCTGAGTATCTGAAATAAAGCATCCATTGAAATAGTTTTGTTCAGAATTACTACATTTTATAGTTAAATTATTAATATTAATTTTTAATTTTAGAACTAATTTTATTTCTGGAAACAAAAAGGGCAAACAAATTCCCTACAGCATGCAAATAAAATCAAACATTGTTACATAAAATTTGATATAATTTTTGGGAAGAAATTTACTTAATAAGATTCAGTTAAAATAAATAGGGTTTGTACAGATTTCCAAAAGTTTTAAGGAGTTTCCCAGAAGTCAAATAAAAAATTTCCAGAAGGTATCAACATCCATGTTAAATATTTTTTTAAATTTTACCAATTGTTTGTCACCAAATATTCATATAACAATATATATGCAACATTTTTCAATTATATTTGTAGATAATAGAAATAAATAGTTGTAAATCAGAATATTTTTGTTAGAATGCTTAAGGATAACTTCAAAAGCCGTCAATGAATTTACAGTGTAACAGAATTTTCTTTAAATAATCAATATTCTATATATTACTGAAATATACATTATAGAAATTTCAGAGTTTTTAAACAACTTCATTAGATTCCTATCTATTAATCTATCGAGTGTTTCAAGATGTGCAAAACAACCTGTTTTTAAATATACATACTTATTCAAAACAAAATATCTACAACTATTAGATAAAGTTCCCAGCATGACTTTTTTCTCAATTGTTTTATAAAATCAATTGTAAAATTTTCCTCTGTTTATTTCCAAACTTCTTATAAAATATACAATGTCACATACAAATAATCTATGTTTCAATTTTTTTTTTTTATCATCTAATAGGTTTTCATATTTCTTAGTCATTTATATATACAAAATATTACTGTTAGGAAATGCTAACTTTCAACCTCTAAAACTTACACTTTTAATTTATTATTAATACTGAATAATAACTGTTGCTTTTCTGAAGCACCATGGTGAAACATGCTTGATTTTGTAATTAAGTTAATCTACTACTTCTTTCAGCTTCTTCAGCATATTCTATTGCAGACTTTTCAAGTTCATTTATGTCTTCTTCTAAACTCTTATTTTTTGTTTATCAATTTCTTCAAGAAGTGCTTTTTGTTTTACTTCTGTTATTGACGACTTTTTTTAAAATTATCTAAATATTTTATTCCTTTGCTTGGCACCAGCATAAAGCTAAGCATATACTTTACTAAATAATTTCATTATTGACACACCTCCTTTGTTTTGGACGTGATCATCAATGATGCGTTTAGCTACAATTGATTGATTAAAATTTTCTACCATGAAATTTTTATTCACTGAAAACCCATGTTAATCAGAATATGAGAGAGTTGTACATTAAAATTAATTATTTTCTATATGTGACAATAATTTTGTCCATTTGAAAGTAAGTTCAAATAAAAAAAAAAGTATTTATCTATCTTCAATGGGATCAAATTTTCCATCAATGTAATCTTGAAATCCAGCAGTCGATTAATATGATTTAAATTCTTTTATAAAATTACTAACTTATTTTAAAACAAAATTGCATTCTGATACATTTATTTTCGATTCATTAAACAAGCTCAAAAGAAGTTTCTGTATTTGATTTATAAATTAGTACTAAATTCATTACATATCAGAGTTCAAAGATTTAAACACAAAATATTTTGTGCCACATAATATTGAAAACGACATTTTAATTTTGAATTTGTTATCAATGATATTGACAATGATTTAAATTTAAAAAATTCCAACTTTTGTTTTTCTGTCAAAATTTTGCATGTACAATTCTCTAATGGTTTTTTTTTTTTTTTTTGGTAAGAAATCCATTATCCAAGTGACTAGCTAATAAATTTAAATAAATGACAATACTAATAAATTTAAATAAAGAAACAGGCAGCAAAGATTTGTTTAAAATTTTTGTATTAAGCTTTTCAACAATGCATGAAAATCTCCTGATATAAATAGCAAAACTGGTTTATCAGTCAGATAAAGTGTCAGAAAAGTTTCCATTTCCCAAGCACTAAACATAAAAAAAAATTGCATTAAGCAGAAAAAAAAAACATCTCTTTTACATACTATCAAATGTTTTGGCACAAGGATTAGAACATTTTCGTTTTGAGCAAATGACATATATGTTTCAAAATATGGTAATATTACAAGCAATCCTCAAAACACATACATTTTCTAATCATCAATTTTTGCAAAATTTTAAAGGACATTTTACACCTGACCCAAGGCTACTAAAGTTATCCCTACAGGTGGGTGAGTCCTAAATGGTCTGTAAATAGCACTTGCTGTTACTTCAACTTCTGGAAATTAGGAACATCTATGAATGTAAGTGTTAAGTAGAATATGTAGGCTGTAGCTTCTAAAATTTACAATATTTGAATGCTGTTGGCTTTTTAAAAATCAAACATTTTACATTTGGACAATCTATTGGCAAATGAAGCTATCCACCAGTCCCTAATTCTAAGCATTTCTTATTCATTTTCTCGAACAAAATATCTCCAGTTGAGTAACATAAAAAGTGTGATGCGCAATATTGTATTTTAATATCACCATCCCAAATCTTACCTGGCAGTTCAACTGTTTTATCTGCATATGATCATTTAAACTTTTATCAAAGAGAAACACATAATTACAAGAATTCTTAACTTTTTCCTTCATTTTGCTACATATTTTATGTTGCTGAGGTTGCTAAGGTGTTTTTTAATAAAATAATTTCAATAGTAAATTTTAAAAAAAATTAGGAATTAAAGTAATATTTATTAACAATTTCTGCATATAATGCCGAGCCAAATTAAGTTTAACTATAATGATACAATAATGTAAGCATTTTTTGATTAAGGTTAACATAATTTACACGAAAAATATGTTAAGACTATTTGAATTATGTTGATAACTTTATTGCAATTTATTTAAAGACTTATTATAAGAAATTATCTCAAATATTTATTTAGAAATATAAATATGTTATATTCAAAGCAATGATGTAATTCAATGAATTTAACTAAATTTAGATTATAAAATATACACTAGTTTTTTTGAATAATGATAGTTTTCAATGCTTTCAAAGAAAATTATCACAATATAAAAAATATCAAGAAATAACACATTTTGAATTTCAATGTAAATATATATATATAAGATGTCTCTATAAATAAGCAGTCATAATTTCACAAAACTGATATTCCCCATCAGTCAAAATGTACCCAAGAATTCAATATTATGTATATAATTTCATTTGTTTAATACAACAATGATGTCACAATCACATGACTTGACATCATTGTTTCTTCTCGGTGAATTCATGAGGAATTCTCTGAGCTAGTAGTAGTAGTTTGTCACTCCAGTAATTTGCGTCTAGCCTTTGTCAACAGTTAAATACAATAATAAATATTGATTGTGTCATCTAGTGGAAACAAAATTGAATAAGAGATAATACTCAATTTTGTTTTTGAAAATTATCAAAAATTTTACAACAAAAAACTCAATATATATAATACTTTCTGATAAAAAATAGCTGCATGAAGGTATAAGTAAAAATTCCTGGAGTAATTTTTGATTTTCAAAGATCAAATTGAAGTTCCAAGAGCTTTTAAAACAATTTTTTCTAATTCCAAGAATTTCCAGAAGTTATAGGAACCCTAATAATGGATATACTATTCGAAAACTTATTAAAAGATAAATTAACATTTTAAATTAATATTATTAAGGGTTTAGAATATTAAAATACTATCTCTGATTCACATTACTCATATTATCAGTTACTTAAGGTTTGAAGTATTTTAGTATAAAGTATAATTAAAATACAAAAATGTAAAAAAATGTTATAAAATTACTTTTTATTACTAAATTGTTAAATATTTTTGAATAATGCAGAAAAATATTTTGTTAAATTGAAATGGAAAAGGTTATTACATATATATATATATAATACTCATTATATTATACAGGGGTAGGAGTACAGAAAATTTTTTTTCAGGACACTATTTTCAAGAAATATCAGGATATTTTTCAGGACATATTTTAATAATTAAACAAAACCAATGTTACTTTTACATATTAATTTCTGTTTTATGTATAAAACACATTTTAGAAAGGAATAAACTATTTAATAAATTCTGAGTTTTTTAATTTTTAATACAACAATGTGAAAAATGATACAGAAATTTAAACTTTCTATACTGAACATTTTTTGAAAATTAATAAGTTACATGATAAATGCTTTAAATTAACAATTAATTTATGCATAATTGAATAATGTTCATTTTGAAGTGGATGTATTAGCATTTAATTCCGATAATTTAATACTGCACTTTTTTAACTTATCATTCACAGATGCAATCTCTATATTAGCAGCAGACAGCATCATTTGTCCAACTTTCACATCACTCATATTATAATCACTAATAGCACATCATATTTTTTTAGTTGCATCATCCAAAAACTTTTGAGCTACACACTGATTATCAAGCAAATTTTTATTTTCTTTCTCAAGTTCATTAATTTTTTCTAATAGGTGCGATTGTTTAAACTTTTTTTCAAAAGTAGCTTCTACATCTTCCTCATCCTTTCTTTTCTTCTCTAATTGTGTTACATCTTTTGATTTTTCCATATATGATGCATATTCTGCATGGCATTTCTGAATATAATGCATCATTTCTTTGTTATATGGAATGGAGGAAAAAGAATTGCCATGCATTTGAATAACATCATGACAAATCCGTAAACTTTGAACTGTTAATTCCGATAAAGAAGCTTTCTCCTTTGTCACAAAGAATTGTTAGTTGAAAAACTTCTTTCTGATTGGGAATTTACATTCAATAACGACAGACATGCTTTAACTACTCTAGAAATAGTAGGATATTTTATAAAACCGGCAGCATCTTTTATATTGAAAACTGCATTCCAATATTTACAGATATTTTGATTATTATCATTATCATTCACAATCAAAGTCACATCTTCACACACGTAAAGAATCCACTCTTCATTCATTTTATCAATATCTGAAGAAGTTTTATTCACATGAGGAATATGTTGAATTAATCTGCTAAATGAATTCCTAGATTCTTCCTTTTTTCTATTATAAGGAGACAAACACTGGGAATCTTTGAGTAAAGGATTTGTTATAGGAATTTTTTGAAGCAAATGCTTTGAAGTTGCTATATAGCAGCTTCTGACACTTTGTAGAAATGTTGTTTTATCAGTAAGCTCTTCCAGTATTGCTGTTGCACCATGACCTATTTCAATCTTGTTTAAATTTAACAAATTTTTTCCTGAATCAACATTAATTTGTAGCAACTTTACTCCATTTTTTTCACAGATTTCTTTTGGGTTTAAAAATTTAAACATAATACTGCGAACAAGTTCATTTAACTTACTGTATATCACATGTACTAAAGGTTCGACTTTTTGCAATAGAAGTAAATATGGTTCAAAAGTTTTACAAAAAAATGAAACAAAATGCAGATATGCCAGAGTCTTAGAGTCTTTCAAATGTTTTATAATCTGAAGATGTCTATCAGAAAGAGGAGATTTCAACTCTTTAGATACTTTAACAATAAAATATTCCTTTAGAACATCATATTGCTCAACAATTCTCTCACAAACTGAGCCCAAAGTTAACCAACGGCTCTCAACATGACGAAGGAAACTATGTCTAACTAAAGTTTCTTCCAGTATTTCTAACTGTAAGGAATGATAATCTTCCCTTCTTGCAAGACATGGTTCAAAAATTGATGAATATCTATAGCAAATCTATCAATATCACAATCAATTTTATCAATACCCTTATGTATTGTTCCATGGATTGATTATGTGTAAGCAACATGTACCCAAATTAATTAGTACTGGTAAACTTTGCTTACTCAATCCACCATTTATTTGCTTTAAAACAGCTAAATTAACTCTTGGTCCATCCATTGACAACTGCATTAATTTTTCTAAATTCAAACCATTATTTTGAATAAAACTTAATAAAATTTTTACAATTTTATTGGCTTCAGCAAGCCCTAAAAAATGTGATTCGAGGTAGCAAATAACATTTTTACCTTGTTTATCAGACCAGTATGAGATGTAAATATCCAACTGTTTCTTTATTTGTTTTGTAGTAGTTTCATCGAAAAGTAAAACAAAATATGAAATTCTGATATCCCAAAACAAAAAAGTTTTGAAATACGGACCTAATCCAAAATTAATCATATACCTGACTTTTTTGTCAGATAATTCGAGATTTTTTCTATGGAGGACTCATCAAAAATTTCTCCGTAAATGTTAGCTAAATCATTCAAAGATGAAAAAGAATAATTATTTTTTATTGCCACCAAAACTAAAATGGTTTCAGCTTTAATGGTTTTCTCTGATATCGTTTTGGGAAGCCATGATTTGTTATTCACTACTACAGTCGATGTCGAGGATTCAGATGAAGTTGATGACTTGATAGTAAATAGTGTTTGATTCTTGTAACAGTTCACAGCTTTTTTGTGTCTTAATCTATCTGCATGAGCAAGCACTTGTCTAAAACCCATATTTGAAACACTGAATTTGGTTTTGCATACGAAGCACTCCGCAGAATGAACATCGTCAACATTTCGGCACCAGGTCTTTATTAGGCATTTATTCCCATTTGGCAGTTCCAACCATTTGTCGGAAAATTTCATTTTCCTTGGCATTTTTAATAGAAAATTGTTTTTAAATAATAAAATTCTGAGCTTGCTAATAAACATTCTTCAAAACACCCATCAAAATCTTTCAAAATGGAGTGATAAGCATTTCACCCATGCGCATAAACGTAGGCGAATAATTCTCACAATTTCGCCATCATTGTAAATAATTGTGCACTACTAAAACCAGAATCTTTGTCTGTAAAGACAGAAAATAGAATTTAATGGTAAACCCAAATCTAAATTTTTTTGACGTCAGATATTCCTGAGCAATGGCTGAAAACGAGGCGGAGACGAATGTATGGTAACCCTATTTCCGGTTTGAAGGAGAACAAAAAAGGGGGAAATTTTTCTCTTTCTTCTTGCATAGAAAGCAGTTGAAAGAAAAAATATATTCCACTGGAAGAAGAGTTTACTACTAAAAAATATAAAATTATTAATTAAAATTAAACTTTCAAAAGAATGTAATAAAAAATAAGGAATTCCACGATTTATTTTGAAAAATAAGGACACTTCAGGACGTTTTTTAAAAAAATCAGGAAATTCAGGAATATCAGGACAACTCCGAGCTCTGTATTATATAGCTTATTTAAATAATGTATGAATTTTAAATACAATTTCAAATTAAAGTACGTAGAATATTATAACTTTTTGTATTTTTGAAATCACTAAAGAGAGCTATAAATTTTATATCAGTGGGAAAATCTTTCATATTAATATATTTTTATGTGATATAGATAACAAATTATAATACACATATTTTAACAATTATTAAGACTTTTATATAAAAATTTAATTTTAATAAAGTTAAAAAGTCATATTTATTAAATAAAAATTCATAAATATATTACCAAAAGATTTGGTATATACTTCTTTATTTAAAAAAAATTTAATGTCTATATTATCAGTTATAATATTAAAATTTCTAAAACTAGGTTTCTGCGGATCTAGAGGTAAGCCTAAAGCTTTATAGTTCTGAAGATTTTCAATAACTATTTATGGGTCATAGATATTTGCTACTTTTTTTTGAGGTCCTTAAATTGTATTTTGAATCTTTCTAAATATATTTTATTATCATGTTCTTATATATTTTTTTGCTTGGTTTGTTTGTCGCTCAACGGTCATTTTTTGCACACGAGGGCTAATTAGACCGGGACCTACAGTTTAAAGTGGATTCCGAACCACTACAAACATCCATTCCCAAGGTGGGATTCGAACTCACGAACTGTTGAACTATATTTTTTTTGCATTTATCAATACAACTCTAAAACTGATAAGTATTATCTACCATTATTAAATGTAGTGAATAATATTTATAAAACAAAAAATAATAAAATTTTGAAAACTTTTGAAACATGTTAGTTTTTATAGAGTCAGAAAAAATGTGCTACTAAATAAAAAATGTTGGAAAACAATCTGATCTTTAATTTAGATTCTTAAAATGTATAATAAAAATAACGAAATTCAAGCACACTGAAATAAGTTTTGTTAGTTAAAGTTAATTATTTTAACATATATAGAATGATTTTGGAACATAATTTCAAATTAAATACCTTGCAAACAGAAGAAATTACTTTTTATGTATTTCATAAAAAAATTTAAGCAATACATTATAATTTGAAATTAAAAATGAAACACTTAACAAATTAATATATTACACCAACCTATGAATTGCTGACTTGATTCTAAAACTTCAAATTCAGAGGTTGAAGAACAAAGAAGTTCATTTTTATCATGGTGATTCGGTACTACTAAAGTACTTTCATCAAGCTCACTAATAGAATCTAAGCATTTAGGATTTTCTTCTTCACTTGCAATTTCTGAAAGTTCCGATAAGGATGAAGCTTGAGATTTTTCTATATGATGACTTGTTGGGTCAGAGAAGCTTCGAAGATTTAATTTACTAGATGAAGAATCAATTATTTCTTCTTTCTCACTATTAGCAAATTCAGATTTTTCAATCACTTCAATATCTTCAGAAACTATATCAGAAGATGGTTTGTTCATGTCATTAGAAACAATAGAGGTTAACTGATTGCTAGAGCTTGATTTATAACTAATGCTGAAAAGTTTTGTTGATTTGATCATCATGCTTATATCTGAATTAGCTCGTCTTAAGGGTTCTAAAAGTTTTAATTTCTTAGGTGAAGTTTCCTGAAATGCATTTAAGAATAGAAAACAATAATAAATTTAAAGGAAATTAGTCACATATTCATTGATATAAGAAAGTGTATAATACAGTAAGAACAAATTGTTGTAATAAAAATAATAAAGTATACAAATATGTTTATGTGTCTATATATTATATAGTATATGAAACTCAAATTCATGAAATAATTTCTAATCAAATCACCAATTATGAGCTTATTTACCCAGAGAGCCAGAAGAGTAGCAAAATAAAAAATTAAAGGTTTTCAATATTCCTTCTTAGCATAAATAATATCAAGGTTTAAGATACCTCTAAATCTTTTTTCGGGATATTAAGGACAATCTCATGAATGGCATTTTTAATCTGTCTTACTGAAGGTGTTTATTTTATTATACCATTTTATACAATAGTTTTGAGAATACAGTGCATTTGTATTTATATTATTTGTAAGGACTCCCTTACTCGCGAAAAACTTTCAGCAAATATGAATAATAATTATTCTGTTCCTGATATCCAATATTACAAGTATTACTGTCTTTAAGTTAATTCATCATCAATATAAATGTTTTCTTCGTAAGCTGTATTTCAGCTCACCCAAAATTGAATAAATATTGCAGAGATAAATATTTGGTGGACATTAGTTATAAGTATGGTAGGATGATACAAATTGATGCAATCCTTCATAGTCTTAAGACTAAAAATATGAATGATAAAATTTTGTTTATGCATTACTCTGGATTATTGCTATCATATTTATTAAAGTCTCTCTTTTGAGGAGAACCAACAAAGATTCAGTCTAAAACAGAATACTTTCAAACAGGAATTTTATCACCTACCTAATGTTATGCAATTATAGATTTTTTTTGGTAATTTTATCAATATATTCTGCATTGGCTTTATTGATGATTAATTCTTTGTTCTCAGAGCAAATTTAGAGATATCTCAAGAATCATATTCAGTGATCTTTAACTTCAGATATGGGGCAACAATGAGAGTAATTTGGATGAATAACGCTCATTGTCCTCAAAAAATGTTGAGGATAATTCAATGATAAACAGAAAAATGATTTCAGATCGGTAATTTTTTAAATATTAAGAGGACAAATAAAAGAATTCCAGTTAAAATCCCATTTTATATCCTTACCAGGAAGAAAATATAAAACTGTATTTAATTAGATTTCATAAATACATTTTAGTCATAGTCCAGCAGATTTATTAATGCCTTTTTATAATTTTTTTGTCTCACTTTCTGTGCATAATTGGTAACACATTTATTTCATGACAATTCTACATATTCCTCAAATGGAATACTCTTAACCATATCATGGAGTTATTGCTAGTGAATATTTTTCAATTAGGCTTCATTTCATATTGTTTATATTAATCATATTACCAAAGATAAATTTCTAGGACATTATGCCAAAAATGTTATAAAAATGATAATATTTCTATAAAAAAAAGCGTTAATTTATAAATGGGTTGCTTTGGTTTGAATCATTAAAAAAAGATATTCTTAAAAATTTAAATTTCTTTAAAAATTAAACCATTTTGTGGAGGACTAGCTTTTTCTAACTCATTTTTATGAAAAATATTTTTTGAAATAACCATCTAGACTGTCATTTCATAAGGATTTATATTTGCACATCATAAAAAATGTGAGAGACTTTATTAAAAAGTCTATGTGTGTGGATATATAATACTTCTTTAATAAACTATAAGAAATTCAATTTTAATTATAAAAACAAAACATAAATATCTATAAAATTAAAAAAGCTTATTTCAAATTAGTACATTAAGTACAATTATTATTTTTTCCCAGCAGTTAAGTGTAATATATTGATCAGCAATGTGAAAAAGGAAAATAGAAGTTTCATTTGAAAGTAAATATGAAGAAAACAGAACAAATTTGTATAATTAAACAAACAAATCATGTTTACAGAAATTAATTACTGAATAAATGGCTACTGTAAAATTTTGTATAAGTAAATCTAATTTCAAATTTAATTAGAAGTTAAAGATCTATTTAAAGAATTTTAGTTTACAAAAAAAGATATAAAAAATTGAACTGCACCTTATTCCTTTTATAATGAAAATTAATAAATCAAAACAATCAATTTATTAAAATATCATTTAATAAAGGTTTATCATTATAGAAAAATATTTTTGTAAGATAATCAATGATATTTATCACATTTCTAAGATATTTCAAGTGACATCATTTGCATTTTTAGAATTATCATGTTTGATAAGAATAGTATTATATTCTAAATTATTTCATTTTTTATTGCATCATAATAGCCATATTTACAAGAAACTATCAAAATCAAATGTTAAAAAAATCCATCATTTCTTCACACATTACTTGAAAACAAATTATAAACTTAATATTAATTCAGAAAAAAAATATACCTTTACAATCTTTTCTTCTGGTTTCTTTGGTTGAAAATCATTTACTTTTTTCAATATTAAATTATAGCCTTTAAATTTCTTCAGTTTAAACATCTGACATTGAAATAAAGGCACTAAATAAAATATTGTATCTGGACTATCACAGTTTGTTTCATCTAAAAATACTGATGGCAGATTTTCTTCCATTTGAAGTTCTTTTTCAAAAGAAAATTTAGGTGTGAGTGGTATTGTAGTTGTTGAATAATGTACAGGCCTATAATTTAATTGAGATAATGACAAGAAATCTTTGATGTTTCTTATTCGTTCATTAACTAATGAAGCTGCAGAAGAATGTTGAATGCTGCTATAAAGATGAGTAATAACACATTGGACATCACCTAAAAATAGAAAAATGTACCTAACAAGCAATTTTGACTAAATAAGTACTAAGCAATGATGAAATTCATTAAAAATAAGGAAAGATATATATATTTTAAAAATATTCAGAATACAAATTTTAAGTAAAACTTTAAATTTTATTTCGCAATTTTCTTTACTTTATATAATACATATAATTGTACAAATCTAAGTCATCATTTTAATGCATATATTTCAAAAATTAATTATTCATTTAATGAGGATATTTAAGTTTACTAACAGTAAATCAAAGTGGGAAATTTTTTACTTGATATTAAAATATCCTTTAACATTGTATAAATTATTTATTATTACCATAAATAATTACATTATTGCATACAAATAAACGAAAATCACATTAAACTTTAATAGTATTTCATTATTATCAGCCAATATTTATAAATATTTTTATTACCAAATGTAAATTATATATGTGAGAGAATACATTTGACAAGTGTGAAAAAAATTCATTAGATTAAAGTATATATATATATATATATATATAAGGAAGAAAATCAATTTTACACCACAAGAAGTTTTGAAAACTCTGTTATAGAAAGACAGCTTTTTTTTCTCCCCAGAAATTCATATATTAATTCAATTCTTCATAAATCATTCATCTTACAAAATAATATTTATAAAAAGATGAGGTTGATATTTTATTTTAAATTGATAATTTCTCATCTACAGAGAAATAACAATTTTAAGACTTTTTTTTTTCTTATTATAAGTATAATTCAAAAGTCTTTATAAATAAGATCCAAATTTTAAAAATAAAGTTTCAGAATGTTTACATGCATGTCAATTTTATGATATGAAAAGCTAATAAAAGAATATCATATATTCTAAAAATTTTTTTACATAAAAACAAATTATATAATTACCACTTCTATTTGCAGCTGGTTGTATCACAAAAAACATGAACTCAAATTTCTTAGCATTCCAAAATAAAATCCATTTTGTACATTTTGAAGGTAAACTTAAAAATCTGAAATAAAAATGAAATAATTTAATAATGAAACAAGCATGAATGTAAATTTTATATATAAATTTTTAAATGCATTTAATTTACACAATTTTACTAAATATGTTTTAAAACACTGGTACCAAGAAGAAACTTATGAATTTTCTTTTAAAGAAAAGCTTTAGATTCATTATTCTATTAACATATCGTCTTAGAGAATTGTCTTCTAATAATTTTGAAATGCAAGGACAAATTACTTGACTGGAACTACGACATAAAATGGGTTTCAAGATTCTATAATTTTTTCTGCTAATATTAGATGTTGAATAATCAAACTGGAGAACAATGTTGTTTTTCCAATTACCAGCTCAGTTAGTACTTTCTAAAAAACAGGTTTTTAACATCATCAGAGGAGAGAAATTTCTATCAATCATATTTATTTAATGGACCAGGAAACTGAATTCAAACAATTATTAAATAAAATTCCTCTTAAGAGAAGCAGTTTTACTTCCTTTATTTCTAAGAACTAAAATAAAAATTTTTGCTATATAATGATAAAAATAAACATTAAATTTTTTAATAGAAACATTTATTCAGCTTTTGTTTAAACTTTAAAAATTCCTTTCTTCCTTTTGTTATTTATCACAATAAGTCTTCTCCAATCTAATTATAATAATCTTTTTGAAAATAAAAGAGAGAGAGAGAGAGAGAAACTGAAATTGAATGCAGACCATTAAAAAAAGAGCAGAATTTTAATGACCCAAATTTAAATCATTGATTTAAAATAACCCCAATCCTTCTATATTTTTTAAAATAATATATCCAAAACAATTACACACTGCAATTTAATATTTTAGATAATTCTGTTGCCCTATTTTATTAAATGAGTGATTTATCTTTTGTGATGTTGAATCAATAGTTTGAATGTTTGTATTAAAATACAAAGTAGATAAAAAAAAAAAATCAAATACATCAGACATATTAAATATATTAGCACTATATTTGAGTACTCTAAAATTTATTAGGGGAAAAAAAATTGAATGAATTTTAAATCAGCAGTCATTAGCTATTTGTATACTAACTGTCATCTGTTCTTCTTGGAGGAGAACCCCAGTGCATGGATGATATGGGGAAAATTGGCCTGGTGCTGTTCTGATTGGGGTTGGCTAACAGGTGTGATCAGACAACACTCGGGAGATGATTTTGAAGTGGACATACTTGTGTACAATGTACTGTGACAGGCCAAAGAGTTTATCCCGTGTCTAAAATGCAATGTGACTCAAGACACTCCTACCCACATTTTGGAATGCATTGGTTTAAATGCCCTGAGGTTATGCTTCACTGTTTGAAGGCGTTTGGGCTCATGAACCAGATTTGATGTTACTGCCAACCAGGTAGGATAAGCCACAACAACAACACATGAACTGAGACAGCAATGGATTTTTGATTGAAACACAATAGAATCATCAAAGCTAATATCATGAAGGACAAAGAAATATAAAAAGAATTTAGATAACAGACTACTTATTTAAATTTAACTTCATATTTCAAAAGTTTCATTGAAGATCAATTGAATTATTCTATGAAAAAATTTTTTTAATTTATTAAGACAAAGAAAAAAACTTATATAATTACAGTTTTTTAAAAGCAATGAAATACATTTTTACAATATAAAATACTTATCAAAAATTAATCAAAATAAATATAAGAATAATATCAAATAATAACTATAAATTTTATTCTTATACAAAATGGAAATAATTAAAAACATCAAACATTTCTTTGTTGAGAAAAAAAAGTGAAATATTTAATATAGATTGTGGTAATAAGTGTATTACATCATAACTTAATAAATGACATTAAGCCATTAACTCTAAATCGACGATTTTTTTCATCTAATTCACGGTTAAAAATCTAAACGAAAAAGACTGAAAAATAAGCTCATTTTAGTGTAATAAAAGCTAAATCAGTAAGATGCATCACCCTTTTTAATAACAGAAAATAATTTGACATCTTAAGCAATCATTTTTAAACAACATTCCCATGAGTGAAAATAATTCATGACAGAAAGAAATTTATTCCAGGATCTTACCGATACATTGCAATGTAAGACTGAATATTAGTTCCTCTTTGAATGCCTGCAATTAAATCAGCTTGCATTAAGCTATCCTTCTTGAAATCACTATTTTCATAGGATTGAAGAAGGTTTTGGGATGACTGAGATGATTCCCACTCTCCCCATCTAGAGACATCAGATATCATGGAGAAGGCATACTAGAGAAAATTTAAAAAATAAAAAAGGTGAGAAACTAAGTCTGATATAAAAGATTGCAGGATAATATTTGATTAATGAACAGATAAGAATTAAATAGTGAAAAGATATTTTCGTAGAATAAAATTTATTAAACATTAAATTAAGCAACAAATTAAAAACTTTAATTATGATAATTTTGCCATTATTTCATGAATTATTTGTAAACTTAAAATAAAAGAATTCAATGATGAAAATAGTTAATTTATTTTTAATTTAATAAAACTTAGTTTTAAGCAATTTCTTCAATTTTAGGAACAAAATACGGCTTTCTTTCTTAATAAATGAAAAGCTAGTGTATTTTTCATAATGTGAGTAAAAGATAATTGAATACTATTCCGTAATAATTAAATAAAAATGTAAGCATTAAACACAAAGGTAGACTTCAACTCAGACTGCATGGAAATTCGAGAAAAAAATTGATTTTTTCTTATTAAAATATTTTTTTATGTTACTTGATCAGAGTTGCACAGAATTATGATCTGAAGTACAGGAAGACTTTATAAAATAGTGTTGCATGTAAGTTACATATTTTCTCATGAATATTATTCTAAGATAGATAATGGTTTTAAAATATAACTCACAGCATAATTTAGAGTATGATATGCATAATCATTCTCAAAAGATAGATAAAAAAAATTATTAAATTCAAAATTTATATAAGAATTATATTGAAATAAATTTTTTTAAATAAAAAACCAGATATAAATGAATAGCTTAAGATGTTACATATAATACACATACTCATATTTTTCACCATATCTTTATAAAAATATTCTAAAATAGTTAAATTAAAAAATGTATTTGATTAATTTATTACATTTTACAACATTTTCATTTAATAGTCTCTTAATGATTAATTCAACAATTTTTGGTTTTCTGCTCATTGGGTAAGTTAACGGTAAAATCTTACAAGTTGATATAGATTTGATAAATTCCAATTTTCAGCTTGAGCTTTGCATAATTATGTTGGCAACATAAATTACATCAATTTATGCAATATCTGGTTTTCAAAATTCAGATCACCCTCAAAACTCAAACTTTGAATCTTGTAATCTTGCCATATTTCATTATAATTACTATACAAATACAACAAAACTAATAACTAGAAAGTAATTTCACACATTTTACAAAAATTATAAGCAATAAAAACATTAAATAACTATAAAAATCAATTTGCTATACTTATTTGATCCATAAAATTGTCATAATCAATTTTTATGATACTTTTCTTTCCATTAATATAAAGAGTACAAATCTTTTACAAATATACTATGTGTAACAATACCAAGCAAGTACTAACAACTGCATTATAATTTTAAATCAATAACAAATTCTTAAGAAAACTTAGGTTTTGATTACTGTATTTTCCTGTATATATAATCTGAAGTGCCATATTATCCAAAAGGTTTTTTCTCAGAATAAAAAATTGCAAAACCCATGAAAATTTTTTGGCAAATAGTCAAAAACATAAATAGCTGATAATGTGTCACATAAAATAAAAAAAAAAAAAGCACACAGTGCAATTAAAAATATACTAAATTGAAATATAGAAAAAGAGCATTTATTATGAAAAAGATTAGTTTGCATAAAACTCATCACAAAGTGCAATAAAATGAAATGAAAGCAATCAATAGAAATTATTTTAAGAAGCTAGTAAAACTCGTCATTTTATATTTTTTAATAATTTTTAAAATGAAATTAGATGTATTTTTTAAGAATAAAATTTGTTTCATTAATACTTAAATGAAAGAAATGGATTACTTTTGAACTGTGCATTAGATACATTTTTTCTATTGTAACAAGCATGCTTTTTTTTCCCCTCTTATTTTATAGTTTTGTCGTAATTTTTTATTTACTTTTCTATAGCTTTTAGTTTAAAATCTGCTGTGTAACTTTTGCATATGATAATATACAAATTTGTATACTTTTAAAATGAAGAAACTCAGGTCAAGACAAAATCTGAAATGATGATAACTGTTTTTGCAACTTTTTATCTTTAAGATGTATTTAATTCCTTCTTAAACACAATCAGACAAAGCAGATTATAGATAAAATAAGATGGCTGAGTTATGGTGCCATCTGTTATATTTTTTATGAAACATAACCAGAATTTTTTCAAAACTTTGTTTTATGATTAAGAATGTTTTTTATACGATTATCAGTGGCAGGGTATAATGCACACAACAAAATTTGAAACTTTTTTTTAATACATTATCTGAGGATTATATACATGAAAATATGGTAATTGGACTGTGGCACTCACCTTAAGAAAACATCAGTATAAATGGAATTTAGATTAGAGATAACTGGGCAATAAAGCAAAATCAAATATATAAACATTCACTATTATGAAAATTTGGGTTTTAATTTACTTGGCAGAGGTGCCTATCTTAAAAAACATCAGTATAACTGCAAACCAAGACAATGCAGGAGACAAGAGGGCAATAAAGCTAAATCAAGAATTTAAAAATATACATTTTCTTGAAAACTTGAGTTCCTAATTAATAAATACTACAGTTCAACCTCAACTTAATTAGTATTACTAAGTAAAAAGTAGCACAAATATTTCTATACAATACTTAATAAATTATTACATACAGTAGTAAGTTTAATCAAATAACACATAAATTAAATGTATTCACCACACAAACACTTGGAGAAGAATTAAAATAATTTATAAAAATGCAAACTCAATTAATCATTATCCAGGTTTCCCCTGCTATACAAAAATAATAAAATTCTAACTTTTGAGCATAATATAATTCCAAATACTTAAATTAGAATTTGATACATTTTTAAAAGAAAATAACTTCTAACACTTAAATTTCAATCATAAATGGGAAAAAAAAAAGAAAAAAAAAGTAAAAGCTTCAAGAGTTGCTAAAATTTTAAGTAAATTTTACGCATGCACACATCAGAAAATCGCAGATTATATCATAAAATTGCAAGAATTTCTTCTGGCACAGTAATTTACAGGTTTGGTGCATTTGGCACTCATACCAACTCGTAGGATTAATTCAAATTAACATAGATAATTATTATGCTCTTTAGTAAATAGTAATTTACTTAAGAGTAAAATAATTTATATGTTTTAAACTGACAATATTTTCTAATTTTAATTGGAAATGCAATATTTCATAAAGTAAAAGAGGATTCTAAGAAAAAATAAATTTTTACATACAGCTACTTATATCTTATTTCTGAATACTAAAACAACAAAGTTAAATTATTAATGAGCATTATAGTAGTGAAATATAACAAAAATTTAAACTAAAATATTAAAGTAAAAGGTACTGAAAAATAAAAAAAGATGTGTAAATTTTCTATATACATAATTATATTAATTATTAAAAATATATAATTATACTATTTAAAAAAATGTATGCTACAAATGATTAGATAATGCAATTATAATGATTAAAATAATTGTAAAAATCAAACTTACCATAGATGAACAAGATACAGCACAATTTGCACCATACAATTTGATACTATATTTGAAGCCAGGAAACGAAATGTTTTTGCTCCAAGTTCGAGTGGGACCATAGTTTTGAGACAGAAGACGCCATTTGTTATTAAATTGTATTGGACATGCCTATATTGACAAATTTACAAAGATAAGTTAAGATTTCAAATAAAGATAAGTTAAGATTTCATACACTTTTTAAATTTAGTACCTACATATATAATTTTTTTTTATTTACATTTATCATTATTTACATAATCTATTTATCTAAAACCAATATTTTGTACTTAGCATTTTCTTGCATTCAAATCAGAGAAAATTATTAACATTTTTATATGTTTTTTTTAATAGATTAATTTGTTTCTATAACAAATTTTACAAATATGACATTTCAATTTACAGCTGTTGACATTTTGGAATTAATAAATAAAGAATCACAAAATTGGTATGATGAAAAATGTAGGTTGTTGAATGAAATATTAAGACAAGCACTAAAATTATTATAAAAGATAAAATTAAATATTTAATAGATGAAAAAATTTAGAAGTCTTAAGAATCAACTTTTTAATTTATAAATATTATGTAATGGAACATTCTTATAAAAATATCTAAATAGTAAGGAAGCCTATTTATAAAAAATATATCTAGGATTACAAACCTTTTTTAAAGTTCGAATAACATCAATAACAGCAAAACCATCACTCTAAAAAATAACATCAAACTGTGAGACACTTTACCATTTTTTATAAAATAATGAAAGGTAAAACATTAATTTTCATATACATATTTAAGTCACATTATAAACTACACACACACATATATATATATATATATATTATAATGACATTTATATTAATACTGATATCTAATGTAACTGGATTTTAAGTTTAAAAACACAAATATCTTATTTGATGATAAAGTTTCACAACATTAGGAACTGTAAAGAAATTAATTATATTCCTTAATACGTTTCTTAGGAAAAACATTACAATAGTTATTATTTTTTTAAATATTTAATTTTCAAAACTCAAATTAATAACTCATCATTTCATACACACACACACAAAAAATGATTTACGAACAGATTTTATTTCGGATAGTAATAATAAATACAGCTGATTTAATTCCTAAGAAACCTTTAAAATAATACATGAACATAGAAATATTTTTTTGATTTTCGTACATCACTAAATAGGAAAAACTTGAGATAAAAAAAAGTACACTAAATACTTACTACATCAAAATAACTACTTACTGCATTCAAATCAAATTCGTGGTTTTTTGGAGAGTTATAATAAAATGCCAAAATTGCGGATGCTATTATTACTGAAATAACAAAAACACTAAAATCTAATGATATAATATCCATAATGAAAATATTTCATATTATTTTAATATAACACACATAAGTTTCTTCGCAAAACATGATAGTGCGAAGTGTATAAAAAAATTACTAAAATATCTCAATTCACATATCCGTAACAATGTTTGACTCAAAGATAACCAATACAATAGATTCATACTCTAATTTCGAAACTATTTTTGAACAAGGAAAGATAAAGCCGCTTTCCATCTTCATTGTATGGAAATCTGGCAATAGCTTTAGTTAATGTTCTTTTCTCTGAACATACAATAAAAATTTATTAAACGCTTGTATTATATTTAATCTGATATTCATTGTGTATATAAATATAATGAAACGTAGGTAGATCTTATTGGGTAGATTTTATTATATTAATTATTAGGAAATTTAACTTGCTTATAAAAAAAGTTTACTAATCAGAAACAAATTACAATTTCATCGTAATCGTTTAGAGTTTTTTGATATTTCGTAGCCAAAGCAAAACAACAAGGAATTGTTATTTGTATTCATTATATTACGTACAACAAATAATTCGCTTAAAGTTTCCATTGGTGGTCTGAAGAAAATTTGGTAAGCAGAATGTAATTAATTAAGTATTTTTAGCAGTCTTTTTATGTCCTGTAATTTTTTTTAAATTTTCGTCTGTACAAATGATTTGACACGTAATTGTTTTGATCAAAGTCTATCAATCTTTTTAGAATTTTAATGTCTTTTTTGTAATTTTGGTATTATTATTTTTTATCAATGTGTAAAGTTATATTTAATTACTGACAACTGTCTAGATTGCCATAAGTGATAACAATAGAATTTCACTATTTTAGATTTTCTGGAAAGCTTTGATTATGTTTTCAAAATTTACGAGACTAAGTTCATTTTTACGATTTACACTTCATAATATAACTTTCGTAATACTCCAAAGTATAGTAAAGTGTGTATGTAAGTGTATTTTTCTTAAAAAGTAAATTGAATTGCCTAAATCATTTTTAATTATGAAGAGATTGCATTGTTTGAGATTGATTTTTAAGAATTATTTTAGCATATTTTCACAATATAATTCTTTAGAGTAGGATTTAAAATAATTTATTAAGAATATTTTATTAGAACATGAATTATAATGTATATTTTTTGCGCTTCTTAATGTATGTATAATATATTTGTTATATACATATTCATCGATATAAGTCATATGTTATAAAGCCTATTTGTAAAATACATCAGATCTTTTTATTTGGGATTAATTGTTATGTAGCTCAAAAATTACTGTTTAACAATAGTTAATTTACAATGTAAATGTGAGATTTGAAAAATCGAGCAATTGTTACCAAGCAAAAAAATTTCCTTGAAGGAACAGTACCATTCAAAGACAATTATTTTATTAAAATTCATGTAATATATTGAAATCCACATTTAAATCGATTCTAATAAATTAAGATTGTAATAAAATTTATTATATACAATTTAAATAAAATAATTATTGTAAAAGTCAACTTCACTTTTACCAAATCAATTTGTTTTATGTTCTGTGGAATTATATTAGATTAGCATAGAATACTCTTATGTTATCACCTATTCCAATCGACAGCTTGTGTAGTTGTTACTGCAAACTTATGATCGAGTATTTACTTTCTATGTAAACACTTTTGTCACATAAATATAGTTGCTGATGTCAATCCTTTTAACAAGTAAAATCATCGATTTTACTTGTTAAAATATGATGAAATTAAAATATGAAAATGATATATATCATTTGACAACCTTTTTTTACTTTTGATTATATGAATTTTAATTTTGCAACTTTACCAAGACTAAATTATATTCAGCTGCTAAAAGTCTTAAGGCAGATATTGCTGCAAACTGACATAGGGGAAAAAATTGTATTAGCAAATAATTTATGACTGGATCCTAGCAGAGCCCACACCCTTGATGCAAATGATTTTGGTTGGCGATAATTGTGACCTGCGCCAATCTTGGCAACTTTGCTTCAATACATTTGATACAGTAAAAATTTTAATTTTTCTGAAAAAATAAAATAAAAAATAGCATTATAATATATTATCAATTTTTTCTTGACAAAGTAGAAAACAACCTAATATCAAGTAAATAATATATTTCAACAAACTGGATTTTATTCAGCTCTAAAACACTAAATAAAGTTGGCAGCTGAATGATTTATATTTTGATTTTCAATTCAATAGTTTGTATCTTGATTCCTATCTTGAACATTATTAAGAATCCAATTTAAACTATAGATACTGGTCATGTTATCCCTTGTGTGCTGAAAGTGACCATTGTGCTGCAAGCAAAATTAACCATAGCTCTTATCACTTCTGTGGTAGTGAATCAACTTTGCTACAAATAGTATTAAAATTATTTTATGTGAAAGGAAATTTTTGATTAGATGGTAAATGATGAGAGACCCATAGGGGATTGGAGCGCTTTCATATTTTCATGCCAAGCACTCTACAGCTCTGTCGCCAACCTAAATTATTCATTATGTGCGATTGCCATCAACCAATAACGATCGCGTTCGAACTTGAGCTTTGAAATCGCGCGTTTTTCTGAATTACAATTATTATAATTTTAATATTTCATTATAACTAAATACTGTAGAAGTTTTAAAATTTTAATAAATGTAAACAAAATTTTTAATATATTGAGCAATGATGCCCATTTTAAAAAAACATCAATGTAGCACTACCTACTACAGTGCCAAACGCGCTAAATTTCGAACGTTAACAAATTTTATTTTTTAAAATTTAAACTAGAATTTTAATAAACAGAGTAAAGGTGCTAATCTTAAACAAAACATCAGTGTAGCACTACCTACTACAGAGTCAATGAGGCAATAAAGCTAAATTTTGAACATTAACAAATTTCATTTTTTAAAATTTAAACTTGATTTTTAATATATTGAGCAATGTCTCCTATCTTAAAAAAACATCAGTGAAGCGCTACCTACTACAGTGCCAACTGGGCAATAAAGCTAAATTTTGAACATTAACAAATTTCAATTTTTGTTTAAACTTGAATTTTAATATAACGAGCAGTTACGCCCACATTAAAGAAATTTAAGAAATTCATTCTAACACTAACATGAAAAATGCATTACACACAACTTAAACATTCATTTACTTATGTAAACATTCATTTTTATAATAAACTTTAATTTCTAAATATGAATAAAAACAAAATAACCTCACCTAATCTTCATCGAGCTCCAAATCGTTACTTTTCAGCGAATATACCATTTTTATCGCTTCTAAAAAATCTTCTATTATGTTTTCCTGATGATTCTTTCTCCATACGTACTCTGCGATAACGTAAAGTCAGTATATCCCCATCCATACTTATTAATTTTCACAAGCAACACAAAATCTCCAAAAATCGAATATCGAAACTCAGTGCTTTAAGATTATTCTGTTATAGTTTGAAGGGTTACATACAAAACACGCATGTAAAACAAAAAGCATGTCATATCTACGTAATCCGAACCGGTAAACTAGTCTGGCGCACTTTATCACATTCTTGGCTCATACGGTTGGCCCATTTTACCCTCTGTACGCTTCTCTACTATTTAGCAGATTAGATTGCTAAATAAAAAATGTTTTCATTTAAAATTTTAAAACTGTATTTTTATGATGTTAGTGTTTTTATACTCTAAATGATTGATTTCTTGCATTAAATAGTATCAAAAGATAAAAAATGAGCTAGAAAAATGAAAAATTTCCTTTCTGTTGTTTCTGTTACACTACTCTGTTAAAATATCATAAATGAGAATATAAAGTATAAATTTAAATATAAAATTCTGCTAGTAAAATGTTCATGACCTTTAATTGAGTTTACTTTAATAAATATATCTTAGTAAAGAAAGTTTAATATGATATTTTATTGATTTAAAAAAGTGTAATATGTATTAATATTTATCTGCATGAGATTCACCATGATTTAGTAATAGAACTTACACCATTTGGTGGAGTAGAAGGCATTAGATTCAATTCTAACTACCCAAGAGATAGGTGTAGGAAAATTATATTTCCTGTATACATGTCTGATGGGGTAGGTGTTAATGATATATGAATATGCATGCAACACTCTAAAATGTCCTTATGATTGGCAATTTATTATAGATATTGTAGAAATAGTCTTACAACAGCATTGGTCTTTTATGCTATTCTCTATAAGAATCATTAAAAATTTGTTGTATTACTATCATACTAAATAAATATATGTTTGTATTTTATTAAATGTATTTCCAGTTTTTTTAATGGAAAAGTACTGTTTAGATTTTTGGAAAAGTATAAGATCTCGTCATTCAATTTCTTTAAAGTTCCATTTAGATTTTGAATATTGCTGTAGCTAAACAATACAAGTGTAACTTATAATGATTACTTGTGTGAAAAGGTAATTTGGGTTGTGTTATAAATTTTTAATATATGTATTTTTATTTTTGCTACATACAGCTTATTTGATTCCAAACATTAAAGAGGTGCAATATATCTAATTTTTTATCGATATTATAAAAAATATATCTAAATGGATTCATACTGGTTCATTATATTTATGATTGGCAAACATCTACAAGCCTTTCATAATACCTCTATTTTGTGCACATATTCGTTGGATTTTTTGTGGATTTATCATACAGGGTTAACATAAATGATTGATTCATTTTGGAAAGGTTATATTTTCAAAAGTATTGTACTGAGTTTATTGTGTCCTAGCCTTCTTTAGCGAACATGACAGATCTTCTGTTAAGCAGAGATTCAAACTTATTGCCTTTAGATAATGAAAACAATGCCCTAACCAACTAATCCTTCACGGCTTGGTTGAAAACTTATGAATATTATTGAGTGAATAATGCTAGTTAACATTTGACATCTTCAAATAAAGAAGAAAAAAAGATGCGTGTATAAATTCCCGTCAACCAACAAAAAAGAATAAATAAAAAATGCCATAAAATAACATGACTTTTACAAACAATAGAAAACTATATATCCAAAATACTGTACAGAGCTTTGGGGTCAGTGTCGATTGAAAGTTGAATAAAGCAATCACTTAATGAAAACAAGACTTTTATTCGTAAAAATTCCACCAGATATACCAGCTGTAACAATCACAATTATACAGCTACGATTCGTCAGATATAATAAGTAACATCTTTCAGTCACAGGTCTCAAATACCTCAGACAGGGAACAGCTACTCTAGACTAGCAGTCACGACTAATCGTTTTCACTCACTCTCTTTACCAAACTACTTCCTTCTATGTCAGGCTGCGGTATTTATACCTGACTTGGTGGGGAAATCTACCAGTTTCGCCAAGGTTCTTTAAGCTTCTAGGCTATCTCTCTAAATATTTTTCCTAGAGCTTTGGTGATGGATGTTTCCAGAAATATCTATTTCTCGACATGTCGCCAAAAATCTCGCCAACTGTCGCCAAGTTTTCTCGCCAAGCCACCAAATCATTAGAAAGTCCGCTTTTAACATATAACATGTCTAAATACTGCAATTTGTGATCAAAATGTGAGTATTTCCAATCTGTCTGAGATATTTTAAGACAAATACAATAATTATTTATAAATTTGTAACATTACCTCCCTCTCAAGGACTGCATGTCCCAGGATACAGAATACATTACATACGCAAACAATTAAAAATACAAATACAAAAAAATAGAACATATTAAAATTATCTATACTATTTACCAAGAGACTGCGGTCTACTAATTTTTACTTTATGATCAGGAGCTAATCTATCACAATGTACTACTTTTAGTTTTGAAGAAGATGATTTCCTTATACAAACCACGATATTATTCAGTCTTTTTAGGACTGTGTAGGGACCTTCTCAGTTGGCTTGCAACTTTGGAGAAAGTCCTTTATTTCGAATCGGGTTCCACAACCAAATTTTGTCACCTTCCTGAAATTCATGTCCTATTGCTCTTGTGTCATACCTTGTCTTCATTCTTTCAATCATCAGGTTGATTCGGTCTTGAGTGAATTTATAGACATCTTCAAGATGTGCCTGAAGGTCTCAAAGGTATTCCTCTGTCGATGAAGATGTATCCGGTGGACGACCAAACTGAAGATCACAAGGGAGACGAAATTCACGACCAAAAAGATTTGTGATGGAGTATATCCGGTAGTCTCATGGACAGTACTGCGGTATGCAAGCAGAAACAGCAGTAGCTTCAATTCCCAATCATGCTGATTTCTGGAAACCACAAGTGAGAGATTATTCAAGATAGTTCGGTTAAATCTCTCTACCATGCGACATCTACAAGAATTTGACACATTCCTTTAAACACAACAGAAGTGAAATTTGTCCTTTGATCTGAATGAATTTGTAAGGGTGCTCAGAATCTGGAAACCCATTGCTGCCCTAAAACCTCGGCTACTGTAGTCACTTATTGATCAAGGATTGAAAACGCTCCAGGCCACTTAGTAAAGAAGTCCATGACAACTAGGATGTATTTGTTGCCATTTGAAGATCGTAGTAAAGGACCCAAAATGTCCAATACTATCCGCTCAAAAGGTGCTCCTACATTATACCGCTTCAACCTTCCTCGGCTACGTTTCTTTGGTCCCTTATGTGCCGCTCAGTCATCACAAGATTGGCACCATTTATCTACATCTTACCTAAGTATATCAGTTTTGCTCCAATAGAAACGTTCGCGAACTTTCTGTAGAGTCTTCATTACTCCGAAGTGGCCTCCAGTTGAGCTACTGTGCAATTCTTTCAAAACATCTGGAATTCTTGATTTTGGAAGAACAAGCTGCCATTTGAAATCGCGTCCCATTTCTCCCATTTCCTGTGTAACATGCCCTTTCTAATATGGAGTGAGTCCCAAAGAGCCCAATATTGTTTAGTAGCAAGACTGTAGGTGGAGATGTCTTGCCAACTTGGTCTCATACTGGAAGATTATTTTAATTCAAAAATTGGATTTATATCTGAGTCTTCTTTTTTGGGCTTCTTTAAGTCCTTCATCACTCCATGGGTCTCGTTTCATTGGCAGTGAAACAGTAACTTTGCATACCGAAGAATTTAATAATTTATAGTTCTTCTCTACTCTAGAACAATATCGACAGCTTCCATTACACGGTCTCCTTGATTAAGCATCAGCATTTCCATGAAGAGTTCCTTTGCGATGATGTATGGCTTTAATGAATGCCAGCAATTCCTTCCAGGTTGTGCAATAATTTCGCTCTGGTTTCATCAGACATTTACTCCAATAAGCAATGACATATTCTTTATCATCAATTTCCTTCGACAAAACAACTCCAATATTCTCGTTGCTGGCATCTGTGTCTAAAATGAATAATTTTCCTGTCTGGGGTTATGCAAGAACAGGTAAAGATGTCAATGCCTCCTTCAGTTTTTTAAAAGTTTTCTCACATTCATCTGTCCATAGAAATCTCTGTTTAACTTCTGTCAACTTGTGAAGGGGTCTGGCAACACTTGAAAAACCCATAACAAATTTCCTGTAATACGTGCACAGTCCAAGAAAACTTCTTAATTGGTGGTTATCTTCTGGACAACTCCATTCCTTAACTGCAGGGATCTTTTCAGGATTTGTTCTTACACCTTCAGCTGAGATAATGTGTCCCAGATAGCTTACTTCACATCAAAATAATTACATTTGGAAGGATTCAGGTTGGCCAATTTTAATTTTTGCTGCACCTTTCGTATGTTTCTTAGATGGTCTTTAAATGTGCGCCCTACAATGATGATATTGTCCAAATATACCAAACAGGCTTCCTAGGAAAGTCCTTGTAATACTGTTTCCATCAGGCGCTCAAATGTTGCAGGTGCATTACAAAGCTTAAACGGCATGACCTTGAACTGCCAAAGTCCTTGTCCTGCAGTGAAGGCAGTCTTTCCCCGATCCTCAGGATGTATATCTACTTGCCAGTAACCAATCTTGAGTTCTTAAGTCAAAAACCATTGATTTCCAGATAAAGCATTAAGTGTATCGTCATTCCTAGGAAGAGGGTAACTATCTTTTTTAGTGATGTTGTTTAACCAACAATAGTCAATGCAGAGTCGGATAGAACTGTCTTTCTTCCGAACTAAAACAATAAGTGAAGCCCAAGGACTCTCTGATGGCTCAATAATGTCCTTTTGCTGCATTTCCATCAGAAGATTATCCACCTCTTCCTGCTTAGTGAATGGTAGTCTTCTCGAATGTTGTTTAATGGGTGGATGATTTCCTGTATCAATTCGGTGCTGCGTTATTTTGGTTCACCCAACGTGATCTGATTTCTTGGAAAAAGGATCTCCGAATTCTAATAATAGATTTCCTGCAGAATTCCTCTGTTTATCATCTAACTCTGCATTCTGAAGGAGTTCATTATTTAGAGTGTCAGGAGGCTCAGATAGTGTGGCTTGACAATTTCGGTTAATACAGGTCACTGGAGTTCAAGTCGCCATCACTTCTCCTTTTATTAGTTTTGCCTTATCACTTAGATTAGCAACTCTTACTGGGATTACATTTCGTGAAAGGTCGACGAATAAAGAAGCCACTAGTACTCCTTTAACGCTATTGTCAGAATCTGGATATTCAATCAATCCATAATGGAAATTATTATCTTCTGAAAGAGCTCCGGAAACTATTGTTTCAGTTCTTGGTGGTAATGTCATTTCACTCTTTGCAGTTATATGATGGACTGTTTTAATGTCTGAATATTTCGTCTTAAAAATCGATGTCTTCAGAACATGAGTATAGTTCCTTATTTTTAAAATCTAACTTGAAATGGTTTTCTTTGAGGAAATCCAATCCAAGAATAAATTCGTCATTTATATTGTCGACATATGCCATATTATGGTACACAGCATCACCAAATGTAATGTTTATATTGACTTTTCCATGCACTTTAATCTTATCATCATTCACAGTTTGGAAGGTAATGTAGGGCGGCGTCCTACATTTCGTTAGTTTCTCACTAAGTTTGTGAGCTAAATCTGTCCAAATGATGGTTATGTTGGATCCAGTATTGATTATCATTCTGCAGGGAACTTGGTTGGCATGTCCCATAATGAAGAGTCCATTGCCGCCGCCACTTATAGAAGAAATGTGAGACAATTTGAAATGAGGCTTCTGACTCTCTGGACATCTCAGCCCCACGAGATGGTCACATATTATTTTCCCTGCTGTGGTGGAAGATCATTTCCACCATCTTTTATATTCTTGCAGTCTCTATAGATGTGTCCAACAGCACCACAAGTCCAACACTGAATTTTCGCGTTTCTGCCACTTTTACTCAATTCTAAGCTACGAAATGTTCGCCGCAGATCTTCGATTTGCTTTCTTAGATCATAGTCTGTATCAGTAGTTTAGATGGCTCTGATTGAGTGCCGGTCTTTACATGCAGCCTACTGGGCAGCCTCTATCTTATGTGTATAGACTAGGGCAGATCTGATATCTTTGACATCGGTGAGTCTAAGTGTTTTCTGTATCTCTGAATCCCGCACACTATCGATGAAATGATGAAGAGCCAGATCTTGACGTTTCTCAGCTGGGCAGTCCTTAAATGCAGAATGGGAAAGTCGCTGAATATCGGCAGCCAATTCTTGCAGACTTTCACCCGCTTTTTGATAGCGGGATTTTAACTGTAATCTGCTATATTCTTTAGTGCACTTTTCTCCAAACCGCAAGCCGAGCTGGCAGCTGAATGGTTAACGCTCTTGCCTTTGGTTGAACAGTTTGTAGGTTCGAATCCCACCTTGGGCATGGATGTTTGTAGTGGTTCAGAATCCACTTTAAACTGTAGGTCCTGGTCAAATTGGCCCTTGTGTGCAAAAAATGACTGTTGAGCAACAAACAAACCAAACCAATCCCCAAATCGCAGTTCAAGCGGACTCGATAGGGCTTGAAAATCGTATCTCTGCTCTTCCAGAAGCGTCTGCAGGATTTTGGCCGTGTTTCCTCTTAATGAAGCCACCAGGTGGAAAGCTTGGGCTTGGGGATTCCATTCATTAGCTTCTGCTACCATCATAAACTGGGTCTTGTATACTTGCCAGAATGATTTTTCATCAAATGTTGAGAGTTTAATCATGGCTTGGGAAGGCATAAATGCCACGTTGGGTTCATCATGTCTGACATTTGTTTCTTCAAGTTTTCAATCTCCTTATTCATATTGTCTAATGCTTATTCAAATTTTTCTTCTATCACCAAAACTTTAGTTTCAACTGAAGTTACTTTATTTTCCATTGCATTCATCTTCTCCTGAATGATGTAGGAGAATTCTTCTTTAGCACTTACAATGTCCTTCTTAAGTTCCTTTTTAAGCTCCTCCTGTCCAGATTTTATCCCTTTCATCATCTCGGTTTTAATCTCTTCTTGTTCTGCTTTCATCTGTTCTTATCCAGTTTTTATCTCTACTTGTTTAGCTTTTATCTCTTGTCTAGCTTTCATCTCTGCTTGTCTAGCTTTCATCTTCTCCTGTCCAGTTTTCATCTCCTCCTGTCCAGATTTCATCTCCTCTTGTCTAGCTTTCATCTTTTCCTTTCCATCTTTCATCTCAGCCATCTACTCCGCTAATCTTTCGAGAAGACTTTTCATTAAATCCATATTCATTTTTCTTGTGACACACTTTATCATTTCTTCAACCCTGCTTTTGACACCAGTTGTACCGAGCTTCGAGGTTCGTGACGATTGAGAGTTGAATAAAGCAATCACTTAATGAAAACATGACTTTTATTCATAAAAATTCCACTAGGTATACCAGCTGCAACAAGCACAATTATACAGCTACGATTCGTCAAATATGAGGGTTACTCTGAAATTTTTTAGATACGCGCAGACGAGAATTTACAAAATAAAAATAACTGTTTCATTTTAAAATCCAAAGTATTTTAACGCAGAAGATTATTTTTTATTGACTTACTTCAACTTGTTAGTTAGAATAAATTTTAAACAGAAAGAAAATGGAGTTGATGTGAGAACATTTTCATGCTATGATTTTCTACGATTTTTAAGCAGGATTAAATCAAGAAAAATGCTTTCAATGGTTGCAGTTAGCATTTGGTGATGAATCTCCAGCTCATGCTACTGTATTCAGATGGTTTAGAGAATTTAGAAGAAGTCGCAATTTTGGATGATGATTCACTTCAGGATGAAGAACACACAGGAAGGCTGCCGTTTGCAGTAATCCCGGATAATGTGTCTGCAATATGAAAAATGTTAATGGATGATAATCACTGTACATATCAAATGATACAGAAAGAACTTAACATTGAATCTGCAGCCATAGACAAAATCACTCATGAAGAATTACACATGAAAAAAGTAGTTTGCCATTGGGTTCCCCATAATGTAACTAAGCCCCAAAAAGAGAAGTGTGTCAGAATCAGTAAAGAAACTCTTAAATTGCTAAATGATGGTGGCCACCGCATCATTTCTAAAATCGCAACAAGTTATAAAACGTACATACCGTTTTTTGACTTTCCAACACGTCCAGAAAGCAAAGTATGGATCTTTGAAGATGATCCCACGCCGACAATGGTGAAAAAACAACACACACTGAAAAAAGTTATGTATGCCATTTTCTTCAGAAGTACGGGATTGGTCAAAGCCATCAACTTGGTAGGACAGAAAATAATAACAGCAAACTGGTCACCACTAAATGTCTTCCGGAAATTCTACAAGAACTGAATGTTAGGGGACTAATGCTTCACATTGACAATGCATCTTCACATACAGGCAGATTAGCAGTTGAGTTTATTAAACAAAAACAAATTAAAGTGATCAAATATCCACTGTATTCACCTTATCTAGCCTTGAGTGACTTTTGGTTATTCTTTAATCTAAAAAAGAACTTACGTGGACGTCATTTTCATTTTGAAGAAGAGATTGATGTGTCTATCAATACATTTTTTTCATCTATTCCATGAAATGAATGGCTTGAGGCATTTAATCTGTGGGAAATTTGTCTCCAAAAGTGTATTGATTCTGGAGGAGACTATTTTGAACATACCTAAAATTTTAAAAACCTAGTTGATATTAATTTTTAAGATACAACTAGGTTTTTAAAGTATAACTTTAAAAACCTAGTTGTATCTCAAAAATTTCAGAGTGACCCTGTACAATAAGTAACAGCTTCTCTTGACTAGCAGTCACGACTAATCGTCTTTACTCACTGTCTTTACAAAACTATTTCCTTCTATGTTGGGTTGCAGTATTTATACCTGACTTGGCGGGGAAATCTACCAGTTTCGCCAAGATTCTAGAAGCTTCTAGGCTGTCTCGCTAAATATTGGTCCTAGAGATTTGGTGATGGATGTTTCCAGAAGTATTCCATTTCTCGCCAAGTCACCAAATTATTAGAAAACCCGCTGTTAATGTATAACACTTCTAAATATTGCAATTTTTGCCCAAAATGTGAGTATTTCAGATCTGTCTGAGATATTTTAAGCTAAATACAATAATTATTTATAAATTTGTAACAGTATTAATATTCATATAAAAGATAAGTAAAAAGAATCACAAAAACTCACGAAATTTGTTTTTTGAACTTCGGATCAAGTGATTGAGTGTCACGTTAGTATTTGTGAATAATGATGTAATATTGATAATGATAACATATATTTACATAATGATGGGAGAGATCAATAATGTTTTTTTGTCTTTCCCCATGTTTGTTACTCATATGTTTTAGTTGTGCAATTCACTTTCAGAAGGGAGTAAAAATAATAACCACATAGAAATAAATAAAAAAAACATTTTGTTTTAATATAAACAATTCAAGGACATTATGTTTGATACAAAATGCATGGTATGAGTTCAGTCACTGCTTGAATACATGCTGTGTCACTAAGGGCATGTTATGAATATATGTAAAGCACATATAAACTCGGTACTACTATCTAATAAATTGCAATTTATGGTAACTTATTATTTTTTTTTAAGAAAATTTTTGAACAGTTTTTTATTGTTTAATAATTAGTATAATTGTTTTATCAATAGATAATGTATGTCACAATATTTCTTTAAAAATTATTTTTATATTAATATTTTGGGCATTTACAGATTTTTGAACTGATAGTTTAAGCTATGAAAATACATATGAAAAATATGTTGACTATATGTTCTAATGTAAAATTTTCATATTTTCAAAAATATTTATTAAATTGTTCTGAATTAAACTATTAAATTTGAGTATTTATATGAAAATTTGTTGAAAAGTTAATTTATATATATAAATGATTTGAATTAGGAAAATAACAAATGTATGAATGATTAATTCCTGTTTTCATTTGGATTATTTTTAAATTATTTGTATTATTTTCATTGTTTTTATACTTTAACAATTGAATGCAAGTAAATCAAAATGATTAATTAATTTAAGTCTACTCTTGATTAAAATTTTCAAATTTTCTGTCTATTTGCTTTAGGAATATTTTTACATCATAAAAAGATATTTGTTCATGATAATTAAAGAAATGATATGAATTTGTTTTGTTACAATTTTCATGTCAGTTAACCTATAACTTAAATTGATGAATTAATGATCAATTAATTCAATTGCTCATTTATTAGAATAGCTGAATGTCGAAAAGAATATTTTAATTATCACTATAATTCTATTTCTGCAGTGTTTTTTTATTATTTTCTTCTTTTTTACCCCATTAATAATTGTTTTAATAGAATCACATGTTTTAAAGGCATCTGAAAAAATTTGGTATGCTATGAAGTTTGGCTGCAGACATATTTGGATGATAGGATGAGTGATAGCCACCACTTGGGTACCTCTCCCTCTCTCGGAGAAATAGAGCACATAACTCACCTTTCTGAGCATATCGGCTCCTTGTTCTGGAATGATGACTATAGTGACATTACCTTACTCATTGAAGGACAGAGAATACCTAGTCATAAGGTGATCTTGGCATCACGAAGTGAATATTTTCGGTTAGTATATATACGTATATACTTTTGTTTTAATCAAAATGTTAAGTCTAGTTAATTTGATGCATATTAGCAATTTTATTTAAACATATTTTAAAAACATTTTGCTTTAAATTAATTGGTTTAAATTAGCATTATTGAAATAATTATGTGTCATTCATGTAATGCATTTTTAAATGCAATATGAATAAATGCTTATCATATAGAGGGTAAAAACCTTAAGAGACAGAGAACTCTTATTATTTATTTTAAAAATTTTAAATTCCACAATTCTTTTTGTATACACTTTTAATATTATATATGCAACTATTGTTTTCCTCTTTTAAACTTTTTAGATTCTATATTGATAAAAATTTAGTATTTAGCAATTTATTGGCTTTTATATTATTGCTAATTATTTAATCATTTTTTTAACTAACAAAGTTCATTTTAAATAAAAATTATTTCTTAATAGTGCTCATTAATTTAATTGAGTATATTAAAGATTATCATTTGGTTATATAGAAATTTTCTGAAAATCTTGTTTAGTTTTATTATAATTAATCATTTGATGATTGTTAAACTTATGTTATTGCATGTTATACATACTGTTTTCCCCCCATTTCTCATTGACTTAGTTTTATTTCTTTAGAGCTTTATTGTTTGGTGGTCTTCGGGAATCTCAGGAGACTGAAGTGGAATTGAAAGGAACATCTATTGCTGCCTTTAAAATTCTTCTCAAATATATTTATACTGGTCATATGACATTAGCCTCCTTAAAGGTGTAATATATTTATTTATTATATTTGAGAAGAGAATTTAAATTTTATTTTCTATTAAAAATACATATTCCTGATTTTCTTGTTTTATTAATATTACAAAATGAATTTAAATTAAGTTTTAGAATGATTTTTGATTTTAGCATTTATTTTCATACACACTTAAAATAATAATTCATTGTTCTAATAAAATTAGGCATAATTATTAGACTTCCTATTATTCTAAAATTATGTGTTGATGCTGATATTTTGACTTTAAGGGTGAATATATATGTGTGCATTTGTATATATACACATGTACAATGTTTGAAAAAATTTGTTATCCGTATGAGTTATTTTAAAATCGATTTATTAAATTTTTTTAAAAGAACGAAATTTTTGTTTTTTTGTTAAAAGATTTTAATTAATCCTTAGATGTTTGTGAGAATCTGCATTTTTAAATAAATAATTTTTCTAGAAGTTTTCTATTAGGAGGATTAATTTTTAAAATTGTACTATTCTTTTTCTAATGCCTTTCTGTGATTATCAGTTTCAATTTTTAGATGTTAAGGCTTTTATGTCTGTCAAATCTGATAGTAACTGATTTTTAACAATATTTATGTCTTAAAATTTAATAATTAAATTGCAATTGATTTTTCTAATTTTTCAGAAATATTTTGGATAGTTCTTTAATGCATTTCATCTAAATGCATGCAAATGATTTGTTTAAAATAAAGTTATAAGTATTATGTCAATGTTCTGAATTACCCTATAAGCTTCTATAAGTAATTTGCACATATTCATTTAAAATTTAACTTTCACAAATCTTAATAGTTTCTAGAAAATCTAATTCTACTTCTATTTCTTTCAGACTCAAATTTTTTAAAGTTGTTAGCTACAATCTGAAAAAAAATATTTCTTTTAATAATAACTATAAATTAATAATTAAAGTGTGCAATAATTTAATTTTTTTCTTTTTTCTTGAATTTGCAATTTTATTCTTAGATCACTTTGTAGATAGCTCCTCCTCCCCAAATTAATAAGATACAAACTTTGTTAGAGAAACCATATCTAATGAAGCAAATAAAAAAATAACTTATTTCTATGTTATGACTTCATAAATTGAATCTGCTTTCAAAGGTTATTAAAAAGTCATATTTAAATCATTAATTTTTTTATTACATTATTTGAATTTATTTTATGTGTATGTTAAAAATTAATTCGTGAATTGTATAGGTAAAGTAAATTTGACTTTTGTGAGTACATCCAGAGCATATATATGATTTTTTACAACTGCTACTTTTTAGTCATCTAATAGCAGTGTTTTAAATGTTTAATTTCTGATAGTGAAATGCTATTAATTTTCCTATTTATAGATTTTTTAAATAATATTATTTATTGTTTATTGCTTATAATTTGTTTGCATTTTGCCTAAATTCTTACCTTTATGAAAAAACTCATTAGGAATTTTTACCTGAAGCTTTCATGTTTATTTTATAAAATCATGATGTTTTTCTTCTGTATATTAGGAGGAAATGGTCCTTGATATTTTGGGATTAGCTCATCAATACGGTTTTGTCGAACTTGAAGCAGCTATTTCTGATTACCTGAAAGCAATTTTGAACATTCGCAACGTGTGCATGATATATGACATGGCTAGTCTGTTTCACTTATCTTCCTTGGCTGAAGTATGTTGCAGCTTTGTCGATCGTAATGCACTTGATATAATACATCATGAATCATTCCTTTCTTTATCTGCTGTAAGTTATTAAAATATATTATTTTAGATTTTTGTAGTAATGAATTTAAAAAATCTTTTTTAATTTGTTTATTTTTCATATAAAATGTTCAATAATATAGCAAATTGCTTGTTACCTGTTGCCTTCTTTCTTATAAGAAATTTTAGTTATTCTTTTAAGTCAAGGAATGTCAAAATTAATAGAAAACTATTTGCAAAACATCTTTATTAATTTATCACATTCAAAAAATGATGTATGTTCATTTCAGATAATATAAAATTATTGTAATAGATCTTAAACCTTTGAATATTCAAATATATGAGAATACTTCATATTATGATAACAAGTATTTATCATAAAAGGATATAATACTTTTTAGACCTTAAAAAATCAGATTTTTAAAATTTATAATTACCAATATATATATTAATTTGGTAAAGCTACTTTTTAAGTGGAAAACTTGGAAAAAGAATGCCATACAATTCTTTTAAAGCCTAAATATTATAAAAAACAATGATATTTCAGTTATTGAATAGCCCAGCTGTAAATCCCTGCCTAATAGCATTACATAGGATATTTTTTAAAGATGTGTGCCACTATGCTATGGTAATTAAAATTAAATATTAATTATAAAAAATGATCAAAGATATATTATTGATCAAGTATGAAAAAGTGGTATTTTTTAATTATTTCGTATTTTATAATTCTTTCAAATATGTGTGTTCATATGAATTGTGAAAAATTAATTTTGCTTCTTTTTGTCACAAAGCCTAGCTGTGGCTGGTAAATTAAAGAGAATATTAAAAATTTTCATAATCTGAAATTACCCCAAACAATTTATCATTTAATTTCAGTTCAGTCCTAAACAGTTTTCAATTAATTTCAATTCAGATTTCATTTAGTGAGAAAATTGTAGTGTGGGTTAAAACCAATAGCTAATTATTTTCTTTAATTTTTTTAATTTTATTGATTATTAGGAGTGATAATTGCTTGTAATTTTTCCATATAATTTTTATTTTGCAGTTTTGCAAGCTAACAATTGTAATTTTGAATGTTTTCCTTTTTTATTAGTCAGCATTGAAAGAAATGATAAGTAGGGACTCTTTCTATGCCTCTGAAGTGGATATCTTTCGTGCTGTTTGTGAATGGGCACAGCAGAATCCAGATGTTGATATGAAAGAAATATTATCTGCTGTTAGGTTACCTTTAATGGCCTTACCTGAATTACTTAATGTAGTGCGTCCCACTGGCTTAGTTAGCCCTGATACCATTTTAGATGCCATCAAGGCAAGAACTGAGAGTCGGGATACTGATTTGAGGTATAGAGGATATTTAAGTAAGTATTTAAAAAGAACTTGTAGTTGAATTTTAATCACATATTCAAAATAGTTTTCTATTAGGCATTTAATTATGTTGTATTTAAATATTTTAAGGGTAAGTTTTAAGTTTTTTCTTAGTACAATTTTTTAAAAGTTGAGTATTGTTTTTAGGATATTAATATTATAATTAATATAAGCAAAACAATATTCAACTCAAAATTTAGTATATAAAAAGTACAGACTTTTTAATCTTCTAATATTAAATTTTCCAAATAACTACTTTCATTTTGTTTTGTGATGTGAACATACTTCTAAAATAAGTTTTAAATTCAAATACCATACATTTTATGCTTAATTTGTATGTTAAAACATATTTAATTATATATAGTAATTCTATTTTAGAAACTAATTATTTTTAAAGATATTATTTTATGATAATTTGTGAAGGAAATATACTCAATGAAAAGGAAATATAATGAGTTGTAATAATAATGTGTTATCAAAAACTATATGGTGTAAAATGCATAATCCATTTTGCTGCAATATATTATTAAAAAATGTTAAAATATTTTCAAAAATAGTTACATAAGTATTTTGAAGGAAATTTTACCAACATATTTTGTACTGTTTTATGTTATGTGTAACATTTTGTCATAAAAATAATTAGTATTAATAATAATTATGTTTTATTTGAATTTGTAAATTTTGAGTAAAATATGCTCTTAATGAATTTGTAAGGGAGTCTGTTTTATAATTAGCTGCATCAAAAGCATTTAAATTTAAGTGCTTAAAATAATTTGCATCTATTATTATTATTAGCAAGATTTTTGTTATCCTTCAGTTATGATGAAAATCTCTTCCATGTTTTTATTTGTATGCATTAGTGCCTGAAGAGAATGTTTGCTCTCCCAAACATGGTGCCCAGGTTCTGCATGGGGAATTGCGTGCTGCTCTCTTGGATGGAGATGTACATACTTATGATATGGAAAGAGGATTTACAAGGCATCCTATTGATGACAATAATGGTCAAGGCATCCTCGTAATGTTAGGAAGGCAATGTATAGTTAATCATATGAGAATGTTGCTGTGGGACAGAGACATGAGGTAAGCATGTATATTAGTACCTGCTACTTTAAGTATTTTATGTACATTAATGCTTTAAAAAGTGGCTACTCCTATCCAGTTTTTTTTCCCCTTTTGTATTAGCTTTAGTAAATAGAAATTTTGTAAAATGCTCTGATACCCTTAAATGTTACTGCGATTGTAGCTATTGATTAATTTTTCTATGCATTAAACTGTATCACATTTATATACTTTGTATATTTTTAGTAAACATCTTTTGTTATTAGCTGAAAACTAGTTTAAGATAAAGAAAGATTTGGTACAATCGTGTTTAATTTGCTTCCAGTTTTTTTTTTCTTTTTTTTCCCAGGCATGTTATATGTTTTGGCTTAATGATATTTGAACTGGAATTATGTGGTTTTGTGTAATTTTTAGATAAAGAATACTTTGAATTCTTTCTTTTAATTTACCTACCATATAGTTAGGCTTCATGGCAATTCTGCAAAATTAGTTTTTCACTATTCATTTGAATATATGTTTGAAAGAATTATAAAGTTAAAATAACTAAAAAACATCACTGATCTATAATTCATCAGTAAACTTTGCCTGTGATCATTTAAAAAACTTCAAAATTATTCTTTTTTATGCTCAATGTTTTAACAACATGCAACATAAATTTAAGAAGTTATGTTGAGATAATTATAGATTTATTTATCTATTGTGGATTTGATTTATTTATTAATTCTGAAGTAATCATTAATTTTTGAATAAAAAATAATTTATTTCCTAAAATTTAATTGTACAACCATTAAAAGATATAGTCGAAAAATGTGATGCATATATCATTTTTTGTATGTTTGAATAAAATAATAAATAACTATATTTATTGATCACATAAATACAAACATTTTCTGAGAAATACCCTATATTTGTTTCTCAGAAATTTGTACAAAATTTAAAGGATGAATTCAATCAAGTATAGTATCAAAAATTGTGTGTAAAAGAAATTAGAACTGCTATTTTAGATATTAATAGAAGGAATTAAAATTGCTTTCTTAGTTAAGTTTATCAAATGTTATCACTTGAAATTTTAGTTATTTTTAAAACTTTAAAGTAAAATATTTGAATTAAATTGTTCATGCTATTTTGTAAAAATGCTTCATGTTATTTTGTAGAATTTTTTAATGTAAAAAATGTTGCATATCAACTAAACTTGAATTTACTTTCAATAAGTTATTCTCTTTTAATTAGTTTTGTGAAAAGTTACCCCTAAAAAATTTCGGGTAATTCAATTTTATTGAAATTTCATTCACAAAATTTGTTATCATAAGGCATGATTATTAAATTCATATTTTTCTATTAAATAATTGTATAGTTAGTTTTTATTATATTGTTTATTTTTGAAGTATAGTCTAAAAATATCATTTAGAACTCAAAATTGTCAGTTATAATTTTTGTCAGCTGATGTCAAATCAATAAATCAATTTATTTTTGTAACTTATATGGTTTAATAGTAACATTTAATGTAAAAATCATAGTTAAATAAAAATTTAAACAATGACAACAATTAATCATTTAAAATTGTTTTTAAAAACATGGTTTCCTTGGGAAACTGCTCCCACCTTGGGCATGGATGTTTGTAGTGGTTTGGAATCCACTTTAAGCCTTAGGCCCCGGTCTAATTAGCCCTTGTATGCAAAAAATGACCGTTGAGCAACAAACAAACAAACCATCCTTGGGAAACAGCATAAAACTGTGTATCTGTGCGGCCAAAATCAATGTGAAAATTTCTCAAAATGTTATAAAAAATGATTGATGAAATACTAAATTGATTCTACCAAATAACATTCAAACATTTATAAAAATTATGTTTATTTAAAATCTTTATTTTTTTACAAACTGATAATATTTTTGTTGTATTTTAGTTATTTGTTTTGAATGCTTATAGTAATGAATATTCATTAATTGCAGATTTAGAATATATCATTAGTTCCTGATTCTTTTTTTTTACTGTATTTTAAACTGTAATTTGCTTAATAATTTCAGAAGATTATTTTACAATTAAACTGAGAGTATCAGAATCAAAATCTGCTCCTATTATAAAAAATGCATTAACCCATTATTGTAAAAAACTTTGAATTCCGCTCCTTAAAACTCATTTTTTAAATTAAAATTTAGAAATATTTTTACAATTTAATAGTTTGTCCTCATTTTAATAAGTATTTGAATTTTTTCATTCACAAAAATTTGCTATACTTAAAACATTTTATTTTGTAACAAAAATTTAATATTTCTAAGTTATATATAAACAAGGAAAGGAAATTATATAATTTCCAAGCAGAATGTTAATATAGTCTTCTATAAAAGTTCCCTATCCTGAAGTCTAGATTTGAAATCAGTATTTTTGAAAAACCAAACATTAGTTAGTACCCATTATATTAAGAAAATTTTATAAAAAGTTCTATTATAATGTGTATTTGTGTCAGAATATTGGATGATTTTATTCTGTTTTTAAATTTAGGTCATATTCATACTATATTGAAGTATCTGTAGATCAAAAAGATTGGGTCAAAGTTGTTGATCATAGTCAGTATTTATGTCGATCTTGGCAACAACTTTATTTTAAGCCTCGTGTTGTGCGGTAAGTAACTTAATTATTTTTGAAAGTGTAAAAATAGATTTTCATATTCGATTAATATATTTCAAATTTTATAAATCATTTTTTTAAAATTGGTTTTCATATTAAAATTACTTTTTTTGTAGAATTAAGTAATTCATTTTTCTTAACAAGTAATTTAAGGATTTAAAAGTTAATGAATAAGAATATACTTTTGCATGTGTAAATTTGTCATTTGATTTTTTGTAATTTGGGATTATTTTTCTGACATTAGATGTTTAACAGAAAAATTCCTTGTTGTATTTCTATTAATATAGTTAATTATTTATACTATAATAGACTTAAAAAAATTCTTATATGGCCTTGAAATATATTTTATTTGAAGAATGCTATTATATTCTGTATATGAAAATACTTTTTATAAAAAAAATAATCATTTTTAGAGTAGATATAACTGTGTACGATTCTCAATTATAGGTTTGAAGTTTTGTGATTGTTTGCTTTTAATCTCCTATTAAAATACTTATGTTAATAAATATAGATATCTAGGTTTAAATACCAAAATATTATATTGTTATACATTTATTTCAATATTTGTTTAATCATTTTAATTATATTAATATTCTTTTGTATTGAACATATTTATATCTACACATAAATAGTACAAAACTTAGTGTCAGATGTATTTGTTAATATGTACCATTTGTCAAATAATATAAGCAAGAATTTTGTAAATAAAATAAAATAAAAAAAAAAAAAGATTACTTTTTCAGTTATCTTTTTTGGAAAATATTTTTTGAACTTCCTTTTTTTTATTTTTTAGCTTATCACCAAACTCTGTTGCCTTAATGTAATTAATATTAATAAAGCAAATTTTTAAATGCAAATGTAAAAATTATTTTTGTCTCTGTTAAGTACATTTTCTTATATTTATTTTTCTTATATTTCCAGTTATATTGCATAGTGTCATACTTTATATTGTTTATGATTAGGATTTAATTTTTAAATCACATTATCAGTTATAGATTATGTCAGTTGTGTTAATACACAATTGACATTGCCTTTCATTGGTAGAGATAAATATAAGATTATTTTTGATTATCTGCATTACAAAACAATTAACAAAAATGTATCTAATGCTAAGTTTTAAAAAATTATCCTTATTTAATTTAATCAATACTATACAATAATTTTATTATTAATGGAAGACATTAAATCATTTCTGATATAGCAATGATAATAATGTGTTTAACTCCCATTTTGACTAAAGATATTTGTAGTGGCTTAAATTCACTTTAAAATTGTTGGTTTAGATGTAATTATACGCACACATACACACATATATATACATACAATATGTGTAGTGAAGTCCAATAAGAGTTTTTATCTCTCAAAAAGTTGATTAAAATATAATTTTTATTGTAAAAATGTTTCAAATAAAAGGAACTTTCATGTTACTTTATTTTTAGATTTAAAAATTCAACTTTACAAAAATTCTAAAATATTAACTTTTATCCTATTTTCTGGTTCTAATGATCATGTCAAAAGAATTTTTGCCTTTTCCCTAACAAATCTGAAGAAATTTCATTTCTCAATATCAAAAAATGAGCTAGATATTTAATTTCATTGGAATTTTTCTGTCTTTAAAAGCTCAATTACACAAATTATTAGTTTAACTGTAAACTAAAATACTTGGTAAACAAGCTTTTAAAAAAAAAAGTTTTTCCCGTCCATATGTGATATATATCAATAACCATGTTGTTATACACATTATATAGTAATTTTTTTAAATTGGCTTTGATTCAAAAATTCGTATGTTCAAATCCCACCTATGGTTTGAGTTCCACTTATAAATCAAACATAGAAAACTTAATTTATAATTAAAATTGTTATTATAAATTTTAAAATTCCACAATCTTTATTTCATTTTACTTATGCGAATATGATAAACTGCAAAATGAATATTGATGGAGCCTTCAGAATGTCTCTTATGATCAACTTGCAATATTCACTTAAAGTATAGTTTGCCATTATTACACTGGGTTACTAATTATATCATCTATTGAATTACTCACAATCCTAATTTTATCTTTATTATATACAATTAAGTACTTTCTCAAAATCGTCACATGCAGACTGATCAGTTTCACAATTATGCAGAACTTGATAAAGTGATTTTTATAAGTCTCTATTGGCACCCTACAAACAAAAAAGGACACTATCACTGAATCTCTTCAAGCCTATGCTCTTGAAACTATTGCGAATAGATTTCCAAGAAATAAATGGCTCCATATATATACTGATGGCTCCTCCTGAAGAGGACTGTACCTCTAGCGCAGGCTGGATCTGTGAAAATTTATTTGAGGGCTCATGCCCTGTTGGTATGAATGCCACAAATTTCGAGGCTGAGATTGAGTAAATTAAACAGGCTACCTTTCCAACCTTCTGACCTGTAATACTTCTCTCAATCATGCAGTCTTCCTTGTCGACTCGCAGGCTGCCATCCTCTTACTCTGCTCTTTTCAGCTTGTCAACCAAAACATGGAGAACAACAAAAATACAAATAGACAAACTTATTAATGATGGATGGATTCTTTTCTTTCACAGGATTCCCAGCCATTGCAATATACCTGGTAATGAGAAAGTGGATCGACTGGCAAAACAGGGATGCTTGCTCTCACAGCCCTCTTTGTCTCTGTCATACAATTTCATCCGAAATTACCAAAACAACAAATGCCTTTGTAAAAAAATGCCACAAAGCAGAGTCTACAGAAAAAGTGTGGTCTAAACTGATACACCTATTCCTATGGACCTCTCACAACAAATTTTAGAATTCAGAGTGGACATGACTACCTTCGAGATCATCTTTGTCGTATTAGTATTTTTAACTCCCCTGACTGCCTCCTGTGTTTCACAGGACAGACAATGAACTTAAGTCATTTGGCCATTTGCCCATCTCTGGACAAAATTAATTCTCTTATACTTTACAACTATCGTATGAAGGCTTCTTTGTATTGGGCTGCTAGAAGGAAAATAGCCGATGCTGGTAATTCCTGATGTAAGGAAAAAAAAAAAGAACTTGATAAATCAATCAAAATGTTGAATTTTATGTAATTTCACTTTTTAGGTAACTGTTTCTTACATAACACATTGAAATCATTGGCAAAAAATATGAGGAAGTGTATCAGTTTATATTTTAAGGGTACTTCAGAGTATAAATCAATTCAAAATTTAGTTCCAACCTTTAATCATATCAATAAGACTAAATTTTTAAAACCAAAGCAAAAGCATGTGAATTGCTTAAAAATAAGATTGGAAACTAAGTATCTCGCTCATTTTTTGTCCTAGATAAGTGAAACTTAGTTAGATTTATTAAGAAAAGAGCAAGATTTTTCTAAAGTACTTGGCCACCATATAAAAATTTGCAAAGATTTTTGCAAAATTTTAAAATGACGTAAAGTGAAAGTTTTTATTATTTGAAACAGTTTTTCAGTATAAATTATGTCTCTGACCTACAATTTGAAAGATAAAGGCCCAAAAAAGACTTTACTATGTACCCTGTATATATATATATATATATATATATATATATATATACACACAGGGTACTATAGAACAACCAACAAAAATAACAGGAATGACTACAAAAAAATTTAGTGTCTAAATTGCATATTTTTATTTATTTTGCTACAATGAATATTTTTTTTTGTATAAGAAATTTAAAACATGTTTAATTTTTTAATTAGTTGATTATACATTGTATTGCACATCTATTGAAAAAAAATTGACTTCTGAAAGCTTTTTTTAAAATATAAAAGCTATTTTTACTGTTTCATGCATTGTATGGTCTTTCCCAATCAAATCAAAATAATTTTTTTTAAAGTGTAAAAGTAAATTAATGATATCCAAGGGTAAATTTAAAAAGTAGACAATTTTGATGTAATTAAAACTGCTATCATTTTATTCATTTTGTTATATTTTTGTTAGTAATATAATTAGCCTGATTAAAGGTCCATACTTTTATTATTATTTTGCATCTATTCTATTATATTTTTATGCTTTAATTGACTAAAAATTTTGTAGCTAATAAAATGAAGTAATTTTTTAAATTTTGTTCATCATTAATTTGTGTTATTAATTAAGCTTTTGTAATCAGTTGGTGGTTAATATATTTTATATTTTTTATCCCAGGTATATTCGAATAGTGGGTACACATAATACTGTGAATAGGGTTTTTCATGTTGTATCATTTGAGTGTATGTATACAAAAAGGCCTTTTCGACTGGAAAATGATCTCCTTTGTAAGTATGATATCAAGAATAAATCCTTGATTTTCATATTACATGAGAAATGAAGCAATTTTCATGGTTTTTTTCTTTTAGCTGGGTGTAAAGCATTATGTTTTATTTTGCAAAATATTTTTTACAAAATAAATATTTTTTATTAATTGACTTTTGGTGTATTCTTTCTTCAAATTCCTTTTTATCAACATTAAGAATGCAAACAAAATACTTCCTATTTTCAATGATACTTATTTTTTCTGTACTAAATGTCATTTAAAATAGTGCCAAGTTTAATCAAGTGTTCTTTTAACATTGTTTCATTATAGTGCAATATTAGCATCAGAAAAAAAAATTTTTAAAACATGCTTTTAATAAAACTGCATTATTCTTAGCATTTTTTAAATCTAAAGAAAAAAATTATAGTCCTTGAATATTGTGTTTATTTATATTGCATTATTATATTTTAAATTTATTGTGTGTTTACTTATTTTTCTAACATTTCAGCACTTACAGTAATTAATAAAAGTTCTTTAACTTTATCAATATTCATTAAAATAATTCAAGTCTATCACATTTTAGTGGTACCAGATTAACAATAAAACACTTAATATTATTTGAATAGTTTTTTCTTTTTTCTTTTTTTTTTTTTTTTTTTTGAAATTTGTTCCACTAAGTTCAATATTTTTTATGCCAATTTTTGTAGATCCTATTCATAACGTTGCAACTGTGGCTTTAAGTGCTTGGGTCACCGAAGGTGTGAGTCGATGCAGAAATGCATTGATCAATGGTGATATTGAAAACTATGACTGGGATTCTGGCTACACGTGTCATCAGTTGGGTAGTGGTGCTATTGTTGTTCAGTTAGCTCAACCATATATTCTGGATTCTATGAGGTAAACTGAATTTAAAATATCCTAATTGTTTTTAAAATGTCATGTAAAAAAATTTATATAAATAGTTCAAATATTAATTAGCTTAAGTGTACAGTTGGTTCTCACTCTAGAATTGTCTGAACTGTTTTTCTTTTTGCATTATATTTGTTTTGACTTTTTTATTGATATTATTAAATATTTATGAGAGATTTCTGATGATCTGGCTCTAAGTTATTTGATTATCATAATTAATTAATCACCTTTAAGTATGAATTTAATTATTCAAATAAGTTTGATATATTAAATATACTTTTTATCATTATTTTTACCTTTATATGAAAGTATATTAAATCTTTTCCTGAATTTGTCATTTGTTAAAATTGGAGTAACAGTAGAAATGTAGTTTTAAATTTTTACATGCAGAATAATTATGTTGCATCAAAATTATAGTTACTTCTGTTGTCAGTCACAATTTAATGGATGGGGTCTTATTTTAAATTATACATTTTATAATACAATTGCAATAAAATTTTCCAAATAAATAAAGATTGGAATTTTTTTTTACGTTTTTAGATTAAATGAAACTATTCGAGCATTAAATAGCCTAAACTTGAGCTACACTTTATAAGGATAATTACTTAATTTATTTATCTCATTTTATTTCCATATTTTTGAGTGCATTTATAATACTTAACGACAATATATTGAATGGTGTGGATAGCAACGAGTTGAATGTATACCCAATTATTTTTATTATTATTTTTGATTTTATCTTTAATTTTATTTTACATTTATGATTAAATGATTTTATATAAGATTAGTGCTTTGTATTTAGAATTTTTTTTGGTTTATTTGAATTAATTTTTATTACATTTGTGATTTTTTACAAAAGTTTTTGCAAATTGGTTTCCTCTTTAAAAATATAATACTCTTTCTTGAGTTAAAAACCAGTTTTGTGTTTTAATATTTCTAAGCAATCCAGTTTATACTCATTGTGGTTATCGATTTATATAAATTTCAAAATGTATATTCTTAAATAAAAGTTATCAATTTTAGTCAAGTCTAGAATGTGATTGTGTTATACTGAACACATTTCAAAGAAGGGGGAAAAATGAACAGATAAAAAATTATAAATATGTGAAACAGTTAACAATTTACATTATATAAGTGAATTGATGTATTTTGATTCAGTTGGAAAAAAAATAATAACTGTTTGAATACAACCTTAATTGTATGGAAATGTGTCAGTTCTAGTGTAAAGATTAGATATTCAAATAAGATTATTTTATGGTCAAAGTATAAGTTATATAATGCAATTATGCTATCTCTTTTTTCTGCTTATTGTAAAATATAATAATTGATAGCTGATTATCTGTACTAATATTTCAGTATATATATTTATTGTTAATGATTTACATCATTATTTTCTGATATTTAAGTTTGTGTAAAATAATAAATTTTGCATAAAAATATAAATGCTGTGTTTTTATCTTGATTTATCCCCAGTTGTTTTATGTATGGTTTTTATTACATATAGAATGCTTCTTTGGGATTGTGATGACAGAAGTTACAGTTATTATGTTGAAGTTTCCACAGATCAGCAACAATGGCACATGGTGGTTGACAAAAGAAAAGAGGCTTGTCGGTAAACTATTGTTAATTATTCTTTGACTTATGAAATAGTTGTTTTATCATTTTCAGCAACTCTATTACCAATAAAATTTATTTCTACAAATTGTGTTAAAATAATTTGATGTTTTATAATATTGAAAGAAAAATGTTAAAACATATCTTTTTAGGTTCAACAATAAAGACTTATTAATCTAATTAATGTTTCTAAAATCTTCTGGTATTTCTAGAATGTTACTAGTTTTAGATTGTATTTTTAATCATCCTACTTTTTTGATGTTTTTTGAATTTTTGAAAAACGAGTGATTGAAATGTTTTCTATCATAAAAAAATCATTCATTATAAAGTAAAGTGTAATTTCTTTTGATTATGCCCTACAAAAAATTAAAAGTATAATAAATATGTATATAATTGTCTTTTGAATTCATTTTGTTTTTCAGTAATATTTGATTTACTAAGTATGTTATTAATTAAATCAAATAACTGGTACTTGCTAAATAATAAGCATTTTAATTATCTCTCTAAATATATCACCAAGTATTTTTTTTTTTTTTTTTTTTTTTTACATTCCTGCAATTTTATTTTGCAAGTAAAATTTTGGAATCATGGAAATTGAAAACATATATTTAATTAAAATAGAAAAAACATTTATTCAAGTTTATTTTGATAAGGAAGTAAAACTATTTAAGAATAATCAGTTTGTTATCTATCATATGTGCTTAAAATTTTCTGAAAAATTTGTAGTATGAGTTATAAACTAGAAATTATGGTCATATGAGTCTTTTCTATTATGATAATGATTGCTTTGTCTAATTTATGTATCTTATAAATGAGAATCTTAATGAATTTACATTCAGTTTGAATTCTTGGTTTAATGATTGAAAGTAAAGAATTTATTTATACTTTCACTCTTCTAAATTCACTATTGCTATATTTTAATAAATGTATACTTTTAATGTTTGTTATTTACATTCATAATATTTTTATATTTGTATTATATTTTTAATTTATATAATAACAATAGGCAAGTTTTATTTGGTTTGTTATATAAATTTTTTTGTTATTTAGAGCATGGCAGCTTATCACTTTTCCCCCAAGGCCAGTTGTGTTTATTAGGATTGTGGGTACACATAATACAGCTAATGAGGTACTTTCTGTGATATAATATTATTTCAGTCCAATTTACATGTTTTTAATTTTATTGAAAAATTTACCACATTTTCCTGTATATAATCTGCAGCATTGTATTATCTGCAAGATCTTTTTGCAAGTAAAAGAAAAAAGCATTACAATATCAGTAGTAAATAGTTGAAAATATATGCTACTGATAATGTGATGTCACATAAAATAACTTGTGCAGAAAAAAACATTTATTATGAAAAATATCCGATTGGATCCTATTTTGATTCACTTTATTGCAATGTGCGAAAACTGAGGTGAAAGCAATAGATCGGTCATCAAGAGCAATGATTCTGAGAAGATTTTAGTAAAATATATCGATTTTTAGTTTTTGATAACTTTTAAAGCTACATTAGACATAATTTAAACATAAAATATTTGATTTGTTAATGATTAAATGAAAGAAATGAATTATTTTTGAATTACATATTGGATGCAATTTTCTTTTGTATTGTTTGTGTTTTGTTTTTCCTCTTACATCAATATGTTTGCCGCCATTTTTTATTTGCCTTTTCTTTTTATAAGATTATTTATGGTGGTTTATAATATGCACAATGAAATTTGAAACTTTTTTTAACATATAATCTATATACAGGAAGATATGGTAATTTTATTCGAGAAAAGTTTCAACCTTTAAATTCAAATAAAATTAATACCTTTCTAATGGAAAGTTTCCTAAAATATTTTCTTAATTTTCCTGTAGTTTTTTATATTTATGAATATTTTAATTTATAACACAAATTATTTATTCTTAAGAATGATTTATTAAAATTTTAATAATAACAAATCACAATGTAAACTACAATATCAATTCAAAAGTCAAAAATAAAATATAGTTGATTTTGTTATAGCGATGATAATAATATTAATAATAAAACACAAAATCTATTCACACACACACACATTATTACTCAATTTTTAAGATTATTTTTTGATGTCATAAAAATACTGTCTTTTCTTTCCAATACAGCACAGTATAATTTACACAATGTTAATGGGATTATTTTATAATTATATAAATTATTATTTTAAAATCCTTATTTTAAAATATTTGCCAAAATATATTCCATAATCAAGATTAATAACCCTTTGATGGTTATGAACGAGCTGAGCTCGCAATCGAATCGTGCTTCAAAATGCGCACAAACGTGTTCCGCTTGGCAGCATGTTTTCAACCGAAAAATTTAAAAACGTGTACTACTCACATAGTTAAATTTTCCCCCAGTGTGGGCTGATGAGTTGAGCTCTTTTGCCAATATTATTCTGCATTGATAATGTTACAAACGAATCCTACTCGCAAATTTAATTAGTTTTTAATATCTACAGATGGCAGTACGGGTTCCATAAATTTCTTTTCATAATCATTAAAGATGTTTGTCTTTTTACCTTGTTCTTTTTATAGCCATTTTGGCGTGTTATTTTGGGTGTTTTGTAAAGTAAAATGGCTCAAGAGCGAAAGTTAAATGATATTGATTATGATTGTGATACAGAAAGCTTATCAAATTTTGAATCTGATGAAGACTTTGTTCTTAGTATATCAAGCTCGGAAGACAATTCAAGCAATGAGGAAGGTTTTTTAAGTGTACGACACTGGTGTAAAATTGATTCAAGTTCTCCTGCTCTTTCTGATTTAGTTTTACTGATGATGTGGGAATGAAAGATTGCATGACAAATATTTCAGATCCACTTGAGTACTTTGAGCTGTTTTTTACTGATGAGATTGTAAATCATACTGTTATTGAAACCAACATTTTTGCTGCTGGAAATTTAAAAAAATTTAAGTGCAAAGAACATTCCCGAACTCATCATTGGAGTGAAACTAATGCGAATGAATTGAGGGTATTTTTTGCATTATTAATTTTGCAAGGAATAATTATGAAACCAACTGTAAGAATGTATTTTTCAAAAAGAAAGTTAATTGAAACTCCAAGTTTTTCTAATCTCATGAGTTTGAGAAAGTTTGACCTTATTATGCAATTTCTTCATTTTGATAGGAATGAAAGCACTTATTCTTCTTGTCCTTAGCCAAAACTAAAAAAAATAGGGACCATTTTAAATTACTTACAGAAAAAATTTTCTGAACTTTACACACCCGAGCAAGACATGTATTGATGAAAGTCTATTGCTGTATAAAGGGAGACTTTCTTGGACTCAATACTTACCACTTAAAAGGGCCAGAATCAGTATCAAAATGTTTATGTTATGTGAATCTCATAGTGGATATGTGTGGTCTATTATAATTTATGTCGGTAAAGGCACAAATATATCTGAAGAAAATAATGAATGTTCGTTTTCTACTTGGGTAGTTTTGACATTATCTAATCCGCTATTAAACAAAGGTTATTGCCTTACTAAGGATAATTACTACAACTTTACTGAATTAGTGGAAATGTTGATAGCTAAAACTGATTTTTTTGGAACATTAAGACCTAACAGAAAAGATCTACTGAAGGAACTAAAAACAGAAAAGCTTATAAAGGGAGGTAAGATGATCATGCGATGGAGAGATAAAAAGTATGTTCATTTCATAAGCTCAATTCATAATCCTGAAATCGTAAAAGTCCCAAATAAACTGAAAAATGTGGAAATAGAGAAGCCTAAGATTGCTTTAGATTACAATAATACTATGGGTGGTGTTGATCGCATGGATCAGCAAATTGGATACTATGATGTAACTCAATCTCTTCAAAGGAAATATTATAAGAAAATGTTTCATTATTTATAGGTCATAACAATTTTAATGCTTTCCAGCTGTGAAAAAAAAGGCAATAAAAAATCGAATTGGGAATTCAGAATTGAATTAGCTGAAAGTATTGTTGAAAAATATCACACTCACAGACATTTGAAATCAAAACCTACTGAAACAGTTTTGAATACTTTAAGATTGTCAGCTCGCCACTTCCCTGATTATATTCCACCTACTGAAAAAAAGAAGTTACCTACTAGATGATGTGGGGTATGTTTCAGCAAAAATGATGTCAATGGAAAAAGAATTCGCCATTAAACATGTACATATTGCAAAGACTGTAATGCACCATTATGTGTAATTCCATATTTTAAAGTATATCACACCCAAAAAGATTTTTAGGTAATTACTGTAATTAAATGCTTCATAAAGTTTTACATTAGTTGTATTTATTTAAACTTTTCAATTTAATATTTTTCTTATAATTAACGATTTTTATTTATATAATTGGTTATAATCATTTATAATTTACTATTTATTAGTTATCATTTATTATTTTAAAGTACTTAAAAACAGGTATTTATGTATCAAAAGTACTTTAAGAATTTTATAAAACGTGCAAGGTGAGCCATCTATGGCATCGCCAGAGAAGGGTGGCATTTTCAGAAGAACGGCGGAGGAAATCAGCTGCGAATTTCAACTACTGTTTACTCACAATACAGCGCGAATTAAGTAAGCGAAAACTGCTCCTTTCCCTAACTGTCAAAGCGTTAATTATTAGTTCTCCAATAATGGGATATAAATTTTGATCTGATTTATATATTCAGATTATTCTAAGATAAAATAGGGACTTACTAGATTAAAAAGAAAATTGTTTTGTATACTCCAGGCACTCGTTCTTATGAACTTGTATGTACTGGTGAAAATAATGAATTAAATTATTAAAATGTTTTTTATTACCAATCTACTTTTTTTATAGATAAAATACTTTTAGAAAAAATAATCTAGAATGCTTTATAATAAACACATGCAAAATAAGATTCATTCTTAAAAACAAACTTTCATTTTATTGATTGGAATTCACCAAACAATTTTCTAAAGCTTAAACCATTCATCTTTCTTTAAATTTTTGAAGACAGCTATCTGATATTTTTAAAGCTTTTATGTTCAGCTTCATGCCGGCCAACTTTTCTAGCGATCAGCTTGCCTGATTAAAGATAGGGAGGTCCTAGGTTTGAATCACGGTTAAGGCATGGATGTACTTTCTCTTTCTCTATCCTGTCTTTGTCCTTTCCTTGTGTGTGAATGATGTATGAATGATGCCTAACCTATAAACGGGTGCCTATTGCATGTGTGAAAGTGTGATGGTGGCTCACCCCCTGTGGTGCACCCGAGGCAACGCCTCGGCAGCAAAGTGGTCGCTGTTTCTGGCCGGTTCCTTGGGTATAAGGGGACAATACATCCCGATATACTTCAACCATTGAAAAAAAAATGTTCAGCTTGATAGCAAAGCAGTTGGATTTCTCTTTAATGGCATTACCATCAACAGCAATGATCATTCCTCTCATTTTTCTCTACCAAGCTAGCAAAACATTTTTCAGTTAGTTATTAAAATTAGGATGCTTTTTTTTATATATATATGTATATATAATGTATTTTCAGAAGAGAGCAATTTTGCTAGCATTGTTTCCTTTTCCAAAAAATTTTTCTGAGTTTTTAAAATTGTTAAGAAATTGTTAAAAAGTGAAAGTTAAAATTGTTAAAAAGAAAGTTAAGTTGTTTGTCCTTTGGAATTCCTTTTTTTTTTTTTTTTTTTTTTGCAATTTTTGTCCTGAATATTTTTTGCCTACATCTTTTTTAATTTTCTTTTTGAATATCAACTGATAGACGTTTGTTTCTTTAACTGTGATAAATCCTCAATAAAATCAGCTCAATCTAACTCTCAATAAACATTCTTAAATTGAGTTGTTCAAATGAAACAAAATCAACTACATAACTCAAGCTTTTAAGTTTTTTCATTTTGTACACTCTTCTAAACTGAAATCTCCTGTTCTGATGTAGCCGAGCTGGTAGCCAGCTGATTAGCGCTCTTGCCTTCGGTTCAACAGTTCCTGGGTTCGAATCCCACATGGATGTTTGTAGTGGTTTGGAATCCAATTTAAAACCTAGGTCCTGTTCTAATTAGCCCTCGTGTACAAAAAATGACTGTTGAGCGACAAACCAACTAACCAACCTGTTCTGATGTATGATGAGGATGGGAGTCTAATTCGACACCACTGCTCTTTCTATTCACATGTCTGCACACAACACAATGCTGGTAATAACGGCACGTATTGCTTCATTGTTCAATAATGAATCAAGTTCTTAGGCATTATATAAAAAATTAAATAAAAGATTTGAAAAGTGTTAGATCATAAAAAAGAAATAGAAAAAAAAATACTTACAAAAGTTTACAAAAAGAGATATTTCAAAATTTTAGTTTGTAATGGGAATTAAAATTGTGTGTCTATAGTGTCAGGACAGGACTTGTCATTAATTCATAAAAAAGAGCATCTACTGTACTAATTTATTTATTAAAATAAAGTAGTTACTGTTATTATTAAAGTTATAATATTTTTTTTTAATTTTCTGTCTAACTAGCTATTTTATACTCTAGGTATTTCATTGTGTTCATTTTGAGTGTCCAGCCCAAGTTCCTTCTCCTAATTCTTCCAATAGTAGCTTAATTGATGTTGGTACATTAAATTTTGAAGATTTTTTAAGAAATGATTTGTCCCAACAAACATAACATGAGTTTACTAAGAAAGAAAAAAAGTGTGATAATAAACTATTTCATAAAGGAAGAAAAATAGGCAACTGTTAACTGACCAAAAGTGCTATTCTTTCTTTTAAATGTTTGTACTTTTTTCTGCCTTAAAGATTGCTTTCCTTTCTTTTAAATATGTGTACCAAGTGCTGTTTCGTGAAACTAAGTCATGTAAAATATATTACGCAAATATGCATTTCGGACTCATTTGTTTAAAAGTGTAAAATTGGAAAACAGTTAAAAAAAAAAATACATGAATTTTTTATGAAATACCAGGATACAAATGATATATTTGTCACTCTTTTCCAGTATTGGTGATAGACGTAAAATGCCTAATTTTATGAAACTAAAGACTAATTTAAATATTGTTATTGAAAACAATTCTTTTAATTTGATTAACCTGTGAGACTGTGCCGATGCATCAAAATTTTATTTTGATTTGTTTATCGCCTTATATATTGTTTATGAAGTTTTAAATTAATTATTATATATCATTTTATTTTTAAGTAATTAATTAAAGCAAAATGGTCAAAAACAGGCACAGACTATGTTGTAGATTCATGCATTTTTAATCCTTACGTAACATTGACCCTGGTTTCTTTGGTCTCAGAAACAAAAGAATTTCAGTACCACAGAAAACTGAGAAATCATCTGTATTTATTACATTTTTGAACTTTGTTTCACATTTATTTCTTGTGATAAATATATTCAGTTATATGTGATTGTGATTTTTTAGTGTCTTTTAATTGTTTATGCTTACTCTTAAAGCAATAAAAATATGAACATTGTAAAATCATTTCATTTTAGAATTTTGTAGTTCATGCTGTACATTTTTACTTTTTATAGATAAGATCATGCTACTAGCTTTACGATTTTTTCCTGCTGATTATGTTTTAACTCTTGTTCTGTAGCTTTTGTAGTATATGCTGTATAATAATGGAATAAATTTTTTAGAATTTATATTGGTGTTTTTATGTGTCTCTCATGCTTTTGTCTTGACATAATCAAAAAAAATTCATTTATTAAAAAAATTTTAAAGCTTTCAAAATTTGAAACAAATTTTAATCTTTCAATCGTGTTTAAATGAAATGCATGTATGCAGAGCAGTATCTTTGGCTATGTAATTAATAATCTATGGCTATCATATAATTGAGACATATATTAGGTCTACCGGAAAGTTCTGTCCGCTCCGGTTACAATCAGTTTCAACAAGTATGCGCATATTCCTGTGACACATATTTGGCTCTCTCTTTTGATCGCTAACAATGTACACACATTTTCGTCTTAGGTGAACTAAAACGAAGTTCATTCTTGTTAGAGTTAAGTGAGACGCGATCGTGTACCCATGGCTACTGACAAAGTTCATTTACGCCACTGTATTTTGTACGAATTCCAACAAAGAGGAAATGCTACAGAAGCGTATACTAATTTATTTAAAGTGTTTGGTGAAGGTACAGTTTTTGATATAACATGCAGAAGATGGTTAAAAAAATTTCATGTAGGTGATTTCGACCTTTCTGATTAGCCACGCTCTGGGCGACCATCTTTGATCGACGACGATACTGTCAAGATCATGTTAGAGCAAGATCCTTTTTTTGACAACATCGGAAATTGAGTAAAGGCTTGATTCAGCTCAACAAACCATTTCCGACCATATTCGGAAACTAGGGTTTGTGTGGAAGTATTCGATCATTCAAATTCTTCTCACAAGTTAAGTGAGAAGAATTTGAATGATCGAATCATCATATGCACATCTCTGCTTGCACGCAACAAAATCGAACCCTTCTTGGATCGGATCATAACTGAGGATAAAAAGTGGATTACCTATGAAAACATAAGAAAAAGGGCATATTGTGAACCCGGAAAACCTTCCCCCTCTACCTCTAAACCGAAGTTGAGACTGAACAAAAGAATGTTGTATATATGGTGGGACATTCGAGGACGAATACATTTTGAGCTGTTGAAAATAAACAAAAGGCTAAATTCGGAGAGGTACTGTCAGCAATTGGATAAATTAAAAACAGCACTCCAAGAAAAGAGGCTGGTGATGTTCAATAGAAAAGACATCATACCACTTCATGACAATGCCAGGCCACATGCTGCTTTGGAGAATCGTCAGAAAGTCGCAGAGCTAGGCTGGGAAATTCTGTCTCATCCACCATACTCCCCAGACCTAGCACCATATGATTATCATTTGTTTCTGTCCTTACAAAATTTCTTGCAGGACAAACAATTCAAGAAAGAAGAAGATATCAGACAAGCACTGGTTCAATTTTTGATCTCTAGAGATAAGACATTTTTTAAAAGTGGAATATACAAATTGCCATCACGCTGGCAAGAAGTCGTAAATAATGATGGCAATTATATTATTCAATAAAGTGTATCCAAAGTATGAAAAAATGTATTCCTTTGTTTCATTCTAAAACGCACAGAACTTTTTGGTAGACCTTATAGTATTAATTTTGAAATCTATTTTATGCTGGAGTGTTCGACAGCATCAGTGTTTCTCAAAAATTTTGTGAAATGTTTTTTATTTTAAGAAAAATTCCATTTTACATATGCAATCTTTATTAAAGTTTAATATAGTGTCTAAAATGATAGTAATAAAAATATTTATCTTTAAAGTGTTAGTAAAATCACTCATCTGCTTTGTTTTTAAAAATACAATGAAAAATTAGTAATTATATAATATTTCGTTTTTTACACATTTGATTGTACTTTGATAAAATTAGATATTTAATAAATATTGTATCGATTTTCGTTCTAGACATTTGCATATTGTTTTAACTTGAATATTACTTTTTATTTAATTGAATAGAACTACTTACTATCACATCTACCAATTTTAGGTGAATTCTGAAATATGTGCAACATTGTGGACATGACTTGATAATGGTATCGTTTTGTTGAAATAACTATTTTGATTAGTGAAAAATATCTATTTCAGGAAGATTTGTTGAAAAATTTATAGTGGTTTTCCAGAATAGAGCCTTGGTAGAGAAATTATTTACATTTCTTCAAAGATACTCATTTTCTGAATTCGTGTTCTCATTTACGAATGTTGAGCTGTCATTCACTCCAAATCCTCTTTCAAATTATCAAAGATTTTTTTCATATTTATTTAAAAAAAGATTTTTTCTTCCTTAAGACTTATTGATTTAACTTTGAGAAGTATTTTAGCAGCGGCAAACTATCACTGTGTGAAATCTTCCAATAGTAAATTTATACTGGTTGTTGGATAACTTTTGTTGAAGTATTTTAAACAAACAAGAGTCCATGAATCGCAAAATAATATTTAATGAAGCAAGTTACAAAGAAAGAAATTACAACAAATTATTTTATGTATACATATTTATATCAATTGCTATATTTAAAAGAATAGTGATAGAAGAACAGTTCAATTCACGAAAACTTCTAAGCTCAATGATAAAATTATTTAATGTAAAACAAAAGCTTTAAAGAAACTTCCAGATTAATTCTACAATAATATTTAAAATTATCTTTACAGAATTTATCCTTATATTTTTTTAGAACATGAAAACTCCCCGTGGTTTGATGTTGTAATAGTTTACTTAAGAAAAGCGAGAGCACCTAGGCGCACACTCATTATATACTGCTGTTAAATTAAAAACTTTTTGACAAATTGTTAGTTGTGACTCTCAGGGTTCCCAAAAGTACTAACTTTAGGAAAAATATGATGACAACAAGAGACCAATTGTTCAGATCTTGGAGAATGTTGTCATTAAAATTAAAAATGTTTCTCATTTTAAATCTCATTAAATAGTTTAACTAAAAATTTTAAAATGACTCTTATTTGTACCTTTGAAGTGTTCATTAAAAATATATTTTGATAAAAAATATACTTTTAACCGAAACAGACAAATTTCATTGAATAGGATTTAATACATTTTTTTAAAAAAAATCCAATTACAGTAACCGAGACTCTTTGAAGTGATAGAATTCTGTCATAAAAGTACATGTTAACTGGTTGTAGTTTACGTTGGAAGAAACTGCCAGTCAAATCGATATAATATAAAATTTTGAAAACTACATTCTTACTTTTTCTATTAAATTCATTTTTAAACTTATTCAAATGATGTAGTTCACAATCAATCTCAATGTATTAGTAGAATTCAGATTAAAATTTGATCTAATATTTTATCTAACATCTACATTCACACTACTCTCAGCCGATTGGTTTGTACTCTGGCATTCACTTCAACATTTCATGGGCTTGATTCCTATATTGGGTTTGGATGTTTGTTTGGAGTCCAATTTAAACCGTAGGTCCTGATCTAATTATCTCTTGTGTACAAAAAGTGATATTTGAGCGGCAAACCAAGTCAACCATAGTACTTACACAGCCTAGATTAAAGTTTGATCGAGATCTAAATTAATACAAGTTGCAATAAATTTCACCACTGATTTACAATCACACTTTAATCCCTCAGCTATTATTATTACCAAATTGGCTGATCCGCTTTATAAGTTGAATGAGAATAGTGTTTGAGACACATTTATTGAAAGTTTGTATAAAATTACTGGGGTAATAAATAAATTTATGAAACTTTATATGCAATCATTTAACCGTATTTGACTGGTGGGGAAAGGTGTACTCATGACCGGAAAATAAAGAATTCTATACCTGGACAGCCAAATGACGTCATACTGAGAGGGCCTATACTGGTTAAAACTTCAATAGAATTTAATGACATTCTCTGTTGGTGTTTCATGATAGGGAGAAAAGTTCCATTTTCAAGTCTTAACCTCGTCATTTGACAAAGGCTCAAAATTGAAATATCGGCTGTTTGATCGGCAGAAATGGGTAATCAAACTACAAAACGAATAACTTTAAATAACCTCTCCTAACCATACTTAATTGAGTTTACTGAATAGAACTTTTGCTAATTTTTAATAATTTGTTTTAATTTAAGATATTGTCATTAATTAATGGGTGAATTGGAAACATTTATAAATATTATTTTCTAACATAAATTTACTTTGTATGAGTTCACTGTAATAAATTTTCTTAGAGGATTATGAACAATTAGAGATTGCAATCACATTTATGTAAAACGATATCTTTTTATTTTTTGTTAAAAAAAAGTAAACTTTCTGATTAACATAATGACAATTAATGAGTTGCTTTATTGCAGAAATTAATTTGTTATGAATGAAACCGGAAAAATTCTTGTTGCATTTTTGATAACTGCATTTGTAATTATCATGACTTAATTCTGAGTAATTTATCAGAATGTAGAGATTATTTACGGTTTAGTTTAAATGTATTTTAATCTGGATTCAATTTTCGGAAACCACATGTTACATAATCAACGATATTCGTTTCCCTTATCAAAAAAATATTGACTATTGTTTCCATTTTAGAACATCACATGCAGTTCTTCATTTGGAGGATTAACGATTGTGAGTTTTAAAAAAAATTAATTTTATTTGAAAACGATTAAGAATTAAAAACAAAATATTAAAAATTCTTTTGGCAATAAACTGTAGACATGTAAATGATTGTAAGTTAAATATTATTAAAAAATTAATTCGGCAACAAATTTGGAAACAAAAACAATCTATTTATTCTCTCTTGTCTGAGATTCTGTAAAAGATTCTTTTTTTTTTTTGTAAAGAAAATTAATTCGCTTTTAAATTAATTAGCCGCAATAATATTCTAATAATGATAAATTAACGGTAATATCATACATAAATTAATGAAATATTTTTTACATTTTTCAGGATCTTTGAATTTCGATTTGAGTCACATTCAAAATATACAAAATTAAAACTTTGTTTAAGGTTATTTTTCCTCGCCTCAGAGTAACAGGAAATCGCCCGTGTACAGAAACTTGTAGATAAACACTTCGCAGCTATAAAATACACATATGTAAGCTTCTCAAAAGTTGAAGAAATTGATGTATGTTCTCTATAGAGAGTTCACAAATAAAAGCTGTTTGAGTAAGTACATCGAGAGAGGGGAAGTAGCCACGAAAACACCCTGAACCATTCAGAATCGCAAAATGTGTTCGCCTAGGTGAAAGGGTTGTTCGACACACAATATAAGTGGACAACTTTTAGGTGACAATATGAATGGTACAAAGGAGCACTCAAATTGAACTGCTTACAATACACGTTAGTGGCCAATGGACTGTCGAGGAATTGAATATTAACTTAGATTTGATAATGCCAGCTTTTGTGATAAAATGTTCAACTTTGCGCGTTATTGATGACCAAGCAGTGAGGGCTTTAAAGGAATTGACAAATAATGTCAACTGTAATTTGCAGACATCCGGTTTAAGGATTTGTCACTATTTTTGTGAATCTAAACTCACAGAAATTTTTTTTTAATTCTTATGTTTGCCTTAATTTGTAACTTTGATAAATCAACTAGTTAGTTTGCTTGAGTAGAATTTTTGAGTGTAGAATAACTGTAATTTGATATAACTATTTATTTTGAGAAAATTATCTCTTTAAAAATTGTATTTACATTGAAATATTATAATTTTGATAAGAATTATTTTACATTCCAATATGTGAGTATCTCTATGACATTATATCTATGACAGTATATCTATGAAGCTCGATGCTTTTTGAAGCATTGAACAAGCAAATGAAAAATAACATTTCAATATGATTTCATTTTGTTACCAGATGCTTTAATTCTAAAAAATTAAATTAAGGTATTTTCCGAAGTTCCAGCAAATTAATTTAAATTTTTTTTATCTTGTTTTTAGATAAATTATGATGTAAGAATCAAAAAAATTAACCCAAAGTTTTAATTACTGTTAGTATATCTCTTGTGAAATTGGTTATTTTCTGGCAAATATTTGGAAAATTTTAACAAAGCGGCTGAAGCTCTACAGAAAATTGTAATGCATTAAACTTAATTTAATTTGAACCTAAACTTTATTGACAGCATTCTTTGAAATAAAATAAAATCTAAAAAAATATTAAGTGATAAAGACAGTTTGATAAAAAAAAAAATAGACAACAATATGGATACGTAACCAAATTTTACTGTACATTCCTTTAAAAATAGCTGCAAATAAGAAAGGTTTTACATTTATTCAAAATTTTGCTTCATTTTATATATAATACCACTTAACACAAGTAGTCCACGTTTCATACAAATATCTTCATTATTTCTTGAGATATTATGTTAATGGGAGGAGATGGAGATCTTGTGAAAAACATAGTTCCGAGAAAATCACCTTCATAGTTTTGCTTGTGCTTGTGATGATATTGCCGCATCTTTCCAAATCTATAAGTCAAATAATGGCCTTATACTTAGAGTTATTAATCAGCATATTATTAAAAAAATAAAAAAGAAACATATAAAGTTTAAAAAAAATGGTAAAAAAATTTAAAATACCTCTTTTTTAACGACTTTTAGTTTGAAAATGCAATTTCTTGTTTCATTTATCAAATGATGGCTCATTTTAAAATTCTTGTAACTTAATTTCTGTTTGACATACAGTAAACGAAAAACTGTTTTGGAAACTGAAAAGTTCTGATTGTAAGATTCACAAATAAAATAAAAATAGTTGTAAATAAAAAGAAATTAGTCGAAAATCAACTTTTCAATGTAGGCGGTTCATGATATCAAATAACGTTTCACCTACGTTACATCATATTGAGGCAGCGTTGTAAATCCGACTTGTCAACGAATTTGCTGCCTATCTTCAAATCACATTCTTCGAGCGGCAATAAATAGGGCGAAGTTCACCATAGAATGTCTAAAAATACTGTCAAAGTTCATTTTGCTAATATAACTATTTCTTATATAAGGAGGTAAACATTGGTTTGAGAAGCCATTTTCCATTGATTCAAACCTTAAACACATGGTCAACAGAACAGCAGAAAAAGGAAAATGAAAAAGACAGGACAAAACATTTTATAATTAGTTAACATGTCAAAAAAAAAAAAAAAAAAAAAAAAAAAAGATGATTCAATTTTTTGAAAATTTCATTTATAAAATTCTAAATTAATAATTGCAATATTTGTAAATAATCTCTTTTGTGAATCTTAAGATTATTTATTTATTTTTTATCGTCAAAAGTGTTTTAATATTATCACTTATTAGTGAAATATTCATGTAGAAGCTACAATGCACATCTTTTGTCGTCTACAGAGATTAAGATCACATCTGAGATACTTCATACTAAATATTACGGCTTCTACCACAAACCCACACAGATCTATTATCTAGTCATTCATTTAATTTTTTGTTCATAAATTTTTGCTTATAGATTAGTTCGTGTTAAGTTTCCTGCTCATATTCTTCGCTCCTACCCTACATCGGAGCTCTAATTAGTACAAAAATTGTTCAAATCACTGGAATATAACAGATTCTTGCCTATTACCAATCAAATACCAACCGGCTGATAATAGAAATGTAAAATTCCCGTGAATTTTGGGGAATTTACTTGGGAATAAGCCGGGAAGTTTTGGGAATTTTGGGAGAATAAACTCAACCAATTATATTCCGCTTAATAGACTGTCTTGCTTTTAATATATAAAGAGGTAAAATAAATTACGTAAAAAAAATATGCAAAAAAGAAAAAAAAATCTGCTCGGATTTATAGTACGTTAAATACTATCTAAATAATTTTGTACTAGTTAAATACTTTTAGTACTTGTTAAATAATGAAAAAAACAAAAATAATTGATAAAATAATAAAAATGATGAATTAATATCAGATATATTTCTCAGGACTGTCAGAATAGTATTGACATTTCTATGTTTTTATCGTTATAAGTTCATAAATTCATACTGGAAAAGAAAGAAAAAATTGTCTCCTTAACAATAATTTTTGAAGTTATTCTAAATTGATTATTTATGCAAAAGTGTTCTCTTTTTCTGGAAAACTTTTTATTACCATAATTAATTGTAGAAATAATAAAATGAATGGATTTTATTTTTAAATATATGATAAAAAAGCTTAAAACAATTTCTAATTCATCTGAAAAATTTCAAAACTCTGGAAATTCAAAATTCACAATGGAATAAACCGGGTTTATTCCCGGAAATAAACCGGATTTTTTCCTTCTTTTACAACACTATTTGATCTTAGTATACTAAATGGTTGCTTCCTAATGCTCTTATTTAGGAGTGTGGCAGATTGAATATTAAATTTTAATCTGAAGAGTCAAGATTAAGTTAAATAAATAAACGAAGGTGTTCAATCCTTTTATGAGGAAAGCTGCTTTTTTAAGGAAATAAGCTATGGTGTGGCAATTCCAATTTTTTTTTACATATTGAATATTATACAAAAGGAGAAAAAGGGTTATTTTGAGTATAAGATGTTTTGATGCACAAATCTCTTTTATGGGTTAGTCAGAGTAGAAAAGAGTTAAAAAATGTATAAATAAAACAAACATTCCTCAGGTTTGTACTTTTGCGTAGCAAGTTTTACTGTTAATGAAAATGCTTAAAAATTCAATAGTCACTCAGGCTATGTGTATGAAACCAAAATCAGTTACTCATCAACTCAAAACATTCTGAATAATTCTTAATCAATCAGTACTCTTAATGAATGCAGCTTTAATATATTTGTGATTTTTTCCCATTTCATATTTATCAATATTAATTTGATATGGTGCAATATTTACTGGTAAAATCAAATTGCAATTGAAATCTTAACTATGTTTAAATCTGTTTGGTAGGGCTGTATTAATTTAATTTATCAAATAAACAAGCTAGAATTATTTTGTTGTATACACAAAAATTGTTTGTTAAAAGTTTACTTATGGGTACTCTTGATTTTATGTTTTTTTTTTTTCTGGCACCAAGATAGATGCCGAAATATGAACAGTAAAAGGGCAAACCTAAAGCAATGTTTGTTAAAGCTCTGAAAATATACCGGGGTTACCAGAAATTAAATTTTAGTTCCAATATTTAAGGCAAATTTTTCGCTAAACCAAGGAGTACTCAATTTTACAATGAATCTAAACAGCTTTAAAATCATTGATTGAAATATCTTGATATTTTTTTTCAATGTCGATTTCTTATTCATGGGCGTAGGGTAAATAAATTTAAAACAACACAATGCCAATTTATAGAAGCTTAACATATTGCTCAACATTTTTTAATCAACTGAACCGAAATAGCATTTCCTAAAGAAAAAAAATCTTAGTCAAACAAACAGAATGTCATATTTATTCTTACCAAGTGTGGACTAACCATTAAAATAATTATATTTGTCTTATGATCTCGCTATTGTAAAGAGTATGGCCGCACTTGTTTTAAATAATAAAGTCTTTTACAGGTTTTAATAATGTTTCTGTATACGACATTATTATTGTTCAAATGTTGTAATTATTGTCTGGTTGCCACCATTTAAAACTCTGCCGTGCTGCATTATACTGGATTAACCACTTATAGCTGATCAAGCAATACGTTTCTAGTTTCTGTTTCAACCTTCTAAATCCACTGAACGCAGTGAACCACCTCGTATTTGTGAATTACTATCAAGTGAAGCGGTTGACATCTGAATTGCAATTCTTCTCTTTACACCAACACCATTGCAGAAACAATGGATCCAGTGGAACTTTTAATATGAATACTCTTACCTTATATATATCTATATCTATATACACACACACACATATATATATATTAGGTCTACCGGAAAGTTCTGTCCGCTCCGGTTACAGCGGAAAGACTTGATACAGCTCAACAAACCATTTCCGACCATATTCGGAAACTAGGGTTTGTGTGGAAGTATTCGAGATGGGTGCCACACAAGTTAAGTGAGAAGAATTTGAATGATCGAATCATCATATGCACATCTCTGCTTGCACGCAACAAAATCGAACCCTTCTTGGACCGGATCATAACTGAGGATGAAAAGTGGATTACCTATGAAAACATCATAAGAAAAAGGGCATATTGTGAACCCGGAAAACCTGCCCCCTCTACCTCTAAACCGAAGTTGAGACTGAACAAAAGAATGTTGTATATATGGTGGGACATTCGAGGACCAATACATTTTGAGCTGTTGAAAATAAACAAAAGGCTAAATTCGGAGAGGTACTGTCAGCAATTGGATAAGTTAAAAACAGCACTCCAAGAAAAGAGGCCGGTGATGTTCAATAGGAAGGACACCATACCACTTCATGACAATGCCAGGCCACATGCTGCTTTGGAAACTCGTCAGAAAGTCGCAGAGCTAGGCTGGGAAATTCTGTCTCATCCACCATACTCCCCAGACCTAGCACCATTTGATTATCATTTGTTTCTGTCCTTACAAAATTTCTTGCAGGACAAACAATTCAAAAACGAAGAAGATATCAGACAAGCACTGGTTCAATTTTTGATCTCTAGAGATAAGACATTTTTTAAAAGTGAGATATACAAATTGCCATCACGCTGGCAAGAAGTCATAAATAATGATGGCAATTATATTATTCAATAAAGTGTATCCAAAGTATGAAAAAATGTATTCCTTTGTTTCATTCTAAAACGGACAGAACTTTCCGGTAGACCTAATGTGTATATATATATATATATATATATATATATATATATATATATATATATATATATATATATATATATATATATATATATATATATATATATATATATATATATATATATATTATGTATATATATATAGAGAGAGAGGGAGAGAGAGAAAGTCTTCAATGGTTAGCTTTTTTCTAAAATAACCAATATCTACCACATCACTAACTTATTATTTTCTTCGCTATCAATGGTAACTTTAAAATAGCTTCTGTCATCAGAAAAGAGTGGAGTAATTTACCAAATAATATACAGTTTTTAGTATAGTAGTGAAAAACAATGTGAATTTAAAAAGCCTTAATTATTTTATATAGTTTACTTGTTAATCAGGGTGGGTTTTAATTAATTGTTATTAACGCTGACGCTTGATTAAATGACAAGACAATTATCGGTTATTCAAAAAAAAGAAAGAAAAATAATTAAACAATCAAAATTTATGATAAGTTAATAATTAAACCGTCAAAAGCTATGTAAATGGCATTTTAATAAATGGCTAGCCGTACTGTAAAAAAAGTATTATAAATCAGATTTTAATGAACCGTTTTATACCACTTCTGATTACAGTAACATAAATAAAGAAAACAAACAATCAACGAAAATACATCTATTTTTGAAAAGAGAATAATTTAAATGATAATGCTTTGTCCTTTAAACATGAAACTTTCAACCTGTTTCAAATAAAGTTTTCAAAGAAGACTTTCAACTATGCATTTTAAAGATGACCATTAGAGCCCCCATCTTCTTGGAATACACTATTCGCCTGCTGCATCTCACAATATTTACGGATTGAGCCTTACTGTATCCATAACCGCAGCCGCGAACGTAGTCTGGTCCACTCTCTAATGAGTGTATATGACCTTTCTCAATGGTGGCGCCTCATTTCAATGTCACAAGCTCCTAATATACTAATAATTCCCGATCCGGCTGTACGTGCCTTTTTGGAGGAACCCCGGGGGCGAACCCGGAGCTTCTGCAGGGAGGTTCGGACCTCATTACGACGAAGGCGTGTTGCTGTCCTTCATTGACACGTCAGTTTGGGGCGGTAATTACTGGGAACATATTCCGCTGCCCTCTTTCTCTGCACCCCCACCCCCCGACACGCGTTTCGTTAAATCTTCGACCGCCACCTCGAGTCACGTGATTAGTTTTGTTAACGAACCTTTCCGTGATTCGCCCTCCTTCCTTGTGCCGAACACTTTCTGTTTTCAACACCTTTTCCATTCTCAGATCTGCCTCTCCCCTCCCCCCATCACTGCGCCCACCCTGCTTAATTTGTGCGCTTCCCTCCTTCCCCATCCCTCACGCTCCCTTGCCACGAAAACGCTGGAAGGTGTCTGTTTAGGTGAGTGTTAACGAATGTTGAGATCGTATAAGATTTTTCAGCAAGTGCCCAGGAATAAATTTTGCTGCATTTTTAATCAGTCAGAAAAGGTCTATTTTATATCTTCCATTTATTGTCAGATGATTTGTTCCTGTGTGCAATATTTTTGCTGAAAATACTACTTTGAATCACTGAAAACGTATTAGATTACCACTCCAGCATGGTATAATCCACCTCATTATAAGTAGTTTTGTTCAGCCTTTGCAAAAAATTGTTGCTATCACAATAGTTTTTATGAAGCAAAATATATATATAATAAAACTCAAGCAAATAATACCCAATTATAAATACCACTTTTTCAAAATAGCCTTAAAAAATGATTTATTTAATCTCTTGCATATACCTTTACAGTTTTCAGAAAGGGGTTCATTATTGTTCCAACACCCTCTCGAAAATTTCAATGAGAAAAGAAACGGAATAGTAGTGTAAAACAGTACGTATATAAAATTTACTTTACGACATGTTAAGTTTTGTGAGTTTCTTGTAAAAAAAAGCAGAGTTAAATTAATCATGAAAGAGTAAGAATTTTTTTTGGAAAAATTATTATAAAAAATTTTTTGGAAAAATAATTATAAAAAATTATTATTACCCGACACGCGTTTCGTTAAATCTTCGACCGCCACCTCGAGTCACGTGATTAGTTTTGTTAACGAACCTTTTTCCTACATACATTTTCTAATTGATTTGGATATATCTCAATAATGAAATATTACTAAAATTATATATTATTCATGAAAAGTATGCAGACTTTTCCAGTGTAATCTATCAGATTCTAGAAAGGGTTTTATTTGAAGCAATATGCATAAAGTAGACTTGGGAATAGGTTTCCTTGATCCTTCTGTTCTTCTCTTTTTATCCACCTACGCTCATCTTTCTTTTCCTACATATGCTTTCTACATAAATTTTTTACTCTGAATATATTTTTACCATTGTTCATTCGAATTACAGAGTACCTTAAAAACCCCGACATCTATGTCTATTACATACTTATTTATACTAAATGCATGTATTTGATACCCCCTACCAGAAAGTTTAACTGGTCTATCTGCATGGCATTTGAATATCACTCGCGAAATATCTCATGAGGAGTTTTCATAGTTAGAGGATCAATTTTATATTTCGCAAGAGAAGAAATTCAGAAAACTCCCCAACCAGAAAGTTTAACTGGTCTATCTGCATGGCATTTGAATATCACTCGCGAAATATCTCATGAGGAGTTTTCATAGTTAGAGGATCAATTTTATATTTCGCAAGAGAAGAAATTCAGAAAACTCCCCAACCAGAAAGTTTAACTGGTCTATCTGCATGGCATTTGAATATCACTCGCGAAATATCTCATGAGGAGTTTTCATAGTTAGAGGATCAATTTTATATTTCGCAAGAGAAGAAATTCAGAAAACTCCCCAACCAGAAAGTTTAACTGGTCTACCTGCATGGCATTTGAATATCACTCGCGAAATATCTCATGAGGAGTTTTCATAGTTAGAGGATCAATTTTATATTTCGCAAGAGAAGAAATTCAGAAAACTCCCCAACCAGAAAGTTTAACTGGTCTATCTGCATGGCATTTGAATATCACTCGCGAAATATCTCATGAGGAGTTTTCATAGTTAGAGGATCAATTTTATATTTCGCAAGAGAAGAAATTCAGAAAACTCCCCAACCAGAAAGTTTAACTGGTCTATCTGCATGGCATTTGAATATCACTCATGAAATATCTCATGAGGAGTTTTCATAGTTAGAGGATCAATTTTATATTTCTCACGAGAAGAAATTCAGAAAACTCCCCAACCAGAAAGTTTAACTGGTCTATCTGCATGGCATTTGAATATCACTCGCGAAATATCTCATGAGGAGTTTTCATAGTTAGAGGATCAATTTTATATTTCGCAAGAGAAGAAATTCAGAAAACTCCCCTACCAGAAAGTTTAACTGGTCTATCTGCATGGCATTTGAATATCACTCGCGAAATATCTCATGAGGAGTTTTCATAGTTAGAGGATCAATTTTATATTTCGCAAGAGAAGAAATTCAGAAAACTCCCCAACCAGAAAGTTTAACTGGTCTATCTGCATGGCATTTGAATATCACTCGCGAAATATCTCATGAGGAGTTTTCATAGTTAGATGATCAATTTTATATTTCGCAAGCGAAGAAATTCAGAAAACTCCCCAACACCTACATCAAAATGTAGACATATAGAAATTCAATATTTCACTCCTTCAAATACAACAGCAGTTGGTTTGCAAGAGATACAACGCAACAGTAGGTGGAATTGAATCCATCCCTTCCACTCCAAAATGTGCAGTCTCTCTTCTACGTCATTTTGAGTTCTTTAGTAGCGATAGAAAACCTTTTTTCTGTAAATTAAAATTACTTAGAGAAAGGTTTACCATGGCCTAGCTGTTGGACCATGCTTTTGATAGAAGAAAGTCCTACCCATTGTGGAACAAAAAATATGGATGTACCATATTCGTCTTCGTGTCTCTCGGAATAATTGCTTGTGAGTTTTCAGGTAAACGCTTTAAAAAAAAATGCTTAATGGTACATAGTTGCAGAAAATCCATTATACAGTGTCAAATTATTATTTTTTTTTATAAAACTTATAATTTAATGAAAAAAAATGATATTAATTTTTTTTCGTCTTTAATTTGTAACGCTTGCTTCTGAAAAATAATTTTATATCCCCCTATAATAGGTACACTTATAACGCGTTTTCATATTACGCGATTTCATCCCTCTCATGTGATCACTTGTTTTTCCCCATGTAAGATTGATTACATATAAGTTGATTCCAGAAGTTATATTTCTGTACTGCGAAATTTATTATGATTTGTACAGTTCACAATACATTTCGATTATGTTTGTACATTGTGTCAAAATTGTGTTCTTATAAAACAACATTAAGTTATATTATTGACCTTTAGACATTCTGCTAAAAAAAGTTGTTGGTGAGTCCTTATTTCAGATAGTTCATAACATATTCTAAACATGTAATAACAGTGCTTTTCGAATTATATGATTTATTTGAAATCAACTGATTTTTAGTTACATTTGTATGATTTTGTTTTATTTTAAATTTAAAATGCTTTTGATTTGATTTTAATGTTTCATTCATAACATAATTTTTCTTTAATATTCGATTTAAACCCCGAGAAAAATTAACATGAATCATTTGTACATAGCACGTTATTCGAGAATGTTCGTACAACGCATTTTCCTATTCCGGAACTAATAAATCGTGTTATAGGGAGGGTTACTAAATTCGACAATTTATTTTAAATAGCAACGGCATCATTTGAGAGAGATAATCTCGGCGATTATAAAAGTGTCTTAACGTAAAATATCAAATAATTGGGAACCACTAACAAAGCTTCAACTACAATTTCTTTATTTTAAAGAAAAAAATTCTGGATTCAGAATACAACGAAAATTAGATGGCCATTTTTAGTTGTCATGTAATCTATTAAAGAAAATAAAATCCCATGAAATAAATTGAATGTAAACGTCTCATTTTTTTTTTTCGCATACCAATTCGCAATTTTAATTCATATCTTCATACTCTTACCGTAAGGGGGCGCTTTGTATAGCAATATTTATTTCGATTTGCCTCACAATTGACATTGCATTCCTGTGTGTGTGTTTAGTGTTATGAATATTTTAGAGCTTTCGAGTTAATTTCCTTGTGATACGAAGATAATTTCCAAATATTCGGTTAGAACATTTTCTTTTTAGTTTCATACGAGAAAAATACCTAGGAATCCCTCAGGTTATACTATTCAATCAAACAGTTCGTCCAAAAATTAACAATATATGGTGTGAGGCTTATAATATTCGTTTGTAGAGCAATTAGAAAAGGTTTCGGCTGACAGAGAAAAACAAACGTAGTTTCAAACAAATACTATGCTGATGTTTAATCTGCTTATTAAAAGGATGATTCGGTTATATTTAGCAATCAATTCCCTAATTAAAAAGGGTAATATTGTTTGGTGATTTTGGTGCATTCAATACACAAAATACATTGTAATTAAGAGAGAGAGAGAGAGATTATTAAAATAGGCATCACTATAAAAAAAGTTTAGAGAAGCAGCATCATGATTTTGACTATATGACAGATGATATTAAAATGAAAATGGCAATTAATTGCTCGGGAAGGAAGACATTTGATTCAGCATTTTTACCTTTGCTTTGTTATTGCGTTGTAAATGATTTAAATGTACACAATATAAATCGTATTAATTAATTAATTATGTGATTTAGAAGTATTAAAAAATATATATAAAAATGTAAATATTCAAAGGAGGTAATTATATTTTGTACGTCCTGATTTGCTTCTGATTGATGCGCAATATGAAGGCTTAACTCATCAAAGCCTGCAGTAAAAGTGAGTTTACAGTACTACGGACATCTCCGGAAGGAATCGAATCCAGGAACTGAAGTCCGGAGCACTAACTCAGCTACCAGCTATATATTTACCTTAAGAAAAAAATTTCCATTAACTTTTAATTTTGCTTCTGATTATAAATTAAGTATACTCAATGTAATTTAGCAATACAAATTCCTTTAAAAATTTTTTAACAAAATAAATAAATGTGCATAATAAATAGGAATATAAAATATAAATAGAATAATACTATAAATATAAATAAAAACATTTTTAAGTGTAGAAATCTTTTTAGCAAGAACAAAATAAATCCTTCAGAACACACACACACACACACAAAAATTGAAATTTTTTTATATAATTTTATATTTTATGATTCAGTATCAAAAAAGTTAGACCAGAGAAACTTATCGCTAATGTGGAATTTATCACTGTATTTATCAATGCTGTTTTCCACTCACGTATACAGTGCGAGACATAAGAATAACGTTTAATTTAATATTTAGTGATAATTTTTTAAATTTTGCATAATTTTATAGTGATATAGAATTAAATTCGATATTGTGTAAATCATTGATAAATGAAAAGGTAAGTAATATATAACTTGTAATTCTTGTTTTAAATTTGTTTGTTGACTAACTAAAAATAAATAAAAATGGAAGTTATATATATATATATATATATATATATATATATATATATATATATATATGTATGTATGTATATATATATATATATATATGTATGTATATATATATATATATTAAATCAAAGCTTAAAATAGTGCTAAATAAGTAAACTGTAATCGTAAAATATTATTTGTGAAAAACTTTTAAATTTTTTACATTTTATTGTAACCTTTTATAATTTTTGGGTAAAATGTATTGGAAATTATTGAAAAATAATTACGGAGTTAATATTTAATATGCAATATACCTTTTAATTTATAAATTCTTTTAGTATAGTTAAAATTAAAAATTTATAATAACAAAAAAGTTAATTTGGAAAATGCATTTTAGGATTTATAGATCAAAGAGAGAAATAAAATTTTATGTGTTCTAAACGTGCGTTTGAAACACTCAATTATATTTCAAAGAATACACATCTTTGAAATTATTAGTTCAAATTAATTAATATTTGTAATTATTAGTTCAAAAATAATAATTTCTATGGTACTAAGTAAATATGAAAACATTTATAACTTAAAGAGAGAGTTGTTTTTTTTTTTATTATCACTGAGTTAATAATAAATAATTTGCCGTAATTTACGATTGGCTTTTTTAGAATTGAAAAAATATATATCAATTAGATTTTTATCAAAAATTACAAAAATAACATGTCTTATATAACTCAGAAAATAAAATTTGTGAAAAAAATTTAAGCATTTATAAGTCTTATTGAATTACAAAAGTAAATCCATTTTAAAGTAAATAATTTTTATTATTTTGTTTCCAAGCTTAATTCCATATATTGTTTTTAAAATATTTATGAAATAAATTGATTTATATAAACTTTTTATCTATTGAAATTCATAAGTAATCAAAGAGAATATATGCAACTATAAATGGGATAAAAATTAATTTAAGGTAAAATAATTCAGGAAATTGAGTTGAAGTATTAATAGAAAATAATAAAAAATTTGCAAGATGAGTAAATTATGTGCATATTAATTTCAAAAATGTATGTCTCATACATATTTATATAATTATTTTAGAGAAATGAGAAATAAAAATATATATTTTAAATTACTTTTATTTATATGGGTAGTAAGCTAGAATAACATACAAATCATTGCAAATAATACATTGAAGTCGATTTCAATCATGCATTTGACAATTCAATTGTCAATACATTTTTTTTTTAATATTCTACAACAGAAATTTAACTCTTTTTGTTTTTGTAGTTAATTCGTTTCCCACATAATGTTACTAAGAGAGTTGAGAGGTATTTAATTTGCAATATATATGTTTATAAGGACTAATAGCATTTTCTCCCATAAATAAAAATTCATTCATTTAAACTCAAACGATATTTTTAGGCAAAACTTCAATATTTTCTAACATCAGATGATTTTTATACAGATTAATGGCTACAAGAAAAATAAATGAATTATTTTTTTCTTTCCCGATCGTATAATTGAAGTAACCTCTATTAAAGGACAGAATTAAGTTTATTAGATTATACATTCTTTATAATAAAATCTAATTCATTTAAAATCAAATGGAACTTTTAAGGAACTTTTACTTTCACAGAAAAATAATCATTTAATTTATCAGACGATTTTCAGATAATTTATCAGACGATTTTCAGATAATTTATCAGACAAATACGCGAACATACTTATTTATTACTTTTCTTATACTATCATCAATGAATTGGATTGTCCTAACGAATTGATATCTAGAAGGCGTTCAATATAATATTAACACACACACAAAGTAATTAAAAAAAATATTTACCATGAAGTCGTATTTATTTAAAATCAAACTATCTTTTAAGGAACTTTTCTACGACTTTCATTTAAAAATAGCGAATTAGTTTATCAGACGATTTTTATCCAGGACAATGGTTACGAGAAAGAAAAATATAATTACTTCTCACTTTCCTGGCAGCATTATCCTAAAATTAGACTTATTCTGGACTTTTACAACTTTCCTAACCTTGTTAGAGATAACCGGTGGTGCGTGCAGTGGAATATATTTCGCGAAGACCGGTCCAGCGCCGTCGTTACTGGGCTTCCGTCACGACGGTGGTTTTGGCGCCGAAAAAAGATTAGAAGAAGCGCGTTCTCCGTACGTGACTGATCCGTCTCGCGGGTCCTCTCAATTAGCTTTGTCAGTGTCTTAACGACGTCACTTGGGTTCGACACCTTCGCAATCCAATCACTGGGGACATCTCTGCTCATTACGAAGAAGACCCAAACCGCTGAGGCACGTATCCGTTGTTTGGTGTTTCGCTTCTGTCTTCCGTGTTTGTTCTCCGTTGGTCCTTTCGTCTTCTTCTCAACTTTTTGTCACGACCGACTCAGAATTGAAATTGCCGCAGGCTGTTCGTGTAAAAAACCTCACTCCATGACACTTGCATGAAGCTTTAGAAAAAATATTAAAAAAAAAAAAAAAAGAAAAAAAAAAAACGAGTCAGTTTTGTTTTATTTCACTTTTCCGAAAGAAGTATTCTGAAGGAGCTGGAAATGACATCTGTATAAAGTAGCTGCAAACTATAGCATTTACAGTAGAAATATGTATATGTTACTGGTAAATATCATGAAATGATGATTATTATAATTATAAAAGATAATTCATAAACTAAACTGGGGGGGGGGGGGTAAAATATTAAATACATATCAAATCTATCAATATTTTTATATAATCCTTGAGGTGATGGGAAATGTAATAAATTCGGATTATTTTGTAGAGTAAAAACTTTTTAACTCCCTAAAAAATAATATGAAAAATTACAAATAATACTTAAAAATGCATTAATTTAAATTAAAAAAAACATTGTAATGGTTATTAAGAGTTTTGACAACATTTTTAACTAATATATTATTTAAAAATAGCCTTTTTTGTACTTTATTTTCCTTTATTAGGTACATAGTACATATGTATTAGATAATTATATAATATATATAGTTAAAAGGTGTTAAAATATGAAATATGATCAAAAATGTAAAAATGATTAAAAATAAAATCAGGTCAAATTTATTATTTCAGTAAACACTTTATTTTTATGTAAACAAACAGAACTTTAAATTAAATAATAATTAGTATTTTTCTATATAACTTTTACATCTTACTAATTAAGAGAATTTCATTAACATTTGACAGAAATAAAGAAACCAATTTTATTATTAAAACTTATTCAAAATAGCTCTTGGAAAGAACAAACAAAATCCAAATTCTAGAGAAAAACCAAATTTAGGTAAATTTATTAGTACATTTACTTATTTAGACACAATAGACTATTATGACACTCAAAATTACAATTTGCCAGATTCTGTACATTGAAACTTGCATCATTGCTAGCAAATATATGACAAACTGAAAATATTTCGATAAAGTCATATAATTTTGCATTTCTTATTTTGAGTTGTTGAGTTTAATAAACGGTAAATTTAATAAATAATTAATGATTTACCATATTCACCAAGTTTAATGATGATTGTAAATGATCATCTATTTTATTATGTTTACCCAAAAATATACTTATACAAGTGAAAAAGAAAAGTGCAATTTATGTAAAATGTAAAAATGAAAATAATTTTATGGATGGTAGACTGAGAAAAAATCATATTTGATCTATGTAATGTAATTCTTATGTAATCCAAATTATATATGTGTAATGTAATTCCTATGTAATGTAATTTATATATGTAATATAATTCATTTTTATATTATTTTAAAAACCGATTCCTAATAATAAAGAAATAAAATATTCCATTAATACTATACTAAAATTTCAACTTTTTTTTTGTAAATACTAACGCAATTTTACAATTTTTACCTTAAAAATATATTTTCAATATTTGAATTTTGTACACATAATTATAAAATAGTTATTATCATCATTCGAACAATAAAATCGATTGCAAAAATTATTTTTAATACAGGTATCATGGTAGGAAAAAAAATAGCATTTGTATAATTTGTTGCATTTAATTTGTAATAATTAAAGTTAATTTTTATTTTGAATTGTTTTAATAGTTGGCATTAATAAGCGAAATTCCAATTACATGTCTTTTTATAATATAGAGGTCAATGCATGCTAAATACATAAATATGAATCAAAATAATGAATCATGTATGAAAAATAAAAAGAACCACCTGTTATTTACGTCCTTTAGAGGAAACCAAAATATTTCTTTTCAATGATTTTGAAATATTTCACTTTGTAGTATATATATATATATATATATATATATATATATATGTGTGTGTGTGTGTGTGTGTGTGTGTGTGTGTGTGTGTGTGTGATTAAATGATTAATCTTATAAATTTAATATATTTTTCCTTCATAGTAATGTTATAAAATCAATTTTCTTCTTTTTTTTCTAATTTTCACACACACACATATATAATTTATAATTACATATTAAAATCTGTTGGAATCTAAATACGAACACTATAGAATATTAAATTAAAAAATGAGAAAAATATTTTTTCATCAGAATACGAAGTGGGTGGATATGCGAACGAACAAAACTAACAGTTAACAAGGCTAGATAAAATGTAAAAAATAAATTATTATTAAACGATCATGAAATTCTAGCTATCATTTTTTAATACACACGTGTGTATTAACATTTACATAGAATTAATAATACATTTTAAAACATGCATATGTATATTCATAGACAAATTTATGTATTAAAATCAGTTGGAATCTAAATACGAAAACTATTCAGCATTAAATTAAAAAAAAAAAAAAAAAATGAGCAAAAATGGTTTTTTATCAGAATACAAATTGGACGGATATGCGAGCAAGAAAAATTAACAGTTTACAAGGCTGGATAAAATGTAAAAAAGAAATGATTATAGCTCATGAAATTCTAACTTTCATTTTTTAATACATATATATGCATATTCATATATATAATTACATATTAAAAGCAAATGGAATCTACATAGGATCACTTTGTATTCACTTTTTTAAATATTAAATTTAAAAAAAGGAGCAAATTTTTTTTTTTTTTATCAGCATACAAGTTGTAAATTTTGTAGATATGCGAAAAGTAAATTTAATATTTACCAAGACTGGATGAAATGTAAAAAATGAAGCATTATAAAATGAAATTGAAGATAAATTTAGGTGTAAAAATTAAATACATTGAAGGAAAGTTACTATAGAAAAATTGAATAAATAAATATGTAATCTTTCCAAAAAAGTTCTGATTAATATCATCCGAATTTCGATTCATTATAAATGAATAGTAAAAAAATGCCCAATTATAAATATTTCCAGTTCAAAATTTCATTGAAGCTAATAATTTTTTTAAAAGGAATTTTGCAGAAAGTTTATTATTATGGTGGTGACTCTCTCTCTTTCTTATTACACTAAGAAACACAGTAAGTTTTTGCTTGGATTAGGTTTTTATTCGAGATTTTGAATGTTATCCAGAAAATTTTTTCCCATTTTTCAAAGTTGGAGCTATAAAAATTTCTCTCGTACGCTTTATTTTATTCTATATTCTTTAAGAATATAATTTAAATTATATTGTAAAAGAAGCATACATTTATGAATGCAACCAAAACACGTAATTCGTTGATTGAAATTTTCCGTAGACAAAAATGAACTGTTTTGTGTGAAATATTTATAATTATATCTTAAAAAATAATGTATTTAAAATACTATTTGCTAGTAAAAAAGTTACGATTTGTACTCAAAAGGGAAGGGTGGAAATATAACTCCACTATTTAAAAATAAATTTTTTGGTACATTTTTTGGTTTACTTTTATATATATATATATATATATATATATATATATATATATATATATATATATATATATATATATATGTGTGTGTGTGTGTGTGTGTGTGTGTGTGTGTGTGTGTGTGTGTGTGTGTGTGTGTGTGTGTGTGTGTGTGTGTGTGTGTGTGTGTGTGTGTGTGTGTGTGTGTTATTAGGGAACAGGAATTAATCACACACGCACACTATAATGAATCAATAAAATCGAAAATTTGTTTTAAATAAGCAAAATTGCACACACATAGATAATATATAAATAAATATATATATATGTAAATACATTTTGATCTGAATTTAATTTCTCGAAATTAATAATTATATAGACTTTAATTTAATGTTATTATCTTCTATCAAAATAAATACAAGTATTTTTCAAGAATTAAAGTGCAAAAACACTTTTTAAATAAGGATGAATTTTTGGTGAACCTCTAAAAGATATTTTAAATCAGAGTGTTAACAGATTGTGTGACTCTTTACAAAATTTCCTTTTTATTTGGCGAAAATTCTTTCGTTCAGCGGAAAAAAACGTCATTAAATAATAAGTGTTGTTATTAGTCCTCAACGCATTAATTCAATAAGTAATTAAAGCTGTTGAACGCTTAATGAGATCTAATCAATTAACACCATTTTAATGGATACATTTAAATTAAAAATTATTTCCGCTCATTAGTAGTTACAATCGTAGTATTTCTTTGGAAAAATTAATTTGCGAACATTTTGGAGACTCGAGTAATTATAATTTTTTGACCATTCGAAGATAAATTTAATTTGGGGAAAAAGAGAAAAATAATTTGCTTTTCAAATTCAGAACGAACGCGGCTTTTACATTCGAAGAAATACTCAGATATCTGATACAAATTAAAAGCTCTAACGAGCATAAAAAAAAGAAGAAAAAAAGAACTTGTAAGAAACGGACTTAATCTTCGGCTTGAGAACCATCTTACGTTCATTTAAAGGAACAGTCATTATATCTGCTCGAATTCAAAATGTGCTCTCGCGTTTCTCTACTGTGTGTTGCCATTATTAATACAGTAATAATGAAAAAGAATGAAAAACGAAGCAATGAATTACATTTTTATTCCTCATTCGTACATGGTGATTATCTGAATCAATCCATCCCCCTTCCTTATCTTTCCATGCGATGCACCCTTCGTTTCTATCATCATTAAATTTTCTTCTCCATTTATGTATTGATTGGAATTCCAATTCCAAAACAAGACTGTTGCCATTTTTTTAGTTCTTATTCCCTCTTAAGTAATCGTTCGCATTCCTTTTCACTTAGCGGATGCCGTTTCGAATAGTCATTACTGAGAATTAACAGAGGTGGGTTTGGAAAGGGGGAAGGGTGGGTTCTAGAATAAATTGCAACATTTCTGCTATGCCTTTTTATCCGAATTACTTTGTAATGACCAAATGATGACATACCTAACATTAAATAAACTCTAATCAAAGTTTTCTACAAATTAAAACTCGTCGGAATAAATCGTCTGCGTAATGAGAAGTAAAAAATATCATTTCCCGCAATGCATGCCATACATCATTAAATTTTGTAGGTAATGGTTTTCTGGCATTTAAAAGTTAAAATAGAAGCAGTTTCTTGCCAACTAGAACATTTTTATGACATTTTATAGTAAAAATATGAAGGAAAGAATTGTTCAGAAAATTATATGAAGCTTAAAGGAATTATATGTGAAGCTTAAAGACTTAAGAGAACATAGCATAAAAGCTACGTTCTCTTACTTCTAAAGCTTTTAGAATTTGGAAGAATTTTTTTAGATATAAGAGTTTGAAAATGTGTGCAGAACCTCATATGCATATTATTTCTTAATAATTTTAGGAAAATGTTAAGAGATAAATATGAATGTAGGCCTTATTGGGAAATTTACAGGAAAATAAAACTAGTCCTAGATTGGACTTCAACTGTGAGGACCGAAAAGCTTTCCTTCACTCAAAAGCAATTTCTGTTTGGATAATTTCTGAGTGTAAATAGGAGATCGAGCAAAGCAAAATTGAAAGAAGTAAACTATTACAAACAATTATTACTTGCGTCATAATTGGTGCATTGGCAAACTTTAGATGTGTCATAAATCATCCTTTCAAGGCTAATTTAAGACAAATCAATGGAAGTTATATCATGAACAAAGTGATTTTCCACCAAGAGATAGTTTTTAACTTAGGTCTTCGTTATAAGCATTTTGTTGAATTTGGGATGCTTGATGGTCAAGATCGGTAAAAAATGTTTACTAAACCTGTGACGACACAGTCCTCATGAGGGCCAAGACATACAGTGCCTATATCTGTTTTCATGACCGAAGAACCTGGGGTGCGAAACTTATGAGGTGGTTAGCCTAATGCAAAACCTCCTGTGTTTGTTCCCAAGCATGTTTGGTTCTCACTTTATAGACTTACTGAAGGCAGAAAAGGCAGAATATCACCTTGCCCAGCTCGAGAATTGACCCTCGGACCTGTGCCTTGAAAGCAGGAATCGATACCACTAGGACATTGAGATAGAAAGAAAATACTTAAAAATCGGAACTTTTATTAATTTTGATGAAATTGAAGGTGACTTTTTTCGCAGAACCACTCATTAAATATAAGGCTGATGGTGTTGCTATGATGTTGAGAATTTTTTCTGCTTGATTATTTAAGAACGAAGTTTTCTGCTATTTTCTATGAGATTTTGCTAATTTGCGAAAGTAACTTCGGGTAACAGAATAATTGGTATTAAATCCAACCCACAAAATATGTTTAGAAATAACGATTTATGATTCATAATGAATATTCTTGACTGTGATCTATAGAATGGTTTTCAAAGACAAAATTTAAGAAAATGTGTGTGTTCATGTGTGTACATATAGGAGGTATATATCAATATAATATGCATGTTATAATTATATATTTTAGAATTTTTCATTTCATTTGAATTATACATTGCATAAGATTTCCAAATTTACATTTTTCTATATTTAAATAGATAGATACAGATTATAAAACGCAATCTTATACTTTAAAATTTAACTACAATCAAAGAATATGTTGCGTATTGAAACACATTCTTTGATTGTAGTTAAATTTGCTGTACTTCATTTGCTGTAAAATTGGTTTTTCTACATTTTTTTATCCATTCTAAATTCAATTAAATCAACATAAATTTTTTAAGATTTTGAAAGAATTTTCGAAAATTTTAAGTATTTAAAAAAGGACAACCCGATTGTATGTTGATAAAACCAAGTGAAAATCAAGAGCTTTGCATCTATGTAATAAACAGAATAACTAAATAAAATATTGATTGTTTAAAAAAAAATAAAGTCCAAATTAATAAACTTATTTGCTCGATAGTAGATTTTGCATAGAAAGAAAAAAATTCTATGTAAATTCACTTTGAAAAAATAAAAAATTTAAGTGTGAGTTTTTGGAGTAAGCATACATTTTCTTTCCAGAAGCTAATTTTATAGGATTTGTTAATTTAATTTTGAAAAACACTTTGCTTGAAATATTTTTTTTTATCATTAGACCTCATAATTTTCTCCATGTGATGATTTAATAAATAATTAAAATATTGTCGATTACTCCTAATTAAGAAATCAAGCATTTTTTTAAACTAGTAAATGCTTCCGTAAAATATTTTTTTATCAAAATAATTAGTTTTTTGTAATATTTGTTGTCAATTTCAATCAAATCGGATGCAATTTTGGAAAAGAAATGTTTTACAAAAAATATCTTTTTCGTGAATGAGATGAATTAGGTAATTCATCTCATGAATTAGTTAAAAATGCTTACGTTTTTAGAAATTGCTAAAAATAATGTAAATATTTTATTTACATTTTATAAGCTAAACAATTTTTTATCACGTATTAATAAAACTTATTTAAACTCCTAAAATTTATTTCTAGCGGAAGCTGTTTAGCAATAGTCATCAGTGATCTATTGCGTAAGTATAATGTAATAGTACCTCTTTTCAATGAAATAAAATTAAATATTGATGTATTTAGTTGTTTTTTGCTCTTGGTGATTTGCGACCGCAATGCTTTTATTAACCGATAAAATTATCACAATCTTTTGCACTAATTAACTTTAGCTTTCTTCAGCATAATTTATCACTTTCCAATCGAATTTTGCTCAAAAATAATTCAATTTATAAAATTATAATATCTACGGTATATATTATTTTTGCTTTCTGTAAAAAAGTAAATAAATAGAAAAGGGCTACTTTTTATAATCAAATGATACAATGGAAAAGTACCGAATAATGGGATTAAAACAACAAAAGTTAAAATAAAAGAAAGGGATTTCGATATAGAATTTAAATATTTTTTTCATTCAAGCTTGTGATCAGATACAATTTCCATTAGTACCCATAACAAACTTATTAAGGCGCCATTAATAATAAAAGCTAATTTACTGAAATAAGATTTTTGGACGTAACATTTATAAATATGCTTCTATTATATAAAGATGGAATCTTTAAAAATCAAGAAAACTATTTTAATAGATTATACAATAAATAAATAAATTAATTAATAATAATAAAAAAAACACATACACTCAATTGATTTAAAAATATTTGGGAGAAAAGAATATTATTTAAAAAAAAGTAAATTCTAACTATCGATAATTTATTTTTTATAATTTATCTTAGTTTTAATAAATTTACTCTACAAAAGGCACTAAGCCTATAAATAAGCACCGATATAGCTAAAGAAGGCATTGTAAAAAAATAAGGATTGGATTTACTGTAATTCTATTGTTAATAACTTATTATTTTGCATTACTTATTAATATATATTCAAATATGATGTAGAATCTTATAAACTAGCTAAACTTTTTCATAATTAAGTGAATATTTCAATATTCATCTCAAAAACTTTAACCGAGCCGACAATTGAAGAATTAGCTTTTTGACTTAAAAAAAAAAATTTACAGCTCAAAAGTTTGAGGGTTCGAATTAAGCTGGCATTCCAAGCAATATTGACACCTTGATCATGGCTGTTTATAAATGGTAATTTGAAATCCATTTTTTAATGGCATGTCTTAGTTGAAGGTTCTCTAGGAAAATAACCGCAACATGATCAAGATAAGTAAACACGATCAGCTGGGTTCACCGTCACCTAGCAGGGCTTTTTTCGGGGTGGAAGGTCAGAGGTTGGATCCTAGACACTGTTGCATAATGAAAAGAGAAATTGTTTGCTTTCTGTAAGTATACATGACAGCTTCAATGCTTTGAAGGGTAGTGGTTTACTCAGAGACCTGGTGGAGTCCGGTTTACATTATAAATTACGATTGCAAATAATAATTTGGAGTGGAAACAGGATAGGAATAACTGTTTCTAACAGTTAATTATTACAATAAATGAATAGTAATTAATGGAAAAATTTTAAAAGTTGAATTATTATCAAATAAAATTTTTGAAGGGAAAATTATAAATATATTGTTTAAAATTAACGTTAATTTTAATAATGTAATTATTAAAAACATATGCTCTTATTAGTTTTCTTAAAATTTTTTGCAAATTTAAAAATGAAGCTTTTTGAAAAGGCAATGTACCAATATTTGTTTTACGAAAAAAGAAAAAAATTGTCCATGTAATTTTCAGTACTATAGAGCAGGACTTCCAAAAAAATATTTTAAATTTGTAATATTTTTTTTATAGGAACAAATGTGCCTTGCATTTATCATTCGAACTTTGAAATGTAGTGGATTTATCTGGGATTTTACTGGTACCATTTAAGTACATTATTTGTTCCATACATTTATGGCAATTATTAAAAAACAAAACAATATATATATATATATATATATATATATATATATATATATATATATATATATATATATATATATATATATATATATTATGCCTCTGTTTTTTAAAAGAATTCTTTTTGTACAAAACAATTATAAATTAATAATATTTAGTCAAAATCTTTTAACAAAACAATGTTTTTAAAAACTAATGTACTCACATTTGATAATGTTTATTGTCTACATCATCCAAAATAATTTAAGAATTATATCTCAAAATAGCAATTACTGCATCATCAATTATCACAATAATCATCAATATTTATTTATAGCGCAACTTAATCACTATGTTATGATATTTATCAATAAATATTTCATATGATATTTATCAAAATAATTTTTATTACATAACATCATATGATATTATGTAATAAAAAATGCACATATTGTGTTGTCTTTCAGTAAAATTTCAATGTATGCAATATGGTATTTAACAGTGTATTTTTCTTAAATTTCATTCATATTCATATATTTTTCGGATCGCATGCACTTTTTATAGGTATAAGATAACTCCTTTTATTACATGTGATTTTTAGAGTAAAAGATTCCTGCGTTTGTTACAAAACAATATTATTAACTGTTAATTTCCCAGTTAATTTACGAATTTCTTAAAATGGCATTTGTATAATAATATTTCTAAATATGCAACAAAAAAAATAGAATTACCTTAATTTAGTCAATTAAATATTATTAGTTAGTAGACTAGATTGCTTAATAATAACTTAACATGTAAATAAATATTTTGACTATTATTAATATATAATATATAAATTTATTATTTATATATTAATTAATATATAATATATAAATTAATGTATAAATAATAATGTGAATATATAAATTATATTATGAGAGGTGCGATGTAGATCTACCTCCTCGTGGTGCACCCTGGAAACACATTGTGGCTAAGAGATCGACGGTTTTAGGTATTTTTAGTCCTATTTGCAACCTCTGTAATCTGGGATCATGGATCGTGACCCTCTACTCCATTGTAAGGCGTTATTGATACGCACAGTTGTGGACCGCTACTGGGAGGCCAGGGGCCTTTTAGATACATAGACTATTGTTACAGCTGTTTTATTTTTCATTTTTCTTGTTATTTGTATTTTTGCTGTAATTGTCTTTTTATCTGTGCCATTGGAAATAAAAAAAAATTATATTATGTTAATAAATATCTGAAAAAAATTATTTTTAAAAGATTATAATAATCATATTTTAGAAAAATACTACAGATAAGAACAAATAGACAAATAAAAAAAATCTTATACAGTGTAATAAACTAAATTATTTACTGTGTTTTATGGGGTGTATATATTATATATATATTGAATTACTTTTTTTTCCATCAAATTTTCACCTACATCAAATGCGTTACAAAAATTTTCCGGCATGGAATGGTTTGCTCCAGTCAATAGAAATTTTTTTTTCTATGACGTTAATTTGTAGACCTTAATTCTTAATCCTTCAATGCAAATTAAGAAAACCTCACTTTCCTGTCAGTCACGGTCGTTAATCTTGTTGAAGGAGATAACAGAAGGTTTTGATAAGCTGCTAAGAAAGGTATTTTTAACAGGATTCAATAGAAATATAAAAATTAGTTTAAAATAAATCTTTTTAGAGAGTTAAATACGGAAACACAGCCATCAAACAAAGCTTCAAAACATTCGAACACCTTTCAACATTTTTTTTTATCAGAGAACGTGGTGTCTGGATCAATGGCAAACGGGCTACCACTGTGCATTCGACAACAGGTTATTTTCTTTTATGTGATTTAACAACATGATAGAAGTATCACGAAATAGAAAAACGAACTTATTCGGAAGAAGCAAATCTTTTATGCAACTTGTTCTAACTCAGAGGCTCCTTCTTTTTCTTATTATTTTTTTTTCACGCCACACACCCGAAAATTCTTTTTCGGACTACAGAACCTTCCATCAAGAAAGAGCCATTGAAAGATGCTTCAAGTAAGTTTCCACAATGAGTGTTTACACGAATCAAAATTTTTTCAAGGGAATAGAAGTAAAGAAAAAGAAAAAAAAAAAGAAACAAATGACGCGTCCATCAAAGTTTTGGTAATGTCACGGGGTGCCCGCCCATACCCTGGTGGGCCTTCTCCTCAGACCTCCCCAGTAGACCTGTCAGAGAGAATCGTCTGCAGCAATAACTTGGTGTTGAAATTCTAGCAAAGAGGGACTAATTTGCACTGCATGCTTCACTCGGGATGGTAAAATTCTTGCTCTTTTTAGAGCGGACCGTGGGATCTGTGAGCTGTCGAGTATTTTTTCCTTTTTTTTTTTTTTCCATCTTATTTCTACGATTATATTTAGAGATCAGAAAAATCAATCAAATAGAAGGAGTTTGGGGTGCAACATAAGGGCCGTTTTTAACCTAGATTATCTGAAATAAGGTATTAAGTTTGGTTGGAGGTGTCAGATGGAAAAACGAATTTGTGAATGGAATCGTGGGAAAAAGTAGGTTTTTTCTCTGCAGAAATTTCAAGTTTTACGAAGGTTATTGTTCGATTGAACCTTAATACCTGTTTCCGAGGGTCAATATTTGTGGATGATTAGAAATGGACGGATGAAAATAATTTTAATTAATTAAGCAAACACAAACAACACACCTTTATAATTAAAAATGAACCTGTGGCACAGCAACCCAATGTGGTTCAAGGCTTACAGAGCCCATATCAGTTTTTCTGACGAAAGGCCCTGGTGTGAGAAGCGTATGAGGTGGTCAGCCTAATACGACCCACCCTTCTCCTGTTTAGTTTCCAAGCCTGCTAGGTACTAAGTTTACAGACCTACTGAAGGAATGAAAGGCTGAATCGACCTTGTCCAGCACGAGGTTCGAACCCCGGATCTATGCCTTGAGTGTGCGCAAAGCTACTACTAAGTCACGGTCCTTACAACAGCATATTGTAAAAATGGTGTGGGAACATTTACGGCATCTCGATCATGAAGCTGATTTTTGACGAGTTTAAGTCAAACAGAGTAAGGATAGTGTAGCATCTAAATTTTGCCTAAACCCTAATGGGTGGAAGTTCGGTTCTTCCTAAATAACAACGATGTAAAAATAAGTGTCTATGACATTCAGTTTGCTGATACTAACAAAGCTAAAAGACACCATAAATTTTTTCTTTTAGTATATTTTCTTAAATATACAGACACTAATTTAAGGAAATCTGCTACAAGAAAAGAAGTGGACGTACCGAGGTCTAGGGGGAGGATAGTGCTTTTCAGGTCGAATGGTCTCGGATTCGATCCCACCCTCTGTTGAACAACTACCAATAAATGTTACTTTCAGTGATCAAATTTATCAGATGAATGATTGAGGATTTTTTAACCTTCTTTTTTTCGATATATTCATGAGAGTTCATGATGAAAACAAGACAGAAGAATTATGATTAAGAAGAAATTCGACTTATAAATTTCAAAATCAATATTTTGTAATTTTTGAACAATGTGCTCCGGAATAAATTTATAATAGAAAATATTCTTAGTACTTGATTACGATCATCTCCACGCATGGAAAGTTCTCGCATGTGGCATTTACGCGGTACTAAAATACTTTACAATAACCTTTAGCCGTTAGAATGTTAACTATGTGATGTCAAAGAAAAGAAATTTATCTGAAAGTTTATAACATATAAAAATAGATTGAGCAAGCTGAGATAAAAGAAATGAATACTCTTAGATAAAGTTTTATAAGCAACTCAAAATGCAAATAATGCAGCAACTTAGATTTTATCTAATATATTGAAACATAATTTTGTGCAAAACTTTCATCCTTATTCCACACTCAAAAAACATTTCGTAATTTCACTGCTTCCATTTCAACAATTAATATTTTAATAATTCTAAAATAGCAAAGTGCATATTTTCATAACTAAAATATCGTCATAAAAATCAAATGGTTTTAATTCGTCCTAAACCTATAAGTGAGTTTAATATTAAATTAAATCTGTGCCATGACCAAATTTACTTTCCCATTCCAGATCATATTTGTTGGTTAGAGGTAAGAAACGCACTTTGCCAGGTTCGTCAATTCTTGGCTATCACACAGTCTATTTTACTAATATGCGCCAACTATCAGAAAATGTAAATTTTAGCGATGAATTTCGTGACTGAAATGAAATAAAATTGTCATTTAGGTTTTTGGAAAACTTTTCCATGATTGAAATTTCCAAGGACGGATGTCCTACCAATTTTAGAGTTGCAGAAGATATAGAAGTTGTGTTACTGGAGCCTCAAAAAAAATGAAGGATTAAAAATGGTAAAACAAAAGCTCTTCTAGAGAATTTTGAAAACAAGTTCTGGAACAAATACATGTCAACGCTGGAACTATATATATATATATATATATATATATATATATATATATATATATATATATATATATATATATATATATATATATATATATATATATATATAATGTAAACTTTGTAGATTTCATAAAATTAAAACTTTTGTTTGGACAATCACAGATTTAAAAAATCTTTATTCAATAAAACGGTTGATACCGTGTTCAGCTTGTGATTTAAATTACATATTTGACAATTTTCATTCCCTTCAACTAACCAGATTTGTTATCATATGATATTTGCCGTCCATTCGCGATATCTTGTTCCAACTATATCACCAGTTCTAATCTGATAAATGCCATAAATCATATTCTCTTTTTTTCAGGTAGTGTTAATATAGCTATTACATACTTTCACGCTGAGAAGAAAAAGACAACTGAAGATGAAAAATGTGGTGATTGCTTATATGCTTTCTATAACTTTCCAGCAAACCTTTTGAGGCCCATAAAAATGAATTCATAAAAAAAATTTTTTTTTCTTCTTCTTCTTAAATTTTATTTTATTTTTTTAAAATTTATTTTTATTTTTTTTTATCGGAATTCTATATTGATGTGAAATTCACGTACACTTCACTTACATTTCAAATTTTCTTTTCATTTCAATGTATAAATAATTAATACTAATTCATCAAGAATTACTGTGTACATTTCACAAGAGGAATCGTAATTCATGTTTACTTTCAATTTCCATCTAGAAAGTAAGCAGACAATTCCGTTCGCGTGGGTCTGATGATGTCCTATGCGAGTATGTAATAGCGAATTGACGCTCAACAATCAGGGTGACACTTTTAACAAATTTGTTTGCATCACCATTCGACAATGAAATATCAAATTATAAGTAATTTGATCTTTTTATAAAAAAAAATTTAATATTTGGGCTTGGTGTAGAAACGGATACTCTTTGGTTTGGCAAAAAATTTGACCATAAATACTAGCTATAAAATTTAATTTCTAATAATCCTGGTAAAATTCAAGTGTTTTAACTAAAGTAAGTGTAGGGGTGCCATTTTGCTATTCACATTTCTATTCTGGCATCAAAACATTCAAGGGGTGCCAGTAAGTAAAATTTTATTCAATACTTTTTGGGATGACTTCTATTTAAATTATATTGGATCATTTCCAAAACCTCTTGAAATGTAAAATTTTTTTAAAATTATGTAAAGATTTCGGCTTATCATTCTTTTCCTGAAAATTATAAATTGATTATGGGGATTATTATATCCCCATAATCAATCAAGTTCTTTTCTGCGCTTATTTAAGGATTATATATTTAAATTTAATATACACAAGCAATTTCTTCATCCGACTGTTTGCTTGATAGCATATTTTATTAGAAAATAAAATATTATTTAAAAGAAAGATTTCTAAAACGCTAAATTAATTCGCTTGTTTGAAAAGTAAATTCATTTTCTTCAAAAAACTACAGTCCCATATGATTTCTCAGAATAATTTGTTTTGGGTTATATATTTTATTGGGAAATAAAATATCATGCATTACAGAAACTTTTAATACATAATTTTTTTAATTTGATCGATATCAACATATTTTATTAAAAAAGAAAGTACCGATATTCATTAAGAAATAAACAACATATTTTATTAAAAAAGAAAGTACCGATATTCATTAAGAAATAAAATATGATTCCATAGAAGCTTTCTAATGCTTTATTGTTTTCGAATTTTGAGTAATAAAATTTCAGATACAGATAAATGTAAAGATAAATATTTTTGGCTCCTTTTATCAGCATATTTTTACAGGGAAATTAATTATCATAGTTACGGAATATTTCCGAAATTCTATAAAAGTGTGATAAATATTAGTTTGTTTCATTGAAAGGGAAAATATCTATATTTCATTTGGAAATGAAATTTATTTTGCTTGATATCAGGGAAATGAAATACTAAATAAAATAAATTTTCATATAGATTAGGAACTCATTTGTTTGGTATCATATATAAATAAAATATCAGTCATGATTTCTAAGGATAAATAATTTTGCTCGCCATCAGTTTATTTTATTAAGAAATTAAATAGCACATTTGTCTGTATTTTTACTGTTCTTTTAAATTCATAAATTTATTTCTCAATAAGATTATATTCACAGAAGATTTTTAATTGTAATTTAATTTGTTTTATATTAACGAAATAAAACATGTCATACCCAGTCATAACTGATTTCTAAAGCTAATTTAACATGCATAAAATATTGATATATTTTTTGGCAAACAAGCTATCATTCATGTATTATTTCCAAAACTAATTTAATTTGATCTATTTAAATACATTTTATTGGGAAATAAAATAACAACCATAAAAGATTAAACGATAGTTACATTAATAAATTCGCTAACTTTAGAATAAAGAAAGGAAATCTCAGAGCGGTTATACTTTATGTCAAAAATTTGCAGACCTCATGTTTTCAAAAATAGTTTCATATGTTTATCATTTCATTCTGAGAAGAAAGCTTGACAAAGTTAGATCAACGACAGCTTGCAGCGAAAGGATTAAGGCAGTGAGTAAAATTATTTTTCCTAGAAGTTTTCTTGAAGTCATGAAATCTTAGCCCTTTGTCGGCGTGCAGCGCCCCCTTTCAGACAGCTGACTAATTTGTAGAAATGAAGTGAAGCATCTGGAGGTAAAGGATGTACGTATATGTTCCTTATTATCGCGAATTATTAAAAACCGCGTGAAGTGAAGTCACTATCCCTAAAAATACACAAGCTTATGTTGAGTTTAACGAAAGATTTATGTCATTTTTATTTTCATTCATGTGTCACAGGTTGAATGGATTCTTCCAATAAAATTATTTTATTAGAAAACCGTTTTATTATTCGTATGATGATTGTTTTATTAAAAAATCGTTTCATTATTCGTATAATAATTGTTTAATTATTGGTAAATTTTTTAAGAACAATTTTGTGCCTGGCCCAGCCAAAATTCTCATACGGAAAAGGATTATGCACTTTAAAAGCCCCGTAAGGTTCTCCGCTGGTGTGGTGTAGAGGACATAGGAAGAAGATAGCAGTTCAAGTACTCGTGATTCAAAACTACGAAGCGACAGGATTGGTTAACAGAAATAGGTAGCAGTGAGCGTATCGCAATTATCTTATTAAAATGATTTAATCAACATTTTTGGTAATGGATTTTAAAAAAATGAAGTTATTAATGTTGTAAATCAATTTCAAGCACGTTTTGCATTATAATGAGTATTTTATCTTGAATGACATGCACAACAAGCACCAATGATATTAAATATTGGAAAATGAATTTTCCTATACCTAACATAAATTTTAAAAGGAAAATGGCGCAAATCAGAATAATAAATATGGTTCATTAAAAGTCGTCCATGATGTACTATCACTAAGTTTTGTTGCAAACATTAATCGATGTTTGGAGGTTAATTGCTTCTGGTAAATTAACCTCCAAATATCGATTGATGTTTATTATTTGTAATAATAAAAGAAAATAAAAAAATTGAAATAATTTGTGTTATAAATAGACTTTGAACCTTTTTCGCATTATTTTTTTTTTAAAATCTAATGCAGTATTTTAAGAAAAAGGCCTTTGTTGTGCTTGCTTTACTATTAGAATCTTCGTAAAATTTTTTTATAGGATTTCAAGATAACTCTTTAATATAGATTTTTGTTTTTATTCATAATCTTTCCTCATCCATGTAAATTACTAAAAAAATTAAGATATTTACGATCTCAAAAAGTTTATTTTAAATTGGGTTTAAACACATTAAACGAAAAAACTTTTTTTTTTTCATCTCCTACTAATTTTTACGTTTAGACTTACCAATATATAGCTTCATATATTTTCATTTAAGTTAATCGATAAGTATTTTCAAAAACAACATATTGATGTATTTTTTTATTAAATAAATATAAAATTGTTCTCTTGTAAAATCTTGATTATCTTATGCCAGAAAATGAGATATCAGAAAAAAATTTTGGCAAAACGAAACGAAATTAAACTTATTTCTCTACGAGTGAAATTCATAATCAAACAAAAAATGTCGTTTAAATGAAGTGTCTAACAAGTATGAAATGACTTATAAAATATAATTTATTGTTTAAAATATAAAAAAACAAACACTATAATAACTAGATATTTCGTTAATTTAACTCAGTATATAAACATTAATTTTGATTTTTTTTAAAAAAAATATGAAATTATTCTAATTTTTTAACAAAATAATTAAAAATATTAGAAGATAAAAATAGAAAAATTAAAATTGTATATATTTTAATTTTTCTATTTTTATCTTATAATATTTTTTAATTGAAAAAAGGCTTAATTGCGTGTTATTCCTTCGAATCTTTGTATATACATCTATCTTGGTGTATATAATATATATATATATATATATATATATATATATATATATATATATATATATATATATATATATATATATATATATATATATATATATATAAAATTCAAAGAAAAATACACAACTAAATCTTTTTCCAATATTATCGAACTGATAAAGAAGAAATAAAAAATTAAAATGGAAAAATATGAAAAGCTAACATTTCCCAAAATAAGCTATAAAATATAGCTAGTAGCACGAGGCATTGTGTATGGGTTTATATATATTATGTACTTGAGAAATATATATATTATATGTGGGATTATCGATGCGATTTCCATTGGGAGGACAATAAAACTGTTAATAAAAGCAATGTACAATATTGAGTTTAATATTCGAAATTATACTAATGTCACGTTTTTATATATTTAAGAATGTGCTTAATTTTAAGCTATTTTATAATGCAATAGATTCTGTTAACTTTAAAACAATATTTTACTACCATTTTGTAATAATTAATATAGTGTAGAAATGTCATTTATTAATATGATGAAATGTCAAATTTTCTTCTGCATTAAGGTCCAGTTTTATCATACATTTAATTAATTATGTTTAATTAAATTACAAGTCTAATTAAAAATAAGTTTTAGTGAACTTATTTTAAGATATATAAGAAAAATATTCCAAATGCGTTACTTTGTTCGTATGTTTTGTTAGATCTCTGTTCTTGCCAGAAGTTTTTACCAATAATTAGATAATGTACTAGAAATTTTGCCTCAGCCAATTTCTTAAGATCAAATAAAAAACTTAATTTTTGTTAAATTTCAAAAAAAGTTGCGTTTTATTCTTTGTAAATCTAAGATACTTAGATATAAAATCAAAACAAATGCAATATCTATATATTAGTTAATTAATTTTAATCAATATTTGAAGTTTTATCGAAAGTTTTTATTATACCCTAGCTTGAACATAAGTGTTCGTATTAATTTTAATAATTTGAATAAATTTTAATCACGTGTAATTTTTAAAATACTTTTCTCACACAAACAATTACAAAATTAAAAATAATAAATAAACATAAAACTTTCAATTTCGCAATCAGTGATTAACAAATGTTTGAAAATAATCAGAAAACCTCTGCATTTATAGCAAATATATTAGTAAATATTTGTTAATTTAATGAAAAATGTCTTTGATTCATAAAAATGCTTGAATAAATTATGAGAAATTTTTTATTAATTTAAATCTTTATTAGGCCAATTTCAAGTAATTGTTTACTATCATTGCTTACTAATCCTGACTGAAAAAAGAAACTCCTCACATTTTTTTTACTTTATTGCTTTTTAACATGTTGCCAAAAATACTTAATATTTATTAATTTATAATCTTTTGCTAAAAAGAAAATCTCATTGGCAAACGGTTATAAATTAAATAAATTTTGGCAACAAGTTCTGAAAACGAGCGAAAAAAAAAAAGAAAAAAAGAATATGAGTTAGAAATAAAAAAAAAATTTTTTTTAATGTTATATCGTAAATTAAAATCGTTATAGTAATCAAAAAAATTGGAGAAATCTTTTATTTAAGTTTTAGAAAGTAAAATTTAAAGGTATTAAAAACTGTTAATGAAATTTCAATAATACTACTGCAGCACTGTAGTGTAAAAGAGAATTAATCGCAAATTATATTATGAACTATGAGTCTTTAAACGGTTAAAATATTTACAAATGTAAGTAAAATGTGAAAAGTAAAGAATAGATTATTTAAAAAAAAAAAATTACAACTTGTAAAAAGTTTCCGGAATCTTGCAAAGTAATGCACATTTTAATATACATGACTCTCAATAAAGTAATCAGTATAAATAAATTTGAAAACACACCTCATATGAATTTTAAAAATGAATTGACGTCCAAAAAAAAAGGACTTTGGGACCATTTCAACTGTTCGTTGGTGAGAAAAGATAGCAAATGCAATCTTCCAAGATTTTCCAGAACAAGACGCTAGAAATACAGGGAAATTTATTATCTTTCCGCGTGCACATTCCTCTATCTTTTCACGGTTTCGGAAAGCGACTCAATTACAGATACCGAAATTGAAAACATAAAACTTGTTTTAATCTGCCAACAAGAAAAGGGGGAAAATGAAGAGAGACCGAAGGAACTTTCTCGAGGAAGATACAATTTTATGCGGGTGTGGGGTCGGGAGATTGAAAAAAAAAAAATAAATAAAAGAGGAAAATAGGAAAAATATTTCCTTTCGAGACAGCGGCATCCGAATGAGATGCAATTCCATCGGGAAAATGTTCTAAATGCACTTCTTCAAGGAGAAGAAGCGTCCAGGGTTACGGTTGCCGCGAAATCCATCTATACATTTATATATATCTTGCCAGGAAATAAATACTGAAGCTGCGGGTTTTGGAAGTCCCCCGCCGTCTCACTGTGTCAGCGGATAGTGACAGCTTCATTATGGAACAGACGGGCGGCCGAAAAACGACATGACACCCTAACAGAAATTGAAAAATTGATCCTTAGGTCTTTCTCGTCGCCGAACACGCGCTTTTACATAAATTGTTCTTCTCCCACTCACTTTTTCCTTCAAGTTTTTTTTTTTATTTTTGTTTAATTTTAAAAAAATAAAAAAAAGTTCTGAGTTGCTAGAGTGTTTCAGTGTTATGATGTAGTGAACAAAAATTTAGTAACTAAAAATTGTCTACTGGAATGAATAAAAAAATGTATGTTGGAAAGGGAGCATTTTTTAAAAAAAAATTATTCAAACCTTTTAATGTTGCTTTCTTATTTACGTAAATGTTTATAGTAAGTGCGCTCTGTAGAAATAATTCCTTTCAAATTATTTGGACGTGTTAAAGGCAAGAAAAGCCAAATTCTGAGCTTCTTCAACGATTCCAGTTTCGAATCTTTCAAATCCTCACATATAAAACCATTACATTTTTTAAATAAAATTTTTATAAACAATGGCTTTATTAGCGTCTATTGAAATTACAACTTAATTTTTTTCTTAAGAAATTAACATCTAGATTAAGAATATTTTTTATATATACTTAATTTTTAATTAAACTCACAACTACTGAAATATTTGATTAATTATGCTACGTTTCTATTTGGTGCATTAGTACAGATTTCGAAATTTGTTAGCAGTAAAATGCAAATTTTCTCGTGTTTTCCATTCATAGACTGAGGTCAAAGTTCACAATGGAATTGGTGCTTTTTTTCTGCATTACACCAGGCAACAAACTTAGGTCCTACAAAGAAGTAGATTTTGCCAGCATGGCGTTTCTGATTGAGCCAAGAAAATTCAAATGAGATCAATTTCAATGTCAAATGGGCCTCTAAAACTCCCTTTCTATAATGTAGAGCAGAGATAATTGGGAATAGGTATCTCTCTCACACACACACTCTTATGTTTACAACGATCAATTGATCCTGTCGAAGACTTGTTTAAAAATTCATTAAGTTCAATGTTCCTTTGCCAATGTAGAGAACAGAAGAGAGTGTTCAGTTATTAACATCGTTACTTAAGAATTGTTCAAAATTGAAAATTGAAAATTCTTACTGAAATCAATACCAATTACATTCCATTAAAAATATCCATATGTTGCTACACAATAATAATTATTTTATGTCTATTTAAAATAAATTAATCAGTTACCATCCGCCAACCACCCTGCCTTGTGATCAGAGTGCCTGACTGCGGATAGGGAGGTCCTGTGTTCGAATCCTGATTCGGGCATGGATGTACTTTCTCTCCCTATCTATCCTGTCTTTGTCCTTTCTGTGTATGAATGAGGTGGGAATGGTTGCCTACCCTATAAACGGGTCCCTATGGCATGTGTGTACTGAAGCAGTCGGACTCCACACCAAATATGGTTCAATATGGAAAAGTGCAGCAGCGCACCCCATATTGTCAGTATAGCTGGCAAAAGACAAAAAAGAAAAAAAAAAGTTATCATCCGCAAGGAGAAGTACATACTAACACATGGAATAAAATATTCGAACTTAATTTATTTGAAAATTTTTTCTACTTCGTAAAATGTTAATAAATTTGAAATTTAAAAATTTGAAATTTGTACACAATTTATTTTATGCTTAAATGTGTATTTCAACGTATTTTATCATTGAAACGCACATTTAAACAGAAATATATTTTATTGTATTTCTGTTTAAATGAGTGCTTATGTTTATATGCAAAATTTTACATATACTTTTATGTACTATATTCTAATTTGTAAAATCTTCTTTGCTTATACAATTTCAGTTTATTTTATTTTATACAATTTCAGTTTATTATATAAGTTTTATTATATTTTCATGATAAAAGAATAAACTAATACTATTAGAATATTAATAATTATTAGAATTATTATATGGAACTAAATACGTATATTATAAAGAAAATCTATGCATGGATTCATTTAAAATATTGTCTTTTGTTTTTGCCAATCACACCATAACTAATCCACAGTTAAAAAAATAAGTAAAAAAAAAGCCCCCAAAATAAAGCAGTATATTTTTACTAAACTGTTAGGCTTTTTTTCATTGTTTCTTAATCATTTTCCGGCCACCTAAAGAGACTAAAGAAACAATTGAATTTACAAGAACAGAAAAAGAATTTCAAAGTAAAAAAGAACAGAATGGAAAAAAAAAAAAAAAAATACTAACAGAAGCGAGTGTAATTATGTTGCCATTTGAAGAACTAATCTTTCCGCAAATTTAACGCAGAAACAATTGCGTAAGCTAAAAAAATAAAAAATATAAAAACTAGAATGAAAATAAGAGATTAAGCGCTAGGGGTTTCAACATTGCCACGACTGTTTTAATTCCTCAAAGATTGGTTCAGAAAAATTAGTGTTGTCTTCCAAGTTGGTTTGAGGATCTTCCAGTTTGCAGATTAGTTTTTTTTTTATACTCTTTAACACTTATCCTAATTATTACGAAAGAACGGAAAAATGTTTCACTGTTTAGAAAGCTGATTTTGGAGCCTGGCAACAACGATAAGTTCGTTTGGCACTCTTGCTTCTAATTGGTTTAATGGTGGCTGCGTTCGTAAACTGAAAAGAAATTCGAAGCGGAAAATATTATAATTTTTTTCCCTTATTTCACTTTAGTTGCTTTCCCATCGAGCAGTTCGCTTTCTGGAAATGGAATAATTAAATTAATTACTTGAGATCCAAGATTACTTCTTCGCACGACTGCTAATAAGTAACCTTATAATTATTTAAAGCGCAAATTTTTCAGTAGTTTATTAATTTCATTTCGTAAGTGGGAGTACATAATTTGTTCTTTTAATAAAAATGAGAGATGAAATCTTGAAGATTTTGAAAAGCTGATTTAAGAAACTTCTTTTGTTTCAGTTTGGCTAATTTAATAGTCATTATCGTTTTCATAAAAGTCGACTCTTAGAAGTTTTTAAATAAAATAGAAACAGAAAGTTTGTTTACTAGCAGCGATAAGCAGGAATATTTGAGTGATACGATAAATTAGTGTAATTGTTAATTTCTGTTTATTTTAAAAGAAAAAAAATTCAGTGAAAATTTTTTAATATTCTTCATATGATTTGAGTTTTTAGTAACTTGGTATTTTTAAAACATAAATTAAAATTTTTATTTATCTCATTGTATCGGTATAATATTTGTACTTTGTTACACAATTTCAGTATACTTTGTTACATAATTTCATATTTCAAATTCTAAAATGTTTAAATTTAAAATATATGCATAACAGATTCCAAACAGAAATCATTTGATTTTAAGCATGGAATCATTTACTATAAAGTCTGAGATAATCTCTTCGACGAATCTTTCCAATATTTAAAAAAAATAAATAAATGGCTTATCTCACATTATATTTAGATTTTAACATAAAATATTCATAAAAATGTTTCTAAATTTATGATAAACATGTAAATTATTTATGGATTTTTACGAGGTACAATCGAGGTTTCTTTTAAACATAACTGCATTAAAAAGGAATGAACAATTTTAAACACAGAGATATCAAAGTTAAAAAATAAATCGCTGTAATTTTTAGTTCGGTCAGGACGCTATGACTTAGTTGGTTACTGCTTTGTTCTCATTATTCGAAGGTAGTGAATTAGATTTCCGACATAACCGAAGATGCAATATGCCCACTAACTGGGCCAAATTAAAGAGGTTGTAGTCGCAATGTCCATCAAGCAAAATATTACCTTGGTGGTAGCAGGTCAAGTTTGGGGCCCCCAGCTTGTTCGTTGAAGAAAACTTCGCAAAAGCTTCTATCCAACTGGCAGAATTCATCTCTGTGTTTGGTGTGGGGGAAATATGTTGCACTACACACACACACACACACACACACACACACACACACACACACACACACACACACACACACAAACACACACACACATACACACACACACATACACACACACACACATACACACACACACACACACATACACACACACACACACACATACACACACACACACACACATACACACACACACACACACACCACATAGTATTTCAGTTGAGTTAGCGATAAAACTTAGCACAGTTTTGATCTGAGATTCATGTAGCAAAAAGTATTCACATGTAGTTATCGGTATTAGGGTATATCCATTGCTAAAAATATATTAAGCTTCAATATTTTGTATGCACTAAAATTTGGCTTGGTTTTGAGTTGAGGTCTAAGTAATAAAGAATATTTTATTTAGATGCGGTGATGGGTATTTGGGTAAATCCGTCGCTAAAAAAGATGCTTACAATTTCGCGTCCATATAAAATGTAGTATAATAATATAATAAAAAGGTGATGTTTGTTAACAATTTAATAATTTAATAAACTGGGAAATAAAATGAAATAAATAGCTACCACTTATACTTAGCGTGTACTTCATTATCAATAGACTATAAATACCACTTCGCTTTAAAATACTAAATGATCGTACTGTTACACTAAACTTCTTTTATGTGTCTCCCTTATCCATATATTGATTAAAAAATTTTTAATTAAACATTTAAAAATCAAATTAAACTATTTTTTAATTATTGATTTGATCTTAGAATAATTGTTCTATCATGAAACGTTAAAAACATCCCCGTTATAATTAATTTTTGGTCATTAAGCAAATTTGTATCTTAAAGGCAAAACAAGCTAGATGAAGACTTCTTTGCAAACATATGCCATATAAATGTTTATTATTTAAAAATACACATCTCATTTTTTTAAAATTATAATTTACTGAAGCTCTCTTTAAACAAGAATAAAATAATTTGTGTAAACATTGAATTTCCCTAAATATGTTTCATGTAAAATAAAAGACTAATAAATACTTCTTACAAAATGATTTGATGCAAAAAATTATAAAAAGGAATATATATTGCGAGTCAGGTTAAAATATATCAACAAATTGAATAATCAAATTAAATTATATTTTTATACGAACGGTTAAGCTTTCTGATATAACGGAAAGCAAAATATAGCTTTGCTTAAACTTATGAGAATACGTCAACATCATCATGTAACAACAAGGTTATATCTCCGTAAATGTGCGAAAAAAATTAATGCCATAATGTAAAATAAAGAAAAAAACTTTGCGTAAAAAAAAAAAGCTCACGAATATAAACCAATATTATCATGTAAAAGGTCTAAATGTTTGTATGAGCTTATGAAAACAAATGGAAATCATTATATTAAATAAATCCAAATTTTTGTATAAAAATAATGAAAACAAAATAATATCTTTGAGAAAAATAAATCTTATAAAGACAAACAATTAACATTTAAGAAAATAAACTAGCATTTTTACATTAATTATTAAAACAAACCACTATCATAAGAAAACTTCGTTGAGCAAGATGAGCTTGTAAAAGTAAACAAATGTCATGATATAAAAATATAAATCAAAATTTTTGTATAAGCTTAAGAAAGCAAATCAGTATCATCAAAATCATCAAATAAAACAAGCTAATATCTTAGGAAAAATAATCATATTAAAATAAACAAAATTATAACTATCTATCTATATCTACCTAGCTATCGATCTAATATATATATATCTTTACATAAGCTCATGGAAACAAACCAATATTTTCACTTCAAATTGTGATTTAAAATCATCGTGCACAACAATATAAAATAATGATCTGAAAAATAGTTATATATATAATTTTTTATCACGTTATGCTACTTTATCCAGATTTTTTTTACCATATTCAGTGTTTTATAAGTTTAATTGATTTTTAAAATTTAACACAAATAGAAAAAAACGTTAAAAACCATCAGGAAAAAATCTTTTTAATATTTATTCGTTTCAGTTATTTAAATTTCCAAATTTTTCAAAAATCTTAAATTTCCAATTTTTCTTGATTTTTCTAAGGACAGAAATCAAGTAATATTTTACTAAAGCAAATTATGAAAAACTATTATCGGTAACATGCTAATAGATTAACATGTTAGATTTATTTCTTACTTAAGTTGATGATCGTTTTTACTAAGATTCGTTCGTCTTTTAATTTAAAAAGTTTAGGAATAATTAAAATATGCACAAAATGTTTTGTATAATAATTAATGCAAACAAATAATTAAGTTTTACAAATATTTAACAAAATTCAAAATTTCGTGCACAAAATTTCAGGTAATAAATTGGAAAATATATTAAGAAAAGAATATAGTTTGAAAGAGAAAGAGAGAGAGAGAAAGAGAAAGAGAGAGAATTTATATAAATACAATTGTGTGTACAACAATTGCGATTCATTTTTTTTTTCTGTGGTGAAATTACAATATATCGAAAAATACAAAATACATGAAATCAAATTTTGCCAATGTCGTAATGGGAATGTTGTAGCCAAATCTATTAAGTATAAAACTTAAAAAAAATTTATTTCCTCAAAAATTAGCCAATTATTTAAAACGCTTGTCAGTATCAGCTTTAACTAATTCGAGATATTCGAAAAATGTCTTATGCTGGATATTTTTAATTGAAGGACAAAACTGTTTCATAACATTTTCACTTCTTTCGTTAGAAAGTGATTGCCACCAAGGATCTTAGATGTACAGAAATCGTTTCCTTTACTAATAAACATCAAGGATTTGTCTTATTTTCTATCTCCACAGTTTATGGAAAGCAAATTAACACCATTCTCTACATCCCAATCGAATCGTAATGGCAGCGAAGCATTCTTGACTTCACTTCAACTTCGATCTCGAGAAATACTCGTACCATTGATTAACATCTGAGTGGGAGATAACATCATTTGTGTGCGTGATTCAATCAAGATAATTCGGAACTCACGGAGAGAAGCACTGTCTTAAACCGAATCAAGATCTCGCCGGTAATATGGTTAAGCATGTTAAAGCGAATGGGTTAATTGGTGTCAATTACTCAAGGAATCTTTTCTCTTACGCTAATGGATTTTGAAGGAGAAATCTTCGCCAATCGTTCTTTTCTGGGAAACGAAGTGCAAATATTCGAATAGTTGAAATCGTTTTTGACTCTGATGCTTGAATTTAATTCGTATTTGAAGTCTGTAGATTGCTGTTTGTCAATGTTTAAATTATCACAACGGAAAATTTTACAGTTTGTGTGAATTTTCTATTTTGAAGAACCAAATAAATTTAAGTTGTCAAGAATTAATAAAAATAGTGGCCCATTCATTATTAAGTGTAGACAAATGGCTTTAAGAATAACACTTTAATTGAAATGATTTCGATTAGTTGAAAAATGCTTCATTTTTTTGCAGAAATTATTATAATAAATATCAGACTAAAATTGTATTTACATTTACCACAAGATTTTTTATAAATTATGAATGGACTTGAGCATTTTAGTAAAAGGGATGTCATATTTAAAGCTAGTACAATAGCCTCGTTCTTTTTAGCATAACTAGAAAAAAAATGATAGTATTTATTATAAGGAAAGAAAGATAAAAAATTTTCTTCAAATTCAGGGAAAAAAATGCTTCTGATCAAATAATCCAAATAATCAGAACCAATTAATAATAATAATAATGGCTCAAAAGTTAGATTCATCAATTTAAAAGTTTTGTTGGTATATTATTAAAAAGTTGGTATTGTTGGTATATTATTAAAAAGCTGAAATTAAATGCATTGATTCAAAAATTTGATACCAATTCATAAAAATGCTCTGTAGCAATCGTCAACAAAATGACGACAAAAATGATCTAAAGACTGAGAAAAGTAAATATTTTTCTATATTTATGCTACATATTATTATTGTAAACACAGAGAAGAGAAAAAAAATGTTTACACTTAATGTTAGGTTTAAATTAATATGGCTTATTTAATAACTGAGATACTAATGTGAAATCAGTGTATAATATGTTCATGGTCAAGATTTAATCTGAGCTTATTGGATTGTTGACTGGTAAGAAATGCTAAGATGCTATGCAACATATTTTTATGCAATTTTTTCTGTATAACCTTCATAGTTATCCTAGCATAATAGTCTATTTTGCGATACCTAGCAGTTTTCTTTGATTAAATTATTGGGATTCTCTAAAAATGATGATATACACAGTTGGTCCAAGGAACGATTCTTTTTCTATATTCATGACATAATAACACCCAATTTAAAGGTTTGAAAATAAATATTCGAATGCTAAGAACTACAAAATTAAATAAAAATTGGTGCGATCTTTATAAGTAATCTTTTGTTAATGTTTACTAAATTGCATGAAATTTCCATAACTATTCCTGATCATGTATTGCTTCGAAGAAAATTGTAATAAAATTACTTGATATATTATTATTATACCAGAGAAAGCGAAACTCTTTATATATTTTTTATCACAAGCAATTTAAATTATGCAATGAAAATGGGAATTTAGAAGCAACACTAATTGATCAATAATCACATGTTTATTAAATCGATAAATGTTGTCAAGATGTCTCACCAGTAATAAGTAATTAATACAACAAGACTAAAATTTTTAATATTATTAACCCTAAAGTGGTTGTTTCTTTAAATTCCAGTTGACATCATTATTACGCCACTTTATTACAATTCTAGTTGGTTTAAAATAACTATGACGTCAGCTATAACACTTCATCTACGTCACACATAATTAATTGCGGCATAGTATTAAGACGGCCTTGTAAATCCAATTTGTCGACGAATTTGCTGCCTGCCTTCAAATCGCATTCTTCGAGCGGCATCAAATAAGGCGAAGTTCAGCATCGAATGTCTGAATGTCGTCGACAATGAGAAAAAAATCGTATCATGATTTTTACCAGTAATAAAAAAATATTTTTTAATTATAATTTTTTCCGTTTATACTAAATTATTTAGAGTAATATAGATTTTCAAAATCATGAAAATTATCTATTGTTCTAAATAATTAGTTTTCAAATCTTTAGCGGTATTGCTTCCAAAGTTAACCACGTTGTAAGTAGAACAGAAGAAAAAGCAAAATAAAAAAACAAGACAAAACATGCATTTCGTGGTTAGTTTAAATCGGCAAGGATGATTTAAATCTTTAATTTTTTTTAATGTTTATTTTTTTAATAAAATTATAACCTTGAATATTTTTATAAAGCATACGTGATTAAATTACTGCATATGTTGGAAAATGCACTTTATATTTTCTTCAATACACTTTTATAATAGATGTTATGAAGAGTGGCATGTTATCACCAAAGTTCTTTGCCTGCTTCTGCTCACTGAACACAGATGCATAAAAAAAGGAGTGAGACCAAAATGAAGGATGACACTAAATAGTTAAGACGCAGGATTTTAGGCTTTCTGCGTTTGAAGATTGCGGCGAATGGGGGACCGGAACTGATTAGAGGACACCCACTTGTGTGGCGGGACCCGCCAATTCTAATTAACGCTAATTTCGAACATTCTGTCACAGCCAATCACAGCTTTAATCGTTCTCCCGCCCCGACCCTCTTGATTATCGGTAGGGAAGACCGCTCCTGGCAGTTTTCCAGAAACGGACCACGGATCCCAGAATTGAGATCTGAGCTTGAAATCCGATATCAGATCCCATGCAAATACACTTTCAAAACATTTTGGAAAATTCGCCAATTGGCTTATTTATCTAAGGTTGAAATTTATCACTGAAATAAAATGACGATAAAATAAACGTCAGGAGTTTATTTATTATATATGTATGTCTACATATATATATATATATATATAAGTTCGGTGTAGATGCGGGTACCCCTCGATTTGGCAAAAAATTTAACGATAAATATTGGCGATGAACTCAAATTTTTGATAACCTTGGTACTTTCAGCATTTTAACTAACGTAGTTTTAAGGTTGCCATTTTGTTATTCACATTTTGGCGCCAAAAAAAATCGCCAAAAAATCAAAAGGTATCCGTAAGTAAACTTATATATATAAAAATGTGTATATATATATATATAAAGAGCTTATATTTTAAAGCTTTCACATTTAAATGAAAAATTAATATTAAATACAAGGAAAAAAATTAATTAAACTTGGTATTATATTAAATCCACATCGCTATCAAACTTGAAAATTATAAAATATACTAGTTTAGTTATTAGTTATTGTGCATTATAATATATACTAGTTTAATTATGAAATATACTAGTTGCATTATAAAATATAAAATTATAAAATATACTAGTTGCATTAGTTATTTTGACAACAACATAAATGTCATTTAAGACTAATTAGCTTTGGATATGATAGTGTAAAAATACGTAAATCCCTATCATTTTGGTTTCTTTTTAAAAATTTATTAATTAAAGATAATGTAAAGTGGTAACTTTTATATTTTGGCATTATTTATTAAAATTTGAATGTATACATATTTTATAAAAAAAACATAAGTTCTAATTATGACGTTTCACATGACATCATTTACAGTCAAATTTTTGAATGAAAACAATTATAAGGCCTAAATATAATATATTTCTCGAAAATTTAAGGTTATTTTTTAGAGGTAAATCGTAAACTTTTTGGGAAATATTTTTAAATCAGCTTTAGGATTTCGGAACAGGCAGTGGTTTGAAATTAGTCTTAAACTTAAGAGATCTTATAAGATCTCTTCTAATTTTTCCCTGTGTGCAAACGTAGAACAGTGACTGATAAGCAAATCAAGCTTTGACACGTTGTTGGAAAATGTAAATTAAATGACAATAAATTCAGATTCTATTTGAAAAAAAATGAACGCAGAGTATTTATTCAATTTTTTGACAATTTTAGATCATAATGACTAAGTTTTTATTCTCATAAGTTTTAACATATGCTGAAATTATACCAAAAAGAACAAAATCATTCGATTTTTTTTCCTTTTCCATTATTTGAAAACTTTTCTGAAAATTTTGAAAAATTTCATAAATAGAATAATATCTAGTAAACAAACTATCCGATATTTCGCATTTTTAATATATTTATATTTATTTCTGTTTTTCTGCAAAATATTTAAAAAAAAAAATCGATGCCAGACCTTTTCATTTGTGGATAATAATCTCATGCCTAAATCTTTTCTGATTCAAACAAGTTATGTATGTATCGCACAAGCTTTCTAAACAAGCAAACAATGATTTCCATTCCTTTTAAATAGTTATTTCGTATTTTAATTTAATCAGGTTTAAAAATGTATATGTCAATACATTTATGATGCATACTTTCATCATGAGATAGCATTAGAGAATAACAGAAGTATACGAATATATAACAGAAGTATACGAATAATACGAAAATGAAACAATTATAGCAAGCTACATTTTGGTCTCTGTCATTAAGATTAAAGTAAAGTATTTTCTGTGTTAATAGTGAATTATGGGTGAAACTCTGTTTCATAATATGTTTGACTTAACTCTCAAATCTATTGAAAGAATTTCTCTTACAATTTATTATTTTAAATCTAATATTATAAAATCCATTTTCACATCTCTTATTATACTGCAATATATTTATTAGAGGCCCCGGTAACCTGGTATGTTAGGGCACCATTCTCCTTATCAAGAGGTTGTGAGTTCAATTTTCAACTTAACCGAAGATCCTTCGAGTAAAAATGGCTGGAGAATGTTAAATAAGTCGTGATCACGTGCCTTCCAAATGAGGTCATTATAGCCTAGTGGTTAGGGCATTGGCCTTCTGTCCGGAATGTTTGGGCTCGATTCAATGCCGTCGATGATCCACCGAGTACATGCGATATACGGGATCGTTAAATCTGTGGAATCGAAAGTCCTGTTGTCAATCGTTGAACAGTTACTATGGGTGTAATAACCTGGAAAAAATTTCCTCTCACTCTAGATCGTGGTCAAAATTGAAGGAGTGGCTCTTCTGCTGGTGCCATCTATCGGAGGAGTCTTAGAACAAAGACGTACTTTCAATAAAGACGTACTTTGACTTAGTTTCGCATAGTCGTCGCCTAGCGAGCTTGTCTTATCCAAATGTCATAAATATTAACAACGACATGTCTTCACAATAAAAGGTTACTTCCGTGGGTGGCAGATATAGTAACAAGAAGTTTTCTGCTTGATCTCTGTTTCTAAATGATGAAGACCATCCAGCTACTTCTAGTAATTGGTAGAGCTTGGTCTAACAGTTAACCCCTCCGGATCAATGTCAAAAGTAAGGGAGTCTGGTCTAGGTACAAAAAGTATGTTAGTGCAACAAAAAGTACGCATTTATTAGGTCTCGGAGGCTTGATTAGTTAAGACTTTGTTGGTGTCTTTATTGGAAGATAGTAAGCTCGAATCTTTTGCTAAACCGAGATCGTTGCATTCACTGAAGATAATTTAAGGCACGTGAAATTTGTTGGAAGTAGCAGTGTTTTCTAAATGAAATGATATTTTTGGGGATAACAAGTCAAGTACTTGACGAGGGATCTTCTGTTTGGTCCTTACTTAATCACATTTCCTCAGCAGCTTCCCCGAAACTGATGGAGTTTAACTTTGGAATAGGTTCAAAGTATGCTCCAACTCACAATATAAGGATGTATATAAGTTTATCCACACCATTTATAAAAACGTTATATTTCACTCTTAATAAAATAACAGCTATAGTTATAAAAAACATCAATTTTCTTTATTTTTTACATTTCTATTATATAATTGCGATAAGGTACATTCAAATATTTGTGTTAGTTGCTTTGAATTTAACACACGTTAGAGGTTTATAACAATTTGATTAAGGAATACTAATAAAAACAAATAATGAAATCTTTTCAGTGATTAAATTTTTTCGATAAAAATGATTATTATTTTTTCGAAAATATAAACTTAACAGTTATTTTAAGAATTTAATGCCACGAATAAATTTTAAGTACTTGTAAAGACATAATATTATACAATTTTTTAAAAAATATTTTTTAATAACACTATGAGATACGTAAGAGAATTTACTGACTTGTTTTTGTAGGAGTGCTATTCGCTGGCAAAGATCACATGATATACATTCGACTTTTTGCCATTCCATACCTACAAATGAGGTTTGTAGTTAGTGAAGTTTGGCAACAAATAGAAATCAAAAAAAATATTTGTGTTTTTATTTTACTAAAATACAGTTGCTTCGGTTTGAAATCGAAGCTACAATAATTTATTTTGTGTCCAATCATAAGAGATAATTAATTCATATAATTACATTAAATGGTAAGAGCATATATGATGAACCCTTAACAAATTGTATTTTATTTCTGCTTCAAGCATGGAAAAAATATTCAAAAATAATTTGATCTACCCTCATTTCAAATCAGTTCAAAAATCGATACCTACAATAGTTACAAAATAGTTTTAAAGTTCGTAAAATGAAAAATATCGTCTGACGAGAAAAAATTCCAACAATCATTTATTAAGAAAATAGAAATTTTGTATGCGCTAGCCTTTTTTGCATCTTTCGTGAAATAAATGATTAAAACTAGAACACATCCAATTTACTATAATTAAGTATAATGGGATTTCATGGGTCGTTGTAGGGCATTGACCGGAAAAGCTGGGTTCGATTCCCATTGCCGTCAAAGACCCACCGAGTACGTGCTCGCTAAATCTGTGAAATCGAAATGCCTGTAGTCGGACGCTGAGTTGTTACCATGGTTGTAATGATCTGGAGAAAATTTTCTCCCCTTCCAGATCAAAGTCAAAATTGAGAGAGTGGATCCTCTGGCAGTGCCATCTATCGGAAGAGTCTTAGTGCAAAGCTGTACTTTTACGTTATTTGTGCTCTGGTTTAAACAAAAGACACACTCTACTGACGTAATTTCGCATAGACATCGGCTAAAGAGCTTGGTTTTTTCAAAGTGTCATAAATAACAACATATGGGATTTCAAAATGCGGGCAAAGTAATCAGCATTGAAGTTTTAGAAATTTCAGAATAGGAAATGGATGGAAAATTAAAAGCCAATAGTCATTGTAAGTTTACTGTTATGAGAAGAGATCCGCATGCTATTATGAGAGAGTATATCGGAAAGTATTAAAATGCTTATATAGTTTACCAAACAGGCTAATATTCATGATATCACCAAATTGTATCACCAAAATATAAGCAGGTATCTCATGTGGACAAAAAGGGTGCAAATCCTTAAAATATATAAGAATATGGATTCGTAAATGATGCAGCAGTAAATAAATGCATAAATCTCTGATAGAGGAACTAATAAGATATATCCCCCAATTGGCGACCTTTGCGACTTTTTTTTCATCCACCGCCAACTAATTCAAACGTGGTTGCCTTTATTATATATATATATAGGGTGATTCTAAAATATTTTTACAAATTAAGAGGGGTGATAGTATCCAAACAGAAAAGCAATAATTACATTGGAACATAGAGTCCGATTCTACTCTGAGAGGCAGAAAAGAGGAAGCTGTAAATGTTGGGAAAGCACCTGACAGTGCTTGCCCAACACTTACAACAGTGTCGGGTAAGGCGAATGAATAATACCAAAATTTCTCAATCATATTCATTGTTCAGTAAAAGCCGCCAAGCAAATGTTCAAAATGCCTCGCAGTTGTGTCGTCGCACAGTTGACATTGGCAAAGGAACGACGGGCGCACCCTCTCGAAGACCCCTGTTGCCGTATCAATTATGTCCCTGTCAACAACGATCCTAGCCACGATATCTTTAGTTTAACTACACAGGCGTCTTGTACACTAAAGATTTCATATGCCCCAGAAGTAAAGATCCAGTGGTTTGAAGTCCGGTGAGGGAGGAGGTCAAGCCACAGTTCCACTACTTCTAATCTATCGTGTAAGATAAGTGGCATTCAAAAAATTGCAGACCGTGATGGAAAAATGTGCTAGGGGCTCCATCGTGCATAAACCACGTCTCTCAAGATGGGGAGTGGAACAGCCTGCAATAAGTTGGGAAGCACTTGTTCCAAGAATAAACGGTATGTTGCGCCTGCCAAATGGTCTGGCATGATGTAAGGGCCTACCAAGTAATCACCAAGGATACCTGCCCAGATGTTCACTGAAAATTTCTGCTGGTGTCTACGATGGACTGTACAGTAGGCCTTGTTGTCAGACCAAACGTGTTGATTACGTTTTTAAAGGACAACATCTACTCTGATTGGCTTTCTCCGGTAACCAATAAGAGTAAAATGCTTTTTCTCTGTGGAAATTTGCGTATGGTAAATTCACGATAGATTCTTGATGCATTTCTACTTTTCTCTTTTCTACCTCTCAGAGTGGAATGTGACCACCCTATGTTCCTATTTAATTATTGCTTGTATGGATGGGTACTATCACCCCTTTTAATTTGCAAAAACAACTTAGAACCACCCTTTATATATATATATATATATATATATATATATATATATATATATATATATATATATATATATATATATATATATATATATATATATGGCTCAAAAATGACCTAGAACATTAGAAAAACAAAAACAAAATCTGGCCACAAGAATTTTAAAGAGCAACAAAAATTCAAATTTCCAATACCAAAGGAAAAACTGGGAACACTAATAAAAAAGGACGCCAGATTTGGCGAGAAATCCTTTGGGGGAATATATCATATTTATACCCTGATAGATAAGACTACTGATTCCTATATAATATAGAGGTAAGTGAGTGAACAAAGTCTTTAATAAATAAGAAATTGCGGAATTGTAAAAAACATAAAGAAAAAAATGAATGAATATGTCTTTGAAAGATAAAGACTCTGGCTTGTAAATAATATAAGGTTAGACGAGTTAACAAAGTCTTGAGAGCAAATAAGATTGCATTTGTCTTCTACAGTGTAACAGTTTAAGAGTAAATGAGTGGAGACAAAGTAATTGACTGACATCAAATTCGTAAATAATGTAGCAGTAAATGAGTGAGTTAAGTCTCTTATGGATAAGATTGTGAATTCATATTTAATCAAAAGATGAATAAGTAAAAAAAAGTCTTTAACAGATAAGATTAAGGATTAGTGAGTTATGTAAGGGAAGATCAGTGAACAAAATCTTTAACTGGTAAGACTAGATTTGTCAACAATGAAAGAGAAAAATGAACTTAGCCTAACAAATTGTGGATTCCTAAATTTTGTACAAGTGAATGCCCAAAGATCTATACTTTTTAAACAATGAAATATAAAGTTTTACGGTGTTTTTATGTTGCTGCTATTCATTAAACATGTATTTTTGCGGCTGGAGAAAAGAAAAGTACAAACTTCAGAAAAAAAGTAGAAAATATAAACGTTCTAAAGTAATAGCATATATATAAATGACGTAATTACTAAAATAAAAGAATATTGTTAAAAATTTTAAAAATATTGCTTAAGATATGTTTTTAAAATTTAATGATGAATTCAATTTCCCTCATAGATAAATTGTTTCTAACAAATAAGCAAAAACATATCATTTAAAACCTGTTATGAATCTAAATTTGTTTTTTTTATGGATACATTTTAGATAAAAAAAAAATTAAATGTAAAAATATGGATTAGTAAAAGAAATCACAAAACGGTCTTATATGCTAATACTTTAGAACCCTTTTATTACTTAATCAAAGAATTAGGTATTTCTTTTTTGGCAATCGTAAGAAAAAATAATAATAATAAAATTTAAAATTTTGATACATACAAATCTATAGTATAGATTTTTAGTTTTTTTTTTTTTTAAATTTTAATTTAAAAGAATCATATCTCTTTTAATTTAAAGAAAATTTATTAAAAATTATGTTTATAGAAGAAATGCGTTATATTTCATATTTATATGTTTCATACATAAAATGACTTTGTTAAATTGTTCTATATTTTTTAATGACGCGCGCCCGCTCGCGCGTGGTTTATTGAGATTTTTTGGAAGAAATTATTATTATTTAATAATAGTTTGTACCAAAATTATTTTTTAACCTATTATGTTTTGAAATATTTTTAATATTAAATATAACATTTTATTGAGCAGTGAATTATTATTGCTTAGAAGGAAATTTTAAGCAAAAATTTTGATCTAATCTACATAAATATATTTTAGCTTTAATGTTAATTTTTTTTTTATCAGGGTGCTTTTTAAAATTAAATACCTTCCTCTCTTTTGAAAAATTATTTTGAATAATATTAGATGTATGTTGCTCTTATGCTTTCTGCATGTCGGTTCTATCAAGGTAAGTTTTTGTGAATTTTTCTCTTTGCCAAAGTCTTCCTCCCTACAATGTACTGTATTAAGCGATGGATATGGAATTGCAGATAGCATTTAATGTGTATATGACCTTTTAGAACAATGGTCTATGTCTGCGTCTTGTGTCGTACCGCTTACCTTCTGAACACGAGATTGATGTCTTTTCCCATCAGGCTAATTCGCCTTCTTTATATAAAATTATGTAAAAATCAGGAATATAAATTACATTTAGAGGATGTTATACAACAATATTTATCACTCCTTCAAAACAATCTAGATTTACCAATGAAAATGAAATAAATATAAGGATTAATTGATGGGAAAATCATAGGGAATTGTTAAAATATAAAAATCACTGATGAATATCAGTGTTTTTTCCTGTTCACTTTATTGTCCATGATATTTTAATAAGTTGATAACAGAGTCGTAATATATTTAGCCACTTTGTTATTAATTAACATACACTCAATTTGTTCTTTTAATTAACTAAGTGCACATAATTAAAACACAACGTCTTGGTGTTTCTGGGTTGTCAAAACCAGAACATGCAATGCAATCCATGCACAAAATGTTGATTAAATATTCTTAGAACTTGTATTGGGGGATGTTACTCATTAACCTTTTTGCTTCATTTAGCAAACGCAATTTTTGTGTCTGGAAGTTAACCTTCTCTGAGCAAACAAGGAACCGACGTGCTGCATAGAATTTTTACCAAACAAATTTAAAATTATAGTTTTCTAATCATGAAATTATCGAAGGAAAAGTTCGGAGCCTTCTTTAAAACTATATCCTTCCTTGTGCTGTTTCAGTAAATTACCTTTTGTGGAAAAGTTTTACTTTTAACTATAAAAGTCCAGACCGCGCACATTTTCTCAAGTTCTTATACTTTTCGCTTAAGCCTTCAAATTACTATAAAATAATGAATACTGTCTCTAACAGCTACTTATTGGAACAGAAAAATAGAAGAAGTTAGGTCTTTCCTGCGTATATTCTAAGCAAACGTCTGAGAGGGAAGAGGAATAACTATATTTTAGCGCAGGTAATTGACTTGTCGCCAAGCGCTAACTTCATGAGGCGCTGGCGAAAAGAAATAACTTATTAACATCGCCAGTTTATTGTTTGCGCCAAGCGGACGCAGGAGACAGTTTTTAGGCCTCGAGCGGGTGGGGTTCTGCCAAGTCTTTTGTAATTAGTGTCAACTTCAGAGAGTTGGAAATTGCGACGAAAATTTGTTCTCTATAGAGGATGGTTTCCAGCCTTTATATCTCTTCTCAATTTTTCCTCGTATTGACAAGAAAATGCATTATTGAGGGTAACGTTTCCTACGTGTAATTTCGGTTAAACGAAAATCTTACATTTCAAAGCATTTCTGATTTTCTCTGTAAATCAATCTTTCGCTTGAAATGGAAATGGGATTAATTTTTAAATATTTTTAAGCCTGAATCTGAATTAAAACTTTTAAATATACTCAAATTCTGAGACTTTTATGAATCATTTGACTCGTATCATTTAAATGATTTATATACGAATAATAAACATAGCTTTTAAGCATTTAATATTCAAAGTTTAATGGTTGCACCAAATAGATTAGATGCAGATGAATAATGAAGGATATGATTTAAACACCATATTTACCTAAACTCGAACAAATCATACGTGAAAGCAAAAAAGCTATCAGAAGAAGTCAATGTATTGAAACTTTCATCTATTCCTTGTGCAACCATACACGATGTTCTATAGAATTTGTAAAATAATATTATATGTGGCTTTGATACATATATTCGAAATAAAAATCACTGTAAATTTTAGATTCCTTCATCAATCATTACATCAATTATTCAGTCTGTTATATTCGCAAAGTTCTATTAATCGGCAATTTTTATAATTCTAATTCAAGAATATTGAATTTAAATATTCGGTTACATTTATAAAATGTGAAATTTTATTTTACATCAGTTTGTCCAAAAGACATGATTCACATTTTACCTCGTAATTTTATTTCTGAAAAACAATTAATTTATGAAATGCTTGGTAACAAAGATTATATGTGAACGCATATGTATTGCTTTTTATTGTTTTATTGTTACTCTCTCTCTCTCAATTTATAACTTATATATATATATATATGTATCTTCTAAGTAGTGAAATGCCGGCCAACTTGTCTAGTTGTCAGCGTGTCTGACTACGGATAGGAAGGTCCTGGGTTCGAATCCCGGTTCAGGCATGGATGTACTTTCTCTCTCTCTATCCTGTCTTTGTCCTTTCCTTGTGTGTGTGAATGAAGTATGAATGGTGTCTACCCTACAAACGGGTCGCTATGGCATGTGTGAGAGTGCGATGGTGGCCCACCCATTGTGGTGCACCCGGGGCAACGCCTTGGCGGGTAAGAGGTCACTGTTTCTGGCCGGTTCCTTGGGTATCAGAGAACAATAGATTAATAGACTCTGTTGCAGTTGTAACTGTCTACAATCTGCCATTGGAAAAAAAAGTAGTGAAATTATTTTATATCAACGATCTCTCAAAACAAAATCTTAACTATAAATGAAATTTACAGGTAGTTTATATATATATATATATATATATATATATATATATATATATATATATATATATATATATATATATACATGCAGATGTGTTACAATATGACATAATGGGGAGAATCAACTAATACCTGAACGTATCTCGAATACAACATGAATCCCTAAACCCATAAGAGTACGAATTGGTGAGCGATCCTACAGAAGATATACATATATATATATATATATATATATATATATATATATATATATATATATATATATATATATATATAAATTAATGGAACTAATGGAGTTTGTCTAAAATTAATAATTCTGAAGTCACTCGGTAGCCACACTTGATGTTTAGGATGCCGCCATTTTTTTACTAGAATAGACCAAATTTGTTAGAATATTCAATGAATATAAATAGGTGTAGGTGATGTGAAAAGATGCTTATGTACGTGTCTCTTTTCAGAAACGTTTTCAGATGCATAAAGGATTTTCTATCACATATTTGTACACATCCTATACAAACACAAAAGTTTCACTTGCATCAAAATGCAGAATTAATTGATTTTTTAGGTTTCATCCAGAACCTCATGCGTCTACACACTCATACATTTCGAAATAAGAATAGTCAGACTCGGCAAACGTGTTTCCAGGTCGTCAATGGAAAAGTGGAAGGGTAGAACGTTTCAAATGGGCTGAGTACCATACTATAGGTCTATAGTACAGACTAAGGTCATCATGAGAAGTCATTTGTCATTGAAGGCCAATACCAATGACGATCAGTGGAACAATTCGCATGAATGTCCCATCCCTGAAATCTGAAGTAATGAGAAGTTTTATACAACTATCTAGTTTAAGAATTCTTATCAAGCGTCGATGATCCAATTCATACATGTTTTTTTTTCCTGATTGCACCACGGTCTGATATTTTATGCATTCACCGATAATCGATATTCGCGATACATTCACGAATTTGTGATAAACAAAAATTCAAATTTCATCTTTACTTTCAAAATACTATACTATCTCTATAATGCCAGGCTCAAAGCCATTTAAATGTTAACAATTCACCACTATAAGAAACAATAACCGATCTGACAGAATTAATCAATAATTGCAGGTTCTTTTATCTTTCACATCTCATCACTAAAATAGATTGTATACCTCCACTCTTTAGAATATGGTTATATATATATATATATATATATATATATATATATATATATATATATATATATATATATATATATATATATATATATATATATATATATATATATATATATATATATATATATATATATATATATATATATATATATATAGAGAGAGAGAGAGAGAGAGAGAGAAAGAATTTTAATCGAAAGAAATTCTTGACAAGTTTTACATTAAATATGTCATTAATAAAAGCATGCAGTCTCATTTATTGATTCAGAAATATTTCTCCCAGTGATGACTGAAGAAGCATAATTAGTTGCAAAGTAATTTTAAAGCCATCATTCTGAGAAAAAGCTCTACATAAATTGTTATAAATAAATTCATTAATTAACTTAATTTCAAACCATAAAATTTATACATTATTTAATCTAAGTAAAGTTCACCCTTTTCTGAGAAGAAATTAAAAAAACTACAAAATGTTTTACAATCTATTTTTTTTAAATAGTATTCGCAATTTTCAATGATGTTGCTTCTTAAACAGGAGATATCTTTTGACAGAATTAGGTGTTTTTCATTTATAAATAATTTTTCGCATATGTATTTCATCTTAATTTGCTTAAACATTTCTTACATTTTTTAAAAAGTCTGTTAAGTGCATGTTTACTTTATTGTCAAATTGAATCAAAAATCACCAATACCACGAATGCACTTTGGATAATATCCCTTATCCAAAGTGCATTTTTGCTCCGTAACATGGAGTCCAATACAGTCCTTTAATATCTTCCCACCAATCTTTCATTATATGAAAGTCTGCTCCGAAAATTCTAAACATGACAATCAAGTCAAAGAACAAATCATTGACTATAGTTGTAAAAATTCAAAAAGTGCTCTGATAAGTTTAAGACACTAAAAAGTACCATAAAGTCCTACCTTTCTAAATACGAGTCGCTCTTTAACCTCAGATCATATAACGACCTTATGAAGAAAGTGGAATTATATTTGACAGCGAATCTTCAATTCTGTGCTTCGAGAATTTGATCACATGTAGGGCTATTCTTTGAACCTAGTTTGACGAGTTCAAGAAATGGAACCTATATATGTTCCTATAAAACTTTATCGCCTTTCACTGAAATAAGGGTGAAAGCACTTAACGATTTTATAGACATCGCTTTCTCTCAGGCTTAAAATTTACACGTTTTCATTCATTCCTTGAATTTATAAAATAATACCATTAAAAAATTAACAAGTAGTTTTTTTATTGATAATAGAAACGATATTATGAAAGACACATTGTGTTTTTTGTATTATAATAACTCCCATAAATTTACATGTAAAATAGAAAATAAATTATTTTAAAGATAAACTTAAGTAAATATAAAAATAATATTTAAAAATATAAAATAACATATCATTGCAATAAATTTTGCTCACCTTAATATAGATTCCAAAATAAAGAAATATATTTAAAAAAAAAAAGTTCAAGTCATTAATTTAACTGTTAATAATATACTTTACTAGTAGAGTAATAAAATTACTCTAATAGAGTAACAATATATTTTACTTATTATACATACCCCATTTAACTACAAATAGAAAAAATTTCTAATTGGGGATATTTCATATTTGAGGAAATACTGACACACACAAAAACAGATCATTTAGTAAAAATTCCCTTATTGCTTTTTTAGCGAGAATTTGAATTTAAAATACTTTTTGTTTATGAAAATTTCTAGTTTTTCTCCCGTTTATTGCATTTTTAGAAGCAATTAATAATCATTTATCATAACATATTATCATAGGGCCAAATTTTGATTTTTCATCAGTTAGATATACAGGAGGAAAATTTCTTTATTTATACAGTGTCTCACAAAAGTGATTTGATACTTGTGCTTTATAAAAGGACATTGTAATAAAATGAATTAAAAATACATGTGAAAACTTTTGTGGGTGTGTTTCATATTTAAATTTAGTAACCGTTATTACATAACATACATTTTGTCAAAATATTAAAGTATTAATTAAATAAAAATACAATTGTTAAGAACGGAGCAAAAAATAGATCACATAAGTGATGGGACACCATTAGATATGCAACAGAAATAGTCTGAAATAAGCAATACAAATATTTTTCGGGTGTTTTATTTTTTACTCAAAAGCAATTGGCAATCATTTATAAAATCGTCTGCAGTATTTCTCTCCAGATTGTTTTGGAATTTTTGTGAATTTTAGCTGTGTGCAGCTATGAATGCTTAGCAAAAAGAAACTACATTTGAAATTCCAAAATTAGTTATTCATTTGTATATTGAAAGTGGAATATCTACTACAGAAACTGCTGAAACTGTTAACTTGAGTCATTCAACAGTTTTCAATATGATTAAACGACATAAAAAGAATCATATGATTCAGAAGAAAAGAAGACATGGCCAACCATCAAAGCTATCCAATGGAATAAAGCAAATTGTCGTTCAAATCATTAAAAAAAAAAAAAAAAAAAAAAAAAAACAAGTATGAGTACTCCTAAAGTTGCTGATGATTTACAAGCATTATATGGAGTAATTGTTAATCCTGAGATTATTAGAAGAGTAATTCGATCTGCTGAATATCACGGTAGAGTAGACAGGAAAAAATTCTTCGTAAGTGAAAAGAATGGAAAACTCAGACTGACTTTCGCAAAATCCAACATAAATAAAAATTCTGATTATTGGAATAAAGTTATATTTGCTGATGAGAGTTAATTTAATATATTTTGTTTTTAACGTAGAATCTTGGTGTGGAGACGACCTACAGAAAAATTTCGTTAACAGAACTTGGTGCCAACAGTAAAACATGGTGGAGAAGGAGTTATTTTATGGGGGTGTATGTCGTCCGCTGGAGTTGGTAATCTTGTATTTATTGACAGTAAAATGGATCAGTATATGTATATTGACATTCTAAACCAAAATTTGAAATCTTCAGCACGAATGATCTGAAATCTTCTTTTGAACCTTCATAACGATTTTAAATTCTACCAGGACAATAACCCCAAGCACACTGCTTTGAACGTTAGACTCTGGCTGCTTTATAACTGTCCTGAAATAATAAAAAAAACCACCACAATCTCCATGCTTAAATCCCATTGAGAATATTTGGCAAGAATTGGAATCAAGAATTCGCAAACACACCATTTCTTCAAAACAACAATTAAAATCGGTGCTTCAAGAAGAATAGGGTAAAATCACTCCAGAAATCACAAAAAAATTAGTCAAATCCATACCAAGAAGATTAAATCTTGTTTTAAAAGTAAAAGGAAATCTAACCAAATATTATAACTTAATAAAAAGTAAAATTTTTGGATAAATATTTGATGGAAAAGTAAGTGTCCCATCACTTATGTGATCCTTTTTTTGTTCCGTTCTAAGCAATTGTATTTTTATTTAATCGATATTTTAATATTTTGACAAAATGTATGTTATATTATAATTGTTACTAACTTTAAATATGAAACACACCAACAAAAATTTTTTTCATGTATTTTTAATTAATTTTATTACAGTTTCCTTTTGTAAAGTACAAGTGCCTCATGACTTTTGTGAGATGCTGTAGCTCTAAGTTCAAAAACAAGGGTAGTTTCAATGACAATTGATACATTAAATTTTAATGTATTTCTAGCAGTTTTCTATAAAAATTTCTTCTCTTACATTTTTGTAAAACCTAATTAATTTTTAACAAATATCATTAATATTTTCGGCGCCATTTCATTAACGATTAAAATAAATGTCAATAAAATTGAGAATTCGACTGTAATGCATTTATTAACATATTTAAAAGAATAAAAAATGATATAAATGCCTAATTAATTAAATTAAGACAATAATGAAAATATTAATATTTTTTTAACATATTAATATTTATAACAAAAAAGAACAAAGAAATCCAATTTTAAAAAACACATGAAAATTAGAAAAACACCACGTAAATATTGTTTTCGAACAATGAATAAAAATATCTCTATTGAAGAAATACGTTTATTATAATATGTAAGAATGCATTATGACTAAAAGAAAATTAGTGGAAATATGTAAAATTCTTGATCGTTTTAGGGCAGTAAAACTCTGGTTTGAAAAGCGGAAAATGTTGGCGCAAAAAACTCGACAAAGACAAAATCGCGTCTGAAGAATTAGATAAATCTGTTTCTTAACTTTCAAAAAAAATAAATAAATAAATAAAAGTGTCAGCGACATTTCCTTTTAAAATTGAAGCATAACTCTTTTGTTAATTATCTAATTTAAGTGTTATGCTTTGGCGAACATTTTCCATATTATCGCCAACATGAATATTGACGCTGCTACTCGATATGATAAATTCCTTTTAAGCAAAGTGGTAAAAATTTGAATTTGAGTAACTGCATAGAATAAAAAATATGTTTTGAATAAGACACAAAATCCAATGAAAACACAATCATAAGAATTTAAATTACAATAGAAATAGATTAATATTATAATATATCCTTAGCTTAGTGACAAATTCCCAATTTGAACACTGCTATAAAACAAATGGGAAATATTTTTAATATTTTTCACAGTTATTTAAAGATAAGAGTAAAACAAAAATAAAATGATTTGAAGCTCAAATTAAATGTCTTTAACCACTTGAAAATATTCAACATTTGGAAATAGACTAGGTAAAATATTGGTATTCTCCGTACTAGTAATGATTAATACGCAGAAACTTAGCGAGTTCTTTGCATGTTGGTATGTTTAGATTTGCATTGTTTATAACACGAAAGAAAATATTTATTTTATTTGAAGGTAATTATATATATATATATATATATATATATATATATATATTATAATGGGAAAATTATGTTTATGTAGATTAACTAATTTAAAAGTAAGTAAAGACAAACTCATTATTAGCTAAATTCTTTGCTAGCCATATCACAATCAATATTTAACTAATTAAGAATAACAGATAATCGTGGATAAATAAATCAAATAGTTAAAAACAAACTAAACCGAACTGTGGCACAGGTGCCGTATAATCCATTATTCCGAATTCTGAATGTTTTTGGCGATGAAGAAATGTTACCAAGATGATGTATCATGACGCACGCAGTGTCGTAAATACTGGGGTTACCAAAATAGAATATTCTGCTCAATTCTTATAAGCCTCCATATGCATGATGTAACTAAAACGAGGTTGCCAGATACTAGGAAAATCCGCCAAAACATCGCCAATCACAGAATTTGGAATCATGGATTATACGGCACCTGTACCCGAAGTGTTGTTATAGAAATTCCACATATTAAGTTTTAATTTTGAATATAGTTACCAGAAAAATATTTTTATACCTCTTTGATCGGTGATTTTGGCGGATAATATGTGTTCAATTTTATTCTTTTCATAAATTCGCTTAGATTCTGAATTAAAATTATTAATACAGCGAATTTTTCCCTATACGTCAGCTAATATTCATAGAACATTAAAAACCATGAAAAATAGGCAAAATAAAGGCTAGTTTCTAAAAGCCAAACACCAAGTACCAGAGAATGCCTGAATTTTGCAGACGTTTCTATAATTCTCCGTCTGATTAGCATTAAATTTTCACTGGAGAGCTTTCATCGTCACGTGACGTGTGGACGGACTATCAGTCAGTGCATTAATTACTCGCATTCAGCGTCAATCTAATTTACTCCTTAACGAGATGAGAGCGGCTTACTGAGACGTCAAATTTCCATCGATTGCGCTTTGGCAGCACGGGTACAGTTAAATCCAGTTCGGCTATACCTTGTTACGCACGGTGCAATATAATCATTTCTGATTAGGATTTTGGATATTGTATAGGGACCAATTTTACTCAATAAAATCTCTGCGAAAATGAATTGTTATAAGTAGACAAATTTAGGCATGAGAAAAAAACATTTTTTTTGTCAAATGATTCCTCGTGGGGATATTTATAGATAAAATTGAAATATCGTCGTTGGGAGAAAGTGAAGAAAGAGAAGTAAAGTCGAATTGATAATGCATATTTGAAGATTATCGGAATTTTTGGTTACTTTTATACATTCAAATCAATTATGCCTGCCTTACAAATTAGCAAATCATATGTAGCTATTAAATAGCTGGCATCTTTCAAATTGATGAAAATATTTCTAAGGTATTCTAGGGTCCTTAGCTGGTAGACTTTGATATATAGGCTAGATATATTGGCTTTGAAACAGATAAGTGTACAAACATTCGTAATCGTTTGAGTAAGTAATAAATAACTCTAAGCGCATTCTTCACAAATGAATTTAAAATAAGCTCATTGTGTTTTAGTGGTAGAATAAAGTTCTTTAGAGTGTAAAATCATAAATTAGATCCCAACCCTATTGAACAAAGCTAGATAGTATTGAATATTTGCTTTCCTAATTCATATCTTTTGGAATGATTTAGAATTTTACTGTGATTCCATCCTAGTGACACTATGAAAGCTCTACCTAAAGAGACAATTAACGCAAAAGTTATTAAAATGTCTTACAATATCTTTAGGGTATCCACTACATAGTGTTGAAATTTAAACAAGCTTCATATTTTTCAGAGCGAGAAGTTTCGGGTTCAATTCCACAGTCACTGTTTAACACGAAAGTTTGACTATTAACAGATTTAGACTATTGTGATAAGCCATTTTAATATTACGCGACGTTAGAATATTTGTAATAACATTTTACATGGAAATCAAACTGATTTTTTTTCCTTCTAAAATATTGAATCCTTATTGAGTCAATTTATGTAAGTAATATGAATGTTACCAAAGTAAAAATACACAGTAGTAATTTCAAAATTTTATAAAATAAAAACTACTGAAAAATATAATCTGATATTTGGTTAAAGCCCTCACTGAGCAAAAAGATTTTAGTTAATGAAAAGATAAAAAAATTTTTTCTTAAAAGTTGAAATGTAAATTAAAAATATAATAGGAATTAAAAGTAAGAAGGGAAAAAAATTCGAATCTTTTCGTTGCAGTTTTTACTGTTATAGAAAGATATCTTTCAATGGAAAGGACATCCTCAAATATCAGTTGAAAGACAAAACATTCAAAAAGAAGTAAAGATTATTTGAATGAATCCATTTGCCCAATGAGAGTACCTATCATATTTCAAATCATTCTGGCAAAAGATTTTTTAAACTAAGATTTGTGAAATTTTCACAATAACTGCATTGCATGTAGGAGAATTAAGGCAATCATTGTCACTGCAAATTAAAAGAAAAGCCGATTCATTTAAATTATTATTTAATTTTTAGGTAATTGAATAAAATATCGATCCTATTTTCTTTAATACAGTTCCTAATATCGAGTAATGTATCCCGTTTTAACAAGTTAAAGTTACAGTCCCAACTGGAAATATCAGGGCGCGGATGCTCCCTAGGAAAAATCCATGGAAAAATCGAACTCTTCGTAAGAGGCTTTCTCGTTGGATGTAGCAGTGAAGGAAGGAGGCTAAATCAATTTTTGATCCGCCCATATTAGCCGCCTCATCCCGCTTTGTTCTTGCTTCTGTCAGCGCCTTCCTTCGCTCGGACCGCAGAGCGAAGAAGAAAGATTGTATAGATTTTCCTCTCGCCCCCTTGCTCCTCCGGCTGCTTCAACATCGGCATGAACTACCTTATTTTATGAGATTTTTTAAATGTTGAAACACTTTTTTTTTGAAGGAATCTTTTTAACGCGAAATAAAAAAATAAAAAAAATTAGCATTGTATTTGGGGGTGAAAAATGTTCATTAGCTTTTTGAGATTTGTTCTTTTTTTTTTCTTTTAAATAAAACTTATCATTTATTTCAGGTGAACTTAAGATTTAAAAAAAAAAAAGGAAACATCTTTTGAAGCATAATAAAGTATCTTTTTTTATGAAATATGTTTTAATTTAGTTTCTTCTGCTTTATCTTTTAAAAAAAAAAAATGTACGGAAATGACATAAAATTGAAGGTAGAGGGTAATTGGAATGGAAATGGGAAATTATAGTGGCTAACATGATCATTCGTGGAAATGTTTTTGGGTAAAAACCCTCAAAATAGAAAGCTCAGTTAAGAACTTCTACAATTTAAGCTTAATCAATTAATCAATCACTTTATCAAAACATTCTAAGTAAATCTGGAAATATTACAAGCTTTGAAATATGTTTGCCAAACAACTATTTTTGACCCCTCAAAATTGATTGTTTAACGTCTTAAAGCATTTTAGTATCCATTAAGCAATTTTTATCTTGGAGGACTTTCATGGATAGTAATCCATATTCACATGTTGCAAAGGAGAAAACTTATAAAACATCGAAGCTACTACCACAAAAGATGCATATGCTGAAACGAAAAATCTATCTCCTATTGGTCAACAATGGATGAGATCAAGCTCAGGATATTTCGAAGCAAAGACAGCTGCCTTATTACTAATACATTGTCGTGTTTCTCATTATCGGAAAGTCGTGGGTTCAGATCCCTATTTAACCGAAGACCCGTTGTATTTATTAAGGGCTGCTGAGGCACACTTTAAGCAGGTTGTGGTTCTAATATGAAGTGATACCTCCGGGAGGGGGGCAGATCAAGTATTGGGAAATCCCCTGCTTCTAGATAAGAAAAACTCCCATCCGGCTGCTTCCATAGCTGGTAGAGACTAATTCTGGGCTAGGTAACAAAGACTGTGCTGATGTAAAAACAACTACTCCATAGTAGATTCTGAACTTATATTCAAAATTTATAAATAACATCAATAATCAAGAAAATTTAACAAATAGCAATTGATGTGGAATTATCATCAATAGCCCTTATTTTCAGAGATTTTTAAAATATGATAACATTAAGTTTTCAGTAATGATATGCCAATTGCAGAGTTCACATGGGCATCATGCATGCATTACGGACTGGAAAGCATTCATTTTGGCTAATGTAATTAAGTTGTTGTTGCACCAGCAAGCTTCCCTGTACCAAGCTCTGAGTTGGGCTCTACCATTTAGATAAAAGAAGTCGGGTGGAGTTTTCGTGTTTCTGAAGCAGGGACCAAGCAGAAGACCCTCAATACTTAGCCTGCCACCCCCAGAGGTATCATGGTGTAATTAAGTAAACATCTCATGTGAATACATTCAACATACAAAAGGGTATTTCATCTCACACAAAATTAATGCAACATTTTGTGTGAGATGTAGGCATGGGAAACGATATGATAATATTTCTAAAAATCTTTTTAAAAATAAATCTCCTAATTATTTAGTTAAAAGAATATTCACTAGATAATATAAGTATATGCAGTAAGTTTTTATGAATAACTTTAAATACATCTAGAGCCATTGATTTTGTATTATTTATAAATCAATGGCCATGATAAAAATTTTTGCCGGAAGAATTTCAATTAAACGAAATAAATTAGTTCAAGTTAATAAACTGATTTGTTTTAAGAGATAGTATTTTATATGAAAGACTTAAATATATATAGAGGATTAAATTATAAATTCTTTATCCTGAAGATTTATGCATTTTACAATTCCTCATCGTGTTTTTCATGATTACTTCTTTTGTTTGACAGCATAACACACTTATCCAAATTTCTCAACCAACAAATTCGTATTTAAAAAATAAATAATATATATATATATATATATATATATATAATAAATGTGTAATAAAAATGGTAATTCAACGAATTTTATGATTCCTCAGCAATATTAATTATGTATAATGTAATTTAATGTTTAATTTAATTAATTATGTAATTTAATGTTATCGTAGGCAATAGTCTTAAGTTTAAAAAAATGGCACGTGCCGTATAATCTAGGATGACAAATTCTGAGACTGGAGTTTTTTTGGCGGATTTTCCTATGTATCTAGCAACCTCGTTTTTATTACGTCATACATATAGAGACCTATAAGAATTACGCTGGAAATTCTATTTTGCTAACCCTAGTATTTACGTTATCGCGCAAGTCACGATACGGCATCTTGGCAACTTTCTTCATTTTCAAAAAAATTCAGTATTTGGAATCATGGATTATACAGAACCTGTGCCAAAAAGATTGTGTTTATAAATAGTGCAATTATTGGTTTAAAATTCTATTAATTAATGAAACTTAAAAATTTAAACTGTCTATTGTCGATTCAAACTAGATGTTTGGTCTTGTCTTTTTCATTTTGCTTTTCCTGCTCTATTATTGTCCATATGTTAATGGCTTGAATCAATGGAAAATGACTTCTCAAACAGATATTTTGGTCCTTGTATCAGAAATCGTTTTATTAACAAAATGAGATTCGATAATTTTCTTAGATGTTCGATGGTGAACTTCGCCTTGTTTGCTTACACTCGAATAATGTGATTTGAATGTGAGAATGCCACCTCAATACGATGGGCGTGAATTAAATTTTATCTTAAGCCAATGTGAATCGTAATAAAGTGTCATAGTCAGGATCTCAACTGTAACGAAAGAAGCAACCATAAAAAATAATAAATAATAAATAAATAAATCATTTGTAAATTTTCATCAAATTTTGGCGATCCATAAAAAATTTCGGAAAAAATATGGATTTGGCAACAAAATGTGATTTTTCTTTTTGCGAAAACATTCGATATATATCTTTCTAAATAAATTTTGTCTTCTTTATTGGATAGAAATGTCACTTAAAATCGTATTTAACTGAAAACACAAAACTGAAAGTTTCTTAGTGACGCTTTCCTTTTTTGATCTGCCTTTTATTAATAAATCTTAGAAACTTAAAGTAGAGAATATTTTCGTGTATAGAATTTTCTAAAGAGTCAAAAATGTTTCAGAGCAAGCTATTCATTAATATTCCATATTAGTATAGTTTTGATCACAATTACGCGTCTTTCTTACATAATATATTAATTATAAATTTCTTAGAAAATTCGGAGGTTTTAAAGTATTCTCCGCTCTTTTAAAAGTTTAATTCAAGAAATGAGATATGTGATTTTTCCAGGAGATTATTTTTTTCTAAAGAGAGAGCAATTATCGTGACTGTTAGACTACTCTCAATAGCAGTTTTTTTTATTCAAATACAGTAAATAATACAATTTCTTCGTTGTTAAACTAGTCATGATTACTTTTTAACTAGTCATTCTTTTTTTTATAAGTCATTAAATCTTACGACTCTTTTCTCATAGAAAAAAATTAAAATAGAACTCATCTATTGATCATAGCTCACGAAATTACGAGGATAATTGAGAAATACTTAACCAGAAATGTATTGTGCTAATTTAACATTGAAATAAAGCATTGGCTACAAGTTTTCAGTATGTAATGTACGAACACTTTTTGTAATATTTGATTTTCTAATGAATAAATAAAAAAAGAGACAGTTTCTTTTATTGAGGTGCTTTGTATTATTATGTTTTTAAAGTAAGTTTTAAGTAATTCTTTTTTCAAAACATCATAAATGAAAAAAAAAAAAACATATGGATATTTTAACCAAAAATACAATAAAAACTTGTAATGATATTATTTTTGAATAAATAAGAAAGCGTATTTGCCTATGATTTTTTTTATTTTAAATTTAAAATAAACGATTATTGTGGAAATTTTAATGGTTTTGGATGCTATTTTGAAAGTTTTTCATTAGATTCAAATCAGATGCGATGGAATACCACAAATTACAAGAGACATTTTTGAAGATAAATTTTTTTAATTGATATGCATAATGAAATGCAGACTAACTGACTTTAAGTTTCACAGATTATTGGATAAAATGCGGTTAGAATAAACATGTCTAATATTTCGATACAATGATTGCATTTATAATCCAATTTATAAGAGCTTTAAGATTCAAAAGTATACTATAAAAATAAAGTCTATATCATAAATGTATCGCCAATTTTTGAGATTCATCATTTTGCGTACTTCATCAGTAGTGATACCTACAGAATAATAAATATGTCATAAACAGTTTTAATTTTCATATAATGATAAAAAATGTCATAGTACTTTTACAGTAGTGACATTCATAGAATAACTAAAGATGTAATGTGTGTTTCAGTGGCGATGATGTGTTCATTTAAAGATAACAAATGTTATGATTTTAAATATTTCATCAATGATGATTTTCCATACTATGTTAAAAAACGTCATCATCATGAGTATATTTCATGTTCATATAATGATAAGAAAATTTAACTTATTTTAAGATACTTGTTCAAAATACTGTCAAATTAGACCAAAAACAGGTTTTAGTACTGCTCAGAGCTATTCACTCGTAATTTTATTCTCTTAGTTCTGTTAATTGTAAATTTTATATTTTTTCCTTATTTAGTCTCTAAAATATCCATCTGTAGTAATAAGTCAACCAATCTTATAAATATTAAAAAACCAGGCTATTTAATTGTTGGGTATTTAAGCACAAAAAAACCTAATTTCTATTACAAATTTCTAAAGTTGTTGAATAAAAATCAAAAAGTTTGCTAAGAAATTACTGGCATTAATAATAAAATTTTAATTAAAAAATAATTTTAAAGTGGATGTTTAATCTTGTCTTTTTCATTTTGCTTTTTCTTCTGTTTTACTTCCAACGTGTTCAATTTGGAAAGCTATATTTCGAAAGATTTAAAAACTAATTTAAGACAACAGATAATTTTTCATGATTACGAAAACTTCTACAAACGGAAAAAAATCATAATTAAAAAATATTTATTTATTTGTGGTAAAAATAATGAATGGATTTTTACTCATCGCCGACGACACTCAGACATTCGATGGTGAAACTTCGCCTTGTTTGCTGCCGCTCGAAGAATACGATTTGAAGGCAAACAGCAAATTCGTCGATAAGTCGGATGCACGACGCCGTCTCACTATGATGCGTGACGTAGATGAAACGTAATCTGACGTCATTTGTATTTTAAACCAATGAGAATTGTTATAAAGTGATGTAATCATGATCTCAACTGAAACGAAAGAAAAAAACCCCTTTATGGTTAGTAAAAAATATCAGAAACCAATTTCGAAGAAATAAAAATTTCATTTGCAAAATGTAAAAAAAAAAAAATATATGATATGTTTATAAAATTTTTTTATTCAAATTATTAATAGAAATATACATTTGTAAATATGTAAAATTTTAGTACGCTGACATTATACTCAGCTACAAGCATCGTCGAATGAACTCGTGGACACCATCTCAGGTTATAGGTACAGAGATGTATGCTTGCGCAAAAGCAACAACCAGTAATTAACAAATGATGCTTAACAATCTGAGAGATCCATAACTGCCATGCGCAAAATATTATTTCATATACATCCTGCCTTTAAAGATAAATATCTTTGGATACTATACTCATTTTAAATTTATTGAACATATCATATACAAATATTAATTTTATTCTCAGCTTGGGTATCTTCAAGTTGATAATGGGTAAGAATTTATAATGTTATTGGATTTATCTATTAACTAAGGAAAACATTTAGGATGTTTTTTCGTTCCAGTTTAGATCACAATTATGCCACTTTATTACAATTCTCATTGATTTAAAATATATGGCGTCAGATAACGTTTCATTTACGTCACACATAACTGATTACGACATTGTATTGAGACGGCATCGTAAATACGATTTGTCGATGAATTTGCTGCCTACCTTCAAATCGAATTCTTCGAGCAGAAGTAAACATGCTGAAGATCACCATCGAATAATCGAGTATCTGAATGTCATCGGTGATGAGAAAAATTCCATTCGTGATTTTTACCGGTAATAAAGAAAAATTTTTGTTTGAATTTTTGACAACTTTCTAATCTACTAAAGTCACAAGCAATAATCTCTGAATGTATAAAGAAAAGTAACCATGAAAATAAATTGTAAAAGAAAGTATGATAAATTATCTGATATTTGTTAAAAGAAATTGCTATTAAACACTGAAATATATTTTTTACTTGAAAGGGTATGAAGTAAAAAAATCATGTACGTAGTTTTATTTTAAGTATCATGTCTGAGATGAACAAATAAATTGATTTAATAAATGTAAGAGACCCAATCATTTTCTTGAATAAAAATTTCTAATTTTTTATGTATTTAATAAATTACGCTCGATTAAAATGTCATTAAAAATATAAAAGCACAAATTTATTTCTTCAGTACAATTGATGTTGCTGTTGTCTTGTGCCAGCTAGACTGACATTAAAAGTTGCGCGTCTCCATTTTACCAACTGAACCGTATTTTGGTGTAGAGTCCGACTTTCTCAGTTCACACATCCCATAGGAACCGTTTATAGGGTAGACACACACACACACAACCATTCACAACCCATTCATACAAAAAAAGGAGAAAGACAGGATAGACAGAGAAAGTATTTCACTGCCTGTGAACTGGGCTTTCGAACCCAAGACCTCTCTACCCGCTGTCAGGCGCTGTCAGTAAACTTAATAAAATTATTAATTACTAAAGATTATTATTCTCTTGCCTTGAGTGTCGAGTTCTTTGAACATACTTCTTACACATTTGTTGATATTTATAATAAACTTAATATTAACTTGTCACATTTTTGGTTTTTTGTTACACGTATGCAATTTTGCAATGAACGTTCCAAAAAAGTCATTGATTAATTTACATAGAAACAAACTAGATTGCTTTGGGTTTCGAAGAATGAATTTAACAAAAAGACTTAATCATTTTAGTTTTTCGCATAACGAAATGATAGTTTTTCTTGAGTTAAAGCACAAATTTTTTTACTATAAGGATTCTTATGATGTAACTAATAGTTAGTCTTATAATTACTTTCAATGAGTTAATTTATTTCAAAACACTTAGAGTCTTAACAAAACTGAACAATATATTTTTACTAAATTCAAATAGCTTTTTGCTTATCTCATATCTGTTTTAATATTTTAGAAAATATCTTTTATTTATTTGGAAAATAATATTGAGCATTTTTCTACTACTTGAGACTGCAAGCAAGGTAAGCATAATTAGCTGCGAAAGTGATTCTTAAAAAAAATATATATATATACACCACTTCGTTGGTTTCCATATTTATATTAAATATGGTTAATTATTTTTTTTCAATGCATTTTTCATAAATGACTTTAGTATACACTGTGGTAAATAATAAAAAACTTATTTATTAAATCATTGTTTTCAACAAAAATGGTTTTTAAAATGTTTGTTTACAAATTAATTGCCATTTATATATTCACTTTTTGAAATGGCGCGTATTTTTTTTAATTATTTCCCTTTTAGCTAACAAATAAGCGATTTGTTTGTGAGCTCTTTCAGTTTCTTATAAAAAGACTGGCAATTTTTTTATTTTTCACTTTTTTCCCGTCATTCTTTTTTTTGTGCCTTCTTTCATTGCTTTTCCAAATGTCTATTTCTGCTGACTGAAGTAACTTATTACAGGAATTTTGAGCTGTTATTAAGTAAAGAGCTCAAAATCTGAGCTTGTAGCCTCCTTCATAAATTTCTGAACAACAAAAATCGGGTAACATTATGCCCTATGGAAGCTTTGTGTTCACAATCTATTTCAGCATAATTTCCCGCAGGGCAGTCAGAAATGGTACATAATATCTTTCAAACACATTCATAAAAATATATGGTATAAATTAAAATTCTCTAACCTTATTTTAAAAAATTATACTTATTATAAAAGCTTTACAGTTTCTAAAAATTAAAATCGACTAAATAATAACAAAAGAATACTAGAACTAAATAATTTAAATTAAAGTATAGGTTGATAATTTTTAACTGACTAAATTGATGAAATATCATTTGTTTTTAGAGCATGTAAGACTAAATTTTGAATGTGGCTTCTTAATATGGAAGTGAATTCTTTTTTTATTTATAAATTTCTGGGACTTTTATTCCTCTTCTTAATAGAAAATTCGATTCTAACAATTAACTATAGTAATCGCAACTATGATTTAATATTTGATATTATTTATATCTCTAAAATATATATATATATATATATATATATATATATATATATATATATATATATATATATATATATATATATATATATATATATATATATATATATATATATATATATATATATATATATATATATATATATTTTATATAATTCGATACTATTGTGGCTTTTCGCACACGCAATTTCTTTCATTTGTCTCAAATAAAGGGAAAACTTCTATTTACCCTGGTAATCAAACAGCTGTTAGATAATGAAAATTTTTCAAGAAACTATTTAAAATATTATTATCAATATATTTAAGGAAAGTTTAAGTTTCTGTCTCTGCTTAAATTTTACAAATTCATTGCATTATATTTATATTGCCTTAAATATAACTAAAAATGATGCAAATACTTGCAGAAGTGCAACGCACACATCAAACACACATCTTTCATATAAATTCTTAAATATTAAAAGGAGGAAAAGAAATTTCAGACAGTTTGATGAATATATATATATATATATATATATATATATATATATATATATATATATATATATATATATATATTTATAAATATATATATATATATATATATATATATATATATATATATATGTATATATGTATTATATGTATGTATGTATATATATATATATATATATACAAATATACAAACAGGGTGATTCAAAATTGTTTTTACAAATTAAGAGGGTTGATAGTACTCTTCCATATAAGCAATAATTACATAGGGTCACATTCCACTCTGAAAAACAGAAAAGAGGAAATTAGAAACGCATCAAGAATTTATCATGAATTTACGATATGCAAATTTCCACAGAGAAATAGCGTTTTGCTCTTATTGGTTACCGGAGAAAGCCAATCAGAGTAGACGTTTTCCTTTAAAAACGGTGCAACATTATAACTTCAATATTATCTAGATAACGTTGTCAGAAAATTTTCATTAAAGCTATGGCAGTACTAAAAATTGGCTGATATGCACCTCATTTACGGTAACGCAAAAGGGTATGGGCACGAAGCATGATGATTGTACAAATTGCTCATCGTATTAAAAGTCTTCCTACCTTTTCCAGCGTTGATCGAAAACTGTGAGAAAGAAGTTGGTTGGCCATCTCGATCAGCAATGCCTTAAATATAACTAAAAATAACGCGAAATTCACGAACGCCAGAAATGGAAGACAAAGTTTTGACTAGATCTGAAGTAGCTCCATCTAGAAGTACGCGAGCGTTGGCTTTGGGTATTTCTCAACCAGCGGTGTGGCGTATTTTACATGAGGCACTTCTACGACATGTAAAAGGTACTCTTTTCAGACATATGGTTATACCCGCCGGGCAGACTTTGTGCAGTGGATGCTGGAGCTGAAGAATAACAATCCACGATTTTCTGCATTAATTAGTTATGAGGAAACATTCAGCAGAGACTGTATTTTCAACACACGCGTAATCAACACATTTGGTCTGACAATAATCCCCCCCCCTCTGTACAGCTCCTCGTAGACACCAGCAGGAATTTTCCGAGAACATCTAGGCAAGTATCCTTGGTGATTGCCTGGTAGGGCTTACATCATGCCACACTGTTTGACAGGCGCAACATACCGTATCATCTAGGAACAAGTGCTTTCCAGTTTATTGCAGGTTGTTTTCTTCCCCATCCAGAGTGCTTATGCACGATGGAGCCCAGTACATTTTCCCATCACAGTCCGTAACTTTTCGAATGCATATACCATGGATTGGACGTAGTGGACCTATATCATGGTCTCCTGACTCACCGGACCTCAAGCCACTGGAGTTTTTCTTCTAGAGGCAAAAGAAATCTTTAGTGTGCGAGACGTCTGTAAACTTGGATGAAGATGTCCTGGACAGAATTGTTGTTGCCGCGGACAAACTTAACACAACACCAAAAATCTTCGAGAAGGTGCGCCAGTCCTTAGTGTCAACTGTGCAACGACACACGTATTCTGCATTTTGAGGATTTGCTGTTAGGTTTTCACTAAGCAATAAATATGATTGTGATACTTGGCATTGTCCATTCACTTACAAAACACTTTTGTAAGTTCAGGAGGGAATTCCTCTTTTCTGCCTTTCAGAGCGGCACCACTGTGTAATTATTGCTTTTGCCTCGATGATTATTATCACCCTCAATTTAGAATCATCTCCTTTATATATATATATATATATATATATATATATATATATATATATATATATATATATATATATATATATATATATATATATATATATATATATATATATATATATATATATACATACTTTCCTGTACCTAGCCCAGAGTTGGGGTCTACCAGCTATAAAGAAGCAGCCGGGGGTAGAGTCTTCAAGATTTCGAGGCAAAAAACAAGTAGAATACTTTGCCTGCTACCCCCAGAGGTATCATTTCACTTGGAGGGCATTGTGACAACGTCTAGTTTTAACGTATCCCAGCCGCCATTTGTGGACACGTTGAATCTTCGGTTTAACCTGGATTCGAACTCACAACCTTTCGATAATGATAACGACGCTCTAACCAATCAGGCCTCTAAGGTCTCTTATTCCAGGAATTTGACATAATATATATTAAGCTCTCAGAGACGGTTGCAAACAATAACAATGTGCTACACTGTATAATTTCAAACAGTAATGATAAGTTCCTTTTTTTATGGACTCACACGGTCTTAATCATAAAACTATGCTTTATTGGGGGGGAAAGGTACCAAGATTTGATTCTGAGTACTGTTGAAAAGTAAAAGATGGATATGGTGTTTCTTTTTTCTTTATGCCTATCAATCTGTGTTGAATACTTTGAGTTTTCCTGGTTTTCTTCTTTGCAACATGTGAAAAAGACTCTATTTTTATAAAAAAAAAATTCCTGAATGGCAAAATGTGGTGAATGTTTAAAAGCCCGGTAACAACATTCCACTTCCATTAATCCTCATTTAGAATTCCATTTTTCATTAATCTCTGAATTTCTTTTTTTTAGTTTAGTTATTATTTAATGCGGTGCAAAAGAGTGGTAATAATAATCAGGAATTAAATTACTAGTTCCATTAATCTAGATCACAAATGTAATAACATTTCTTCATAAGTTTATAATAGTATAACTAATTTTTTTTTCAAAAATGCCTATTTTCTATAAACTAAAATAATAAATTTAAAATGTGTGAAATACATTAAAATTGTTCGTATTTCCTTTTACGTAAAATTTTAAACACAGATAAAATAATAGAGAGAATCAATCTTAAAACTTATTATATTTTTCATTTATTACTTTTTCTGTTGACGATTCTGATAATAATATGATTACAATTCTCATAATGATGTAACTGCCACTATTAAAGTTTTATCATTAGTTTTCAGATAGTTTTCATTTTCATACAAATGCTTTTGTTTGAGCTATTAAATAATTATAATTAAAATTGTTTTGTTCATTATTTGAAACAATTAATATTTTTTGCTTTCCAAATAAATTTAATATTTTCTCACTGTATTATAGAAACCTGTTAATAAAATACATCGAAGTAAATTAGTTAATTTCTTGTATTTTTAAGTAGAATATATCTTGGTATTATTTTAGACTTAAGATTTTCTCTCATTGATTAGTTTTTCTTTACTTATACCAAAAGTATCTTATAAAAGGTTCGATATTTAGCATTGTTACATCAACTTTCGATTCATCAAAATAATGTTTTTCATTAAAACAAAATTATGGTTCATTCAAGCAAGTGTCCTAAGATTTTAGTTTTCATTGATTTTGAATTTAGTTGCCAAATTATAGGTAATATATAAAAATGATTCAATTCAAAATAAAGCTAGAATTACCTAATAAAATAAACTTCATTTTTTTCGTGAAGTGATGTAATTAGTTTAATGAGAAGGCATATGATATATTAATTCTTAATAACTGTAACATACAGGGTAATATATATAAATTTCAGTTTTCAAGAACAAATTATTATATAACTTAGCGCGAAGTTTGACGTTATAGTTTTTGTTAATCGGTTTTAAATCTTCAATTATTTATACGTAATTGATTAAATGAATGATTGTTAGCAACTAAACTGTCTGAATGATTATAACCGAATTATCTTTTAGTCCTGGTTTATCATTTTATTTAATAATAATAAATAATTTCTGAATTAGTTTTTATCGGTAGCCTACATTAAAAATTGCGTTTATCACATAATTATCTGTTTAAATGTCTCAAATTGAAAATTGTACAATATATTTGCGAAAAACTTTTGATTTAGAATCAATTCATTTTTTTACTGGGGAAAATAATTTCGTATAATGAATAAAAATTGATGAATTCATTTAAATGCGTATTAGTTAGGAATATAATGATGGAATTTTTTTTTATCCCTGTTTCAGGGAAATTGATGAAATTTTGATGCATTGCAATTCTGTCCTTCTGCAAAATAAAACTACAGTAATTGAGGCAAATCAGTTTGAATAGCCATAAATAGAAAGTATTAATTTCGATACAAACCTGGAAATTTGATGAAATCGTTTATTTGGCGAAAAAATGTTTTTCTTTCTCTCTCTTTTCTTGATTTTTCGTAAAAGTTCTAATTCATTCGATGCGTTATAAGATTAAAATTTTGAGATACAATTTTCTAATAATTGTGTACTATAATATTCTATTGACTTGTTAATTTTTTAAAATTTTTTTGATTTATTCGCTAAAACAGTTAATTCCAAATAATTAACGCTTTGGTGCTCGGTTAAATGTGTCATGAGTTCAATACTAACCATGTACGTTGATGTCCATAGTGGTTAGAAGTCCATTTTTATTAGTAAGTAATGATCTCTTATATGCAAAAAAACGAATGTAGATAGGCCACGAAAGCAGACCTAAGTGAATATGGATTTAGAAGGATTTTCTTTTAATTTTCTGTTCTACATTTACCTTCGGTGCACAAAAGTTTAAAAAATTACATTTACATTTTAAAGTAGATTTAAAGCAATGGAAACATCCCTCCATGATCAAGATGGGAATCGACCTCACGAATTTATGAATTGAAAGTCAAAGCACTAAGTTGCATTCTCAGTAACTTTGATTTATTAATAACACTTTTGAACACTAGTGCATCACACGAATATACACCCAAGAGGATCATACTTAAATTCTAATTAAAATTTTAAATAAAGTTTGTGTTATCTTCTGAATATGAATAAAATATAACAAATCAATTGAATACACAAATATCAACGAAAAAGCACATATCTTTTAAATAAGGAGTAATGATTTGCATAAAATCTCCTTATTCATTACAGGGACTAAGTTATTTCTCTTTAAAAGACAAAAGCATAAAACCTGAAAACTTATTTCATTCCTAAATTCCTTTAATCGAAGACAAGAACGAGCAAAAATATCCAATTGAATAATAAGCAACAAAAAATTCATTTAATATGAAATTTGCTTTCACAGTGAACTATTAGCTAAATAGCTACATTCTTGAAAATATTATTTGGTCATTCTATTTCAGAAGTGGTTAATTGTAAAGATTCCAAATGTTATAATGCCATGAAAATTAAATAAAAAAGTAAAAATTATCTCTGGATATGAAATAAAATATCAAAAAGCTATGAACAATTAAGTAATTCTCTAATATAAAATGCAGTCATTTCTGTTCTTACAACTAGATTTTTTAAATGTTTGCTGCAAATCAATATGCAAAATTACTCAGGAAATCGTTCAATTTCTTTCAGTAATATTAAAATAGGCTTTGGAAGATATTTTGAACAGAATTCATCACTACTACATAGAATTTTTTTTAATTATATATATATTACGATAAAAGTGATTTATCGGAGATTATACATAATTCCCAATAAACTCGATACATATAATAAACCACATTGAATAATCACTTTTATTGCGAAATACATATAATTTCCAACTCGTAATGGGGAGTGTGATAAATTATGATTATTTTGTAAAAAAAAAAAAAAAAAATGATACTGCAATACGAAAAAATAAATATTTTCAAACAGTATTAAGCATTTCGTTCTAGAGGATTTGAAAAACATCATGGTGTCTTTGAATAAAACTTACAATTATCTATCAATTTTAAAAATTTGAATAGCAGTGGGTCTGTTGTGTGTTAATTTCAGTAGATATTTTAAGACCTATGCATTAATTAATAGCATGTTATATACCCTGAATAAAAAATATTGACTAATATAAAATGATAAAAATTGCTAAAAGTAAAATAAAGCTTAGCTTGTTTTTTCAGTAAAATATTTATTTTTATCTAAACAAAGCAGAACTTTAAATTAAATATTAACTAATATATTTATAGGTAACTTTTATGTCCTTTTTACTAAAATACCGGGAAAAAGAAAACAATTTGGATTATTAAAATTTTTAAAAAACACACCCATGCCAAAACGAACTAAACCTTTATTCTACAAAAAGCAATAATTAATATTTCCTTGTAATTTTACTTATTTAGATTCATTATATTATTATGGCATTTAGAATTACATTTTTCCAGATTTCTTTCACATTTTCACTCTCTCTTGCAAATGCATCGTTAATATTATTGACAAGTCGGGATTTGAACTCACTACCTTCCGATAATGATGCCCAAATCAGCCAGGCTACTGCGGCCAGCACTCAGATCGTGAAAAATTTGTGCAATGTGGCTGGATTTGAAAATTGTTCATTGAAAATCTACGAACAATCAGGCATCAAGTTCGGTTCAGTTTGCTAATCAGGACGCTGAAAATATTTTAAGTTTTTCATTGGAAAGCAATAAAACTAGTACAAGGAATATGTCTTGTACAACTGATGATAAACATGTCACTTCATGAAAATATCAAGTGTACTACTTATGAAGCAATGTTTGGTTACCTTAAAAGTAGATTTGATAATATTTTCTTTCCCAAATGACTCCATTAAATATCTTAGAGCCGAAGAAGAAATAGAGGCTTTAATCGAAACTTTTTTTGGCAGTAGTAGCCTAGTGGTTAGGGCATCGGCCTTCCATTCGAAAGGGCGGGATTCGACTCCAAATGCCGCCTAAGACCCACCGAGTACACGTGCTCGTTAAATCTGTGGAATCAAGAGTCCTGTGGTCTGTCGTTCAACAGTTACCATGAGTGTAATAATCTGGAGAAAATTTCCTCCCCTTCCAGACCAACTTCAAGACTGAGGAAATGAATTTTCTATTGGTGCCATCTATCGGAGGAGTCTTAGAGCAAAGATCTACTTTGCTACCTTAGATTTTCGTGGTGCTCAGATTAAACGAAAAACACACTCTACTGACTTATATTCTCATAGCCAACGGCATAGCTAGCCTGGCTTGATAAGTGCCATAAGTAACAACAACAACATAGAAATAATTAACAACTCTTCTGATAAAAATCAACAGGGAGATAAAAAGGTGATTCTAGTGGAAAAATTAATGATCTATTCCTAAATTAAAATTTACCAGTAATTAATTTTGTGATTTAGAATAAGAATGATGAAGTATTCCATTTTATTAAATAAATATTTTAACTAGGTGAGGAAAAGTAAGAAATCATTGAAAAAGTTCTAAAGGTAATTTAGAATTATATGCAAAAAGATAATTGGAAGTTACAAATCTTAAATTTTTTCTGGTAATATTGGTGACACATTGAAACTACGAATACCAAATGCAGAAAGAGAAAGAAATGATATACCAAATTCATTTTAGAGTTGTTATTAGAAGTTCAAAATGGTGACATTTATCTTTTAGAAACAAATCGAGGTAAATTTTCGTAGTGGTATACCAGAAATCAGTTCACAATTTGTGAGGAAAAATTAATTTTGCTTGAAAATTTTCCAGATCAGGCATTATCGCTCTAAAATTCTTCCAGAAAATCATCTTTCTAAAAGTCAATAATATTAACGATGTGTTTGCAAAAGAGAGTGAAAATGTAAAAAACCTGGAAAAGTTTAATTATAAATGTCATAATAATCTAATGTATCTAAATAAGTAAACTTACAAGGAAATACAAATTATTGCTTTTTGTAGAATAGAGGTTTAATTTGTTTTGATAGGGATGTATTTTAAAAAATTCTAACAATCCAAATTGTTTTCTTTTTCCAGGCCTTTTGGTTAATTAGGCATAAAAATTACGTACAAATATACTAGTTAATATTTAATTTAAAGTTCCGCTTTGTTTAGAAAAAATAAATTATGTATTAAAATAAAAAAAAAATTCTAGGCTTTATTTTACTTTTAGTAATTTTGATCATTTTGCATTTTTCAATACTTTTTACACCACATATATAACTTATGCTATTATCTAATACATCAGTCTTAAAATAGATTAGTGTACAAAACAGCATTGTCACTTAAATGTTTTTAAATTGAAAGATTATAAGTTTTATTCTAAGTCATCATGATGTTTTTTAAATCTTTATGAAAGAATTTTGCTTGAAAATATTTGTTTTTTCCGAACCAAAAAACATCATTTTTCTACAGATAATCTGAATTTATCTCATTCCCCACAACGAGTTAGGGATTGTATATATGTATCGATAAAAGAGATAAATATTCACACAACAATTTATCATTTTTATTGTGGGGATTATGTACGATCACCAAACTTTCTCGTAATGTAATATTTAGAAATGAGAATGTAAGAATAAAATGAATATCTGTATAATATTTCAGAATATTATAATATTTAGTTTTTTTTACATACTTTAATTATGGGTAATTGCGTTAAATAATTTCTGTAAGGTGATGTATTTTAAATTTTTTTTGAAAATTTATTTTATTAAATTATTTATATACATTTAAAATAACATTATTTTTACACCTAGCATCGAATGTTATACAATTATCGAAGTTTTCTTGTGCATTTAGTGAAATGTTCATAACATCTGTACTGTAGACATTACTCTAATATGATATATGATTAATTTTATCAATATATTCATAATAAAAAAAAACGATTTAAATTTTTCAATGGGAAATATACCAAATCCCTACTGATATTGTAAATATTTGATTTTGAATCGTATTAATACTTAGCAACGAAAGTGCTACCTAATTTGATTTAATTATTAGAGTGTATGAGTATATAAAAGTTGTAAAAAACAAGTATTATAGAAAACTATTTGTATATTTTAAGTTTTTTGACATTCTCTTTTGAAGGGACATTAATATTTTTTTTTTATAATTTGTCTTTAATCAGTGTTGATGGCAAATATAAATAGAAGTTTTATTTATACAATCTTTTGATATATAATTTATATTAAAACACTGAATTCTAATAATTATTTTTTTTAATTTACACCACATAACATACCTTAAAATATTTTTTTTAGTGAAACAAGAAAAACATTTGCATGCAAATGCATTGGAGTTGAATGGTTTTTTCCGAAACCCATAATTTACTCTTACAAAATAATTTGAGAATTGCAATTTTAAGTATGTACATATCTCATCATTTCAACGGAGAAGAATCTTTATATCAAATATCTTCAGTTACTTGAATCCAAATGAAATGATTTGCTTAAATTCCAGACAAAATTTAAAAAATATAAATAGTTTTGAATATTTTCCAGCCAATGAGATTTCGTTGGTATTTACGTACATGCAATTTATTGTTTTCATTTACTTTAAATAATTATAATTTTACAGTATTGATAGAACAACGTTAAAATAAAATTATGATTCCAATGGATTGATTTTTTTGTATTCTCAGAACTGGTTCAGAAATCGTCAAAAAGCATACAATTTTAATCATAGAAAGCCCAAATTTTACTTTATCCAATGTTATACGTATTTCACATTTCGACTCAACTCTGAAACATTTCTTGAAAACACTTTAAATGGCTAACCTAGAAGTAATTTAACAGTATTGATATATTTAATGAGACACAAAGTCATGAAAAGAAGATGCTGCCTATGTTAATCCGGAGACGCTAATTTCCAAACTGCGAGCGGGTCATACTAAGATGGCAAGAAGATCTTTGCTGCCTGCTTAAAATGTTAAGTTCAGCAAGCTTCTGCTAAGCCTACTCTGGACTGTTTGGGACTTTCCAGAGAGGTGTACTCATCCTCCCTTCTTGTCATTGACTTCCTTAGGAGGAGAGGTCTGATAGGTCTTGTCTAATTTTATGAGATAGCTGGAGGATAATTCACTATAACAATATATTTCATAGACTGCTCAGCATTGTAATTCTAGTATCAAGAAGTTCTAAAAAGCAAGCAAGAATTATGTGAGTGTTGGTACCATCAGCATAAGTAAGTTTTTCAGTTTTCACGTCAAAAGAGCAAACATTTCTGTAAAATTCACAAATAGAAATTTAGAGCTATGTGCCACATTTGCGCAAAGACAAACTTGAAGTGAAATATATATAGTGGCATTGTTGAGATCCTGAGCCATTTCTGGTCACAAATGATGCACATTTGGTCCTTAGGAGAACGATTTTAATTATTAATGTCCCACACAAACAATGTATTAATCATTCAGCTTAAATCTGATGCTGGTAAAGGAAACATCACCAACTTATCTCTCGCATTATTGTGACAGCGTTTCCCGAGTGTGGTACCTTGTTGGAAAATGATATGAAAAGCAATTCTAAGAAACAGCACAATATTCACTGGTCTTATCTCCAAGTTTCTAATAGTTGCTGTTTAAATAGTTGTTTAAAACTAAAATATATGGCAAGCTATACCAATATCTAAAACCGATGAAGTGATGCATCTCACTTCATGAAAAGGAGGATTAATACTTAGCAACGGATTATTCAACTAAAAACACAATTACCGTCACAAAATGGACAGTAATTTAATTTTTTTTTAAAGGGACTGTCTGAGAGATAAATCTAGATCTAATTTAAGCTTTGATGATGTTGGTGGTAAAGACCAAGATATGAATTCATCATTTTTATTTTTTATGTGGCATGATGGACTGCCTTATCTTCCGGAATATCGGGTTAGAGCTATGTTTTTTTTAATTTTTAGTCATCTTTTGCAGAGATTTGAAAAAAAAATTATACCTCAGTGATGGAATTCGAATACCCTGTTGCTACTAATGTTACTTCTCATTGTACTAAGGAAATTTTTCTAATAAAGCACGATCAAAAGCTATTTCCTAATGGTCATCCGAACTCAACAAAGATAGCATTTGTGAGATATTTTAATGGGACACTGACCATAACCGTACCGTAAATAGAGCATCTTACATGTAAGACTTATCTGAGGAGCTATTCGTATTGCTTGTTGGCAAGAATACATCAGAATCTCTAAAAACATTGCATATCCCCATAACAGCACATATTGCGCTTTATATCTTCACCAGATGTAGCATAATAAGTTATAGAACCATTTCATTAACGAATTTTTTGGCAATAGTTTATTCTTTTGATGTATGATTTTAATCACTTTCTCATATAGATAATATCAATACGCGTGTATATTTTAATTCTTACAATTCTTTCTTGGTATTATAGTTTTAGTAAAAAGAGAGAAAAAAAAACATTTTGGGAAATTCTCCACTTTTGACTATATTTAAAAATTATATATAATCAAGGCATTGTATATATTTCTCACTATTAAAAAATTTATCATTTTCATTTGTCTTATAGAATTAAAGCTATTTTTCTGAAAAATAATGCTGTATTTATTCACTTATTATTATGTGATTAATTTTTTTTTAAATTATATGATATTTTATATCCTTTATATTAACCGTTATTTCGTTATTATAATATGGATTTTTATATAAGCGCTTTATACTTGCTGTTAGTATTATTCTAATAGTTATTTTCATATTCTATAAAGTTGACACTCAAGTAAACAGTTGCATTTTAAAAGTTTTTTTTATTGTTTTGTCGAATATTTAATTGTAACTTAAATTATAACTACATTTATTTCTTTAATAATCATATTCCATTTGCTTTGATAAGATATCGATATCTGAATCCTGTAAAATAGAATTGAAAAACTTTCAACTAAATTAGCAAATTTAAATTTAGATATCGTATATATTAGATAGTATTTACATATCGCGGCTTTATAGATTTAACACGCATAGTTAATCACAGTCAGTAAGTTTCAAAATTATTCAAATCTTGATTAAATTTTTGAATTAAAAATAAGATTTGAAATATAATGAATGAATAAATTCATAAATCGATAAATTCATAGTCGATAAAATGGTTTTGAAACTAAAAATTAATCAATTTAACTGATTAACTATTCAAACTATTATTTTTGAAAACCTAAAATGGCAACCAAAATACAAATATCATTGTTTAAGTTTGTTTTGTATGTGTGTGTGTCTAAAAGATATACTTTTAAAATGCAGTAAAGAATATCTCATTGATTGTTGACAAGTTTAAGTATAAAGTAACATTAAAAATTTGATGGATTTAAATACAAGAGTTGTGGAAGATTAAATAACCAAGTGTAAGATAATATCAAAACTTTGTGAGTTTTTGTATTGTTATGTGAAATTACGCAGGAAGATAGAACTAGGATTTAAATGAGAGATTAAAAATTAAATCAGAGTTATATATAAAGAAACATCAAAGCAAACTGAAATAAAATGCAGTTATGTGAATTTAAGTTCAAAACAAAGGTATTGGATCTACTAAACATATAACACTCAAGTTTTAATATAAATAAATTAAAAAAAAAAAACATTATTAAACAAAAGATTATTAAACATTTTTTTACCTCTACTTTTTTTTTCACATTTTGACGTACAAATTTAAAGCAAAAATGTATCACCAACCTCAAATAGAAAATAATTTTTTTAATGCTCTTAAAAAAGTTTAAATATTTTAATCTGTTTTAAATGTGCGAAAACTCCCTTTGCTTAAAAAACAGGAAATTTATTTATCTTTAATTTGTATTTTTTATTTAATTTAAAAACTTATAGTTCTAGAAAAAGTAAAAAGAAAAATAATGTGCGTGTGAGATGATTTTAGAAAAAAAACATATTAGTATAAAATACGACTATTTCCAATAATAAAATGATATTAAAAAAATTCTTAACTCATGAAAACAACATTTTAATAGTGAAATATAGAAAATTTAGAGTAAAATCTTTTTGATTTTTTAAAATTAAAATTAAAATTTTTATGTTTATTAATCATTTAATTCAAGCACAGGAAATATTGATAAATATGAGTATCTGTTTTTTCGATGAAGAGATGAGGAAAATAATTTTATATTATTTATATTATTTTATATAATTTATTTTTATTTTATATAATATATTATATATGATATATTTATTTAATATTTATTATTATTTTATATATTAGTAACTTTTTATAAAATTCCCCCTAACGAATATTTTTCTAAAGTATTATTACAATTACTCATAACTAATAGCCATTCAATTTAAGAAAAATAGAAAAATTTTTTATTAAAAAAGATAACATTTTAAAAATCTAATTCAATTCTCACCCCCCCCGAAAGCATATTATTTATATTTAATAAATAAAATCTACTTTAATTTATTCGAAATTTTTTAAAAGTTAAATGGAAAAATTAGAATTTTTGAGTACTTTTACGCCAAAATTTATTGTATGAGGATATGGAAATTAAAATCAAAAATACAAAATAAGGGAATTTTTCATTAAATTCGCCTCTCATGTGAATTTAAAATATTCATAATTTTACTTAGTAATATTACACTATTTATAATACTTGTTTTGCATATTTAGAATAATAATTTGTCATGACAATTTAAAAAAAAAATTTTTTTTTTTTGATACCAAATGTGCATCAAAATAAGCTAAAATTATATTAAGAAAAAAATAGAGAAGTGCTTTGTTATATTGTGATAATAATATACAAGTACAAGATAAAAAAATAAGATCTCATTAACTTTATTTTATTTTAGTTATTTATTTATTTCTTGATTAAATTTATTTGTTTGTTCTGGCATGTCACTGCTGTCTTGATTTTTTAACACGTGATCATATGGAAAACATATTCATTATTCGTAGAAAAATACATCAATATCAAAATTTCTTTTATTTGATAGGTAAGGATATTATAGTACTCAAAATATAAAATATTTTTTTTCGATTATTTATTTAAAAGTTAAAAGATCCGTTAAAAATAATGAAATGAAATTTTACAAAATGGAAAAGGTGTAATATACGAGAAAATATCTATAGTAAAGTTTAGCCATGAAAGGAGTCAAGAGATTTACATTTAATTGTTTTCTAATTTGAAACTGTTAAGACTATTAAATTATGGAAATGTAAGATTAAGTTTTAATTACATGAATTTGTAAAATTTTGCTGTTTTTTTAATCTGAAAATTTGTTAATTTTTTTCAATTACTGTATTAAGAATTTGTTAAAATGTCAAAAATAAATAAATAAATATAACATCGGCGTTGAATTTTTGGTGATTGATTTTCAAAAAATTTTTTGTATAAATTTAAATCTTGTGTAAAATATTTTCTTAAAGAAAATGTTTTTCTCACTTATCTTTTAAATATATTATATTCTTATAAAACAAGCTACGAATATTCCTAGATTCGAAAGAAGAAAAAAATGCTATCGAATTGCTAAAGTTTTATGCAAAAGTTATTAAAATAATTAACAAATTGTATTTTCTATTATTCATTTTCAATTTCAGTCAAAATAAAAATTAGCAATGTACGAAAGATAGCACAATCAAAAAATATTTACGAACGCAAGAAAAATAATGGATATATTTTGAAATCTTATAAAGAAATTTCGTTTCTTTAGTTTTTATCACTTCTACAGTATATAAAAAATATTATGCAATAATTTGAATACATAAAACTTAATTTGAAAATAAAGTCAGGGCTTCGATAATCATTATATTATTTTCGTTATGTAAAAATGCGAGTAGATTCGGCAATCCCCATTACTTACCGCTCGCTCTTGCACCCGGAAGGTAAAGGGTTCGATACTGACCTGGGAAAACCGTCATATTATCATTGTGGTTGGAAGACAACTAGTGCTAGCGAGATTACCCTTGATTGGCATATCTTCTAACTATTAAGAAAAAATGTCAATCCTGATGTATAAAAGTTTTTTTTTTTTTACTTTAGTTTTAAACTAAATGATTCTATCTCTGCATATGTTTTGGGGAATGTTAATTTCAGGCAACAAATAGCCCCATTGAATTGTGCTAGTGCAGTGTTAGAAAAATAATATTCAAATTAAAAATGTATTTGGAATTTTTACGATGGTATTTTATAAATATTTCCGTATATATAAAATAACAAATGAAGTGTACCTCTAAAACTGTACTTCAATATATTTCATTGCTTTTTATATAACCTACATAAAATCGAGAAAACTATTATTTGATTTATTATCTTAAATCGGGAACAACTTTTAATTAAATTTCAATTTTGTTTTTAAAAAGAAGCAAGAGTTAACGTTTTACATCCCAATCCTAAAAAAGTTTAATTATTTTAATTATTACTGAAAATACGAATATTTTTGTGCAAGTTGTTAGGCTTACGTGCGCTCAATTAATTCTTAGTTAAGCATAAAATATAATTTTCATGAAGGGACGGGAGCAATTGATGAAATGTAAATATTTTTTCCAAAATAGTAAAAATTTTCACGAGATTATTAATAATAATAAAATGACATATTCTTAAATTATATGCTTCTACCCTCAAACTTAAGGTTAAATTTTATAATTCTGTTATATATTTAATAGAATTATAAATGATATATTTTATATTGATTTGAGAAACCTGATTGAATATTAAAATATCTCAGAATTAAATATATATCATTTTTTAAAATATATAAGGTTTTTAGGCGAATAAAAATTTAAGAAAAGATCTTTATTTAAATTAACTTTATTTACCATAATGAAAAATCACTTAAATTATTTAAATATAGTTTAAATATTAAATAAAATTTTAATTTTATATATAGTTAAAGATAAAATGAAATTTATTTTAATTTTGTTAAAGATAAAATTAAAAATTACGCAAAAAATGTAAAAATTAAAAGTAATAAAAGCATTAAAAGTAATAAAATAAAAAGAAAATTTTAAAAAACATGATTTAAATGCTTTTTTTTATATTTTGGAAGAAAGACAAATATATAAAAAAACATAAAAATTATATTTTTATATATATTTAAATTCACACCATATAAAAGTTATGATTTAAAAAATTGTGAACTGCACATAATATTTTAAGAAAAGCTTTTTAAAAATATATAAAAAACTGTTGTGTTTATAACTTTAATATTATAAAGTAATTCACTTTAAAAATTATAAAATGCAAAATTTATACGAAATAAAGGATAAAGTTTAATGTTATTAAAAAATAATTTAACTTATCTTTTGATCACGACTTTATGTAAAAAATTTGCTGTCCTACGAGTGCTTGCAATAAGAATACACAAGCAAACAATTTTGAAAATCTGAATGTTATCCAAAATACAGATGTAATATACTGTTAAAAATGATTTTTTTTAATTAGTCTTTATTAAAAACTACACAATCGTGAAATAAATAATCTATATATTTCATATTTGCATATGTATTACATTTTTATTAATAAAATCATCCATTTTTTCCAGGATTGTGTAGTTTTTCTTGACATTTTTACAGCTTAAGGTAATTCAGAAAAATTCACATTGACAAATAGTTCAAATAATGTAATTAATATTGTGCTTGTATAAAATATCTTAAATATATAATAATATATAATAATTTTACAAAATAAAATTATCTATAAACTATTATATTTCACTGATAAATCTTAGTATTTTTATAAAAAGTTGTTCGTATTTTTAGTATTTAGTTTCTAAAATAACTGGACAAATAGTGCTAAAATTTTCAATATATTTTATAAAAATTTAAAAAAGTATACTTTAATTTTTGTAACTACTAAATAATAAAATTAATTAAAAAAAACTAATGTCATTTTAAACTGTGCGCATACAATTTAAAGAAACAACTTCGATGACAGATGGCGAGTATTTTTTGCATTAAGTTCGAATTTTCATCTGTTAAAACGAATATCTCATGGAAAGGAAAAAAGAGTTAAAAACGCTACTTAATCTGAGGAGATTCGAACGGAACTCAAATCAGCCCTCCAGGGAACTTTTGCCATCATAATAATATTACAAGCACGTGGGCACTCCCCCTTGGCCATCGGATTGGATAACAAAGCCACTAAGCCAGCCAATCACACTCACCTTTCGCACCGCTCTTTGCCATCGTGAGACCATGTCCGTCCGTCCCGCTATCATCTGCCAAAATACAGATTCCATCCTCTTCCTCCATAACCTCCTCGTTCCAAGCCCTGAAGCACCCCCACACTCTTCATTCTCACTTATTACTTTTTTTCCGGTTCTTGTATTCAAACTGTCAATTACAGAGCGGCTACGCCCACCAAATAACACGCTATTGGATGCGAGTGACGTCATGTGAGAGGGCGGGATCCAGATTAGGCCCAAAGTAGGGAGGCCATCTGCACTTCAGATCGGAACCCCACGAAAACACCACAAGTGTTCAAGTTCGGCAGTGGCACTTTTTTTAGGCTGCGAAGAACTGTTCGACTTTCTTGGATCCGAGAATTGGCTATACCTCCCCCGAATTACGATTGTCGAATGTGTTTCTAAAGGCGTGATCCCCTTTCCCCCTTTTTTGCGAAACCTGATATCCTCCAACACAAGAACTAATTTAATTGCTCAAGATTGCAACAAGCTGGACGTTCACGTGATCCTACGGTTCCTGATTACAGATTTGAACTTAAATAACAAATCATCTTCTATCGAGGAAAAAACAGAAAAGACTTATATCTTGAAATCGTTTGAAAAAATATTGAGAAGATACTAACTTTTGTATTCCTCAATCATCTAATCAGTTGCAATTGAAACTGTGTTAAACTGGTTCTGCATGTAAATATTTGAAGTGTACACTCTGCAAATTATTGGTGCAAACCAAATTTATGTATATTCTTAGCAGATACCAACTCAATTGTCTGTAATGAGATTCACACTTTCAGCATTTTCCTGAAAAAAAAAAAAAAAATCAGCTGATCAGAATACAGGTGTTACTCACTGAAAGAAAATATTAACATGTCCACTTACAGACGACACGACACGACTCTCAAAAGTTTTGACGAAATCAGGCAGTAGCAGAATACCTCCATCATCGCCAGAACTCGCTTTCTAACGCAGGACCTAACAGAAGCGGGCAAAAGCCCCCCTGGGTCCTATTTTCTCGAACTCTGGAGTACGGTGTGAACTTGGGAGCGGGCAACGGCTCCTACGGCAAACCTTACGGCCGTCTGATGGTATCTGTCATGAATCTCCTACACGGGGACCCTCATGGACGACCTGGGGGGCCCCTTGGACATCACCCGCATCTTTCCGTGTTGTCTAACACTGGTGGCAACACCTCTAGCCCCCGAGCGGTCAGCACTCCAGGTGGCAGTGGGCCTTCAACCGTGTCCCACCAAAGGTCCCCCTTTGCGATCCAGGAACTCCTGGGGCTGGGGAACAGTGACAATGCTAACAACTCACCGTCGCCATCTTCACCGAGGTCGCACGCGGGCCACCCCCACCTACCCGCCGTATCGTCAGCAGCCATGGTCGGGCCCTCGTCGCACTGCTCGCCTTACCAGCCCCGGCCGCACCAGCCCACGGCGGCCCAATGCTTTCCGGACCCGAGCCGCATGTACTTCGGCACTGCTTTCATGCCCAACATGGCTGGAACCATGCATGGCATGACTGCTCCCCCCATGCCCATGATGGGTTTTGACCAAGGTCCCCAGTCACACCATGCCAGAACTGACGGTGGCGGTGAGTACTGTTCTTTAAAATTCAGTTGTGTTTTTTCATGAATCAGTTTCTTAAGATGAAATCGGAAATAAAAAGAACAAAAAATATCATATTTTGTAGTCTTATTTTATTGGTAGACTTAAGACAAATATCGGAATTAGTTTTACAAGAACCGCGATCAAATATAAACTCAGTTTTGCCATATTAAAATTGTAAATTTTGTAAACCATATTAAAATTATTAAAATTGTAAATATTATTTGCAAACCATTTATTTTATCATAAATTATATGTATTGAAAAATAAAAAATTAATAAAAAATCATAAATCCCCAAAATACAGATTATTTTCAATTTTAATTAATTATAATTAAATCCTCTCATTTTTATCAGATAAATTTATAGCATTGAAATTATACATAGTATTGAGTATAGTACATAGCTTTTATTTATAATTTTAATTTAGTAATTGTGTATAGTATATAAATTTTGTAATCCCTTATTTGACGAATTCAATAATTTTATAATGACAGATTTGTTAATTTATTAATAATAGTTTATTTATGAATACTTTTTCTCTTTGTAACTTCCTGAAATTTGTATTTGAAATTCATAAATTTATATAATAATTCAGATTCCATAATTTAAATTTTTATATAAGTAAATGACAAATCTGAATAATGTTAGTAATAAATTATAACATCTTAATATTATGAATAATTTCATAACTTAGAAATTCATCTCGTTTATCATAAGAAAATATTTATAGAAGATGAATATGTGTTAAATTTATTAAAATTAGTACAATATATAAGTTAAATTATTTTTAAAACTACTTTTTTCTTAAGCAATAAACACTTATAAATATATGTAATATTTAAAATTAAATTATAGAAATGAATTGATCATTGGCAAATTTTATAGTATTTTTGTATATTTCATCAAATGGCATTCCATGTTTTGCATGTACGTGTTTGTTATTTTCAACAAAATCATGTTTATTATTAATTTTAAACTCACCATTTTTTTTTTTTTACTTCTTATTGATTCTTGCATGAGAAATAAACTTGCTTCGACTAACAAATGAATGACTTAGTAAATTATAAAAAAAAATTAGTTTTATAAAAAAAACTATAAATTCATTTTGATTTAAAAACTTAAAAATTTTTACATTACTGTTTTATGAAGAAATATTTAATAATAGACATAAAATTTATAAAATTTTTACAATATTGTTGCACTTTTTCAATTATGAATCTGCGTAACAAGAAAATAACTAATAAGATACAATATTTAAGAAAAATAACTGTTTAATTATTTTCAATCTCTTTATTATAAAATTCCAAGTATTTACTTTTTAGTTTTCGCCACAGTTTAGCTTTATTGTTATGAAAAACCAGACCACATAGTTTAATCTAACCATTTATATAACTTCTGTATATATACATTATTTTAGGCACAAATTTCCTTGCTCACAATAATGCGATACAGCATTATTATTAAAGAATATGACTGAATAACGAAATTTTAAGATTTATATTTATTTCAATTAAACGTAACTGATTTCACAACTATTATTGATTTTTATTTATAATTGCAAAACAAAAACAATCAATTATGATTATTTTTACAAAATTTACTCATTTTTATACAATTAATTAATTTAAAGTATAATTGTATTTGAATCGTTGTAGATGAAATCTATAGACTTTTTAGGTTCTAAAAGTGAATATCATTTCAATGAAAATGGTTAAAGTAAGAGATTAAAAATAATATATCTGGATTTTTTTTTTATTAATATTTTTTTCTAATGTTATAAAATGGAAATTTTTGAGCAGTTTTTAAGATTTATTTCCTGTTTTCAGACAGATTGTCAATTAATGTAGCCCGTGTTTATAAATAATAGCAGATTTTTTATTCAGCTGTTATTAAATATTCAAATGAATGTTTTATTACATTAAAACTCCGTTTCACTTTTAAATAAAAAGAAAATCTTAAAAATTTTCAAAATATTATTTATATGTATGTATATATTTTTATTAATTCAAATGTGATTGCTACATTATAGAATTTAGATACTAAAGTATTAAGTGACATTTTACGTCACTTATAATGTCTCACAAGACAGTTGACATGTTTTTGGAAGAGTGTTTTTATTTATGCTAATACTTTTTTCTATTTCGGAAGTAAAATTTATTATATATATTTAGAATTTTATAGCTATTATCAATCTTACTTATTTTGTCAATCCATAGTGACAAATAGTATTTGCCTGTGCTTGATTGCTTATTGTTTTAAACATGAGAAAATATAATTATTAGTGATGCATATTGAATAAGAAATAACGATGTATATAAATTATTAGAGATTATAAGATGTCAATGAAGAAAGTGTAAAGTTTATGTTGAAAATAAAAACTTATGTTTGACAAATTATGTTTAGCAACTCTTTCATGTAAAAAAAGTAGTATTATCCCAAGAAATTAAAAAAATTTATCCGATAAGCTTAATAGAAATACTTGAATGTTTGCAATTTACTTTAATAATAAGGAGAAGCTTAAATATCTTTTTTGAATCAAAATTTTGACAAATTGATAGTTAACATTTTATTCAAAAGGTAAGCTTATATGAATATTACTTTATTAATCTAATGTAAAATATATAATAAATTACATTTAACTTAAATGTAAAGCAGAAGCTCCAAAAGCTACTTAAACAGTCAGAAAAATCCAAAGATTTTTTTAAACTTGTACTCAATGAAAATTCATTTATAATTCTAAAAAGGCTTTTTCTTTGTTGTTTTTAGGTGTAATTATTTTGTTTCAAAAAAATTTTTTTTTCAAAGTACTATGTACAATTTGCTTGAATAAGAGATATATTATTTATTGAATAAATATTAAAAATATGAATATTTATTATATCTGATATTTTGCTATCTGTTAAATTCTAAACATTTAATTTTTAACGTAGTGTGTGCTGATATGTTTGACGATTATGAATATTTAAACAAGCCCTTCAGTTTAAATACATTAATTTTTGTATAATACTTAATATTAACGCGCGCGCGTTAATAACATACATTAAAACTCTTACATGAAGTATATGTATTACACCTGAATATATATTTATGAAAGTGTACAGATATTTGTGGTTCACCATGTATTTATAAATTACTCATTTATAAGCTTATTTATTTCACAGCCGGTTTGATCTTCAAAATGATCTTTGTATAACCTTATTATTGCAATTTTTTGTTAAAAATTAATCTACTTTCAGTTTTCAAAATAACTACATTAAATCTTATATAAATATATTGAAGGATAATATATTTAAATACTTGACGTTGTTAATTTACATATATATAAAACATATTTAAAAATGATACAGATATATAATTTTATAATTAATGAAATAAAATTAAATATGAATATTTTAAACACATCATATGGTCATATATACATCATATTTTTGTTAAAATTAAAATCAATAAAGCATCTCATAACAATTAAACTAATTTTTATGACAATATACACTTTTAATTAAGTTACGTGCAACTTTACTCTTAATTATCTACGAGATGTGATAAACATAGTTATTTTTATTGTAAGTTTGAATGGAACATCATGATATCGTATTGATTTTACTTTAATCAAGAAATATTTACTGCTTAATTAATGTAAAATCTTAAAAGCATAAAAGAGGAAAAAAATCTTAAATACATAAACGAGAGTAGAGGTTCTCGTATTATATAAGTATTACAATTTGGAATTAATTAGATTTTTTAAATAAAGTTGAAAATTAATTTAACATGGAGCAAGTCTTTCTAATTCTTCACCTTATTAAAATTAAATCTTTACTGTGTTCTCTATGCTTTCACACTCCATGCTTTTATGCCGATTTTCAGTAGAAATTAATGCTCATGCATTTCTTTAACCAAAAAAAAAAAAAAAAAAAAAAAAAAAAAATTGACAATATTGTTAAATTGTCTTTTGAGTTTTTCTTTTATTGCTTAGAAGGTTAAAAAGGCCCAAAAGTATTATTATATAGATTTCATTGAATAAATTAGAACGAACATAATTTATGAATAATTTTAATTTTATAATCAATGTTAAGTAAAACGATATAGAACATACATAAATTATATTTGTTATCAAGATAGTATGTTATAATAAAGAATGATAATCTTCTTGTAAATTCAGTATTCATAGTAGCTACTTTACATATTTAGAAAAGTGTTTCTCAGAAAATCAATAAATATTTCATTTTCTGTCAATGAAATAAAAAATCATTTGGCGTAATAATAATAATGATAATTTACTTGTAATACCATCATTACCATAAAATAATCCACATCTGTTTATTTAATTAATGTTTTTATCATATTTTAATTCATTAGTCAAAAGAAATACCACAAGAAATTTATAGAGTAATATAGTAATGAAATTTATAATTAAAGAAAAGTAAAAGAAATAAAGTTAATAATAAAAAAGACAAAAAATAATCAATAATCATTTATTCAATCTTATTAATTAATAATTATTTTATCAATATTCACACATAGAAAAATATCATTTTATGAAATACTACTAATTTCAAATGATTTTTTTAATCTTTAAATAATTTTTGAAAATTAACTATGCTCATTTGTTTAATTATTTGTAAAAATTATTTTAGTTAAAAAATTTGAAAAATAACTTTTCTAAATTAATTTGTCATTCATGAAAAATAATAATTCTCTTTAATATAATGTTTTACATTTAAAATATATTTTCAACAATCCATTTTTTCGCGTGTGTGCTTACGCATAAAAAAGGTAAAACTTTTTATTATGCGCATATTTTTTAAAAAAATTTAATTTAATAAATAATACGTAAATTTTATGCGTAACTTTTTTTATGCATTTGTAAAAAAAGTAGAAATTCTTAAATTTGATCCCTGTGAGTATTTTCATAAGAAAAATAAAAAGATTTTATTTTTTAAAAAGGACTTTATATAGAAAACTAAATTTTTATACTAAAAATAGATTTAAGTAAAAGATTTAGATTCTCTTATGAAATAAAATCTTAAAGTATTCTGAAATAGAAATTTTTTCTCACATAATCAGATAAAAATAATTCAATATTTCATTATCATATATTTTTGCAAGAATTTTAGACTTGAATATATTGTTTATTATATTTAAAAATTAACTTTTCCCTTTGTAATTACTTAATTATTATGTAGTAATTATTATATTGGATGAACGAGATTCAAATCTGTGGCTTTCAGAGACACATTTGAAAAGTCAATTTTTTTTATCGATTGAAATCATTTAAATTTTTATAAAAGAAAGTAGTTTCATTGTAAAATTTAACAGCTTTAAATGGAATAGAAAATTGAATCTTTCAAAATAATAATAAGAATTCTTTTGTATTTAAAAATCATGTTTTATATGTTTTTTTGAAATGTTATGTAATACTAAAATTTAATTTATAAATTAAATTTATCAGATCCATGGAATAAAGTTCTTGAAAGGTAACAACTTTTTAAATGAATTGCTAAAATCTGTAAACACTTAAAATCGATTTTACTCAAAATATTTTATAAATATATATGGCTTTTCCATGGGATATGAATTTTATGAAAGCATATGAAAGCACTTTAATTTACATACCCAATACAAAAAAAAAAAAAAAAAAAAAAAAATCATATTGATTTAAAAATTAAAGTTATTTATATTATTTTTTGATAGACCTATTAAATACTTTTTTGTAGGTATTTTCTATTTATTTTCTCTCATAATTTTAAAATCCCACTTCAATTAAAAGCTTAATATTAAACGAATTATTTTCGTTAATTTTGCCATTTTTATTTCACGTAAAGGATTCGAAAGAGTTGTGTAATTCAGGATATCATTTATATTTTGAAGATACTTTGGATTTTTGTCATTTCCAAGAAAAATATATTTGCTTTGTGTGAATTAATAGATTTTTAATAAATATCCTCAATATGATTCTGTCATTTTAAGGAACAAGAATATAACTTCTAATTTAAAGGCATGTGAGAAGGTATCATTATATTGAATACTTGATGTAATTTCGTTCTTTGACTTGAGACAAGTTTGTTTTCAAGTTATTTCTGTCCACATTTCACTGCAACATTAATCGTACTAAGGATGCTAAGAATTTTGAAATAAACCTATTTTTTTAAAAATTCATATTTTCGGAAATTTAACATAAGTAACCTTTTCTATAATTAATATGCTCTTGTAGGTATATTTTTCTAATGATTAAATTCTTTATGTGTTTTATTTCTTGGAATTGATGAATACAAGGAATATATAGAGAGATTAACCTTATAATTAGAATGCAAAAAATGTTCATTCTAGTTCGTTTTTAGGTTAAAAATAGCCAAAAAGAAGTAGAAATTTATCTAGATCAGGGAATGAATGATAAGAATCCTTTTTCATGATGAAGCATGACCAGTGTAACTTGAGGAATTTCTAATATACATTTAGTAATGTACCTGTTAATTATAATTGTGCTCTAATCTGTCCATTTCATGGTTTTCACAGATTTTTTTATTTCTATAAAAAAAGAATGGTATATATTACTTTTCCTGCCATTCTATTCTTCTATACCATTCTTGGCGTAATTTCCGTCGCAAGGAGCCATAGCTTACTTCTTGGAAACATTACAATATCAATAAATGGTATGTACGTTCCATCACACGATACGATTCCAGAAACAATGAGGTGGCTTTGAGTAATTAAAGGGTTTCTTTACTGATTCTAACACGAGTCTCTTTTCAGTGCTCGATTGAATCATTTGGAACCCAGTGGTAAAATCATTTTTATATTATGCAATTCTTCATGGCATCCTATACAATGTTAAATTCCATTTGCATCGTTTAATTGGTAAAAAGATTATAAACGATTAAAATTTTCTCCAAACCAGAGGAATTGTTACAAACTGTTACCAAAAGTCTTCCTGTCTGTTTTCCATCTTGAAGAGAATTACGATCTCTATAAAATTCTGTAAATCATCTTAATATAGTACCATGAGACGAATTTTCATTTCCAAATACTTATTGTAGATGCTGAATGCATTGATATTGATTTAATTTTGATATCTATTCCTATTTTAAAAACATGTTGATTCATTACACGATATGTGTGCAATGATTTGACAATCGAATCAATGCAATGATTTGATATGACTCAAGCTCTATTTTTCATTTTGTCTAAAATTTATTTCACTTGCATGTTTTATACAGAAGGAAAAATAGAGTTCACATAAACTACTTCTATGGTTCATCACCTTCAGTCACACTGCAATACTTGACGTGCAATGATTTGACATGACTTGATCTCTATTTTTCCTTCTAAAACTTATTTCACTTGCATGTTTTAGACAGAAGGAAAAATAGAGTTTATATAAACTACTTCTATGGTTCATCACTACTTCTATGGTTTACAGAATAGTGCAATACTTGACATGGCTCGATGTGCAATGATTTGACATGGCTCGACGTGCAATGATTTGACATGGATCGATGTGCAATGATTTGACATGACTCGATGTGCAATGATTTGACATGACTCGATGTGCAATGATTTGACATGACTCGATGTGCAATGATTTGACATGGCTCGATGTGCAATGATTTGACAGGGCTCGATGTGCTATGATTTGACATGGCTCGATGTGTAATGATTTGAACTTATGTGCAATGATTTGAACCTTTTGTGTAAAACTTATTTCACCTTCTGTGTAAAACTTATTTCACTTTCATGTTTTAGACAGAAGGAAAAATACAGTTCATATAAGCTAATTCTATGGTTCATCACTACTTCTATGATTTACTACTACATCTATGGTTTAAAGAATTCTTGACGTACTGAAATACTTGACATGCAATGATTTGACATGGCTCGACGTGCAATGATTTGACATGGCTCGATGGGCAGTGATTTAACATGACTTGAACTATTTTTCCTTCTTTCTTAAACTTATTTAACTTGTATGTTATAGACAGAAGGAAAAGTACAAACTACTTGTATTCACTATAATAAACTACTTCAAAATATAAACTATTTCATATAAACTACTTGTATGGTTCATCACCTTCATTTTCAAAATACTGCAATACTTGACGTGCAATGATTTGACATGACTTGAACTCTATTTTTCCTTGTCTAAAATTTATTTCACTTGCATGTTATAGACAGAAGGAATAATAGAGTTCATATAAAATACTTTTATGGTTCATCACCTTCATTCACAGAATGCAATTCACAAAAATATTTGACGTGCAATGATTTGACATGGCTCGATGTGCAATGATTTGACATGGATCGATGGGCAGTGATTTAACATGACTTGAACTATTTTTCCTTCTTTCTTAAACTTATTTCACTTGCATGTTTTAGACAGAAAGAAAAATAGAGTCCATATAAACTACTTGCATGGTTCATCATCTTCAATTATAGAAAACTGTTCATTTTTTAATATCTAATCGTTATTCTTATCTGCGTGAATCTATAAAATTTCAGAGTATTCCTTCAATAATCACTTTTTTGAAAATTTTTCATCTGGATATTTTTTTTATATATCAAAAATAAGTAAAAAAAATTGTGCTTTTCTGGTAAATTGGATGATTGTTAAATCTTGTGAATAACTTTTGTTAGTGCAACAAATGAACTAAAGTCAAAAGTAGGGATATATAATTTTATTAAAATTAAAGTTTGAATATAATATATATAATTTACTTAAAGCATTTTATTAAAAGTGTATGAGTACATATATTAAAGGGCATATCATTTTATAAAAAGCCATTAAATATGCGAATTATTTAACAGAAGGTCAAGAAAATTTTAAACATTTACGTTAATTTCATTGCAAAAGTTTAGAAAAATTTAAATCTTTAATAATTGAGCCATTAAGAATCATATTAATGTATCTCAGCTGGAAAATTACGTTGAAAAAGTTTCAAAGATAAATATGTTTAAAATAAAAAGATCTACAACACAACCTATGATTTTTCCAATTTTTATTACATTGTAAACACTAGAATCTTTTTGGCTTTCCTCTTAATTCAATTCGTACAAAACAATTATTAAAAAAATAATTAATAGCTTTTGTACGAACAGTTTGACATTTAAGGAAATTGTTCTCTAAATTTTTTCATGTGAACAATTTCTTAAATGCCGGTGAACAAAATTATTAAAAATATTTAACATTTTTATTAACATAAAATTAAGTTAAAATTTTAATTTATGGTATAAAATTAATTGTTTGTTGAAAAAAGTATCTATTTTCACATATTTTTTCTAAAAAAAAAAAAAAAAACAATAAATAAATAAATAAAAAACTTGTGTGTGGAAAAATATATTTTTTTCCGAATTCAATAAAAATAAGATTAAATGAATTCTTAACTTTTTCATTGAAATTAATAAAAATGAAAGATAAATAAATGTGAATTTAAAAGAACAGAAATTTGAATAGAAAGATATTTCTCTACAAAATTTTCATACTTGCATTGAAAAAAATTATTTTCCTGATTTTTCTGAAACTTTAATAGATATTAGAATTATTTAAAACTATAATTAAAATAAATGTGATAAAATTGACAGGTACAGTAAAATATATAGTATAACTAATACGATATATGCCCTTATATTGCCAGTTTAAGTGGTATTGATTATATAAAATTGTTACATAGTAAAATAATTAATTAACATAATAACATGGCATTTTTAAAAAGTATGCAAAGTACGAAACTGTATGTAAAAAATTCCAATTAAGAAATAAATGCTTCCACTCCTTTAAGAAATACATTATTATTTTCAAAAATTTATTTTCTAGTTCTATAATAATTACATATGTTTATATATATTTTTAAAAATTATCTTATTATTATTGCGTAAAAAACTGATTTATTTTCCAATTCAGATCACACTTTGAGAAATGTTTGCAGAATATTGATCTTTTTTTAACGTTTCAATCATGAGTTTCGAAACTCTATGTTATCAAATTTGAATTTTTTACTCTTTTTTATAGTAAATTGAGCAAAATATACGAAGTATTTTACAAGAGCATAAAAGCTTTTAAAACTGACAGGACTTAAGAAATTGTTTTTGAATTTATAACTTATTTACTAGAGAAATTATTTTTCTATTTTAAAATTTTATTTCAATAGGGTGGATTATTAGATATTTTAGACTGACTCATACTGGATTGAGATAAGTGCATAAAAGTCAAAGAATAATTTATTCCAGCAAACATTTATATGAGATTAAAAAATCGCAAAGTAAAACATTGAAAATAAAAATTATTAAAAAATATTAATATAA